>CM074733.1:155684426-156354426 GCA_037367245.1 Phrynocephalus guinanensis | reverse complement strand
ACCTTAAATTCGGATCCCCCCCACCAAGAGATTGTGGGGTTTTGTTCTGCTTCCTGTGTTCCCACCCTCCCGCACTCTATTGCTTCTGTCTGCAGTGAGGGGAGGGAGAAAAAATGCAGGCTCATCTCCTCCTGCATCGGCAGCAGCTAGTTGTAGGAGGACTGGAAGCCCATCTGTCTGTTAAAGGGGGTGGGGAAACAACAAAAGCAAACAGAAGACAGAGGAGAACCAGGCATTCACAAACAAAGAGAAGGTGGAGGAGAGCCAGGCACTTAAAATCCGCATCGGAAAGCAATTTACCTCCTCCAGGCCAGGTAATGTAAAATGCACTGGGGTGCACCTAAGTGGGTGTGGTCATACTTAATCTTTTTTAAAGTCCGCAGCTGGTGGGAAAACAATTTGAAGCTCCGCATCTGCAAGCCCTTTGCATCGGATTTTAGGGGTTGTGTAAAAGCAGCAATACTCAGTCCCATCTTGAGTTGTCTTGAAATAAGCAGAGCCATAGCCTGAAACCGGGAAAAATCTTCATTTATTCCAAACCATTTTGAGAACAAGCAAGAAAGGGCTATCTCTTTCACTAACATGCACGTGCAGCTCTTCTGTATAGTTTTGTGCATACCTAAGACTTTTCCTATCCATTGGACAAAGGAAGTGTAAATGTGGCAAATACAGGTCAATGCATTACTCTTGTGTTGTGTTGTTACAGTCGTGACTGACTCTACGTGACTCCATGTCCATGGAGTTTTCTCGGCAGGAGTACTGGAGTGGTTTGCCAGTTCCTACTCCAGGTGCCTACAAGACCTGGTATTCCCTGGTGGTCGCCCATCCAAGTACTAACCAGGGCCGACTCTGCTTAGCTTCCGAAATCAAGCGAGATCGGATGTGCTTAGGGCATCTAGGTAGCTCACGCATTACTCTTAGAGCCACATATTGTCCAATATGGTTTTCTTTATATGATTTTTAAAAATGTATCAGCTTGTGCCATCTCCTTTTACTGACATTGTAGTTGTTTTTAATAGCTTTGGCACTAATGGGAGTGCTATACAAATCCAATCAATCAATCAATCAATCAATCAATCAATCAATCAATCAATCAATCAATCAATCAATCAATCAGGTGCATGTTCAGTGGCATTATCAGGTTCGTCCCTATGCAGCATATGAATTTATTATAAACTGAATGGTTTCTCTTTGGATGGCAAGTCCTTTGACGTGGCTGAATATGATGTAAACCAGCATATGCCCTATTGGCCTCTTAGCAACTTAGGTCACATAAAATCACTTTAAGGTGAAATAGCCTTTAGGGGAATCTGGTTATGTTCAAACAGGCTCTGTCCCAAAAGGGCTTGCAATTAAAGCCCTGGTCTTGAAAAGCAAAGCTAAAAAGGATAGGAGGCTTTTTTGAGTTCTAGGTTGACTTCCTCATTACTTTACTGCTTTATTAATCACAGATGCTCAGGAGCTTTAATGGGAACATAGCACAGTGACGCAATTAGCTTTCCATCAGGTGAGTGCACAGTAGAATCGAAACCCTAAGGAATACTACTCACTACCAGCAGGTGTTAATGAGCTACTAACAAGGCAGTATGTCAGGAGCACAGAAAATTGCCTATTAGCCAATGTCCATGGAAATCATGGCAAAGAATACCATCTAATGGCAGAATATGTAAAGGAAGTATGTAAATAGGCATGCATTAAAACAGTTTTTGCCACTCTGACTGAACTGTTACAGTAGCCCGAATCCAATTGCATGTGTTAATGAAATGCACTAAGTTGAAGAGGCAAATTGCTGCAAATTAGCAAAGTGTTGATTGCATTCCTGAGTGCGTGTCCAGTTGTGCATTAGGTGCACAGCCAACATCAAGTTAATTAGTAGCAACTTACACCATTTCACTTATGCAAGCATAGATTGGTAATTGGATTCTAGCAATCAGTGGTTATGTTCATTGTTGGTTTAGAATCAAGGTTCCCTGCATCTTTTTATTTCTTGGGTCCAAAATCCTACAAACATGTGAGTGTCACCTTGCTTTAGCCACACCCCTTCAAATACCCTATAAAACACAAGCCTGCTATTAGAGATGGGCACAACTCAAAAAAAATGGTGTTTTGTTTGTCGTTTGGTCATTTAGGGGTCCGTTTCGGTTCATTTTCATTTTCGTGACGTTTTTTGCAAAAAATTTCGTTTTCATTTCGTTAGGTAACGAAATGAAAAAACGAAAACGAAAACGAAAAATTGCTGTTTCGTTAGCATTCTTTTTAGTTGAATGCATCTGCTGCAACAAAAACAAAAAACACGGCAAATTTGGTCGTTTCGTTTTCATTTTCATTTTGTTTTTTTAAAAAATTTGTTTCATTTTTGTTGCGTAACAAAATAAAAAAATGAAAACGAAAACGAAAAATCGCTTGTTTTGTGCCCATCTCTACCTGCTATATTTGTATACTATATTTAGTGGTGTACATAATTAAAGCAACTTAAATGTACACCAGTATATGGGGTGTATGTTCTTAGAACATAGAGAATTCCCTCTTCTAGTCACATACTATCTATATTGCTCTGTTTAGCTCTGATTCTTGCGCTAAATGTGACAGCATCTCATATTGAATTCCAAAGTTAGTGTTTGTTTCATTACAGGAAATGTATAATTATAAATGCTGTAACACATTGTTTCCTCTGACCTAGATTTAAAAACAAATGAAGCAAGAGACGACAGTGCAGAGAATGGCACTGAGCTCTGTCTGGACACTGGGCGACAATGATATTGTTTTTTTAATTGAGGTACGGAAAGAATTCACCAGGACAGCTACTTATTTGTTTCTAAATAAAACTGAAGCCATGCATACAACCTGAGGTGTTTATTTTTCCTGGATTACGATCAGCAGCTATTAAATTCTCTAAGCTAATGATATGTTTTTATTTTTTATGACTCATGACATGAATTATCAACGAGAATAATATTCTCTGGTGAGGTGCAATGTTCAGCTGAGGCATAATTTCCCTCACAGAATTATATTGCAGTCCTTCACAGAGGAAAGAGCTCAAACAAACAAACAAACCAAGAAAAACAGAGCACATTTAGCTAATCAATTAGTATAAAATGACAAAAATAGTGGCAAAGATGGCTGCAAACTCCAAATAACAAACAAATCCAAACTGTCTGTGAACCCAAGTAAAAATTAATGGAAAACAACAACAAAAGAGAGCTCCCTTTGTGGCTTGCTTTCATTCAGCTGTATCCAGCTATGAAAGGACAATCAAAGAGTGCTACCAATTAGCTTTTGGCACAGAATAGTTTCAGAAAGCAATCCCTAAGCTTCCCATATCTTTGTGGCAACATCCTAATTTCTCTAAATTGTTTGGAGCGGCATAAAAAACCTCTATTAGAAGTGCTTGCTTTTCTCAGTATAGTGCAAATTACCACTGAAAGGGACTTGAAATAATTTCCATCCACATTTCTGTGAGGAAGTACAGAAGGCAAGAGAGCTATATTAGCAAAATGTGAGAGCACTTTAGCAAGATAAAGGGAACAGGAGAAACATTTTTTTCTGTAAACAAAATCCATCTCAGAGCCATGCTGTCTTCTGTAGTATAAACATTGACTGCACCATACTTGCACTTCAGTTCCTGTTTTCAGATATATAAATATATAGCATGTTCATGGTTTTCCCATGTACATCATGGGAAAGTCAAGTGGTTTTCTTCCCCTCTCTTAAAATCTGCAAGAGGTGCAAAGTCATATTAATCTTTGGTAGAAGTAGTGGACTGCTTTTCACTAGATTAGAAAAATTAATCTGCAGTTCTATTAGTCATATTAAGTTGGCCAGGGGATAGTTGGGGAAATGTGGAGTGGCCAGCTTCCTGTACTGGCCAACCAGCTTCCTGTACTGGCCAAAGGTAGGAGATAATTACTACTTCAACTTTACTTTACTCCTATGCACTTCTCTATCTCTTCTTATCTGGCACTTATAAGCATTGGATAAAATATGAAGTAATCTGCTGTGAATTTTCACCTGGGAAGCTGGGTTTCCCCAAGTGAATGTTGTTTAACTGACCACACAAGGGTCAGCAGAAAGCAATGAGGAAATTGGCCACCAACCCTTGTTTGCAGCTTGATAAGGTAGCTCTGCTGTAGATGCCCAGATTTGCAAGAGGCATAGCTACAGCAGAGTCACCTTAACAAGCTGCAAACAAGTGTTGGTGGCCATTTTCTTCCTTTCTGACATCTTTCTGGTCAGCTAAAGCTAACAGACCTCTGTCACCTAATATTGTAAACCAGCAGGAAACATTTTTAAAAAGAAAACAAAATTGTTTGGAGATAAAGGGTTCTTAGTTGAAGGAGAATGGACACCTCTACAAGAATCCCTTTGCTTCCTTTATCCCCACATTGAATTAGGAAGCTGGGAGGGCCAGCATCTCATTTAATCAGCCAAGACGCTGCAGCAGCTCAAGTGATTACATCATTTGAACCATTATGAACTTAATCAATTGGAAAAAAGTGGAAGCCCCAGCAGCAGAGGGAAAAATATGGATTGGTTGAGCTGACATGCATTGACTTTTATATCAAACAGAGAATGAATAATAATAAAAATCTGACTGTCCAAATCCCAGAGCATTTCCCCTGTTATTTGTCAATGTAGTCACCCTTTAAGTTGATTTCAATGAAACCTGACCGACTTCTAAGTGGAAATATGTGGGAGTGCATTGTAAGGAAATATTTTCATTAGTTTTGCAATATCTGAGAAGACAATACAGTTGTATCAGATGCTGTTCCTATTATTTCATTGGATGATTTCAGTTTGGGCTATAATTATTGTCCCCACTAGAGATGGGCATGAAACGGAAAAATAGCAATAGAAGTTGTGTTTCGTTTCATTTGTAATGATTTTTAAAGTAATTTCATTACAAAATGAAAGGAAACAAAATGCTATGCTCCCCTGGGTCCTAAAGGGCCAAAATGGCAGGGGAGATTCCTCAAGTGATTCTAGGTAACCCTCTGAAATTTGGAAAGGTTTTGGGGTCAGGGAGCTGAGTTATAAAGCACCAAAGGGGTGACCCTAGGAAAAAAATATTTCAAATTGGAATTGGAACTTTGGAAGCCAAGCTGCAGGCAAGCTATGCAGCTTTGCTTCCAATTCCAATAAAAAGATTTTTTCCCCCTAGGGGCACCCAATTTGGAGCTTCATAACTCAGCTCCCTGACCCCCAAACCTTTCCAAGTTTGGGGGGCTTTCAGGGAAGATCTTGAGCTCCCCTCTCATTGATTCCTCTAGGATGAATCATTTCATTTTAGAGAGAGAAAATGGCATTCAGTAACAAAATGAAACAAAACACGTTCTACTGTTTCATTAGGCAACAAAGTAATGTGTTGCCTAACAAAACAGCAAAGCAGCATTTCGTATTTCGTTTCATGCCCATCTCTAGTCCCCACCAATCTCTCATTTGCACATGAGAACGTTGGAGGAGCCAGACTAAACGGACCTAAAACTTCAGTGCTGTTAACTGCTTTAGTTTCATGGAGTCCTTTCCTCACTCTGTGACTGCCTAGGAATTCCCTCAGATGATACAACAAAATTCTCTCACTTAGTAAAACAGGCTTCTTCCTTTGCCCCATCATGCATATCATCCCTGACCATCAGGGAAAGTTGGCTGGGGTTGATGGGAGTTCTAGCACAAACTGTTTGGTAGTATAGAAGCTAGAGAAGATCGCCATCCCAAGATTCTGAGGACAGTTATAGGACACGTGTGTGTGTGTGTGTTGCATCATTATAGTCTACAAGAGTGCTTTCCTTTCCTTTCCTTTGCATAAAATAAAAGAATGTCTCAGAACACATCTAAAGGCTCCCCTGCAATCTGAGCATGGATAAGGTGCTTTGACAAACACCAGCTCCCAGAATCTATCCCACTAGTCAGGCCTACTACGGATTCTGGGAGCTGGAGTCCAAAACGGATAACCAAAATAAACCTTTCAAAGCTGTGCATCTCAGAGTGAAATCACTGAGACTAGGAAGGGCTATTTTATGGACACTTGTTCCTCATGGGCAACCTTCACATTGGCGAACACCTGCTAAGCTTCCGAGGAGCTTCAGGGATCAGAGCAACACAGGCTGGAATCCTCTCTGTCACACACACGGGCATAACACCAGCAGTGGAACTTTCAGCAGTGAATTGACACAATAGGCTAAGAAGTCAGCAGGGGCCTTTTCTGTCACACAATTCAATATGCAATAGGATTAGGAAATGCTTGCTCCAACTTCTTAACTTGTGGCAATTTGCCCTTGAAAGTTCCCTTCGACCTCTCAAGAAAAGAAGTCCAGTTGCCATGACTCAACTTCCTGATAACCTCACCTGGATGACTGAGAACCTTCACAGACACCCTTGAAAGTTCTGTTGCTGGTATTACTCCAGCAAAAATCACCATAGGATTCTAGCTACACAGTTTGAGAACATTCACTTGAGCAGATTCATCAGGAAGACAGAATACTGTATTTTATTATCTCTTTTTTTTTGTCAGAAGCCCAGTTTTTATCCTGTCTAGGTTGTACTAAGTGCTGATTGGCAGCAAGAAATAAAAGAGGTGGCAAAGAGCAAAGCAAAACAAAGGCCTCATGTTGACCAGTATCGCTCTAGGTCTATCTGGGTCAACCGCTGGAAACTTTCAACCCTTCAAGCAATTTGATGTCTAAAAACTGCTAACAAATATATTGTTGTGACCTGAAATAATGTCTGCATTTTAAATGTACACATCCCATAATCTTGTACTCCAAAATGCAGAAGGAGAGATGACCTTGACCCTTTGTAAATTGAAGTTCACCTGCCGTGCCTGCATGGCAAATTTATTCTGCTTACCACTACAGTTTGTCTCCTTCGTTATGTAGTTTTTTTCTTCATGAACACACAGGGCTTAAGCAATGAGATCCCACCCCCACCTTTACTCCTCAGATGTCTGAAATTCAGCTGGCTTTATTGACATGCATATCCAAAACCAGCTTGCATTAATTACTTTTTTGATGTAACTGTAACTCTTCTAAGCTTTGTTGTAATTGTGTGGTAGCTGGAATAAGTATACATCTATGAGGACAAGGAAGAGCAGGTGGAATTCTGTTACTTCTCCGTATGCTTATCCCACTTGACTCTCAAGGGTGAAAGGTGAAATTCTGTACACCACAGGCCTGCTGTTCATGGAAAAAAAAGTCACTTGGGTTTACCCAGCAGCAATAAAAGTCTTAACCCAGTGGTTCTCTACCTTCCTAATGCCGTAGCCCTTTAATACAGTTCCTCATGTTGCGGTGACCCCTTGCCCTGCTTGGAAGAGTCCACAAGCTCCCTTTGGCAGGCCACTGCCACAGGTGCCATAGAGAACTTCCCTCTACAAGCACCCACAGCCAATCACAGCCTCCGGTGCCATTGACAGACATCCCTCCAACCTATCAAGCTGTAACTCATTCTTTCCCCTCTTCCTCCCGCTCCTCCAGACCCAAGCCGTTTCTCCCTTTTTCTTCACTGGCTCATGGCAACCCCTGTGAAATGGTTGTTTGACCCCCCCCCCAAAGGGGTCCCAACCCCTAGGTTGGGAACCACTGTCTTAACCTAAAGCAGGTGTTCATAAATGCCTTGTTTGCATCTAAAGTATCCGGACTGGGAAGGTTACAGATTGTGAGCGCAAATCCTGGCATTTCAGTCTCTCTCCGTGTTCAACATTTCACTCAGCTATCTCCCCATCAGTAAAATATGTGCAAATGATACAATCTTTCAGAATAGCCCATCTCCAGTACTTTTCATAGGTACATGAGTGAATTAATATGTGAGGTACAGTAGTTGTTTTACTGCAGAGATCTCCATAACCTATGACATTGATTTTCGAGTCCTGTTGTGGCTGAGATTTATCAGGTTTACGCTGTATTTTGTTCCTGTGGATGCAGATGTAGAAATCCTTTAACTGTCTGCAAAAATCTGCTTCAATGAGAACAAGATGGTTGGTCCTGTATTTTTGTTTTTTGACCATGATTTTTTTTTAAAAGTGGGCTTTTTGGGTTATGTAACAGTACATTTTGAAATGTTAATTTGATTAAAATCTTTTTTAAAAAATATGGGATTTAATATGGAAGCAAAGATAAAGCACAAGCAATAAAAGGGAAAAAAAACAGAACTTGGGGGGGGGTGTGGACATCAGCTCCCAGAATCCCCCCAATAACATGGCCAGTGTCATACTGTCCAAGGAGCCTGCAATGTAGTAAGAAAAACTGTAACTCTCCAGCTCTGAAATATAATAAAGAAAAACACTGATTAAAAACAAACTCACTGGCCAAATCCTGTTGCTTAGCATAGTAAATTGCACTAACCTAGACTTACTGAATTGATGAATTAGTGAGTCAACTCCTCCTGCATACAACTCCATGGATTCAATTGAGCCTATTCTAACTTCAGTTTACAGTGCTATAATGAACCAGTGGAATCGATGGAAGAGTAAACTTACTAAAAATCCACTGATTTAATGAGTCTACTCTAGTGCAGTTCAGACTAGACTACAATGAACAATAGGATTTTGACCACTGATAACAGGTCACAGTCTACTGTAAGTAAATTGGCCAGGTATCTTAAAAACTTATGAAATCTTAAGATGATTACTTATGGTGGAAGGACAGCACCAGTGTTGATGTCACTGTGTAAAGGCATATTCTTTTTCTAGAGCTATCACAGAATCTTGCCAGCCCTATGCAAATTCAGAAGCAAGGAGAGAATTGGACTGTGCTCATGGAATCTGTTAGCCATCTGTTTCTTGGAAACACTCACAGCTCTCCTTCTCAGAATGGGCTGCTTGAAACAACTTGTTGCTGACTATGAAAATCATGCCAAACTCTTCTAGAACTCTTTCCGAAGTGAAGCACTCTGCTCTCTTCGAAGAGTGGACAATGTGCCGGTGACATGTGGCAACCTGTCCTCATTTTGAGGCCTCTAGATCAGGCATGTCCAAGCTTCAGCCCTCCAGATGTTTTGGACCACAACTCCCACAGTCCTTTGCCATTGGAAATACAGGTTTGGAATTCTGGGAGTTGTGGTCCAAAACACCAGGAGGCCGAAGTTTGGACATGCCTGCTCTAGATCATTACCACAACTGTATTATTAGTTTTATTCTATTGCTAAAAGCAAAGAGGATTGTCACTCCAAGAGACCTGCCACCACAAGGGGCAATCGTCCTCTAAAGTAAGGAGAACGTCCTTGTTTAATGAGAGGACGCTAGTTTGCAGTTCTTGTTTTGTTTTGGTATGATTTTAAATCAGAAGTGACTGTCTGGTTATCATTATGTTTAGGGCAGAAAAACAGCCATACATGAGAGCGAGAGAGACCCACGATGTTTCATAATGGCTCAAATTACCCCCAGATTTCCAGAATTCTCCTACCTTGATCTATTGAATGATCATATGAGGAGGTGTGAGATTGGTTCACTTTAGCCAAACTATGACTGCAACTCACAACACAATATATATTCTAGTTATTGTGGCTATCTCTGTTACTAACATGAATAAAAGAGGACATGGAAAGATTCTTAAGGGCTTTTCCCATTTCTCTTTAAAGAACTAGAGGTTATCCTCTATATCCCCTTCAGCAAGTTAAACAATTTTTGAAGTCCATGAAAGTGTGTGACACAGACACAGACACTGACACAGACACAGACACACACACACACACACACACACACACACACACACACACACACACACAGAGAGAGAGAGAGAGAGAGAGAGAGAGAGAGAGAGAGAAATAAGCACAGATATCCTGTGGGTTTTTACAGCTCACCGAATTACTTCCATAGAGGCAAAAAAAATCCACATTATGAATCCCACACATTCTTATGGTTTCCTACTCAAGATTCTGCTTCCTTCATTGATCAATTGTGTTGTCTGGGATCTAAGCCAATAGTTTCCAGAAGTGAAGAAGTCTGTATTGATCTGGATGAGCGTGAAGAGTTCGCTCATTTGTTTGACTTTAAGTAGCTCTGTTGTTTCTAATCTTAGTAAAGGTCCCAATGCAATGATGAACCTTGGACTATTTTCATGTTATTCCATATGCATTACCATGAACAGTATTACTAGCAGAGAATTATTGCGTTTTGAACTCACAGGTCCTTTGTAATACAGTGCTAATGGCCAAATTAAAGGCGACATTTTTTTTGCAGTGCCCTCTCTGGTTTTCTTGTTTCACAAATGAATGTCCAGTGTGTGGAGAGTGGAGAGATGCTGGCATGGGATCATTGTGTGTGGCAGGTTTTTGCCTTGTATATTCCCTGATGGATCCAATTTAAATAGAGAGAACCCCTCCCCCATGGTCAAAAGAAAAACCAGTTGGGTGCTGTGCACCAGCTCATCAATTTTGAACCAAGATTTGCCCTAAATCCAGTGATTAGTCACAACTAAATTATTCCCATTGAATGAATGGAACCTGTTACAGAAACATATAGTGCTAGTCCCTTTTATTTAGTTTGTTTACTCTATCTGGGACTCAGTCTACTAAAAATTCCATTTGGCCAGTTAACAATTGGATTTATTTATTTATTTTTTACCAAAAATTAAGGATTCCTTGGTTCAGAAGGATGTCAGTATGTAAAATGAAGTGAAATTAAAATTAGGAAAGGCTTGAGTAAGTCTAATGACTTTAATGGAATATGGGATAAACTCTTGGTATATGTATTTCAGAACCGTAAAGGGTACACACCTGGAGAAGATTCAATGTATTTCTGGAGGGAAACGGGCTGGTCAATACCATAAGAATTGTAATTTTGTTAAAGTCCCGAGAGGGGTGGGTTGCACAGAGTGGTTAAATGCCTGTACTGCAGGTAAAATTGTGCTCACGGCCTGGGGTTCAATCCCAGGTAGCCAGCTCATGGTTGACTCAGTCTTCCATCCTTCCGAGGTTGGTAAAATGAGTACCCAGCTTGCTGGGGGTGGAGGGCAATGTGTAGCCTGCATACTGTAATTAAAACTATAAACAGCCCAGAGACTACTTGAAGTAGTATGGGGCGGTATACAAGCAGAACACTTTTCTTTTTATATTTGTTATATTTTTGTCATATTGGTGTGTGTTTTTATTAATATTTTCCTTTCCTTTATGGTGTTTTGTTCTTTTATGTGTTTTTGTATTGTAGTTTTATAACTCTTAATAAAAATTAAAAATGGATTTAGCCCACTGTAGCAAATTATAACTTTTAAATATTGGGGTTATTCCTCTGACTGCAATATAACCTGATCTATTATGCTAGGTAATTTATCAATGATTAAAAAGTATGTTAGAATTGTTCCCAGGAACATTGCTAATCTGCATCCAACAGAGATACAACTGTGTCTAAGGAAGCATAGCCTTTGTGGATTTATTTTACTTTAAGGATAATTAGAGGTACAGTGAAGTACTCTTACATCAGCTACAGATGTGCTGATTATTTTTTTCCTTGCAGGATCCCTCGAACAAAGGCATGCAAGAGAGCTGCCTGCCAGCATTGCAATCTTGTCGCTATTTGTACAGTAATGAATACAAATCAATAGTTTCCTTCTGTGCTTTGACTAATCGCGATGGTGACAGTCTGTCTCAGCCGCACAATGACACCAGTGGGAAGGCTGTCGTTAATTGGTGACAGGGTGTCTTTCGCCGTATTTTCCTCTGCAGGCCCAAACAAGTCTACTCAGCAACTAATACTGTCACAATTAGGGTTCAAAACTGTGTTACTCAACCCAAATCCAGCCCTTGCCTCTCACTCTCTGTGCTCTTCTGTTTCTCCCCTGCTGTTATTGTACATAAGTGACATAGAATTCGTAACCTCCAGGTGATTCCATAAGTAATGGGCTTGCTGCCTGCACTGATCCTGCTAATGCACAGCCCTGGTTTCTTTTATTATGTCAAGCTTTCTCATACACCACTTCCCAAGATTACTCTCTTTTCCAATGTCCTGCACAGTATTCTTATGGTATGTCCAAAGTTGGTTAGCAGTAATTTGGTTATTTTTAGTTCCTTCTACTTCTTTCACAATCTAGTTTTAATCTTTCACCCGCTTTTTACATACTTTTTGGTATCCTTAGAAGTTTTGAAATGTTACCTACTGGAAAACAATTCTCAAAATCCCTTAGCCAGCATGGCTAGTTGGAATTTTAGGGGTTTTGAGCTCTGGTGGCAGGAGGGGGACACAATTGTTGTCCTCATATTCAAGCATGCTGAAGAATAAGCACCCAGAAGTACAAAGGCAATATTAAGTCATGGATTTAGCACTTTGATGTTCAGAAGAATTCCCTGAATAAACTTCCCTCTTTGTAAAGTGATCACATCCACAGTACTTCGCAAGAAAATAAGAAAGGTTTTTTAGATTAGAGAAATACACTTGCAGTAAGAACTATGATAGTTCTAGATGATGAGGTTGGAGATGTCAGGTGTCATCACGTCCTATTTCATCTCTAGAGAACAAAGACAAGATGCCTCCTCCTTGGAGAACAAGAGAGAAATGTGGGAAGTAAAGACCTGTCACCAGAAAGAATAGCAATCTAAGGTTGATGGAAGATCAGCATAGGTCAGAGCAGGTATAAGATGTGTGCTGCAGCTGCCCTGGGCCAAGTGCTGTTTTAATGTGCTGTTTTAAAGAAGATTCAGATCTAGAGATGGGCACGACTTAGCGGTATTTCCGTTTCCATTTCCGTTACTCGGTTCCGTTACTCTACGGAAACGGTAACGGGAATTACTCCCCCAGACTTCGAGCTCGAACCGACAAACGAACAATTTTGGTCTGATTTGTCGTGCTCGTTCCTTGCATCGCGAGATCGCGCGATGCCACACGCGGCACAGAAAAAAGTTTTTAAAAGTTAAAAAAACCCGGTTCCCGGCCAAAAAGCAGGCGGGAAAATGCCTGCCGTGCCTCAGGGCACCTACCAGAGGGGTTGTTTCTGGAGGTCCCCGGCCTCCCCCCTCATCCCCCGTCCTGGGCTGCTCTGGTGGGACTCGCCGCAGGCTCGCAGCCAGCAAAAAGCCCAGTCTCGCCGCCGGCCGCCGCAATTAAAGCGCAAGCAAGCGGCACGGACGGCACAGGAAAAAACTTTTAAACTCTCCCCCCACCCATTCCCGGGCCAAAAAAGCAGGCGGAAAAATACCTGCTTGACTAAGGGCGCAGGGCACCTACCGGAGGGGTGGTTTCTGGAGGGGGGGGTCCCGCCTCCCCCCCGTCCTGGGCAGCCGGACTCGCGAGTCGCCATCGCCATGCCATGCGGTGCGGGCGGGGGATCCAAAATGGGGCGGCAAACGCAATATTGTTTTTGAAATCGTGGTCCAAAAACACACAAGCACAACAGAAACACGCGAAAATTTATAAACTGCCAGATTTTTCACAGTAGCAGTGGGTTTTTTCTTGCAACAAAATGTCTCTCCTCTCCTCCTCTGTCCTCCATTGATTTTATTTTATTTTATTTTATTTACACCTGCGCAATGATGGGCTGGCCAAGTGGCCAGCCATGTGGGAGTGGACAACCATGCAAATTTTTGGAGCCATCCCACCAGTCGCATGGCCACTTGGCCATGGAGACTTCTGGGATGTGCCAAAAAGCCCCCTAAAACCTGCCCTAGCCCTAACCCTAACCCTTGACTCCGTACCCATACGTCACAGACTGTCTTCTTAGTGGGTCAGAGAGGCACCCAGAGGTGCAACCCACTAGCCCACCGTAACCTTACCCGTCACTAGCCTAACCCTAGCTCTTGCACTAAGCCACCTTAAAGCCAGATCTACTTGCTTGCATTGCACTACACGCAGCAAGTACAATTCCCTTCTGTGTGAGACATGGTGGTGCGGGAGCCTTGTGAAGGGAAGGTATGACCCTATCACTCTCACACTGGTCTCACGTCTGCACATTATGTTATGCAATATCCATATGGCTATTGCATAGCATTTTGCAGCAGCAGCAGGTGAGGAAGGGAGACCCCCATGTAGAGGGGTCTCTCTTGGAGCCTGCTTCCCCTTCCTAGTGGCAGGAGGCACCCACGGGTGCCTCCAGGAGCCCACTTTCCCTTTATAGCGGGCCAGAGGAGGCACCCACCCCACAGAGGTGCCTCCAGGAGCCCGCTCCCCCCCCCAAAAAAACCAGTACTAATGACAACGAAAAAACAAAAAAACGAACCGACTAATTTTTGCAAATTTTCGCGAAAACCGGAAACGACCCGAAATGGGACTGGCCCGACTAACAACAACTCGAAAATTTTTTTTTCAAGTCGTGCCCATCTCTATTCAGATCTATGACACTCTTGGCCTTCAGCTCATGTTTACGTTTGGCCTTTGAGACAGGCTTTCCTCACTCTCAATTTACATTACACTGAAGAAAGGCACCCCTGGCTACCGAGTACACCTGGGCTTCCAGAGTCAGACCAGGGTCCAGGAGAACCCCCAAGCTATGGACTCTGTCCCTTAGGGGGAGTTCAACTCCATCCAGGACAGGAATATGGCCCTATAGCCTGTCCGGCAGAACAGCCACTAACAGCACTTCCATCTTGTCTGGTTAGAGTTTCAATTTATTAACCCTCATCCAGTCCATTATCTGGCCCAGTTCATGACATGAGTTCAGCACAGAAACCGCCTCAACTGGATTAGTGGAGCACGAAAGGTAGAGCTGAGTATTGCCAGCATATTGCTGACTCCTCAATCCAAACCTCCTGATGACCTCTCCCAGTGGCTCCATGTAGATGTTAAACAGCATGGCGGAGAGTATCAAGCCCTGAGGGACCCCAGGATGGAAATGCCATGGGGGAGAGCAACCTTCGCCCAGCACCACCACCTGCACAAGGTCAGCCAAGAAAGATTGGAATCACCACAAAGCAGTGCCTCCAACTCCCAACCTTACTAGCCTATCCAGAAGGACACCATGGTTGCATTCCCCCTGTCTCTCTCCCGGCAAAGGTCATCATACAGGATGACCAAGGCAGTATCTGTACCAAACGCTGGCCTGAAAGCTGACTGAAATAGATCGAGAAAAATCTATTTCATCCAGCAATGCCTGAAGTTTTCCAGCCACCACCTGCTCTAACACCTTGCCCAAATAAGGGAGGTTCGCTACTGGTCAATAGTTAAAAGGGTGGGGGGTTACTGTACCAAGGAGCCTTCCGGGCTCTGCGAATATGAGGAGGGTGCTTAGGTGTGATCATGTTAACTGCCCTGGCCATTTCCCTATTCCATAGGGCGACCTGAGCTTCAACAGGAGCACCGACCATATCAGAAGCCTCATGTGGATATCTCTCCTCCTCAGTCCCTTCCCTCTGATGTTTGCTAGGCATTGTATGTTTACATATGGTATGCAGTTTGGGCAACAGTGGAAGGTATTACTCTGAGGACATGTCCCTACCAGTGAAGCCAGCTTTCTCTCATCTTATCTGTTATTTATACCACACCTAGTTCCTGTTGGGAAGTATCATTTGTAATGTGGTCAAGTAGAGAGATACCTGATATCCAATAGAACATTTCCATGCCATGGAGGCAACTCTCTGTGCCCATTGTTGCTGCCCAGCACTTTGTCCCATAAAGTGCAACTGGACAGACAATTGACTTAGATGGAGTACATGAGAGTCTAATCAATTTGCAGATGGCAGAAATTGTGTGCGCGGAATTAATAGGAAGACCTGGACCAGACCGATGAAGCTGTTTGGATGAACAGCGAAACGTTTCTATCTCTCAAAAAAGAAGTCCAGTAGCCATGACTCAACTCCCAGATAAACACACCTGGATGACTGAGAATCTTCACAGACCTGGATCAGGATCCCAAATGACCTCAACAGACTAGAGAACTGGGTTAAAACAAACACAATTAGTTTCAGCAGAAAAAAACAAGTTATGTTTGTAGGCAGGAAAAATTAGGTGCCAAATAGAGGGTGGTTGTCGTCTGGCTTGGAAGTAGTTCATATAAAAGAGATATAGCATTATTAGTAGATTGCAAGTTTAAAATGTCAACAGTATGATGTGGGAGAAAATAGAAGTGCAGAAAAATTAGGCTGCATCAACAGAAGTACACAGTCCAGAACGGGAACCAATAGTACCAATGTTGGGGACATGTGTTTTATTATGGCTTTTAGTTTGCCCCCCTGATAAAGTGTTTGCCAGATAACAGATTCTGTTGATGGCTGTTTTAAATGTGTTTTATAAGACCTTTTAACTGTATTAACTGTATTTTAATTAGATTCAATTTATAGCTTTGTCTTTTTAGTATTTGTATTCTATGGCTTTTTTGTAAACTGCCCCGGGTAGTGCAGTTTACACTAAGGGGGCAGTATAGAAATATAAACAAACAAACAAACAAACAAACAAACAAATATTCTGCTTTGGTCAGACCTTACTTGTAATACAGTGTCCAGCTCTGGTATCAGAACAGCAACTAACTGGGATGTGTACAGAGGGCAGCCATGAAAGTAAATAATCTGGAAATGAAGCTCTCTGAGGTTTGATATATTTAATTTGCAGAAGACTAAAGGATGATATGACAACCATCTTAAAATAATTCAGGAGCTGTCGTGAGGGAAATGGAACAAAATCATTTTGTGCAGCTCCAGATATTAGGATCTCAACTAATGGACTCAAACTTCAATTCGTAGTTTAAAACTAATACAATGTTCACATGGACAATGTTTGAAGGCCAAGGTTTGGTGCAACCCCTAGTTTACGTCAAGATGTTTTTATCCCAAAATGCCACAACTGCCTCTTCATGTTTCCATCCAGCTTTGTTCCCAGCCAGTAATGTCAACACATATGTCTCCCAGTCCGTAGTTCCAGCGAGTTATCTCGTGCTCTGCCTCCAGCAATGTGTCTGGCATATTTGTTTTACAGCTTCTGTCATCCATTGAACAACAATGGAGGGGGGGGGAGAGATACCTGCAGCTAATATGTCTAAGGTTGCAACCTTCACTAGAGCAGATTTAGAATATTCTTGCTGACTGGAATGGATTGCTAGAGAGGTTGGCATTTTAAATATCTTAGCCTTGGGCATTTTCATCTTCTTGAGCTCAGCAGGACTCCGTTAGTTTCAACCCAGAATTAATCTGTGGATCACACCATTAATTTCATGGACTTCCGGGGAATTTTGTAGTCTGATCCTTGAGCCACTTCAGGAGAACCGACTGCAATTTATTCCCATTTACTTTGGCTGAAGTGTGAACTGTAATTCTTTTTCTTTCTTTCAAAACATGCAGAGAGCCTCCTAGAGGGCTGAATTTGTTACGTCAATTGCACAAAAAGCAGTGAGGCATTGTGTTCTCATTGAAAAGCTCCTTGAAATGCTGAAGCAACCAAATGGAAGGCCTTAGCAAACTTTCTGAGAGCAAAGCTTTTAATTTACTACAAATCTCACGATACAGAGGAGACCGTCATATGTTGTTTACCCCACACAGTACAACATAAGAACATAAGAACATAAGAAGAGCCATGCTGGATCAGGCCAAAGGCCCATCTAGTCCAGCTTCCTGTATCTCACAGCGGCTCCACCAGATGCGTTTGGGAGCGCATGAAACTAGATATCTGTCTCCTGATACCACTCCCCTGCATCTGGCCCTTGAAGTACCCTGGTTTAAAGCCGGGAGATTACACATCTCCATCATGGTTTGTAACCTGTGATGGACTTTTCCTCCAGGAATCTGTCCAATCCCCTTTTGAAGGCATCCAGGCCAGATGCCATCACCACATCCTGTGGCAGGGAGTTCCATAGACTTACAACGCGCTGGGTGAAAAAATATTTTCTTTTGTCAGTTCTTACTCTCCCAGCCCTCAATTTGAGTGTACGTCCCCTAGTTCTGGCATTTTGGGAGAGAGAGAAGAGCTTCCCTCTATCCACTTTACTCATACCCTGCATTATTTTGTATGTCTCAATCATATCCCCCCTCAATCGCCTTTTTTCCAGACTAAAGAGGCCCAAATGTTTTAGCCTTTCTTCATAAGGGAGGTGCCCCAGCCCAGTAATCATTTTAGTCGCTCTCTTCTGCACCTTTTCCAGTTCCACTATGTCTTTCTTGAGATGCGGTGACCAGAATTGTACACAATACTCCAGGTGGGGCCTTACTATTGTCTTGTATAAAGGCATTATAATGTTGGCTGTTTTATTTTCAATCCCCTTTTTGATAATCCCTATCATGGAATTGGCCTTCTTCACCGCTGCCACACATTGGGGAGACACCTTCATGGAGCTGTCCACCAACACACCAAGATCTCTTTCCTGTTCCGTCACGGATAACTCAGAGCCCATGAGTTGATAGATGAAGTTTGGATTTTTTGCCCCAATATGCATTACTTTACATTTAGTTACATTAAAACTCATTTGCCATTTCTCAGCCCATTCCCCCAGTTTGGAGAGATCCTTCTGGAGCTCTTCACAATCTTCTCTGGTTTTTACCACACGGAAAAGTTTTGTGTCATCGGCAAACTTGGCCACCTCACTGTTTATCCCTGTCTCCAGGTCATTTATGAACAGATTGAAAAGCACCGGTCCCAGGACAGAGCCCTGGGGCATACCGCTTTTCACCTCTCTCCATTGTGAAAATTTCCCAATTGACACCTACTCTTTGTTTCCGGGATCTCAACCAGTTCTCAATCCATAAGAGGACCTGCCCTCTTCTCCCCTGACTGTGCAATTTTCTCAGCAGCCTTTGGTGAGGGACTGTGTCAAAAGCCTTTTGAAAATCCAGATAGACTATATCCACCGGTGCACCCAAATCCATGTGCCTGTTGACCTTTTCAAAAAATTCTAAAAGGTTTGTCAGACAAGATTTACCCTTACAGAAGCCATGCTGATTTTCTCTCAGCAAGGTTTGTTCTTTTATGTGTTTTAAGATTTTCTCTTGGATGAGTCTTTCCACCATCTTCCCTGGGACAGATGAAAGGCTAACTGGCCTGTAGTTTCCCAGGTCCCCCCTCCTTCCTTTTTTAAAAATTAGTGTGACATCTGTTATCCTCCAGTCCTCCGGCACTGTGGCCGTTTTAAAAGACAAGTTGCATATAACCGTTAAGAGATCTGCAATTTCGTTTCTCAGTTCCCTAATAACCCTTGGGTGGATGCCATCTGGGCCCGGTGACTTGTTAATGCTCAATTTATCAATTAGTCCTAAAAACCTCCTCTCTTTTAACCTGTATTTGATTTCATTCTTTAGTCAAGAGGGGCGGATCAGACAAGGTCCTCTGTCGTGAAGACAGACGCAAAGAACTCATTCAATTTCTCTGAAATGTCCAAGTCCTCCTTAACCTCCCCTTTTCCTCCCTCACCATCCAGAGGGCCAACTGGTTCTCTGGCAGGTTTTCTACTTCTAACATATTTAAAGAAGCTTTTATTATTACCCTTTATATTGCTAGCCATGCGTTCCTCAAAATCTTTCTTTGCCTCGCTTATCATCTTCTTACATTTCTTTTGCCAGAGTTTGTGTTCCTTTTTATTTTCCTCATTTGGGGAGGATTTCCATTTACAGAAAGACCTCTCCTTGTGCTTTAGAGCCTCTCTAACTCCACTCGTTAACCATGCCGGTGTCCTCTTGGACTTAAATGAGCTCTTCTTTCTTTGTGGTATGCACTTGTTTTGGGCCTCTATTATTGTTGTTTTAAAGAGGCTCCATGCACTCTGAAGAGATTGGATTCTTCTAACCTTCCCCTTCAATTTCTCTCTAACTAGTTTCCTCATCTGAGGGAAGTTTGCCCTTCGAAAATCAAGGGTTTTTATGTCTGATTTGGTTGACACTCTTCCTCCGACATGCATGGCAAAGGAAATTGCAGCATGGTCACTGTTCCCCAGAGGCTCAGTGACATTCACATCCCTGACCAGGTCCTGAGTATCGCACAGTATTATTTATTTATTTATTTATTTATTTATTTATTTAACTTATATGCCGCCCACTACCCAAAGGTCTCTGGGCGGCTTACAATCCAAGGAATAAAACAATTTAGAATAGTTAAGAGTAAAATATCACTAAATCATCAATAAAAACCTTCGGGTGGGCTCCATGACAAGTTGCTCTAAGGCACAGTCATTCAGCAAGTCGAGAAACCCAGTTTCTCTTTCTTGCCCGGAGCTCACATTGACCCAGTCAATGTGGGGATAATTGAAGTCCCCCATGATTACTATCGTATCCCTCTTAGCCACCTCCATGATTTCTCTCCTCATTTCAAGGTCCCCCTCAAGTTTTTTATCTGGTCGACGATAGAATACTCCAACTATCACATCACTCCTTGGAAATGGTAGTTTAACCCAAAGTGATTCTATGGTGGAGTCAGACCCTCTGTCCATCTCCATTCTGCTGGATTTTACCCCTTCTTTGACATAGATGGCCACTCCTCCTCCAACCCGCCCCTCTCTATCCCTTCTATAGAGTTTATAGCCTGGGATTGCTGTATCCCACTGGTTCTCCGCATTCCACCAGGTTTCTGTTATGGCTATTATATCAATGTTATCCCTAGCTGCCAAATGTTCAAGTTCTCCCATCTTTCCTCGGAGGCTTCGAGCATTGGCGTAGAAGCATCTGTACAGTGGGTCCCGCAACAACAGCTGCTGCCTTGTTCTATTCGCCCCACAGCTTTTATTTTCAGTAGATGAACTGTCACATTCCGTTATTCTCCCGGTGCTAATACCTATACCTGCTATGTCTTCTCTATGTGATTCTCTACCCTCTCCAACCTCATTCCCTGAGGATGAGGTGTTCCGAACCGGATGCCACTCAGCTCCTGTCGGCTTTCCCCCAGTTATCAGGTATATAGACATACTATATACCTGAGCTATATAGTATGTCTATCGTCAGAACTGCTGCTTGATTTGGTGTAAGTAAGCAGTCCCTAAAGCAACGTGGTTTGAACATAAGAAATAATAATACTGAGTGCTTGGGGAAAGGAAAGAGCCATGTAGGCTGTTTCTGACACATTCTATAACCGAAACAAACCAATGAACCTCTACCTCACCTTGACCATGCTGTGGGCAACAGCTGGGCTCTGCCCCTCCCCTAATACCAATGGCTGGTTATCTGCTATGGGACAGCTCTTCTCACCAATGACTCGCTCTCTCAGCTTTCTTTTGTTCTCCTCCTGCCTTCCTCCTTCTGTATCATATCTCCTTCAGACGGTATCCTCTGCTGTAGTTATAGCCACTGGCTTCTTCTGCTAATTCCACTGCCAGCAGCCTATTCTGATGTAGCTGTGAAGCTCCAGCCCCATGGACAGCCTAATTTCCTTCTAGTCTAATTGCCTCTTCTGTAGGCTAAATAATCTAAAGACATCCAATGGCTATTTTCCTCCTTGTATGGCGTCACTTAGTCTAAAAGAGTGTCATTTGCCCAAAGTTATCTGATGACTTTCATGCCTGGACACGGGTTTCCTGTTTTTGAATCGACATGGCAGTTTTTTCCGAATATAGCAGGTCTTTATTTGCCACTGCCCATGGCGCAGTGGTTAAATGCCTGTACGGCTGGTAAAACTGTGCTCATGACCTGGGGTTCAATCCCAGGTAGCAGGCTCAAGGTTCACTCAGCCTTCCATCCTTCCAAGGTGGGTGAAATGACTGCCCAACTTGCTGGTGTGTGTGTGCAATGTGTAACTTGCATACTGTAATTAATAGAGATGGGAACAAATCGAAAAAATGGTGAATCGGTTTTTCATTTTTCATTGAGGGGTCCATTTCAGTTCATTTTCATTTTTGATGAATTTTCATTTTCATTTATTCATTTTTTGTTTTACCCGCTTTTTGCATGATTTTTTAAGCATTTCCGTGTGCGGGCGTCCCCCAACGCCCCAGACCAGAGGGAAAACACTAAAACAATTGATGCTGGCAGAGACACAGTATAGACTAGGTACGCAGGGAGGTGGCAAAGACAGTGGCGGGCGTTGCCCAGGGTGCAAGGCAGCCACAGAGTGACTGCACTGTGGGGCAGGGGAGGGTACTCACCGAGAGGTACGCACACACGCACACAGGGAGGCTGCAGGACTGAAGCTAGAGAGAAATATCTTCTTTCTCTCCCCTAAGAGCCAGGCTGCAGCCGGCAGGAACACAGAGACACACACCTGCCTGTCTGGCCTAAAGTGAAAATAACGAGTCGCAGAGACAGCAATCCCACCCTAACTCCCACCGGAGACTGCAAGGAGGACGGCGGCTGCCAGAGCTTTTTATGCCCTCTGTGGCTGTCAGACCTGCCCAGTCTGCAACCTGGGCATGCTATTGGTTGAAGTTGTCCAAGAATTTCCATGATCCCATCACATGGCTTGCCTCCATTTTGTGGCTGGCGACATCCATTTTGTCATCCTTAAAGTGAAAAGAAAAATACATTGTGATGGGAGAAGACAAAAACAAACGTTTTAAGGACCCAAACCCCCAGTAGGTATTATCAGACAGTATAAATAATTATCACTGCGTTTTTATGGATGTCCAGAGTGTTTTTTAACATTTAAAACAGCTCATTTCATTGTGCATCACCATTAACGAAAAATGAAACGTAATGAACCTAATTTTCATGGTTCTGTTCGGTTCGTTCCAATTTCATCACAATGTTCATTATTCATTTCATTACGTAATAAAACAAAAAACGAATAACGGAAACAAAAAAAGTTTGTTTCGTGCCCATCTCTAGTAATTAATCTGTAAACCACCCAGAGACTACTTGAAGTGGTATGGGGAGTATATAAGCATAACACTTTTATTTGTTGCAATGCAACACTTCTGGAAGTGAAGGATTGTCCAGCTGCACAACATTGCCCTGGGAACTTGCAATGCTTTTTAACTCTTTTGGGAGGCTCCTTCTATGTCTCCCTCTTAGCAAGTTGTATAGCAAGAAAGCTTAAAATGGGACTTAAATAATTCTTTTAAGATGCAAAACTGCTCTCTGAGTCAGCAAATCATCAGTTATTCTATATGCAGCATGCTATAAATCACTGTAGGAAAAAATGTGGTTAAGATTAGATGCCACCGTTTAAAAGTGTGAAATGAATGTAAAATCAGAGAGGGGAGTTATTTGAGCTAAACGGAAAAGTGCAGGTGCTCAGTGATCAGGCATTCTCTTAGCAAGAAGAACAATGAAAGTAGCTCGACTCATTCCCCCCAGATGATTAAAAGTTCAAGGCTCATATTATGCCATTTTCCCAAGCAGCAGTTTTATATATGGAGTTTAAACAAACAACACACCACCGCTTCCTCCATATACCTAAATAGGAAAGCTAATCTAGTTGATTCGGACAAAGAATTAGGAATGTGAAGCCAGGAATCCAGGAACCTATGTCACTGCCAGTGAGGTTTGCTACCATGTCACTTCAATCAATTCTTTCCATGAATACTACTCCAAATGAAAACTTTGATCAAAGGTATGTAAATTCCTCTGTGGATAAATTCCTTCATCCCTAGCTAAGCCATAAGAGGGAAAAGAATATCATTGAGTATATTCTCCATCAAAATTCCTTTTCAACAGTGCAGCCAACACCAGCCTCTTATGCAACCTGAATGTGAGAGTTGATAGAGTATTCCACAGCAGTGGCATCTGAGATACAGTGCCCCCCCTGCCCATTTGTGGTTCATATACTGTGGTCCTGCTTTATTGCGGGACCACAGTATATGAAAAAAGGCCCCCTGGGGTATGTGGGGAAAGGCCTGTTTAAGGCCTCCCATACTTACCCCAGGACTGGCACCACCCCGAATGGGCCTGCGAGGGCCTTCCTGGGCCTTCTGGAGGCCCCAAAAGGGCCTCCCTGTGAACAGGAAGTTACTTCTGGTAAACCAGAAGTCACTTCCTCATTGCCAGAAATCATTTCTGAGGCCTCCGGGGGCCTCTAGGCTGTTTGGAGGCCTCAGAAATAATTTCCGGTCACCCGGAAGTCACTTCCAGATCACAGGGAGGCAGTTTTGGGGCCTCCAGAAGGCACAGGAAGGCCCTCGCAGGCCCGTTTATGTCAGTGCCGGGCTGGGGGTAAGTACAAGAGGCCCCAGCTAGGTGCCCCAGGCCCAACCCGACCTGTATCTGCATATCACAGATTTTCAATTATCGTGGGTTGGATCAAGTCCGCAACCCCCGCAATAGGCGGGGGGGTCACTGTATATGGTCCAGAACAACCATATGAGATGCTGTCTCAAACCAATACAGTAGCCTCTTAGAGACTCACTGGAACCAGATATGGTCCTTCCCAATGCATCTATCATGGCTTTTGTGGGAGGCCTTCAAAAGTCTTTGTGCTACAATGCCAGGAGCAAATGGAACATCCTTCCTAATTTCATGCCCAATTCCTACATAGCCCTTCAGTATTCGAGTGGATTTGTGTCATGGAGACTTTGTGGTGGTTGTCAAACAGTGTGCTATTCAGATCTTGAGTACATTGTTACCTTCCTTCCTACAATGGTGGCTGATATTTTAGTATGCTTTTAGATCAATGCCCTATGACTAAGAGTGACATTTTATGGTGAATGCGTTAAGACACTGATCTGTCTGTTTGGGGAATATATCTATTTGCTCCATTATAAACGTTCAATGGCTTTATCTAGATTTATGCACACTGTGAAAAAGAAAGATTCAAAGGGCATGTAAATGTTACACTTATGGTGAAACATGTTTCTTTTATACTGTGTTTTTTTTGGGGAGATGAAAGAGGTAAAAAAATTGATGCACAGTGAGGACACAGAGAAGTGGAGCTGGGGGGATTGAAATATCACACCTAGCATTCTAGTGTCAATACATTTTCTGCCTACTTTGATCCAAGAGCAAACTTAGGACAGCTGTGTAACTTATGGTTGAGCGCTTGTGTACATTACACAGAGCACCTCCCCACAACCCAGTTCTGAAGGTATTACTTGATCTATTGTGATGTGTAATCACTCTTCCTAGCACAACACACCTTGCACCAATTTAAAATGCAAGAGACTGTTCACTCACCTAGTTAAAGGTAAATTAAGAAAACATAAATATGATCTAGCAGTGTGTTAAGCACAGCTCAACTATACTTTGGCAGGTTATCACTATGGCATTGCAGCTTGTGCACGAAATGAAGCAATTGGATTCATGCCTTGGTGTGCGTGCACATTTCATACCTCTTTGCAACACAGACACGCTGTATTTGCCAATCCCCACACCTAGAGAGGTAGCTTTCCATAACCCAAATGGGCAGATGGTTAAGGATGTAAAAGACAAAATAGTGCAATCATGATTGACCAAGGAACAAAAAACAAAAACAAAAAAGGTGATGTCCAGCTGAGGAAGTGCAGCTGGGATGCACAGCTTTCTTTTTTGTAGTCCCTGGTAGATTTGCCCTTGTCTTCCTACGTCTCTCTTGTTGCCTAGACAGCAAGGAATCTGGAAAGGCCAAGTTTCCTCTCTCCAGTAATGGACCGAGTCATATTCTTGGTGGACCGCCATTAGATAAACCCATGCCACAGAGTGCCCAGGACTCACTAACCATTGTTGGCACAGTTGATTCATTCCATACATTAGCAGAAGTGGGGTTGACCTCAGTTCTGAGCTCCAAATGTCAGTAACCTCAATGGCTCTTGATTTCAGAGCTTCTTGCCATGCTCTGATGCATATGCATTTATGTCACAATACCACCCTCAATGCAACTGACCCAATTTTGGAAGATAAGTAGAGTTTGAACTGAGTTGTAATTGGTTGGAAGACCACCAGCGATCTCCAGGTGGTCAGCATTGTCCCTATGAGAGTAGCTGGAGCAATCATCAGATTCACTATTTAGTAGCCTCCTATGGCCTTATGGGTAAACCTTGCACATCAATGGGGCTCAAATGGTATGCGGGTGAGTGGGAGCAGGGATAGTTTGCTTACACAAAATACTTTCAAAGGCTGTCTTGTAGCAGCAAAATGTAGGTTTTCGTGGTGGTGTCGTTGTCATAGCTACTTCTTATTTTAAAGAACACACACTTGTTCTAGGAAGAGTAACATGGCTGAAATTGCAGAATTCAACTGCACAGGGTCAAATTAGAAGAGGAGGTATTTCAAATTGACCACATGTTGGTTGAAGAATACATGTCATTTCTAGAAAGGTAGGCTATATATGTATATTACATATATGCATCATGTGGCAGCAAATTATTGAGTAAATATTAGATATCTACCAAATGTTAGGGAATCAGGGATCAATTACAAGGAATAATTACTTGGTTCAGTTTAATGTTCCTTTAGTGCAAGCTGCTTTTGCTCTCTTTATCTTGTTATGTGATCTATTCTTTTTCTCCTCTTAAAAATGGTCCATTATCCATTAACTGGAATGATGAAAAAAGTAGGTACACTTCCAATTATTATTTTCCATAAAATATTTATAAAGCTGGACTCGACAATTCTCAACAAGGCAGATGTAAATCACCAGCCATGTTTTAGAAAGATTGTTCTCTAAAGTGAAGTTTTAAAAGGGAAGGTGGAAGTGCAGGTCTTACAAAAAACTATACATTAGAGCTGTTGAAAAAATCCTAATGCACAAGTACAAAGTTGAACTATTATTATTGTGTGCATGAGAGTTCATGAAGAAAGACATTTGGCTTTATCGAATGCTTACCTTTGGAAAACAAGTATACCTGCAAAAAACATCAACACATACCTGTCAAGTGTCCAGTTTTAGCCGGTACACTACCATTTTTTCAATGTTTGTATCGCTGTCTTCCTGGAACATTTATTTTACCGGAAATGTCCCGGGTGGCAATGGAGCAGGAGAAAGGCAAGCGCCTTGGATGTGGACCATGGCGGATTGCTTGATCACTTCCTTGCCTGCTCACAGGCTCACTGGCCATTTGGCTTCCTTCCACTGGCTGCCTGGCTTGCTTGCTCTCTGCCTCACCAGGGCTCCAAGCTCAGTGGCTCCAGTGCACGATGGCAGCATTTGCAAAAGACAGCTCAGCCATTCCTCCCCCTGTTCCTCATGGGCATTGGGGAGGCCAGTGCAGGAGGACCAGTGAGCAACAGGTGAAGGGATGGAGCCCAGCCTGGCTGAACCCAGCCACGTGCCACACAAGGTGGCTGGGCGAGCAGGCGGGAAGGCCAGAAAGCCTAGGGGCCAGAAAACTGCTCTGGCCTTGGGCTTGGGGAGGGGAGCACAACCTGACCCCTCCCTTCCATGCCCGGAGCAAAAGGGAAGCAGCTGGGACCCTTGGCCTGCTTGGAATGAGAAGGTAATTGGGCCGGAACTGGGCCGGGCAAGAAGGAGGAAACCAGCCCCACCCGCCGCTACTCTGCCAGCCCCTTCCTGGTGGCACACTCATCCTGTTGCAACCTCCTGCCTGCTGGGTGAGCCCAGCCACCTGCCCTGCCACCTGACCTCTGGTGCCCTCCCTGAACTCCTCAGGTGTGTGAGCGTGCATGCACATTTGTATTAGTTTTTGTGCACAGTACACCTCCCTCTTCCCATCCCGGCCAGCATCAGGTCAAACTTGACAGCTATGCATCCACATCTGTTTTGTATCTAAACAGCTTAGCATATGTAACTGTCAACTTTCTTACAGAGAAATGGAAATAGAGACATTACTGGATAACAAACTTTTAGGGATGGGAGATTTTTAATTTAAGGACTCCCAACTCCTTAATTCAGTGGGAATCCTCCAGGGTGAACCATGATTCCCATGGTCCATGGAGCTTTTTCCTAATGGTCTGAAGCAGCAGCACAGGAAAAGCAGGGAGGCAAGGAGGCTGCTCTACCTCCTGCCGATTTGACAGTTTCCAGTTCTATAATTTGGTGTATGGATTTTCATTAAAATAAGGGGCTGGGAGCTCTTGAATTCTGAAAATCCTATCCATGTGAACTGCAGTTACTAGAACTCTAGGGCACTCCATGAAACTTTTGGGTGCTGGATCTCAAACAAATAAGAGAAAGTACTTTTTTCACCCAGAGGTTCACTTGTCTATGGAACTCCCTGCCAGAAGAAGTGGGGACAGCTGCCAGCCTTGATTGGACAAGTTCATGGAGAACAAGGCTATCAATGGCTATCATTACGAATGCCTGAGGACAACCTCTAGTTTGGAGAGATAGGCAGGATATCTCTCAAGGCCATTTGCAGGGAATCGTAAGCAGGTGAAGACATCTGCTTGGGAATACCTTGAATCAAATGGTGAGCCACTGTGTGAGACAGAATGCTGGACTGGATGGGCTGTGGCCTGTTCCAGCAAGGCTATTCTTACAGTCTTATGTTCTTAAGATTACTCAATAAATGTAGTAGCATGCAGATCAATATGGCCTTTCTTTTTCTATGTATGATTCTATGGTTACTTCACCAAAACACAGATTGACAATACAGTGCCATATTTAGGCTAGGGTTTATATTATTATTATTATTATTATTATTATTATTATTATTATTATTATTATTATTATTATTATTATTATTATGTAATACAAATCACTAGTCGAACGCTTCCCAAGCATTTAGGACTATGTGATGTATCAGCGAATTGTGCAAACAGATCCCAGTAAGGCGACTTTCTGCAGCTGACTGATGGTGACTTTGTCAACTCCAATTTCTTCTAAATACTTGCTTACCTATTTAGGCACCGCACTCAGCGTGCCTGTTACCACTGGGACCACCTGTACCGGTTTATGCCAGAGTCTCTGAAGTTCAATTTTCAGATCCTGATATCGGGTAATTTTTTCAAGTTGTTTCTCAGTGACTCTACTATCACCTGGTACAGCAACATCAATGATCCACACTCTTTTATTCTCCACAATCACAATACCCACAGTATTATGCTCCAAAACCCTGTCTGTCTGTATTATTATTATTATTATTATTATTATTATTATTATTATTATTATTATTATTATTATTATTATTATTATTATTATTATTATTATTATTATTATCGTCGTCATCGTCTAGCAAACGCAGCTGCCATGTGTTAAGCTGGAGTTGGCCTTATCCAATGATCGAGCTCTTTCCAAGAGCCTAGGATAGTGTGATGGTGAATCTTTTAGAGACCTAGTGCCGAAACTGCAGTTCAAAACCCATGAAGTTTTTGCAAAGTGCCAATAAAGCAATTTATCCTGAATACAGGTGGCTGTGAAGGTTTGATGTCAGGTGCCCACAGAGAGAGCTCCAAGTGCCACCTTTGGCACCCGTGCCATAGGTTCAACAACACTGGCCTAGGATGTCTGGAGATATCTTTGTAGAATATATGCTGTTTCTAATAATGTCGCCATTTGTAGTTGACCAATGTTGACCGATGTTGATCATATTAATGCCAAGGAATATAATAATAATAATAATAATAATAATAATAATAATAATCATAATAATAATAATAATAATAATAATAATAATAATAATAATAATAATAATAAATGAATACATACATACATACATAAATTAAAGCACAGTCCATTGTTATTTCAGAAATCTGCAGCTGATTATATTTTATACAATTCTTCACCATTGTTTCCAGTGCCCTAATGATTATGGGAACCACTGAGATTCATTTAATCCACAAGCAATTAGTTTCTGTTGCTATATCTCTATATCTTGTTAATTTTCTCAATTCTTTATCTTCAATTCTGGAATTGAAATGTCAATTATTCAGACATGTCTTCATTCTATTGCTGTTGTGTCTGGTGTATTGTGCTTAAGGTGTCTGTCTCTTTGAATATGAAGGTCACGCAAGATCTTAACTTGGTTGTTTTCTGACACCTACTCTATCTGATGTTCCCACAGATTCTTGGATGCTGGCAGAATATATTTTTTACATAATGTCTAGTATATTAATTTTGCAACTCCATTGTGGGCAATAACTTGGCAGCACTGAGGGTCATCCTTAGGCCGTGGGCAGGCATGTCCAGAGAGCAAGCAGGAAAGCCCAGTGCGTGGTTAAGCTGACCCTGAGCTGACCTCACTCAGGAGGCCAGGAAAACAAGGGCAGTCCCGGATATCAGGACACAGTTGGCCTGTGACCGAGCTCAAAGCTTCCTTCCTCTCTCTTTCCTTATCAATAACCCCTCACTAGCTAAGTATGTTCCTCCAGATAAGATGCATTTCTCTTCCCCCCCCCCACCAATGGAATGAATTATCGTATTTCCTCTGTCCATTCCTATTGTGTGTACTTGTTTACTCTTATCAATAAAGGCTTGGGTCCCAGGCAGCTCTCACAGACACACACACTCAGAGAGACACATACACATACACACACACTCACTCAGCTCATGAAGACATGCAGAGACACAGAGAGACACACACACTCACATACACTCACTCTCAGAGACACGCAGCCTGGGACCAGAGATGGTTGTACCCCAAACTCTGTGTATGCGCAATTAATAACACTACACTCCATCACGTCAATTTTGTAGTCTGTGCAAACTTTGGACATTCACAGATGAAGTATGACATAATTTCATCTTTTTCTTGGCAGAGTCGACATTTGCTCTTTGAATGAATTCCGTGAATTTTAGCTTTTGTGACATTAATTTGGAGTGCTTGTTCTTGTGCAGAAAAGATCAAGCCTTCAGTTACTTGCTTGATGGTCCCCAGTTGCTGCTGTTAGTCTATAAATTCAGCATGCTCCATCTGTCTGCACCAAATGATTTCTGCAGTGGATCCTGGTCTGGAAACATGGAATTTTAAGGTTATGTTGTAAGTAGAGTCCTTGTCACAAACATGTTAAAACGTTAATTCTTTGCACAAAATGCTGCACAAGCTGTTACCAAGCCATGCTCAAGGTGATGTTATTAACATATTTAAACAACTTGTTATTAACATATGTTATTAACATATTTAAACAATCAGGTTAGTTCATAGGAAAGCATTCCATGGGAAACAGTCTGTCAAATATCGGTGCTTCCTCCTTTATAACTGTTTTCTTCATCACTTCATACATTGTTTGGAAACTTTTCAATGACTTTGATATCCCTTTGTCCCTACAATAAAACATCTGATGGCACCTGTGAAAAGAGATCTTATAATCTGTTTAATCAATCATTTCACAAATTTAATATTTAATGAGATTCTTTGTCTCACTGTTGATTGTTTTATTTGCATTTGAACTAATTGTTATTTTAATTCATTCTTAAATTCACACTTCACCATCTTGAAGCCTGTTAATGAAATATGAGATGTAAGGTATATGACTATTGTGAATAAAAATATAATTATGAGATGTTGACATGATTCACAGAGCTCAGAAGTTGATTTCCTCTTTCTTTCTTTCTTTCTTTCTTTCTTTCTTTCTTTCTTTCTTTCTTTCTTTCTTTCTTTCTTTCTTTCTTTCTTTTGTTTCCAGAATGCTCCCGTCAGCATTGCCGAGAGTGATGTTGCCTGGAAGATTCCATTATTTGTTTATTTATTTATACACTTACATACCACCCATCTTGTGTGTATATACACACAATGACAATAAATTATTATTATTATTATTATTATTATTATTATTATTATTATTATTATTATTATTATTATTATTATTATTATTATTATTATTATTATCATCATCATCATCATCATCATCATCATCATCATCATCATCATCATCATCTTCCAAAGGAACTCTGGGGAGTTTACAGCAATGCAATAAAATACGGCAAGGCAAAATGTTATATTTTTAAAAAGCAACTTTTCCAGTAATTTATCTTTACTGTTGTTTCCATTCATTAATGAGCCATTCACTTAAAGATAATCAATAGTATAATTTGCCAAAAGTATGAAGAAGGGACAGGGGATGCTCACTCTGAATTCAAAAGATGTTTTAGAACAGGGAAGCACTTTTTCTCTACATATCCTTTGAGAGAGATGCTGGAGGCTGGGGAAGGCCTTATTCAAGAGACAGAGATCTAATTGGCCACCTCTATGGCTATTAAAAAAGCTGCCGGGAAAGCTAAGGATCAAATGATAGAAGACACAAAGGAGTATGAGCAGGAGGAATGTTCTCACTCTAGAGAACATCTTCTGGGAAGTAGTTGGTGATTCAAAGAATGGCTATCAGCCAGCCCTACCAACAGCTGTGAGAAAGTCACAGCCAGCAGTGTTAGTCCTGAGGAAGAAAAGAAAGTGGCAGAAGAAAAGGAAATTAAGAACACCTCCTGAGAGAGGAAGATGTGCTTATGGCCTGGAATGCTTTTATCAGCTTTGGCTAATTGCCCAGCATCTCATACCCCTATCTGGACAGGAAATACCTAACAACAGTACATGAATTAATATTCGCCAAAATAGACTATTGTAATGCTAGGGCTGCTCTTGAAGGTAGTATGGAAACTTCAGCAAGTCCAGAACGCAGTGGCCATACTGCATTGTAATTCTGTAGTATAGTGGTACCTCAGTTTATGAGTACCTTGGTTTGCGAGTGTTTCACAAAATGAGCAAATTTTAAATAAAAATTTTCTTCACTTTACGAACAATGTTTTGCAAAACAAGCACTGGAAGTGCTCTTTGTGCAATCAAGGCTTGGCTCACCTCTTCTTCCTCCTCCTGACTGAATTTTGGTTTACTAGCATGCTTCTGGAATGGATTATGCTCATAAACCAAGGCACCACTGTAGATTCAAACACATTTCTTCCATTCTGGAATGCCTTCATTGGTTTCCTGCTAGTTTCTATGCACAATTGAAGGTGTTGATTATCATCTATAAAGACCTTTAAGGTTTTATGACCTCAATACTTGTCAGACTGTCCCTCCTACAATACAGCTACCTATCCCACTCACACTTTGCAGTACTTGATGGCACCAATGGAGGCCATAAAGTTTGAGCATAACAATTGTGATTTTATGGTGGTGGCCCTATCTTTATGGAACATAATTCCAATAGAGTTTTGATGGGCTCCTCCCTTTCAAGATTCTAAGAAACATGTAAAAACTGAACTTTTTAAATCCTGGGGATTTAAGTTGTTTTTGTTAGGTTTGCTTTTGGCAGGGGATTAATTATTTGTTGAGATAATTTATATGTTCATCTTGTGTTGTGTATTATTCTCTTGAAATTAGTTATAAACTACCCAGAGAGTGCTACGTACTATGGGAGAGTGGTCAAATTGAATGTGTATATGAATGAATGAATGAATGAATGAATGAATGAATGAATGAATGAATGAATGAAGGTTACCTATCTCAACACTTTTGGCACATTCTGGGGTCTGCTTTGTCAGCCACAAGGCACTTATGATTTGGATAAAAATATACTTGATTCAACTTTGCCATAATTCCCCTAGAGTTTTTGTCTGATATCAGCCTAAACTCAGTTTATTTTGAGGAGGGGAGGGATTAGAAAGCAATGGAAGATAAAGGCCGAGTTAACTCAGGGCTCACTGAGAGTTTTCTACAGAGAATGTACAGTGGCCATTGGAAGGAATTTTAAATCTGAATTTATCATATGAAATTTTTAAAAAAGTGTTATACTTTGGGAGTTATTATTGAATTACAAGTTACATTGCCATAGAGGAGGTGCTCCTCTGAAACCAAATGGCTCTACTTTCGAAAGTTCCCGCAGCTAAAGAATTTACATTGGAGTCACTTTGAAAAATCATACACAACAGGGTGATTGATCAGCATATTCAGACTTCCCCATTTCTGTCCCAAGACCTTGAAATGAGGAGAGAAATCATGGAGGTGGCTAAGAGGGATAGGATAGTAATCATGGCGGACTTCAACTATCCCCACATTGAATGGGCCAATGCGAGCTCCGGGCAAGAAAGAGACATCGGGTTTCTCGGCTTGATGAATGACTGTGTCTTAGAGCAACTTGTCATGGAGCCCACCCGAGAACAAGCAACTCTGGATCTAATACTGTGTAATACTCAGGACCTAGTCAGGATGTGAATGTTACTCAGACTCTGGGGAACAGTGACCATGCTGCAATTTCCTTGCTGTACATGTTGGAGGAACAGCGTCAAGCAAATCAGACATAAAAACCCTTGATTTCCGAAGGGCAAACTTCCCTCAGATGAGGAAACTAGTTAGAAAGAAATTGAAGGGGAAGGTTAAAAGAATACAATATCTTCAGAGTGCATGGAGCCTGTTTAAAACAACAGTAATAGAGGCCCAGCACAAGTGCATACCACAAAGAAAGAAGAGCTCCTCTAAGTCCAAGAGGGCACCAGCATGGTTAACGAGTGGAGTTAGAGAGGCTCTAAAGTGCAAGGAGAGGTCTTTCTGTAAATGGAAATCCTCCCCAAATGAGGAAAATAAAAAGGAACACAAATTCTGGCAAAAGAAATGTAAGAAGATGATAAAGAGAGGTAAAAGAAAGATTTTGAGGAATGCATGGCTAGCAATATAAAGAGTAATAATAAAATCTTCTTTAAATATGTTAGAAGCAGAAAACCTGCCAGAGAACCAGTTGGCCCTCTGGATGGTGAGGGAGGAAAAGGGGAGGTTAAGGAGGACTTGGAAATTGCAGAGAAATTAAATGAGTTCTTTGCATCTGTCTTCACGACAGAAGACCTTGGACAGATTCCGCTGCCTGAACGGCCCCTCTTGACTAAAGAATTAAATCAAATACAGGTTAAAAGAGAGGATGTTTTAGGATTAATTGATAAATTGAAGATTAACAAGTCACCAGGCCCAGATGGCATCCACCCAAGGGTTATTAGGGAACAGAGAAATGAAATTGCAGATCTCTTAACAGTAATATGCAACTTGTCTCTTAAAATGGCCACAGTGCCAGAGGACTTGAGGATAGCAGATGTCGCACCAATTTTTTAAAAAAGGAAGGAGGGGGGACCCGGGAAACTACAGGCTGGTTAGCCTTACATCTGTCCCAGGGAAGATGGTGGAAAGCCTCATCTAAGACAAAATCTGAAAACACACAGAAGAACAAACCTTGCTGAGGGAAAATCAGCATGGCTTCTGCAAGGGTAAGTCTTGTCTGACAAATCTTTTAGAATTTTTTGAAAAGGTCAACAGGCATGTGGATTTGGGTGAACTGGTGGATATAGTTTGTCTGGATTTTCAGAAGGATTTTGACACAGTCCCTCACCAAAGGCTGCTGAGAAAATTGCACAGTCAGGGGATAAGAGGGCAGGTCCTCTTATGAATTGAGAACTGGTTGAGATCCAGGAAACAATGGAGAGCGGTGAAAAGCAGTTTGCCCAGGGCTCTGTCCTGGGTCCGGTGCTTTTCAGTCTGTTCAGAAATGACCTGGAGACAGGGCTAAACAGTGAGGTGGCCAAGTTTGCAGATGACACAAAACTTTTCCGTGTGGTAAAAACCAGAGAAGATTGTGAAGAGCTCCAGAAGGATCTCTCCAAACTTGGGGAATGGGCTGCGAAATGACAAATGCATTTTAATGTAGCCAAATGTAAAGTAATGCATATTGAGGCAAAAAATCAAAACTTTATCTATCAACTCATGGGCTCTGAGTTATCCGTGATGGGTCAGGAAAGAGATCTTGGTGTGTTGGTGGACAGCTCCATGAAGGTGTCTACCCAATGTGTGGCAGCGGTGAAGAAGGCCAATTCCATGCTAGGGATTATCAAAAAGGGGATTAAAAATAAAACAGCCAACATTATAATGCGATTATACAAAACAATAGTAAGGCCGCACCTGGAGTATTGTGTACAATTCCGGTCACTGCATCTCAAAAAAGACATTGTGGAACAGGAAAAGGTACAAAAGTGAGTGACTAAAATGATGACTGGGCTGGGGTACCTCCCTTATGAGGAAAGACTAAAACATTTGGGATTCTTTAGTCTGGAAAAAAGGCACCTGAGGGGGGATATGATTGAGATGTACAAAATAATGCATGAGTAAAGTGGATAGAGGGAAGCTCTTCTCTCACACACAAAATACCAGAACTAGGGGACATAGACTCAAATTGTGGGCTGGGAGAGTAAGAACAGACAAAAGAAAATATTTTTTCACGAAGCGCGTTGTTAGTCTGTGGAACTCCCTGCTAGAGATGGGCACGGAATGAACATTTTTTCGTTTCCGTTACCGTTTGTCATTTCCGTTACATAACGAAACGACAAACGAAAATTGTGATGAAAATGAAACGAAGCAAACAGAACCACAAAAATTGTGGTCGTTACTTTTCGTTTCCGTTAATGGTGACGCGCAATGAAATGAGCTGTTTTAAATGTTAAAAAATGCCCTGGACATCCGTAAAAACACAGCGATAATTATTTATATTGTCTGATAATACCTCTTTATTTTATTAATTTTATTTATTTATTTAACTTATATGCCGCCCACTACCCACAGGGGGGTTGGGGTCCTTAAAACATTTGTTTTTGTCTTCTCCCATCGCGATGTATTTTTCTTTTCCCTTTAGAATGGATGTCGCCACCAGCCACAAAATGGAGGCAAGCCATGTGATGTGGGATCATGTTCAACCTATAGCATGCCCAGGTTGCAAACTGCGTGGGCAGGTCTGGCAGCCACAGAGGCCATAAAAAGCTCTGGCAGCCCCCGTCCTCCTTGCAGTCTCTGGTGGGAGTTAGGGTGGGATTGCTGTCTCTGCGACTCTAGCTTCAGTCCTGCAGCCTCCCTGTGTGCGTGCGTGCTGTGTACCTCTCAGTGAGTACCCTCCCCTGCCCCACAGTGCAGTCACTCTGCGGCTGCCTGGCACCCTGGGCAAAGCCCGCCACTGCCTTTGCAGCCCCCCTGCGAACCTAGTCTATACTGTGTCTCTGCCAGCATCCATTTTTTTTAGTGTTTTCCCTCTGGTCTGGGGCATTGGGGGACGCCCACGCATGGAAATGCTTTAAAAATCGCGCAAAAAGCGGGTAGAAATGACAAACGAAAAAACAAAAAATGGTAACGAAATTTTTCAAAAAATTCCCGACAAATGGAAATGAACCGAAACAGACCTCTCAACGACAAACGAAAAACCGAAACACCATTTTTCTGTTTCATGCCCATCTCTACTCCCTGCCACAGGATGTGGTGATAGCATGTGGCCTGGATGCCTTCAAAAGGAGTTAGACAGATTCCTGGAGGAAAAGTCCATCACAGGTTACAAACCATGATGGAGATGTGTAATCTCCAGGCTTAAAACCGGGGTACTTCAAGGACCAGATGCAGGGGAGTGGTATCAGGAGACAGATAACTAGTCTCATGCGCTCCCAAACGCATCTGGTGGGGCCACTGTGTGATACAGGAAGCTGGACTAGATGGGCCGTTGACCTGATCCAGCATGGCTCTTCTTATGTTCTTATGTTCTTATGATCTGCTTGTCTGCATGGAATTTTTTCCACTCATCACACCAACATTTTCCTCCAGTTAGGAATAAGGCCTTCCTTTGCCTGCGCTGAAATGAGTGAGCACTTGATCTGTCCTACACAGACTTTTCATGGCGCCCATTGAAGCAGGCCAAAAGGGACATACAGTAGGACCCCGGTATCCACTGGGGATTGGTTCCAGGCCTACCCGTGGATAATGAAATCCGTGGATAAGACAGAATGCCAAAACCTCCCCCAAATCTGCTGGTTCGTGACAGTAGGTTGCTTTCTGGCTGCTGTTTGTGACAGTAGCTTGCTTTGCGGCAGCTGGATTATTTATTTAATTTTTGTCTGCAAACCATGGATAACTGAATCCGTGGATAATGAATCAGTGGATATGGGGGTCCTACTGTACTGTGGATGATGCTCATATCCAGATAACGTAGCTTTTATGCCATCTGTTCCTAGGCTCTGGAACTTAGAGAGACTAGGCTGTCTACCCACCCCATATTGTCCTTCCTCTCTGTCAGATGAATACTGTTTCAGGGAAGGGGCTTTTGGCAACAGACCTACTGTGGAGGACAGGACTTGTGAACATGCTATACAATACAAGTCTTTATTACGGTCATTGACCAGCGTAAGTGAACATGCTTTTACATTAAGTTTTTACCATTTAAACTGTGCTTTTAATTTCATTATACTTTAGTAGTTGCTCTTTTTTCAAAAAAAAAAATTGACTGCATTCTTTTGTGCCATTTCACTGTGAACCATGTTGAATCCCATTTTGGCAGGAGAGAAACAGAAGAAATAAATAAAGCTTGGAGAATAATTTACTTCAAAGAGATACTTAGTAGAGATGCACGTTTTATTTTGGAAGGGGATTGGTTCCGAAACAACACACCAGCACAGCTGGCACTCGGAACCCAATCCCACCCTCTGGAACAAAATCCACCACTGTCTTACCTTGGTGTAGTTTGTACTGGGAAGCAGCGTCCAATGCATCATCTTTGCCTCTCCCTGGTGTTGACCAATCAAGGGCTGTGCAAGGACATGCATCATTTCGCCCCGCATGAACTACACCATGGTAAGACAGTGGTGGATTTTGTTCCAGAGGGTGGGACTGGGTTCTGAGTGCCAGCTGTGCTGGCGTGTTTCGTTTCGGAACCAGTCCCCTTCCGAAATGAAATGTCCATCTCTAATACTTAGCATTAAAGTGTCTACTCCAAGTCCTGGTCTTTAGGAAACATCTTATGATGCTTGGACAGTTGGCCTGGGAATGAGAATAGACTGCTCATCTACATGTTCTAAAACACAAAGAGAAGTACAGAACACAGTATTGTTGTTTATTGTCATTGTCCATATTTTAAGGCAGAGGCAGGCGTACAGAAAGAAAATAAAAAAAGAAAAGCATTTACCACACAAAATTAGATTTTTACATGTCTCACATTTGGATAATTTCCAAATCCTTCCCTTAGAAACCCATATAGGCTATTTACTATAGCATCTGACCTTTAATAAACAGCCTTCAAATTCTTCTAATTACCCATGTGAATGCCAGAGTTGCACACATTTGATTTTTCATATACTGTATAATGAGTTTCGCGGAAGAATCTAATGTTTTGCCTTGAAGCCTTACATAGTCTTGAGGCTTTATGGGCTAAACTAAAAGATTTATTTACACAGTCCAAGAAACAGCTATAGTCATGCTTCTTCCCCTTCCTCTCTGGGGCTAATAAATCTTGTGTTTCATGCTCACATTGTCAACCATGATTTGAGTCTAGTTTTCAGAGTGGTGCTTTAACAGCCTAGCACCTGGTAGATAACTAGATTTGTCAATACATCATGTGATTTTGTAAGTACTCATACATACTCTTTCTCATGGTTATGTTTGTTTGTTTCCAGAGTTATTTGTAAACATATTGAACTGCATTCTATGGCTTAATACAGAGCATTTGGTTCAAAGATGCATGTAATTTACTTTGTCCTCGACCTGATATGAGTCTATCTATCTATCTATCTATCTATCTATCTATCTATCTATCTATCTATCTATCTGACCAACGGTCACTCTGGGCAGTTTAGAAAAGTTAGGACATAGGCAATACAATTAAACAATATACAATATAAACAAATATAAGAGTAAGGGAAGCCATTCATGTGAGCATCGAAACCCCATCCCTCAACAGAGGTGGCGGCCTCAGGCATAGTCTATCTGCTACTTATCAGGCTGTGATTTCCAAAGTACCCAGACAAATCAAAAAGCCTTCACCACCAAGGCCATAGCTAACGACCCATTCTTGATAGGTTTCAGCACCTTAGGCCATTGGATACTATTGTCTCCCTAATGAGCCTATTCAGGCCACTGTTCATCTTATGAGTAGAGATGGGCACGACTTGGAAAAATTTTTTTTCGAGTTGTCGTTAGTCGGGCCGGTTCCGTTTCGGGTCGTCTCCGTTTTTCGTGAAAATTCGCAAAAATTAGTCGGTTCGTTTTTTCGTTTTTTCATTTCCGTTTCTGTCGCGATTTCGTGCATTTTGACGTCCGACTGAGACTTGTGGCTTGCGGGCGCAGCGCCGGCGGCGGTGGCGCGGGGGTACATGCGTGGGCGGCGGCAGCGGCAGCGGCAGGGGGAGTGGCTAGCGCGCGGTCGGGCACGTGGGCGGGCGGGCGGGCGCGGGCGGGCACGCGCGCGGGCGGGTGGGCGCGTGGGCGGGTGGGCGCGGGTCCCGCAAATGAGCAGGCGAAATACAGTTTTAAACCTGCCTGGGTGATGGACTTGCTGCTGCACAACAAGGCTAGTGCATCCTAAGCAAACAAAGTGGGGCAGAAACAAATTTGCATTTCTTTTTTTTCTCTTGGTCTGCTGTGCTGCTGAATCTGCTGATGCTGAACCAGCCAGCCACCCTACTTGGTCTGGCTGACGTGCCTGTTTGTTGTACTTTTTTGTTGTTTGGTTTTGAATCCATCCCATCTCCCCTCCACCTCTCTCAGAGGCAGCAGGAGAAACAGACATTCCGTTCCTCCCCAAATCTGAATGAGGGGTCTACTCCTCTACTCCTCTCAAATTGGCCCCCCATCACCAAGGTCCTTCTGCCTTCACTTCACATTCACAGTCAAAGTCACACACACTAGGCTATACAAGGAGGAGGACTATCTCTGGTCCATAAGGCCAGAGTAAGGGCGGCCACTCCGGTCAGGCCACAAAGCAGAGTATGAGAGCACCACAGCACAGAGCCAGAGTGCGGCAGGCTCATTGCCAGCTCCAGTATAAAAAGGATGGAGCTGAATGGCATGACAGGAATTTAAATGCCACTGGCCTTGGGTCACAGTGTCTTGCAGCCCAGAGGACTGAGTTGCGGAGGAGGCCAATCACCTTGAGTCTGGTCTGGCACCACACTGCCTGCGATGCACCACATGGCACTTTCTGACAAACTCTTGGGTGGTGCTGTACGTAGTACGAACGCTGTTCAAATCAGTACCCCCCTTCCGTGTGAAACACGGCTTCTTGCAGCCCAGAGGAAAGACTGGAGGAGGAGGCCAATCACCTTGAGTTTGGTCTGGCACCACACTGCCTGCGATGCACCACTGTCCACCACATGTCACTTTTTGACTAAGTCTTGGTGTGGTGCTGTACGTACGAATGCTGTTCAAATCAGTACCTCCCTACTGTGTGAAACACGGCGTCTTGCAGCCCAGAGGAAAGACTGGAGGAGGAGGCCAATCACCTTGAGTTTGGTCTGGCACCACACTGCCTGCGATGCACCACCGTCCACCACATGTCACTTTTTGACTAAGTCTTGGCGGTGCTGTATCAGGGACCCCCTTCCATGTGAAACACGGTGTCTTGCAGCCCAGAGGAAAGACTGGAGGAGGAGGCCAATCACCTTGAGTTTGGTCTGGCACCACACTGGCTGCAAAAAGGACAGCAAGCCACATTCTGAGTCTGACTCTTCCTCCCCAAGTCCCCAGCTGTGTGCTGGTAGACTTGCTACCTGCCGGCCCGGCAGTCTACTACCATGCCCTTCTTTGTGAATCACAGTTGGTTCCCACACAACTCCAAGAGCCAAGCCTGCAACTTTGCAATAAACTAATGGAGGGCTGGCACCCAAGTCCTCTTATCTTCGTTGTGAGGCACAGTGTCTTGCACCCCAGGGGAAAGAGTGGCGGAGGCCACAAGCTGGAGTAATTGAATGCTGGGCCAGCAATCCACGACCATGGCCTTCGTTGTGAATCCCAGCTCCTACAACTCCAACAGCCAAGCCTGGAACTGTCAGAGAAACTACTGGAGTGCTGGCACCCAACTACTCTTCCCTTCTTAGTGAGGCACACTGTTTTGCATCCCAGAGGAAAGAGTGGCGGAGGCCACAAGCTGGAGTAATTGAATGCTGGGCCAGCAATCCCAACCACGACCATGGCCTTCGTTGTGAATCCCAGCTCCTACAACTCCAACAGCCAAGCCTGGATGGAACTGTCAGAGAAACTACTGGAGTGCTGGCACCCCAACTACTCTTCCCTTCTTAGTGAGGCACAGTGTTTTGCATCCCAGAGGAAAGAGTGGCAGAGGCCACAAGCTGGAGTAATTGAATGCTGGGCCAGCAATCCCGACCACGACCATGGCCTTCGTTGTGAATCCCAGCTCCTACAACTCCAACAGCCAAGCCTGGATGGACTTTCGGCCAGGAGTACGCACACACAACAAGGACATTTCCCTTCTTTGTGAGGCACGGCTGGCAGCCCAGTAGAAAGAGTGGCGGAGGAGACAGAGCTAGGTCTGTGTAAATTACAGACTCACACAGTCAGTGTGGGACAGAGTATCCACCAAGCACCAAACATGGAGGCTTCCTTGGCAGGCAGAGTTTCTCTCGCCACCCCAGGAGACCGGGTTTTGGCAACCAAGAAGACAGAGTGGAAGCAGGAGAACTGGGTGGGTCTATTTCTTTAAGGCTGTAAGGAGGGGAGCTTGCCCCCTGATACTCAGTCTTTGAGGTAGGTTGTTGTAAAGTGCTTCCTCACCACTTTGTGTGTGAGAGAATACAGGTAGGCAGGCAGGCAGGCAGGCAGGCAGGCAGGCAGGCAGGCAGGCAGGCTCGTAGAGCCAAGGGAATGGTGTGAAGCACCAAGGAAGGCAGGTATTAGGGTCTCTCTCAGACCAGCCATGGCAAAAGGAGAAACATTGGGCCAATACAGACAGACCCTTTCCAATGGCACTTTGAGTGGCCCTGCCTGGTTTGGAGACAGGCCAGGGCAAGAAAAATTGGGCCACTAATAGTACCCTTCAATTGTGTGTGAGAGAGAATACAGGTAGGCAGGCAGGCAGTTCTGCAGGCATTAGGCACTGGAGTCGGCAGGTAGTCACAGGGCCAGGCAGGCAGGCAGGCAGGCAGGCAGGCAGGCAGGCTCATAGGGCCAAGGGGAGGCAGGCAGGCTTGCAGGCGGGCATGGAGGATTGCAGGCAGGAGGTTAGGTTACAGGCAGCAACTTAGTTCTTGGAGTGTTGGGGTAATCCCAAGGTGGAAAGGTTGAAGCGGATGAAAGTCAACCTTTCCACCGTCTCCGGGTCCAGGCGACAGCGGCGCGGCCTCAGGACATCTCCCATGTGGGAGAAGACACGCTCACTCTGGACACTGGTGGGTGGGATAGACAAGAGGTCCAACGCCAGAGTTGAAAGAGCGGGCCAGAGGTCTGCCTTTCTGGCCCAGTAGTGCAGTGGGTCCGAGCTGAGGGGTTGGAGGGGCTCGGCCATGTACTCCTTCACCATGGTCTGAGCGGGGTCTGCTACTTCTTCCTCCCTTGCCTCCACTGAGGAGGAAACTGCCATGGCTAGGGCAGAGGCCAGGTAGTTGGCTGCTGGAACGGAACCTGGTCTCTGGGTGAACGCTCCTGGAGTACAGAGGGATGTGGATCCTTGCGAGGACTCCTCCTCAGCATCGCTCTGGCTTCCGTGCACCCTCTGAAACGCCTGGCCCTCATCGGAGACAGCCCTGACTTGACGGCATAGCTCCGTCTTCCAGGATTTCAGTTCGGCAGTGCTGGCCGCCAGGGAACCCTTGACGCGAGGGTCGCACAGGCAGGCCATCTGGTACACCTTTTCCCTTCTGAGTGGGCCAAGGCGGGTATCCACGCCGGTCAACAGCCTGTCTGCCAATGCCCTGCTCTTAGGGAGAAGATTGCCTTCTTCCCGGGTACTGGTCTCTAGGCGTTGGCGAAGGGCATTGACCAGGGGGAGAACATGGCCCAGGCTGGCGTTGTAGCTGCTGAGGACGTGAGTGGTCTCCTCAAAAGGCTGCAGGATACCCGCCATCTGGGAGAGGGCGAGCCACTCGGTAGCACCAAGGTCCAATTCCCTCCCCTCATGCAGGACTGGGGTGGTTGACATGATGTATTCCACCACTTCCTTCTGCTCCACCAGACGCTTGACCATTTCGTGGGTGGAGTTCCACCGGGTGGTCACGTCCTGGATCAGGACGTGCTCCGGTCGGCCTGTCTCCGCCTGCCTCTCACGCATCATCCTGGCTGCCTTGACACTGCGAGCGAAGTGCCCCACGATCTTCCGGCACTTGTCCAGCAAGGCCCTGGTCTCCGTGGTCCCCTCACTCCAGGAGTCCTTTGGTGCACCCAGGCCAATGGCATCGCCCACCACTAGATGCAGTTTGTGTGCTACGCACACGATGCCCTGGAACCCTGCCCCAAGAACCGCGTTGGTCATGTTACGGCCCGCGTCTGTAACCATGACTCCACGATTGACCTGTCCCTCTGTCCCCAATCCCCACTCTCTTATTGCTGTCTTGAGAACGTCAGCAATGTTGATCCCTGTGGCGTTGTCCTCCATGATTTGTGCCTGGAGAAGCACCACCCTATACCCTCTTGGGGTGCTGCCTTGTGCCTCCCCCTGCAGCTGCTCATGGGCTGACCGGGGCTCCAGGACCTCCTTGGGTTGCCACCAATGAGCCGTCAGTGAGAGGTATCCGTGGTGCCCACCGGTCCAGAGGTCGGAAGTGAAGTGGATCTTCCTCCCTCTGGCCGCCTGCAGCAGGGCCTGGATCCTGTCCCTGACAGACTCATAAAGGGAGGGAAGCACCCGCCTGCTGAAGGTACGCCGGGATGGAGTCTCGTACCATGGTGCCACGTGCTTCATCAGGTGCCTGAAGCCTGATGACTCCACAAAGGAGAGGGGCAACCCGTTCATGGCCACCATTTCACCCACCACTCGAGTGGTGGTCTCCTGTGCTTTGGCCCTATTTCGCGGGCTGACAAAAGTCCCACCCAACAGCCCCACTTCTTGCAGAGTGGCCTGCCTCTTCCCACTCTCACTAGCGGAGCTGTGTTTTTCTTTCTCTATCTCTAAACCCTTCTTCCCCTCTCTTCCTCCCTGAAGAGCAAGGGCCTGACAGGGTTCCAGGCAGAGTCCCAGGGTGCTTCCTCATCAGATGGCTGCGCAACCCACTTGAGGAGAGGTGTTTGGGGTCATTCCCCCTGCGCAAGACCACCCCGCATATCTTGCACACCGCCATCCTTGCGTCTTGGGGGCTGTTCTCAAAATGCTCCCACAGACACCCTCGTGGCTTACAGAAAGTAACGCCCCCTCTGTTATTGCCTGCCACTGCCGCTGCTGTGGTGCTGGTGTGGCCTCTGCCCTGCCGGGAAAGTAGACTAGTACTACTGCTCTCACTGGTGGTACTCTGGGTGGAAAGAGGGCTGCTCCTTCCGTCACTGCCTGGAGCCTGCCTTAAGTCTGACCCTGCCAACAGGTCCTCTGAATCTGGCAGGTTTAGATACAAGGAGCCCGATTCTGATTCTGATGCCATTTCAGAATCAGAGCCCTTGTCTTCTTGCTGTTCAAGGGTGGGGCTCTCAGGTAACGAAGATGGGATTTGGTACGCCTCATCCATGCTTCCCTCGGTGACAGACGATGGCACATTGCTGCTTGTGCCACTGGCACTGCTACTCGAGGAGGGAGTTGCACCAGTATCACTTTCTGCACTACTTCCTGTCCCTTCCCTCAGAAACGTGCCCCTATTTATCTTAGTAGTGGTCCCCCTCCCCTGCCCTCTAGCTGTGCGACCCCTCCTCATTTTTCTCACTTCTTGTGGCTCAGGCCAGGGAATGTATAATGTGATAGTAAGGAAAAGCACCAAGGAACTGTGCAAGTAAATGAGTGACTCACAACAGCAGCACAACAAACAAGGAAATAGGAGCTAGGGGTTTGCCAATCCTGGCACCCAACTAAGTCTCTCAATGCCCTGCACAGGGCAAGTGTAATTAGGAGGAGAACTGTAACTTCTTCCCAGTTGTAATTGGATTGTGTATGTAGACTGTGGTGGCAAGTGGCAACAAGTAAATGAGTGAGATGGACTCACAACAGCAGCACAACAAACAAGGAAATAGGAGCTAGGGGTTTGCCAATCCTGGCACCCAACTAAGTTTCTCTATGCCCTGCACAGGGCAAGTGTAATTAGGAGGAGAACTGTAATTTCTTCCCAGTTGTAATTGGATTGTGTATGTAGACTGTGGTGTCAAGTAAATGAGTGAGATAGACTCACAACAGCAGCACAACAAACAAGGAAATAGGAGCTAGGGGTTTGCCAATCCTGGCACCCAACTAAGTCTCTCTATGCCCTGCACAGGGCAAGTGTAATTAGGAGGAGAACTGTAATTTCTTCCCAGTTGTAATTGGATTGTGTATGTAGACTGTGGTGTCAAGTAAATGAGTGAGATGGACTCACAACAGCAGCACAACAAACAAGGAAATAGGAGCTAGGGGGTTTGCCAATCCTGGCACCCAACTAAGTTTCTCTATGCCCTGCACAGGGCAAGTGTAATTAGGAGGAGAACTGTAACTTCTTCCCAGTTGTAATTGGATTGTGTATGTAGACTGTGGTGTCAAGTAAATGAGTGAGATGGACTCACAACAGCAGCACAACAAACAAGGAAATAGGAGCTAGGTGTTTGCCAATCCTGGCACCCAACTAAGTTTCTCTATGCCCTGCACAGGGCAAGTGTAATTAGGAGGAGAACTGTAACTTCTTCCCAGTTGTAATTGGATTGTGTATGTAGACTGTGGTGTCAAGTAAATGAGTGAGATGGACTCACAACAGCAGCACAACAAACAAGGAAATAGGAGCTAGGGGTGTGCCAATCCTGGCACCCAACTAAGTCTCTCTATGCCCTGCACAGGGCAAGTGTAATTAGGAGGAGAACTGTAATTTCTTCCCAGTTGTAATTGGATTGTGTATGTAGACTGTGGTGTCAAGTAAATGAGTGAGATGGACTCACAACAGCAGCACAACAAACAAGGAAATAGGAGCTAGGGGTTTGCCAATCCTGGCACCCAACTAAGTTTCTCTATGCCCTGCACAGGGCAAGTGTAATTAGGAGGAGAACTGTAACTTCTTCCCAGTTGTAATTGGATTGTGTATGTAGACTGTGGTGTCAAGTAAATGAGTGAGATGGACTCACAACAGCAGCACAACAAACAAGGAAATAGGAGCTAGGGGTTTGCCAATCCTGGCACCCAACTAAGTCTCTCAATGCCCTGCACAGGGCAAGTGTAATTAGGAGGAGAACTGTAATTTCTTCCCAGTTGTAATTGGATTGTGTATGTAGACTGTGGTGGCAAGTGGCAACAAGTAAATGAGTGAGATGGACTCACAACAGCAGCACAACAAACAAGGTAATAGGAGCAAGGGGTTTGCCAATCCTGGCAAACAAGTTTCACAAATTAATGCACAGGGCAAGTGTAATTAGGAGAACTGTAACTTAACTTCTTCACGGATGTAAGTTATACAACAACTGCACAAAAACCAAGCTAATAGAAGCAAGGGGTTTGCGAAATCTGGCAGCACCCAACTTTCACAAATAATGCACAGTAACTAAGATGAGTGGAACTTCTTCAAAGATGTAATTGAAGAAAAAGTTCTATAGAGGTGGCTGGGTGCCTGCCCTTCAACAAATGTTTGTTTGAGTGCCTGACTGCAAAAAAATGAATGAGGTGTTGGACAAGGGAAAGAAATTCAAAGAATATCTATAGTGTTTAGTAAAATGAAATTGTAAAATGTTCTATAGAGGAAGGTGCCCTAGCCTTGTTGCCAAAACAAATGTGTTTGAGAAATTTGAGTGCACTCACTGGTTGGCGAGGGAGACTCTGCCTAGTACTCAGTCTGTACTGTATAATATTTTTAAAATAATTTAATCCACAGCCTCCAACCTCCCCTTCTAAGCACTAGTACTACTGGACCTTGGCTGTTGCTTGCCACTTGCTAATAAACTGTAAAATAGAAACTAAATGGAATAAAACTATAAGCTGCTACTAGGGTAGGATAGGGGTTGCTGGATTCCCTTCCAAAACCCCAATCACAACAGCAGCAAAAAAACTGTAGGCGCAGGGTAAAAGGACCTTGGCCAAGTAAATGAACTTGGTGGGAAATTGGGATACAAAAGAAATGGTATGGTAGTGTAATATAAAATAATATATTTTCAAAATAAATCCGCAGCACCTCCCCTCCCCTACCGCTCCCACTCAAATCTTCCCTCCCCCTTGAAGCAAATATAAAACGTACGGAACTCTTCCTCAAAAATGGAGAAAACAAAAAAGAGAATAAACACTGTGTTGCTATTCCCCACAGGGAATAGAAGAAATTATTATGTTTTGCGATTCGAATTAATATCAATTCAATTCCCTCCCTGCCTAGCGAGACCGAGACCGCGACCGCGAAATCGAAACTAGACTGAGCGCAGCAATCCAGCCCTGACCACCCTCCACAAGATCCAAGCCCAGACTGTGACGGACTGGAACTGCCTCGGCTTTTTATGCCCTCTGGCACATCCAGAAGTGTCAGTCAAAACCTGTCCATGCGATTGGTGGAATGGCTCCAAAAATTTGCATGGTCCCGTCCCATGGCCAGCCCATCGTTGCGCAGGTGTAAAAAAATAAATTAAGAAAAAATAAAATAAAATCAACGGAGACGTATTTTGGCAAGACAAACCCACTGCTGCTACTGTAAAAAATCAAGCATTTAAAATAGTTTACTTTCGCATGTTTCTGTGGTGCTTTGGTGGGGTTTTGGGCAAGGATTTCAAAAAAAAAATTGCGGTCGCCATTTTGGACCGGGAATCGAGTTTTTTTTTAACTTTTAAAAAAATTTTTTCTGTGCCGCTTGGCATTGCGCGATCGCCGCGTGCAAGTAATGAGCACGACAAATCAGACCAAATTGTTCGTTCGTCGGTTTGAGCTCGAAGTCTGGCGGAGTGATTCCCGTTACCGTTTCCGTAGAGTAACGGAACCGAGTAACGGAAACGGAAACGGGAATACCGCTAAGTCGTGCCCATCTCTACTTATGAGCCTAATTCAGACCAGGGTGACAAGAGGTCAAAGCTGACTGACTATAAGATGGAGGACTTGCACTAGCTGTATTCAGACTGATGAAGCTGTTTGGATGAGCAGTGAAAAGTTTCTATCTCTCAAAAAAGAAGTCCAGTAGCCATGACTCAACTTCCAGATGAACTCACCTGGATGACTGAGAATCTTCACAGACAATTAAATCTAAAGCAGGTTAAGAATAATAAATCAAATACAATGCAAACCAAAAGAGGCAGATTAAAATATAAAAAACAGATCTGTGAACTGAGCAAGGCGATACACAATAGTCAGGGAAAGCACGTCTATACAGCCAGGTTTTAAGCTATTTTAAAAAAAAATTGTAGTGTGGGGGCGAAACCAATCTCAGGGGGCAGCTTGTTCCACAGATGAGTTGCAACTACTGAGAAAGCCTGGTTCCTGGTAATGGTCTTCCAAGCTTCCCTTGGGGTCAGCACCTTCAAATGGCCTGCCTGAGAGGAATGAGTGATACTTTGTGATAGGAGTCATTCTGACACATAACAAGGCCCCAAACCGTTTAGGGCTTTGTATGTCATCATAAGGACCTTGAAGTTGATGCAGTATTGAATTGATAGCCAGTGCAATGTGGCCACAGTTGGAGTGATATGTTGATTTCTTTTTAGACCAGTTATTAATCTGGCTGCTGTATTTTGCACTAGCTGGAGTCTCTGCATTAACTTCAAGGGCAGTCCCATGTACAGTGTGCTCTAGTAGTTTGATCTTGAGACTATGAGTGCATGAACCAGTGTGGCGAGGGCCCCCATATCAAGAAAGGCGTGGAGCTGTGCAATACATCACAGCTGAAAATGAGCAGACCAGACAACCGATGCCACCTGGGTCTCCATGGTAAGGGGTGGGTCCAGAAGGATGCCCAAGCTGTACACCACCACCTGGGCAGAGTCACCCCACAAAACTGAGGGAGCTTTCCAATCCCCTGACAGCAGGGGCTCCCACCCGAAGGACTTCCGTCTTGCCTGGGTTCAACCTCAGTCTATGTGCTCTCATCCCTCCCAGCACAGTTGAGGTTATCCAGAGGTTGAGTTATGGCAACTGGACTTCTTTTCTTGTGAGATCAAAAGGTGATGGAACTAAAAGAAGGCCTTCCCAGAGAGTCTTAGGTTATTGTGACACTATAGCAAATATTTTAGCTCCAGTGACAGAGCTATGTAATCCTGGGATTTGTAGTTTAGTGAAGTGCTTAGAATGTTATGCTAAAGACCTCAACTTGAGTCCCTTGAGAATTGTAAATATACCTTGTGTGTGTGTGTTGTGTTGCTACAGTCGTGACCGACTCTTCGTGACTCCATATCCATGGAGTTTTCTTGGCAGGAATACTGGAGTGGTTTGCCAGTTCCTACTCCAGGCGCCTACAGCACCTGGTATTCCTTGGTGGTCTCCCATCCAAGTACTAACCAGGGCCAGCCATGCTTAGCTTCCGAAATCAGGCAAGATCGGATATGCTTAGGGCATCTAGGCAGCTAAACCTTATCAGACTATAAAACCTACAATACCTTTGGGTGGAGAAATGTTACATACTGGGCTTTGCTTACATGTGTTTTGTGATATCCCCAAGCCTTAGTTGGGTTGCCACCTGATAGTGATTTACAAGCACCCTAGCCCAAGGATCTGCCACTACTGTTAGTCAGACACAGTGTTCTCCTTCATGCTGCCATCTAAACACCTGGTATTCCTGGGCCCATTCTTTAGCATTCACTTCCCACTGTGGAAAACTTTACTCCAGCCTTTTGTTAGTGCTGCCATCGGACCCACGTCCACTGACAACCATTGGTGGACAGTGCAGAAAGTGCTGCTACAGAAGGACTAATCAAATGCTCTGTCTAATTGTAAAACAGATTATACTTTTATGTCTTCCTAAGCCTGAAGGTAGTCTGAAACCCTTTGTAAACACTCTCCCTACCAGTTTCCAAAGTGTGTGACTTTGGTCCTTATCTTTTCTTCTGCTCTCTGCTTTGCTGGGTTATGATCAGGATGCCAGCATGGGTGTTTTCTGTTTGGTAACTGTTCCTAAGAAACATGTAGATGCTTGTTGTACAAAACAAAAGGGGCTTCTATTTTTATAGTAGGTGAGCTAATGAGGAATGAAATAACAACAATATAAATGGTTTATAGATACATCATGCACCTGTTATAAATATATATCGCAGCTAGAATTTATCTAGCGTTGATATATATAACATTCCAGTTCTGTCAGTTCTCATCTCAACTCATAACGTATCTTTTTCATACCCATTCCAATTCTAAACTTTATTCTTACAACCTTCTCATCCCCATCTTAAATTCATAATTCAATCTCCTATCTAAGGTTCACAATCACAAAATCCTATTTTTCACAGTCTTAGCCATCTGACATCCTGAACACTCACTCACACTCATGTATTCTCTCCCTCTTGGAAAGAAGCCAGTCACAGCAGAGTTCTTATCCAGCTTCCAACTGTCATACTTGTCCTAACTTTCCATCACAAGGCGCTCACCTGTCAAATCAACCTGTTTATACAACATACGTAATTCCTATACATAAAACATTTGCAATAAAAAAACCAAACACACCCAGAAGCAGACCGCAATTGTCACATGAATCGAAATAGTTGTTCTGAAAAATGTCAATGAAATAAACTGATCATGTCAAAGTATATGCCCTGCTACCTTGGTACAGAGTTCTGCAAAATATCTCCTAAAATGTCTCCTCTCTAAAAATATGTTATATTGGGAGCTGCAGGGCATGCTTCAGCCTCTTCGGTCATGGGAAATTGCCAGGTTCTATTAATGTAAAAAGTTAATCTGAAAAGGGGAAGCAAGGGCAGTGTACTTATGATGTATGTCCTTATAGCATTCTTACACATTTGGTTAACATTTAGCACGCAGTTAATTCTCCTCATTTTAATTGGGTCCTGGGCACATGCCTTCAGTGCCTTCCTGAAGAGGAATTACCTCCATGCACACATTTCCACTTATGCGATCTCCATCCGTGTTGCTTTGATTAAGGAGTAGGATTTGACAGTGTGATTTACAAACGCCATTCATACTTCTCCAGCGAAACCATCAAATCTGTTTCTAATCTGATGTGTTCCTGAAGGCAAAAATAGATAGTGCTAAAAACACATCCCTGCGCTGCAGGTTAATGCGATCTGGCCCAGCCCTTTTCTAGCAAGTTTGCTGTATCCTTAATCCCTCCTGTGTTTATCCCCACTCCCACTTCCATCCCCAATCCCTTTAACAATTAATAATTATCCATAAACAGGTTCAGTTTTCCTCTTATCAGCTTTGGAAATAAAATAAAATAAAACTTTAAAATAATCAAGTATTACCCTCTGTGACATTGCAGTCCTGTTACAAGGAGAAAACTCTGAAGCAATGTGCATGCATTGCTTATTCCAAGTAAATGTAAGTGGGCTTTCTTCTTCATGTAGTCATTAAGCAAAGATTGAATCACTGGAGGATGCTCTAATTTTATGATCTGGATGATTTCTGTGAAGTTCATAAGCACTGGTCACTCCTTCCCCCCATTTATATGGAACATTGCCTTCCCCTGCCTTCCACCGTCTGCCTCTCAGTTTTCTCAAAAGATTATTTCCAAATGGGATTGCTTCATACAAATGAGTGAACTTTTCTATGAGACAGTGGTTTTGCCCGTTACAAATCAATAGGAATGTGCTCTTACAAATCAACCAAGAATATAGATAGCAGTCATCTTGCACTCCCAGGTGGGCCACAAAACTAGAATTAATCTGCACCTCGGAAGATTAACTTCACACTGTGAGCTGCCGGCTTTAAATTAGTATATGAATCAAATACTGTACCTCTTCTCTTAAATTCTGTCTATAGGGTACATGAGAGTCAGTCACGTGAAACTGACACTGCCATTTATGAAAGGAAAAGGAAGGATTGTAGAGAGTAGAGATGGGCACGACTTGAAAAAAAAAATTTCGAGTTGTCGTTAGTCGGGCCGTTTCCGTTTCAGGTCATTTCCGTTTTTTGTGAAAATTTGCAAAAATTAGTCGGTTCGTTTTTTCGTTTTTCCTTTTCATTAGTACTGGTTTTTTGGGGGGGGAGTGGGCTCCTGGAGGCACCTCTGTGGGGTGGGTGCCTCTTCTGGCCCGCTATAAAGGGAAAGTGGGCTCCTGGAGGCACCCGTGGGAGCCTCCTATCCTCACCCACTAGGAAGGGGAAGCAGGCTCCAAGAGACCCCTCAACATGGGGGTCTCCCCTCCTCACCTGCTGCTGCTGCAAAATGGTATGCAATAGCCATATGGATATTGCATACCAGTTGTGCAGACAGTGACTGTGAAGACTAGTGGATGGCACTGAACCCAGAGCCATAGGTGAGATGCCTAACTAAGGCTCTCGCACCACCATGTCTCACACAGAAGGGAATTGTACTTGCTGCGTGTAGTGCAATGCAAGTACATCTGGCTTAGGGTTAAGGTGGGTTAGGGTTAGGGCTAGGGTTAAAAGTGTTCTGCTTATATACCGCCCCATACTACTACAAGTAGTCTCTGGGCGGTTTACAATTTTAATTACAGAGTGCAGGCTACACATTGCCCCCCCCAGCAAGCTGGGTACTCATTTTACCGACCTCGGAAGGATGGAAGGCTGAGTGAACCTTGAGCCTGCTACTGGGGATTGAACCCAGGTCGTGAGCACAGTTTTACTTGCAGTACAGGCATTTAACCACTGCACCACGAGGCTAGTGACGGGTAAGGTTACGGTGGGCTAGTGGGTTGCACCTCTGGGTGCCTCTCTGACCCACTAAGAAGACAGTCTGTGACGTATGGGTACGGAGTCAAGGGTTAGGGTTAGGGTTAGGGGGCTAGGGCAGGTTTTAGGGGGCTTTTTGGCACATCCCAGAAGTCTCCATGGCCAAGTGGCCATGCGATTAGTGGGATGGCTCCAAAAATTTGATTGGTCGTCCACTCCCACATGGCTGGCCACTCGGCCAGCCCATCATTGCGCAGGTGTAAAAAAAAAAAAAAAAATAAAATCAATGGAGGACAGAGGAGGAGAGGAGAGACATTTTGTTGCAAGAAAAAACCCACTGCTACTGTGAAAAATCTGGCAGTTTATAAATTTTCACGTGTTTCTGTTGTGCTTGTGTGGTTTTGGACCACGATTTCAAAAACAATATTGCGTTCGCCGCCCCATTTTGGATCCCCCGCCCGCACCGCATGGCATGGCGACTCGAGTCCGGCTGCCCAGGACGGGGGGGAGGCGGGACCCCCCCCTCCAGAAACCACCCCTCCGGTAGGTGCCCTGCGCCCTTAGTCAAGCAGGCATTTTTCCGCCTGCTTTTTTGGCCCGGGAATGGGTGGGGGGAGAGTTTTAAAGTTTTTTCCGGTGCCGTCCGTGCCGCTTGCTTGCGCTTTAATTGCGGCGGCCGGCGGCGAGACTGGGCTTTTTGCTGGCTGCGAGCCTGCGGCGAGTCCCACCAGAGCAGCCCAGGATGGGGGATGGGGGGGAGGCCGGGGACCTCCAGAAACAACCCCTCTGGTAGGTGCCCTGAGGCACGGCAGGCATTTTTCCGCCTGCTTTTCGGCCGGGAACCAGGTTTTTTTAACTTTTAAAAACTTTTTTTCTGTGCCGCGTGGCATCGCGCGATTGCGCGATGCAAGGAACGAGCACGACAAATCAGACCAAAATTGTTCGTTCGTCGGTTCGAGCTCGAAGTCTGGCGGAGTAATTCCCATTTCCGTTTCCGTAGAGTAACAGAAACGAGTAACGGAAACGGAAACGGGAATACCGCTAAGTCGTGCCCATCTCTAGTAGAGAGCAAGGGAGGGGAGGCCCTCGCCTTTGTGTTTGAAACCCTAGGCCCAACCTCTATTTTTTGATAATGTTTTTCCCCAGTAATGGGGCAGATGACACACATACCCCCTTCTCAGAGTGAGCAGTACTGCCCCAGAGAAACCAATCTCTTGCCTTCATGTAAGGCAAGCTCCACTGTCACACAGAAGCCATTCCATCAGACAGCAGGTAAGACAGAGAAGGAAAGTAGGCCTACGTATCATCAGACCTCATAAAAAGTTATGTAAACATACAGTACCTTAAATGTACTGTGGAACCTCTCATATAACAAAAGGTTCGTATAACATAAAATCTGTGCAACATAAAAAATTCTGGAGATAGGGGAAATTTGTTTAACAGAATCAATCACCTATGGGGCGAATCCGTACAACAGAAAAATAGTTGTGATTAGGGATTACTGTTTTCAATGCATTCCTATGGGAAATTTGTATAAGGGAATGTATTTAACATAATTTCATTTGGAACAAATTAATTCCTTTATACAAGGTACCACTGTATCTTAATTATGGTTCACAGCAGGAATACTAGCAATCACCACAACCCCTGTCATCTGCTGACAATCCTAAACAAACTGTTGCAGAAAAGGGGACAATACATTCCTCTAGGAATTTTACGGGTTGCAGTGCAACACTTGTCTACTCATAAGGAACCCCACTGAATCAGTGGGTTTCCTTCTATCAGCTCAAGATTGCAAGACCCAGTATTGTTATTGTGAGAGCTGGACTATAAAGAAGGCTGATAGCTGCAGAATCAATGCTTTTGAGCTGTGGTGCTGGAGGAGAGTCTTGAGAGTCCCCTGGACTGCAAGGAGATCTAACCTATCCATCCTGAAAGAAATCAACCCCGAATGTTCACTGGAAGGACAGATTTTGAAGCTGAGGCTCCAGTACTTTGGCCACCTCATGAGGAGAGAGGAGTCCTTGGAAAAGTCCCTGATGTTGGGAAAGATTGAAGGCAAAAGGAAAAGAGGACGGCAGAGAATAAGATGGTTGGACGGTGTCATCGATGCAGCCAATATGGATTGGACCAAACTCCGGGAGGCAGTGGAAGATAGGAAGGCCTGGCGAGCTCTGGTCCATGGGGTCACAAAGAGTCGGACATGACTGAATGACTGAACAACAACAAATAGATAGCTGTGCACGTTAACCCAGTCTTCATAAATCCTTAGTTTGGCTGTCTGTGAACTCATGGAGCACAACTGAATTATGCTGGTGAGAAATTCAGGGAAAACTTATTAAGCATTAAAGGGTACAACAACGGAACAAGTTGCCTCAGGAGGTGGCGAGCACTCCAACGCTAGAGGCATTCAAGAGAAAAAAATGGGCAACCATTTGTCAGATCTGCTTTGATTTGGATTCCTGCATTGGGCAAGGAGATGGACTTGATTGCCTAAAAGTCCCCTTCAACTCCAGAACTCCATGATTCTATGAAAGTCTTATTATTCAAGTAGTAGGTTTTGTTGCTGTTCAGTCATAAAGTCATGTCCAACTCTTTGTGACCCCATGGACCAGACCACACCAGGGCCTCCTGTCTTCCAGCTGCCTCCCGGAGATGTGTCTTGAACTCCACAAACTGCAGCTAGGTGTGTAAGCCAGGAGATACGATGATGGAAGAACATCCCAATCATGCCTCCTCAAAGTTAAAAGAATGGTTTTCTTTTCCTTTCTTTTTCCCCCCCCCGCCAGAAGCTCACAGAATTATCAAGCACTGGTAAAAGAAAATTTAGTTCTAAATTGTGGTTCTCACACGGATCACTTTCAGACCTGCTAATATTTCTGCTCTCCTTAATTCTTTTGCATAATTTATTCATGTGTAGAATTCCAGCAGACTGAATAAACTTTTTGAGTTACTGCCCTTGAAGTGTTTTTTAATTAGGTAGCTCCTTGCTATGAAGTGTTCACACAAGGAGCTATCATTTTAAAGTATCATGCCATATTAAGCAATTGTAAAATGCATATATTTTGTGCAATTACAAAGCTCATTCTCTTGTGCTCAAGAGATTCTCATGTAGAATAATAAAGTTGGAAAATATATTGGTTGGTAGTCCTAATGTGCACCTTTCATGCTCCTGTTCATATCTTATTTATTCTGAAATGCCAACCATGACTAAAATGGGTCTGGAAGGAGCATTCAATATTACATTATTTTCCTTAGCATGTGTATGTACCCATGTTACAAAAATGTGTGTATGGAAAAAATATAAACAAAGAATGCTGATTGAGCATTCCCATTCAGTAAGATTAAATTTGTATGCATTAAATCGGTCCTCTCTCCATGGTTTTTGGAATTGGCAGCCACCTGGAACACAATCTATATAGAAATTTTGCTTCCCTTTCACACACATGTATACAGTATTCAAAACCAAAAAGATGATCATAGTCTGTCCTTGGTCAGATTTGTGCACACAGTTTATTGCACCTAATTCCAAGCAACAACAATTCAGGTCCCTGAATGTTTTGTTGAATGGCCAGTTTTCTCCCTCTGATAAAAGTAAATAGGTAATAAAAAGCTTTTATAAAATGAGACAGAATGGAAAAGAAGGCTAGTTGATTTCCCATTCCCTTTTAGAGCAATCCCACCACCTCCTCCTGAATCCTAGAGTCACATTGTTTACACCGGTCTCTGGAGAGAAGGAATTGTGTGCTTCAGGCTTTGTGGGTACATGTGAATGTCACAGAATTTACCATCTCTTGACATGTAGAATGTTTTTCCCCTCTTGGGGGCAGTCCTTCTCCAATGCAGAGTGTGTGTGTGTGTGTGTGTGAGAGTGAGAGAGAGAGAGAGAATTCACTTATGAAAATAGGAGACAAAAATGGGGTTGAACCGTGTGGCCATCACAAAACATAAATGCAAAACTAGGCTATAGGCGATATCTTTATAGGCTATTAATTTAAAAAAAACATTGCAAGCTTCTGAGTGCAACACACTCTTCTTCAAAGTGAGTCCCAAAAGTTCAAACATGGCAAAAGATGTGCTTTGCCAGGAGGTTATCCTTAAAGGTGGGAGGGAGATTATCAGGTGATTACTTAGAATATCCACCTCCTGCAAATTTTGACAATTGAGATTCTTTCTTTCTTTCTTTCTTCCTTCCTTTCTTTCTTTCCAGTTGAGGCTAAGATATAAGGTGGTTATGAAGGGGAGGTGTGATGGGATGATGGAGGTGTGGTGGGATAATAATAATTGACATTAATTATTTTAATAGTCATGTGCTGCCCTCAACAAACTGCTTGCAAGGCAATCCAGAGAAACAAAGTAAAAATAATTGCTACAACCAATGATGACATTACCAATTAAACAGTATGGATATACCGAAAACTTCATCCAAATAGAAAGTATTTGAGGAGAAAGATAAACCATCGGGGTATTAGGACGATTCACAGATCGGATGGCACATGCAAGAGGCATTTTCTGCAGGTTCATTTTCAGTGGCTGCAGAATATGTAATGTGTATCGAGAGCCCATCCATCAGCCTGTTTCATATTTATAAACTTCTGAGTTAGACAGAAGACAAAACTATTGTAGTTTTTACAAAGTCATTGCAAGGCAGACAACAAAGATAGACTAGAAAATGTAGCGATAATGGCAGCTAATTCTCTCTGCTATGGTGTGTCTGAAAGGGCTGCAGGCCTCTGATGAAGGTGAGCACGATGGGAGAGTGTGTATTATGAAAAACAATAAAAATCTTTTGCACACAGAAATTAACATAGGAAAGGGAAGGGCTATACTTTCTTTCTCCTGACATCTAAACCTTAAGGATGATTCAGAAAGTTCAGCTCAACTCATTGGGAGGAAGCAGGAAGCTTTACCTCTCTGAATGCAAATGAGTAATGCTTCCTGTTTTCTTTTACTTTTGGTTACACTACATCAACTGGACCCCCCCCCCCCCCAAAAAAAAATCCAGTTAAATTTCCCCCACCCATCCATTGCCTACTTCATGCCCACTGAATGCGTGGAGTCCCTTGAAATAACTGTAGTATCAAAACTGGCAATTATTATTATTTACTATTTATCTGAAATATTTTTATCCCGCCTATCTCCTTAAAAAGGACCCAAGGCAGTGTGTATAATTTAAAAAAACTGTACCTAAAAGCTTAAAATAGTAAGTATACAAATATTTAAAAAAGAATTAAGCTAATGTTATATCAAAATGGTAAATAAAAATCAATATTTAAACACATTTTAAAGAAACAGAACCCAGCAGTCCATTTAAAACCCTTCTCAGACCCCCACTCACTAAGGAAATACCTGCCTGAAGAGAAATCACTTCTCTGCAGAAAATTTGCATTTTGCGCAGCAAAACTTGTAAAAAAAATTACACCCACCCTTGTATTTTGCCCTGAACATAATGTTCTCTACCCAGAACACAAGGGTTCTGCAAAAAAGCCAGCCCCTTCTTGTTTTGCTAATCCTGCCAGTGATGAAAAAGGTTCTGGCCTTTTGATTCTCATGCAAGAGAGAATTCTCACAGCAGCTCGCTATTCCCCCCCCCAGCCATGTGCCTTGATGTGTTGTGTGACGTCCTTTTTTGCATTGACTTGTCATCATGTCGTTATTCTAGCCTCTTCTGCCCATTTTTAGGTTCATTTGTTTCCCAGCTAGTAGGGCTCAGGTGGCTTCCAGGGTTTGGGACTGTTTTGGGTGGGGTGGGGAGGCTGAGTGGGCAACATGCAGTTTAGAGGCTCTTCAGATCCTCCTACCCTTGGCCTCTACCACAGTTGAAGGGCACTATTGACAGGGAAAATGTTGCACCATGTAATTGCTTCATGGCTATGGAAATATCTCCTTGGGACTCAAAATTACAAGGCTTTCACAATTTCTCAGAGAGGACTGAAAGCTTCCCTACTCCTGAGAAGCCTTAGGCCTATGGATGGGCACCCCTACCCCATATTCCTGCAGGTGTTACATTGCATCCAAAGTTCTCCAGCCAAGAGGTGTTTCTGCAATTTCTTTTTCTGTTTTATTGATCAGCTGTAACAATCTATACTTTTTGTTTCTTCTCATGTGATCAAAGTCAACTAGCTTCCTTCATTTTATGCACTCTCTGATTTCTTGGGGATGATGGACTTGAAAGCTACACCCCCGGGTTACCTTTGCCGCTATTATGGGAGCCGAGAGTTGAAAGATCACGCCAAGGTTCAAAAGTACGGAGAAAAAGCTTTTAATTCACTGCAGTGAGGCACCCAGCCGAATTCTGTCGGAAAACTGGGGCCTTGAACAAAAGAAACTCTACAGTCTTTATAGAAAAACATTCCCCTAGCACCCCTCCTTTATCAGGAAAAAACAAGGATGCATCTGGGTGCCGTAAATCACCCGCGAACAACAAAGAAACTTCAAAGGACACATAGTTATCACATCGTTACGATAAATTATCAAGGAAAACACACACAGGATACTATTAATCTTGCGCTATAGCGCCACCTGTCATGCAGTTCCCGGAACTCTGAGTTTTGCTGCCAGAAGCGTTTTGACAGCTCTAGCGATATATTGATATTTCGACGGATGTCTGGCTTATCTCTTGGGCGGACTCCTCTACTAGTGGCCTTCCCACAAAGATAAGTGTTTGTCCGGCAATTTTATGACCTGGTATCTCATGACACAGGCTTGGGGGAGAGTGTAGTGCTTTGAGTCATGGTTCAGTGAAGGGAGAGAGGTGAATTAAGGGACGCAGAGCCAAATTAAAGATAGAACCAAGGTACTGCCATTTTATCTACAATGACAGCTTATAGACTATAGACAGTATTAAAAATCACTTCTATCAGACTAAGGCTCTGAGGAAAAGTGTTTGAATCCCCACCTTGGCCTTGGCCCCTTACAGGAACTGGTACAGCGTCTCTTTTGGTGACACATAATAATTATAATGATTTGTTGGTCTTCACACCTTCTTCTGATTACTTATTTTGTCGCCATCTTCAAGCCAGTAGGCTTTGGTGTCTTGCAAGAGGTTCACATTTTAAGTGCTAATTTCTTTCTTTCTTTCTTTCTTTCTTTCTTTCTTTCTTTCTTTCTTTCTTTCTTTCTTTCTTTCTTTTTATGGTCGTCCAAATTGAAGTCCACAAAGCTACACCATACCATTGAGCTGAGAGTTCTCAGTTCCCATCCCTATATATCCTCAAAGCCAATTTTAAGTCTCTGCTGCTCATTCTATCCATCTTGAATAAGCTTCTCCCACACTAGCTCTAGTCTGCCCTTCCTTGCAAGGGCATGATCACACCGTTCATCCAGTCATGAACAGCATCTGCTCTTAGGACTGATATTTTTAAAGCCTTGCCTTAATGTTCCCATACTGTTTTATTATTGTATATTTGCCACAAACTGCCTCAACTTGGCAGGATAAAAAAATGTTTGCAGTAAATCAGAAAGCCTCCTGCTTTTGCACGCAGAGTTCACCTGGGGCATTGGTGAACTCCGAGCTTGTTGGTTCTCCCTGCTGTAGTCAAGCTGGGATGACAGAAAATTTAACCAAAGCTGTGTGTTAACTTTTCAAGAAGCAGCATCTCAGTTAACAACCTCAATCCTGGAATGGTGACCACAGCACCATCAACTGTTATCAGGCTGCGCGTGAGACTGCAATTGTCTCTACAGGGGGTAACTGAAACCTCTCATTTCTATTCGCTATTTCAGCAAAGCTTATAAAACACATTATACCACAGAACAAAGGATCCCATTGCAGGACTTGCTTTCCTTGAAAGACGAAGCTCTCTTCATCTGAATGGGTGGCGGGGGGCGGTGAATGGGGGAGTGAGTGGCCCAGTTTGCCTTTCTGTTTTACTCATATTTGCCTTTGGATTTTTGAGTTTCATTTAAGAGCCAGGGCGCCTACTGTGTAAATATATGATATAAACAAAGGAAGCCGTTTGAACCTCTTTCAGATTAGGAGATCTGGCAGTGGAAATGCAACAAAGCTGTGATTTGGGTTAGGCCACTCGTGCCTCTACCACCCATTTAGGGTTGGGCAAAGGTGGCCTCCTGTACACACCAAGAGGTACACACACAGAGAGAGAGAGAGAGAGAGAGACACCATTCCTTATGCAAATCATTTCCTTTTGGATCACTCTTATGCACGCCTCTTATGCATGCAAGAAACAGTGAGTGAGAGTGACAGAATGAGCAGGGCTGGCCCATCATAAGGCAGAGTAAGGCCACGGTCTCACTAAAGTTTTCTGCGCATCTTAATTTGATGCGTAGTTTTTTTCGGGCGGTCATATGGTGTTTGATGCGCAGTTAGTGTCCTGTGAACTGGGTAGTATTTTACTGCTCTGTGCCCATCTCTACTTGCTTACTACACATCTTTTCCCTTTTTTCTGGGTCGATTTTCTAAGTCTCCATTGCAGGAAGTGGCAGGAAAAGATGTACGAAGCTAATTACTCCGTATTTTGGGGGGTCGCACCTCGCTAGAGTAGCAAAGAACTGCACATCTTTAAGGGAAGTTTTTTTAAACCAACCCCTAGCGGTGGTTTAAGAAACTTCAGTGAAAGTGCGCTTCCGGGGGCGTGGTCAGTCGGGGCAACAAATTACTTCCCTTCGCGGTTAGGATGCGATGTTTTACTGTGCACTTTGCCACAGCAAAAATGCGCAGAAAACGCTGGTGAGACCGTGGCTTAAGGCAATTGCCTCCTGTGGTAAATAGCAATGGCAGCCTCCTGACAGTTACTCTTGGACTCCACCACTATACTAGTCCCCTCGATCGCACAATGTATGCGGAGTTCCTTAAACGATCCCGATGCCCAAGATATATTGGTGAACATTCTCCTGTTACAAATATTAGGATCTGGTTCGCTTGCTTGTCCTGTCCATCTGGCTTTTCCATATAGAATGGGGAGGGGGACATCTTGGCCTCACCCTCAGTGGCGAGATGCCTCAGGCTAGAAGTCACAGTGTGTGAAAGTGAAAATATCGCAACCATGGAGGAAGCTAATCATACGGGTCTTTCCTGTCTAATTCACACCTGCATTTTTTATCATCATGAGATCACACCAGGGGAAATAACTCCCATGCCAGTGAGCATAGATGTGCCTGCATAGGAAGGAGATGTGTGTGTGTATTGACAGGGCCCTTCTGCAGTAATGGTCAGAATAAAGCCTGAATCTACTTTTATAAACATTTAGACTATGTCCCCATCAAATTTAAGGGGCTCAACAAGTCCCTCACTCCATGGTTTGTAGGGTTCTTTTGCCCATGGTCTCCTCCTCATCTCAGCTGCTGACTACTAATGTATTAATGACATTTCTTTCATTTTGTTTTTAGGTCTGAGGCCAAAAAAAGGTTGAGAATGACTGGTCTAGGCGGTGTTCTCCTTGTGTGTGTATTATGTTGACCGACTCACCATGACTCCACGTCCATGGAGTGTTCTTGGCAGATATCCCCTGGTGGTCTCCCATCCAAGTACTAACCAGGGCTGACCCTGCTTAGCTTCCAAAATCAGGTGAGATCGGATGTGAGAGTGAGGCAAATGCAGGGATCCTTTTCCCCTTCATGACATCATATGTAATCATGTCTGCAAGGCTAGAGGGGTTGGGATCTAGGGATATAATTTTCTGCTTACAGTATTTAATTTTTAAAATTGACAATGAAAAATGGTGTAAGATTTGTTCTCATGAAGAATAAGAGTGCCCTGCATTTCTTTCTTTCTTTCTTTCTTTCTTTCTTTCTTTCTTTCTTTCTTTCTTTCTTTCTTTCTTTCTTTTTCTTTTTCTTTCTTTCTTTCTTTCTTTCTTTCTTTCTTTCTGCATTTCAGACTTACTGAAGTCTCCCAAATAATCCTGAAGAAATTTTGGCTGAAATAGTGTGTGTGTGTGTGTGTGTGAGAGAGAGATCCTTGTATTTTGTGGAAATATACAAATCTTGTGCAAAATAAATATTTTTGAATAGTACAGCTGACAATGAAAAAATAAATTGGTCTTTTCCCCCTCAAACACCAAAAGAAAAAAAATAAGTCTCACAGAATTTAACAATTAACCCTCTACAGCAGGGGTCCTCAAAGTTTTCAAACAGCGGGCCGGTCCACCACCACCCAGACACCACTGGGGGCCGGATTACAGTCCAAAAGCAGCTGCGGAGGCTGGCTTGCTCACAAAACAGGGGGTAGGTGGGGGGTTGCAATTGGTCCCAGGGGGCGGGTTCAGGACCTTGGGGGGCCGCATCCGGCCCTGGGGCCTTAGGTTGAGGACCCCTGCTCTACAGGTTTTGTCATTTAAGAACATAAGAACAGCCTTGATGGAACAGACCATAGCCCATCCAGTCCAGCATTCTGTCTCACACAGCGGCTCACCATTTGCTTCAGGGTATTCCCAAGCAGATGTCATCACCAGCTTATGATTCACTGCAAATGGCATTGAGAGATATCCTGCCTATCTCTCCAACTCGGAGGTTGTCCTTATGCATCCATAATGATAGCCTCCATGAACTTTTCTAATATTTTCTTAAAGCTGTCCATGCTGACAGCTGTCACCATTTCTTCTGGCAGGGAGTTCCATAGATCCATGGTTGACAAAGGAGCCCCTCCCAGCACAGGGCTGGTCAGAGACCCCATTCTGGAAGTCACTCATTAGTAGGGTCACCAAAAGTCAGAAGCAAACTGATAGTGTGTAAGAATAGTAACTCTTTGGGTATTTGTACACAACCCCTAAACTCCGCAGCAAATGGCTGCCAGCTCCGGAGCTTACAATTGTTTCCCCACCAGCTCTGGAGTTTGCAGGAAATTAAGTGCGACCACGCCCACCTAAGCGCATCCCAGCACACTTTTCTTGTACCTGCTCTAGGAGGGTGAAAATCCCCAGGTCCGGAATTAATCTGGTGAGTGCGGGGCTCTCCTCGCTTCTGGTTTTTTTTACCTCCCGCCCATTTAAGAGAAGGGGCGGGGCGCAAAAAACAAACAAACAGAAGAGAAGGAATCAGGATGGATGGCGGGGCTTGGGCGGCTTCGGAGGTGAGCCTGCATTTTTTCCTCTCTTTCTTCCTCCCTCCCCTCACGCAGACAGGAGCAAGGAGGTGCAGAGGGGTGGGGACGCAGGAAGAGCAACGAACCCCCAAGACCCCTGGTCCGAATTTAAGTGGCCAGCGGATCTTAGGGGTCATGTGAAAAGGCCCTTTGTGTTTCATTGGACTAGTGTCACTCTATCTTACATTTAAACTGATTGAAAGCCACAACAAATAAATTACTATTTTTGTTGTAAAACAGAACTGTGGAAGCTGACCCAGCTGATATAAAATGTCTATTAAAAATTAACTGCAGTAGAAGGGGGAGGCAAAGTGTTCTCAAACACCTTTAAAATCATGAAGGGGTGAATTTTGCCAGAGGTCTCAATGATAACGACAAATGCCCAAAGCCAGCATGCTTAAGATGGGAGCTAGATCATTTAGATGCCATTGTAATGTGGCCCCTGGTTGGCTCTCATCATGTCAGAAACAACCCAAAGAAGCTCAGGCTACAAACAATTCTGGAAAACGAGAAAAGGAGAAGTCTATATCCTTTTTTCTAAAACACTTCCCATCCACTAGAGATGGGCACGACCAGAAAAAAATTTTTTTGAGTTGTCGTTTTTCGGGACGGGTCCGTTTCGGGTCGTTTCCGTTTTTCACGAAATTTTTCAAAAATTTGTCATTTCGTCATGCCGTTTGTCGTTTGACATTACCGCCGCGATTTAGCGTGACTTGACTTCCCAGAGCATGGGGTTAGGGGGTAAGGGCTAGTCTTAGGGTAACGATTAAGGTTAGGGTGGGTTAGTGGGCTGTACGCCTCTGGCCCACTAAGAACACAGTGTCCTGGCATATGGGTTAGGGTTAGGGTTAGGATTAGGATTAGGGTTGGTGGGCTTTTTATGCCCTCTCTGGCACATCCAGAAGTCTCAGCAAAACCTGACCATGCGATTGGTGGAATGGCTCCAAAAATTTGCATGGTCCCATCCCATGGCCAGCCCATCATTGCGCGTGCGCAGGTGTAAAAAAATAAAAATAAAATAAAATAAAATAAAATAAATGGAGACGTTTTGTTGCAAGAAAAACCCACTGCTGCTACTGTAAAAATTCAAGCATTTAAAATAGCTAATTTTCGCATGTTTCTGTGGTGCTTTGGTGGGTTTTTGGACCACGATTTCAAAAAAAATATTGTGGTCGCCATTTTGGATCCCCCCGCACCGCATGGCAAATGGAGACGCCGAGGACGCCCCCTCCCAGCCTGGTACCAGCAAGTCTCGGCAAAACCTGGCCATGCGATTGGTGGAATGGCCCCCAAAATTTGCATGGTCCCATCCCATGGCCAGCCCATCATTGCGCGTGCGCAGGTGTAAAAAAATAAAAATAAAATAAAATAAAATAAAATCAATGGAGACGTTTGGTTGCAAGAAAAACCCACTGCTGCTACTGTAAAAATTCAAGCATTTAAAATAGCTAATTTTCGCATGTTTCTGTGGTGCTTTGGTGGGTTTTTGGACCACGATTTCAAAAAAAAATTGCGGTTGCCATTTTGGATCCCCCCGCACCGCATGGCAAATGGAGACGCCGAGGATGCCCCCTCCCAGCCCGGTACCAGCAGCCCAGGACAGGGGGGGGGGAGGCTGGAGTGGGGACCCCCCCAGAAACAACCTCTCTGGTAGGTGCCCTCAGGCAGGCATATTTTCGCCTGCTTTTTTGGCCGGGAATCGGGGGGTTTTTTATTTCTAAAACTTTTTTTCTGTGCCGCTTGGCATCGCGCGATCGCTGCGATGCCAGGAACGACAACGACAAATCAGACCCAATTTTTCTTTTGTCGGTTCGAGTTCGAGTTCTGGGGGAGGAATTGTCGTTACCGTTTCCGTTGCATAATGGAAATGAGTAACGGAAACGGAAATGAGAATTTCGCCAAGTCGTGCCCATGTCTACCATCCACTCAAAAGCACACCATCCACCCCAGATGTGACAGTGGGAAAACATTTGGTACAATTCTCTTATTTGCCTTAATTTTGAATGACTAAAAAAGATTAAATCAAATGAATGCATATATTTGTTCTATATGGAGTGTGATTGTCTTGGAATCTTCTACAGGCAAGCATAGTGCAAGGAAAGGTTATGAATTCCAGTTTGGAGAGGGGAGGCCCTGTTTCTGATCAACTGTTCAGTCATAAAACACACAGAAATGGCTTGAGCAAGCCATTATGTACCAATGAAACTTATATCAGTAGAACGTGGGGAGTTGTAATGAGATGCAGAGTCCACTGGTGCTTTGTTCTAGAACAGGGCTGTTCAAATTTGAACAGGCTGAGGTCTACTTTTTCCGGCCCAAAGTGCTTGAGGGCTACTACACTGAAACCTCTACTTACGAATTTTATCCGTTCCAAGCACATGCTCATGAGTAAAAAAAAATTGTAAGTAGAACAGCGGTTTCCCATAGGGATGCATTGAAAACCAATTAATCCATTATGGAGAGAACAGATTTCAATGTGCCGTGGTCCTTGAACTGCCCAGCTTAGCTGAGACAGTGGGCTGGCAGACCCAGAACTTTGCTGGTGCAGTTGTGGTCCTTGGGATGGGGGAGGGAGGGGTGGAGAACTTATCCCCTCACTTTTTTAAACTGATGACTGGCAGGCTACTTTTGAACCCTTTGCGGGCTAGAGTAGCCCATGGTCTACCAGTTGTGCAGGCCTGTTCTAGAAAATGCTACAGGAGGTCTCCACAAAAATGGCCACCATGTGTATTTGTTCATAGGCCAGTCCTTCCAAGCACCCTCAGATAACAGGAATCCATCCGGCGTAATTTTGAATTGTTACGTTTTTAGTTCCATCGATACTTTTTTACAACATGTGTGTGTATATACTTGAATATTAACAATTTGGATGCAGTAATGTTGTGATACCTATGGGAACCTGGACGGCAAATCACCCATGTCTGTGGTATTGTGATGTTGTGGGGCTGTACACAAGGTGGAATTTGCAGTCACACTTAAGCTTTCGTGCCAGCAGGCATGTCTGACTCCGGTTCCTAGAAGTAGGAGGCAATAATTTTTTCAGTAAACACTATGTTGCTAGCTGCACAAATCATTGCTTCCCACAGTAAAATTGTTCTTATGCTTGGCATCCAGGAGTCAGCTTAAAGAAGAAAGAGGCCAAGGTTAAGAAAAAAGGAATGAAAAGCCTGAATAGTTGATTAAAAGAATGAGAAATCTTCTCAGCGAGTAAAAGGCATTAAGGGAGAGGTGAAATGTCAAGCAAGTTAAAGACACATTCTTCATTAACTTTATGCTGTAGAATTTGCGACTGCCAATTTAGCACTCAGAAGCATGAAACGGAAAGGAAATTAATGACGGCTAAGGAAAAAGGTAAGGTGCCTCTGTTTCTCACTGGCAATACTATATTTCTCCTTCTCCATCAAGGGCATTTTTGCTGGTAAATAATTTTTCTTCCCACTTGGGAGACCATGCAACAAATGTGTTGCAATCATCACGATCGCCTACTTTTGCCTCATATTTCATAACATGGGAACCGTCAAATTCCAAAGATGCTTTGCCTAACATAAATCCTGTACAGATGTTGTACATTCAGGTACTTGCCACTGGAAATAATACCTTCCCACCCCACCCATGGTATCTCAGGTCCACTGGCTGGAGCAGTCCTTCCAGACCTTGCTTTGTTATGTATAATTTGGTTTCAATTTATTTTCACAGTATAATCTTACTTTGCTAATACTGAAATTGACAATAAATATTTTATTTTTATAGTTATGTTTAATTTAAAATTGATTAATTTGCACGTTCTTTGTTATTTGTTGTTGATAATTTCTATTTTGATATACAATGGTAGCTCGAGTTTTGAACAATTCATGTTATGAAAAAATCAAGTTATGATTAAAAATCCATGGGTATAGGGAAATTTCAAGTTACAAAAAAGCCTTTTTTTCGAGGTATGAAATGGAAAAGGAAAGCTTATTTGCAATAGCAATACTGCCATCTTTTGGCCACCTGACTATAGCGTTGCAATTTTGAAAAAGGAAGCTGACCACTGGATCTGCTTCTTTTTTAAAATGACCTTTTCAAACTACACATTTTGGAAATATTTGGCACTGTTTTGGGGACTTTTGAGGATTTCTTTGGTGGATTTCTTGTGGCCATCCGACTCCAGTGCTGCAATTAGGAAAAAGAAGGAGCCATTTTGAAAAGGAAAGGTGAGGGCCTGGGCTTCTTTTTTTCCAATGAATTTTTCATCCTGCCCAGTTTGCAAATATTTTGCACTGTATTGTGGACTTTGGGGGTCTTCTTTGGTGGCTTTCTCAAGTGATTATGAGGTAGGTTGCTCATCTCTTGTTGTTCATTTTCCTGTTACTGTGCTTTTTGCTTTTGGTGTGTGTGTGTGTGTGTGTAAGAGAGAGAGAGAGAGAGTGCGATTTCCCACTTGGATTGGATTAATCCATTTCCAGTGCATTTCTATGGGGAACTCTGTTTCAAGTTATGAAAATTTTGAGTTATGAAAATCCATTTGGAATGGATTAACTTCATAATTAGAAGTACCTCTGTATTGCAAACTGCCCAGAGCAGCCCTTCAGCTAGATGGGTGGTACAAAAATCTAATAAATAAAAACAAACAAACAAACAAATAATCCCTCCCTCTTTCCAGTGCTCTTTGGCTTGCTGTGGATTCATTCTTCTCTTCTGTGTTTTCATCACAACCTAGGTTGGAGGCCTTTGTGGCTGCCTGTTTTTTCTGTTAAAGGAAAAGGGTGCACTATTGTATCCACATGTGTTAACATATGTGCTTAATGATACTTGTGGTTTGATCCTACGTGGTCTCTCTTGTAGGGATTTCTTTTTGTCTAAAATGGTATCTAGCAGGAATTTGGTTTTTGTTGTTGTTGTTGTTGTTGTTTTGGTTAGCGGAAGAAAAATACAGAAACTTGGAGAGATTAGTAAGCGAAAAGGGGGGAATAAAATAGACTCTTCACCATGCAGGAGCCCCTTTGTAGTTGGAATAGAGGAAGAAGAGGGCAATCAATAAACAAACAATAGAGGCAAACAAGTGCCAGAGACACAAAAACCTTCATTTGTCTAATCAGAGGCAAAGGACGATGACCCTAAACTATCAATCCCCCTCCCATGAAGAGTTAGTGTGAGTGCATTTAATATTGCATCTCCATCATCTCTACTTACCTGGAAACAAACAAACCTGAAACATGCTAGAGTGACCTTTTTTAAGATGAGTACATTGAGCAAAGTTGGTGTACCAGGTGATATAATGCTAAGTTTGATTCACATTTCTAGGGAAGATTTGGAATATAAATGAAATGAATAATCCTGTGCTGCCCACTCAATTCGGATTTATGGTGACATTTCTCAGGATTTTCCAGGTGGAGAATAGAGTAGGACCCCCATAGTACCTCAACTGGGAAACTGAGGCACTATGCAATGCCCTAATTCTCCCCTACCAGTCAAAACACATGCAGCTACCACACACCTAGGCAATCCTGGTAGTATAATATTACAGTGGTACCTTGTATAAAGGAATTAATTCGTTCCCAATGAATTTATGTTAAGCAAATTTTCCTTTATACAAATTCCCATAGGAATGCATTGAAAATGGAGTAATCCCATTTTTATGTTGTACGGATTTTCCCCATAGGCGATTATGTTAAGCAAATTTCCCTTATCTCCGGAATTTTTATGTTGTACAAATTTTATGTTATACAAGCTGTTTGTTATACAAGGGTCCACTATATTATTTTACTCGAGTTAATCAAAATGAAAGGACAAAGCAAACGAACATTTCAGTATAAAAAGAGGCTTCTGAACAGCAGCATAAATCTTTTGCTTCAAAAGGACCTGTGGAAAGACTGCAAGACATATTCCATCCAGTGGCACCAGTCAGAATCCCCCCAAGTGGCTGAGTGGTTAGAAGGCCGGAGAAGACCTAGACCTCCATTGCAGCATACAATGGTACCTAGACTTATGACATTAATCCATTCCAAAGGCATCTTTGGAAGTCGATTAAGTCGTAAGTCAAACAACGATTTCTCATAGGAATGCATTGAAAATTAATTAATCCATTTTGGTGGAAACGGATTAATAGGTTTTTCAATGCCTTCCTATGGGAATGCTGTCCCACCCACCCCCCTCAAACAAGGGCAGCTGAAGACGGTTTTCCGCTTTCCTGCCAGACAGCTGATTTTGACAGGTCAGACCTGCTTGGCAGGTGGAGGGGTTGTGGAGAGCAGCCTTCAGCTGCCCTTGATTTTGAGAGATGCCTCGGCACCTTGGAAGGAAAGCACTTACCTCTGAGTAAGCACTTTCCCAGAGGGACACACTTCCCTTCCAATATGCCTGGGCATCTTTGGAAGTCAATCAAGTTGTAAGTCAAACAGCGATTTCTTCCAGGAATGCATTGAAAATAAATTAGTCCATTTTCGAGGGAATGGATTAATAGGTTTTCAATGCATATCTATGGGAAGGCTGTCCCAACCCTCCCTTAATCAAGGGCAGCCAAAGGCTGCTTTCCGCTTTCCCGCCAGACAGCTGATTTTTGAGAGAGAAGCCTTGGCATCTTAAAAGGAAAGTGCTTACCTCCGGGTAAGTGCTACCCGGGGGTAAGCGCTTCCCTTCCAAGGCACCTGGGCTTCTTCCTCAATTAAGGACAGCCGTCGGCTGCTTTCTGCTCTCCCACCAGACAGATGCCTTTGACAGGTTGTAGCTTGCAAAGTGCCTGGGTTGTGCAAAGATCAATGAGTCTGTGCTCTGCTCACCAAATTGGTGAGCAGAGCACGGACCCATTGATCTTCACCCAGCCCAGGCGCCTTGCAAGGGAAGTGCTTACCTCCAGGTATGGAGGAAAGCGCGTTCCTTGCAAGGCACCCAGGCTGCCTGAAGTAGCATCCTTCCCTGGGAACAATGCAACTTCAGCCAGCCTGGGCAATTTGGAAGAGAGGTGCGATGGTCACCTCTTCCTTCTTGTTTGCCTCAATTTCTTTTGCAAAAATGGAAGCAACCAAGAAGGAGGAGGAGATTGTGATGGCAGCGAACACTGCTCTCCACTCCGTACGACAGGTGAATTTGGCAGGTCGTACCTTTCAAAGTCAGCTGTCATGCAGAGCATGGAGCAACGCTCATAAGTCGAGTTATTCGGTTACAAGCAACCGTAAGTAGAGGTACCACTGTATGTGTGTTTTAATTATCATTCACCTTCTCTTTTGGTGTCAGCAGATCTCTCCTTTGCCTGGCTTCAAAGAGTCAACTCTTCTTATCTTTATGCATGCTGCCTGGGCTACAAAGTATCTGTTGCTGTGCCCCGAGGGTGATCAGCAGGCTCCTCACTCTGTCCCGGAATCACACAAGCATTCAATCCCTTTTTGCACATTTGACCATAAACAATGTTCATACCAGTTGTATGAAGTCTGGTGATGACCTGTCATCTGGGAATTGCCCCCCTTGTTCTGTTTATGTCATCGCAACTGTACAAGCGATCATTCTCAGCTACACTGTGCTCCTTGAAACTTCCCAATGGGTAGCTATTTATCAAAGCATTTGGTGTACTCAAGGATGATCCTCTGAGGAACCAAATCACAAGTTGTGCCATAAGCTATGGAGTCACTTGCACCGTCCTTTACATAAATACAACATGGGATGTCATCTATTGCATGCTAAAGCTAAAGTTGGTTTCCAGATTAGCTCTACAAACACTCAGGTCCAACAGGGTGAAATGTTTTAATGATATGGCCACCGTCCTTATTTGTATGGAAACCATGCTAGGGCAGTCTCTCCGGTATATTTTATTCATTTCAGCATTAATGCTGCTGCCATGGCCATAGCATTTCAATACTTTCCATTTCATTTCCGATCAACTGCATTTTCTGAGCCTTCTCCACACAGTGACTCAAATTTATTGCCCCATTGTAAGAGAGAGAGAGAGAGAGACCGAGACCGAGACCGAGACCGAGACCGAGACCGAGACCGAGACCGAGACCGAGACCCTTGCATTGCCTCAGAACCTAATTAATAAAACACACTCATCAATTATTTATTTACAGTTATATCAATACAACCATAGACTCTGTGCATAACGGAGAAGGCATGGATTTTTCAGAAATTGCTTACTTCGTGTCTTTTAAAACAGGATGGCATTAAGCTCTACGTTTGCAACTTTGGAGCCCTTGTAGTAAAAATTAAACAACAGCAGCAAAAAGTCTGTCAGCTCTTCCATCATAGCCAATTTCCAGGCAAGGCAAAGCAGATGTAAGAAGCCATTTAAAACACACCAGCCACAATCTTTATTTACAGGGCATGTTTGCTAAGCCACACCGCTGACAAAGTGTGTCTGGAGATGTTCAGAAAACTCATCTTGAATGGATACCTGCAGCACTCTAGTGGTCATTCTTCAAAAATGCAGCATCTCAGCCAAATAAAGGAAGGTTAGTTATGGATAAAGAGCCATTTATGCCGCACTGGATGTCTTTTTAAAAAGAAACAAACCAACCAAGCCCTGAACTAGCGAGTGCTGGGGCAGAACTGTTAGAATTGTCAGTCTCCCAGCTGTGTATTGTGAATGTTCGGAAAACACCAGTGGAGGGTGACAGCTCTCTAACAACAGTTCTTGAACTGACAAACAAGCAAAAATAGTCAACTCTTTATGCTTGTATGGATTACTAATGTTTTCTCCAAGATATTCATCATCTGATGTGAAGATTGGGAACTCTGATAGGGGGCACATGGCAACTATAAAGAACATGTACGTTCTGGTCTCCTGACAGAAACATTCGTCTTGGGTTTGCTTTTTTTAAATTGTTGGCTCCAAAGCCAACAACACATTTTAGGACAAAGTTGAAGTCTAGCTTGTGTAACTGATCTATAGTTCTCTCAATCACTAAGTCTTTAAACATTCAACTGATTTTTATTTTTTGCACTAATTTCATTCCATTTATCTAACTGGCATGGAAAAATTCCCCAAACTTCAAAAGCATCAATGCTCTTTTATAACAGGAAAAATAATTCAAAGATATTTAGCACCATCTCACACGGGATATTCTCCCTAAATGCATTTAAATACTTTCTCCACAGCTAGAATAATCTGGTACCTACTTTGGGAATATGAGAGTACGGTTTGATTGACTGACTTCTTCATTGACAAAATTGAAGGAGAAAGGCAAACATTTTAGCTTAAGATAGTGAGCCCAAAATTACGAATGATTATCATGGAACGAAAATATATAAGAACAATAGTAACACTAGGAAGGGTGAATGTGCAGTGATGCACACAGAAGAGACACCCAAAATAATGTTATTGTAGCCATAACAATTCAATTCTTCAAAAAGCCTCCAATTCATGAATGTGCAATATTGTGCTTCCTAGTTGCCCTAAGCACATCCGATCTCGGCTGATTTCGGAAGCTAAGCAGGGTCGGCCCTGGTTAGTACTTGGATGGGAGACCACCAGGGAATACCAGGTGCTGTAGGCGCCTGGGGTAGGAACTGGCAAGCCACTCCAGTATTCCTGCGAAGAAAACTCCATGGACATGGGGTCACGAAGAGTCGGTCATGACTGTAACGACGCAACACACACACACACACACACACACACACACACACACACACACACACACTAATGATTTAAAATGTCACAAAATGGCCTGATATTACTGCACAATATCAGGCCCCTGTTGCCAGAAGGGGAAAGTATGCCACACTTTACATTGCAAAGGGCCACCTGGATGTTGACAACATCAAAGGCAGAAATCAAGATGGACGACTGCAGGATACCCTTTTTGGCTCACTACCATCCACAAAGTGACACCAAGCAAAGGAAAATCCATGAAGCAGACTCCTTTTTTATCTTTTAACCACTTTTCATCCAAACACATTGAGTGTGGAGGAAAAAAAACCAACCTTGGCAGTTGCTTTGTGTTTGGGTAATAAAATCTTCCAATATATCAATATGTTAATGTAACAAACTTCTAAATTTCCATATCACATATTAATTTATTTTTGATAGGTATGTGCCAAATTTCTTTATATCATTCATGTAACTGGAAATCATATATAACTTTCCAATTACTTGCTCTCATTAATCTTGCTGCTGTTAATAAGTTGGAAAGTATTAACTAACTCGATTGCTCCCTATCAAATATTGATATAGGAGAGCTTTCTTTAGACAAACGTCTATGTTAAACCTAATTATTTATTTTATTTCCTTAAAGACCCACCTCCAAAAGTTCAAGATACTTTCACATTTCAAGCACATATGGGAATAAGTACCTACGTATTTTCTACTGACACCCTCCATGGCAAAATTTAGAATATTTAGAACTTACTATATACAGTGGTACCTCGGATAACAACGGTAATTCGTTCTCCGAGGTTAGTCTTTATCCGAAACACGTTGTTATCCGAAACACGGTTTCCCATAGGAATGAATGGGAAACCGTTTAATCCGTTTTGGAGCCTAGGAAAAAGGCACAGACACCTGGTTTTTGGCTCAAAACTCTTTCTAAAGTGCACTTTAAAGGTACAGATGCAATGCCACCCGGGATAACTCTTTTTTACTGATGCATGCTGGAAATTCATTATCGGAGGCAGACCTATAAGTATTGCGATTCGTTATCCAAGGCATCTCATAGGGAAATTTCGTTATGAGAGGCAGTCCTATACCCGGAAATTTGCAGTTGTTATCCGAATTATTCGTTATCCGGAGCAGTTGTTATCCGAGGTACCACTGTATATTTAATTTCATTTATGATGAACTAACTAATTTATCATAGGACTTAGGAGGAATGTAATTTCTGGGGATAGGAAAAAAATCATGATGAATTTTCCTTCTCTTTACATTCGTCTTACGGGGTACTACTGATTCTTGCCCAGCCTGTGTGGCTTGGAAGGGAAGCAGCAGTCGTGTGCCTTTTAAAAATGTCTTGGGGCAGCCCAGGCAAGCGGCGGTAGTGGATCTTCCTTGCACCCCCTGCCCACCCCCAAGCTCTTTGGCAGAGGCAGTGGTAGTGGAGGCTTGCCCACCCCCTGCCCACCCCCCAAGCTGTTAGTTGGCGGTGGCACTGGAGGTTCGCCCATCTGCCCACCCAAGTTCCTCGACGGTGGCAGCGAAGGCTCACCTGCCCCCACCCCACCCCACCCCCCAATCTCCTTGGTGGTGGCAGAGCCCAACCACCCACAAGGTAAGTGCCATGGCAGGGTTCCCTAGGGTGCTGGTGGCTGCCCCTTCAATTTCCCATAGGAATGCATGGATAACCTATTAATCCTTTCCCTCCAGAATGGATTAATTGGTTTTCAATGCATTCCTATGGGAAACCGTGCCTCGCAAGACTTTTTTGTAAGATAAATTGACTCTTAGAACGAATTAAAATGTCTTACGAGGTATTACTTTAATGAAGCAAAAAGTGCTATAGTCACCTCACACCACCAGTGGCTCAAGGAATGCAAAATAACAATACAGTAAACATAATGTGATTTACTGGCTTTTGTGACAGCTCATGTCAGCTGCCTAAGACTGCCTCAGTGTATCTAGCAATAGGGCCAGCCCTACTGTACTACTAAAATACATTTATTGCTTTTAAGTGTGTGTGTGGGGGGCGGGGATCTGCAGGCCTACTTATCTCATTGCCATCATGCTTTACAGTTCATTCCACTTCTGAAGGATTTTGCTGTAATTTAGTGCTCAGGTTAGGTTTCTGTTTAAGAAATACAGTTCTAAATGTGATGTCGCTTGTCATGTGGAACGTTAAGTTTTGCTGAGCACAAGCCACATCTTCAGATCATATCTTAAGCCACCTTTACCTTCGCTCATACGTCCACCTTCAAGCCTTAATTATTAGTTGTGCTGGTTTTTAACCTTCAAGTATATACTGTTGAATAGATATCAAATACGCCTCTCAATTTTTATTAATTGTGAAGGACAACCTAATTTTGAGTCTCCTTTTTATGTACTGAGAACAAGGGATTCTTTAGAGGGCAAAAGCAAATGAAATTCTGCAAAGTCCAGGAGAACAGAATAATCTGGATACCTTTTGAGGCAAGTACACCATGTAATCCACTGTGGCATCCCTGCTTAATAGCCAGTCTTAGCTATTATCTTACAAGGAGTTGCAATAAATAAAACTGCTTCTTCCATTGTCCAGTATCCCTTTCCATTCTTCAACCATATCAATATTGATTGACTTCACTTTATTCCAGGAACGGTTAGAATGAAGGCCCTAAAATCCTTTAAATAAACAAACACCTATTTATCTGTTTACTTTTACTGGTAGCCTACCTTTGTTTCAATAAGTTCTCCTTTCCCCTCATAAAGGCCTGTGAAGTAGGTAAGCCTGAGTAAAAGTTACTGACCTAGAAATACCTCGTCAGAGGCACAACTAGGGGGGAGCAGGGGGGCATGTACCCTGGGTGCTATGTGGGAGGGGGCACCAAAATGACAAAATAGTATTTGCACTGTTCCGTACTCCTCCCACACTGGGGGGGATCCGTGTTTGCCCCTCGTGACACAGGCTGTAGTTGTGACCCTGTACCCAGTGACTTTAATGGTATGGTGAAGACCAAAACCCAGATTTCTGAAATCTCAATCTGTCATTTTGAAGGAAACATGGTTGTGAAGTATTTGAACATTTATAAAACAGTGTATATATGAATGTTTGCTTCATTGATTTCTTCAGTTCCAGTCTTGACATTACTTCAGAGCTGAGACTGACGTGTCTATATCTCTATTCATTTTATTCTGATAACAAATCTGTCAAGTAGGTCAGCTGAGGGAAAGGGTCTGGCTTAAGAAACTTCATAGTTGAACAAGGATTTGGACTTCCTTCTCCTCAGTAAGGAACATCAAATCCTCTCTCATCTACCATGTGAGAAATGCTTGATGCTGTTTGCTTTCTTCATTCTCACCGCAAACCTCTGACAGCTGCCATTATAATTGCCACTTTGTAGACATGGAAAGCAAGCTGGAGACATTGCATTTAGTCAACACTGTTGACAAAACACCCACATCTCCTTTCCTTAACCCCCATTTTCTAAATGAGGACAATAATGATTTAATTTAGGGACTTACCACATTGTCCCCCTCCCCCCCCCTAAACTGGGTACCCAATTTACCGATCCCAGAAGGTTGGAAGGCTGAGTCAAATCTTGAGGCAACAACCTGGGATTAGTCCCAGGTCATGTCAGAGTTTTGGCTGGAGTATAGTTAAACTAGAGAAATAACTGTTTAAAAAGCAATGTGCACAAAACACTGTGGAATACCCTTGTTCACTGTTGCAGTGAGTCAGTTATGGTGTCCACTGTATTCCCTTTTGATTCACCACCAGAGTTTCCATTTTCTTGCTCATAAGAATTAAATCAGCATTCCATGATTGCTGAGCACACGTAAGACATGTTGATGTTGTTTTCATTGATGATGATGATTTTATACTTCTGCAAAACTTGTGATTTCCCCTCAAACTAACTTCTACCTCTGTATTGTGCAGAGATAACCTCACTTTGGCCATTAAAAAAAAAGCAACATTCAGAAAACATTCTTGGTATAATTTTCCTGAGGGAGAGGCTACATGCCTGCCTCTTGTGCACATGCAGTACAGTTTTGAGACCTTCTCTTGTTCTCCTCCTGCCTGGTGTTTTTTTTCCTGAGTGTTTGCTTAAAATGATGATATCTGTTTGGATATGGCAGGCTTGCCCAACAGGTAGACTGCCGGCTACTGGTAGCCTGTGAAGGGTTCAAAAGTAGCCCGCCGGCCATCAATTTAAAAAGTGAGGGGATAAGTTCTCCACTCCTCCCTCCCCCAACCCAAGGACCACCGCTGCTCCAGCAAAGTTCTGGGTCTGCCAGCCTAGTCTCAGCCAAGCGGGGCAGTTCAAGGGCCATGGCGCATTGAAACCTGTTCCCTCCAGAACAAATTAATTGGTTTTCAATGCATTCCTATGGGAAACCGCTGCTCTACTTACAAAAGTTTTTACTTATGAGCATGTGCTCGGAATGGATAAAATTCGTAAGTAGAGGTTTTAGTGTAGTAGCCCTCAGGCACTTTGGGCCAGAAAAAGTAGACCTTGGCCTGTTCAAAGTTGAACAGTCCTGGGATACGGGATAGTTTCTTTGTGTGTCTGATGGGTATTTATTCAATTCAGCTAAATGTGGTGCCTTCTATTAAATAAACAGCCAAGGGTGTACCCTACTTAGGGCTGCCTGATCGCACAGTTTGGGGCACAGTCTGGTTCACCGTATCTGCTGGTGACTAGATTACGTAATGCAGATTTGCAAACTATTATGCGCCCGCTCTGCCCCTTGTCTAGAACTTATTGTTCCAGCAGCAGGGCTTCTCTTGTTTTGGAGGAAGCTGGTTGGATTGGTACGAAATGGAAAAGTGGCTTTAAAGGGTCCCTTTTAAAACTGCAGTGCAATCTTTGTGGCATCATTTGACCACACCCTCATAATCTTTGTGGCATCAGGCTCTTGCAGCAAAAGCAACAAGCACTGTTGTATCACCATCAGTTACTGTACTCAGTGACTGCTGATCTGCCATCACCTGGGTGGACCTTTATATTTTATTATATTTTATAATCCTGCAATCCTCAGTACAGTGCTAGATCTGAAGAAGTGGACTATGGTCCACAGAAGATCACATACAATAAAAACGTATAATTTTTGAAATTTCCCCAGGACTCTTATTTTATTCCTAGTATATAATTATAAGTAATGCCAGAGGTTCCTTTGGATTCTATGTAATGCCTGTAGTGTCCTTTTGGTGCTGTCAATATAGGCTGAAATCCTTTTGGTGCAGCTCCATGTGCACAAGGCTGCAGCCTTTTATCATGTACTGAAAGTGTCCAATCCCCCACCCCAGTTCCGAGTATCTCTAGGACCCTCTTTCATCCTGGGAAACCCTTTGGGGACCTTAAGATGAGGGGCGGTCTTGACTATCCAAAAATTGTTCTTAACAAGACTGGCACCTCCCCTTCAGTTTTCCCCAGGATGAAAGGGGTCCCTAGGGACCCTCAGAATCTAGATGGAGGCCTCAGAGATTTTTATTTGGTTAAAAAAAAGCGCTTGCTCATGATGTCATCAAACTTGTGCACATAGAGCTGCAGCAACAGGATTTCAAAATGTGAAATCAATTTCTTCATGTAGAAATCTCATGACACAATGGTTCAACTGCAGTATTGTATATGTATTTTTATGGTTCATTGTCACATTAGAGGTCAAAGTGCCTTGACGAATTAAAGCTGTATTTTATTTTATTTGCTGAGCCCCAAGCACTGTAGCACAGGCTTGGAGCTGGCAAAAAAAGATTAAAATTGCTCCTTTCCCCCCTAGCCAATGGGGTGGGGAGAAAGAAGGTTTATTTATTTATTTATTTATTTATTTATTTATTTATTTGCTGAGCTCCTGCACTGCAGCTGCTGGGCACTTGGGTCTCAACTCCCCCCCCCCCCCCAAAAAAAAAGTTTAAAAGGGGTGATTTTAAAAAAATTGCAAGCCACAAGCCCACACAACAACTGATCGGTGCTTGGGGCTTCGGAAAAAAAAATCCTGTGGTTTCTCCGTGGCCAATCGGTTGGGGGGGGGGGAGATAAGAGATTTTAAACTTTTTTTTTTTTGCCACCAGAGCTACAAGCAAAAAATAAAAAGTTTATAAATCCTGCCTTTTGCTGCACCTGATCTGTGTAGTAAGTAACACAAGTGCCACACACACGCCATTTGCCTCAGTGGCTCAAAGACATTTAAAATGATCTGCACAAACCCCATGGGCATGTTGGCGGAGAAGCGGTGTTTTTTTAAAAAGTCTTTGCGGCAAGTGGCAGTGGCGGAGCTGTTCCACCACCGCCACTTGCCATGAAGAGTAAAACAACAAAAATGGAAAAAAAATTGATTTTTTTAAAAAAATGTTTGAAATGAAACAAAAAGAAACAGAAAACAAAACAAAAAACAAAATGAAACAGGATTTTCCATTTCTTGCCCATCTCTAATAAGCAACACCAAAACACATTCAAAGCTGTAAGATACAACAACCCATTATTATTTTTGCCAGCCCCAAGCCCCCCACTACAGCACTTGGGGCTTAGCAAAAATAAAATAAAATGAAAAATAAACCTTCCTCCCCCCCACCCACCCGATAGAGTGGGGGGAAAGGAGTGGTTTTAAACTTTTCTTTTGGCTGAGCCCCAAGCACCCATCAGCTGTAGTGTGGGCTAGGGGCTGGCAAAAAAAATGTTTAAAAATCGCTCCTTTCCCCCCACCCAATGGGGAGTGATTTTAATTGGGTGGGTTTTTTTGCCAGCCACAAGCCCACACTACAGCTGATCAGTCCTTGGGGCTCAGAAAAAATATATCCCCCAATTTTAAACTTTTTTTTTTTGTTTGCCGCCAGCATTACAGCTGATAGGCGCTTGGGGTGGCAAAAATAGTTTACAAATCCCACCTTTTCCCATGCTTGATCTGTGCATGAAGTAACACAAGCACCACACACAGGGAGTACACAAACAAACAATGAAACAAAATGAAAAACAAAACAAATTTTTAATTTAAAAAAAACCATTTCAAATGAAATGAATGGAAACCAAACTGAATGAAATGAAAAACAAAATGAAACACTGTTGCAGTCAGAAAATATTGCTCTTTGCTATCTATATTATTGTTAACAGAACAGCAATATTTATTTATTTATTTATTTATTTATTTATTTATTTATTTATACCCCACCTTTCTCTTTAAAAGGACCCAAGGCAACTGACCTCATTAAAAGAAAAAAATCAGCTAACAACAGTGAGTACAAAATACTCAAAAGTATCAAACCAATGGCATACTAAAAAAACATAAGCAATAGAGATGGCCACGAAATGAATTTCTTTTGTTTTCTTTTTTATTTTTCATTTCATTTCAGAATGAAATGAAAAATGAACTGTTTTTTTTTTTTAAATGAAATGAAACAAACTGGAAATTTTCCATTCATTCCATTTCATTTTTCAGCTGCGGAAAATATACCAGCTCCACCCCTACCTAGACGGGCAGAGCCTCATGACAGTTACGCATACACTGGCAACATCCCATATTGATTACTGCAATGCACTTTACGTGGGGCTGCCTTTGAAGATGGTTCAGTGATTGCAACTGGTTCAGAATTGTGCGGCATGGCTGGTAAGTGGTGGGGCCGCCAGGGATCACATCACGCCGATTCTATGTAACCTACATTGGTTACCAGTTGCTGCCCGAGCCCAATTCAAAGGGCTTGTTTTGACATATAAAGCCCTAAATGGCTTAGGACCTAGATACCTGAAGGACTGCCTCCTTCCATATGAACCTACCCGGCAATTAAGATCGAGCCAGTGGGCCCTCTTGAAAGAGCCATCCCTCAAGGAGGTGAGAGGGATGGCTTGTAGACACAGGGCTTTCTCGGCAGCTGCCCCCAAGCTATGGAATGCCTTCCCAAGTGAGATCCGCCTGGCACCAACATTGATGACATTTTGACGCCAGGTAAAAACCTTCCTGTTCCAGAAATTTTAGTGTAATGATTTTAGTGTAAGGTTTTTATTTTTTTTAAATTTTTATTGATATTTGATGTTTTAACTGTTTTAATTCTTTGATTGTAAGCTGCCCAGAGACCTTTAGATAGTGGGCGGCATATAAGTTGTAAAAATAAATAAATAAATGGCAAGGTTTTCCACATGAATGCATTGAAAACCAATGCATCCCTATGGGAAACCACTTAAAAACCCATGCCTGCCCCCCCCAATTGGAAGCACTGGGGGGGGGAGGCACAGGTCATTTAAAATGCCTTTGAGCCACCCAGGCTGACTTGGTGGCTCTGTACTCCCCCCCCCATCGGAAACCTTGGGGGAGAAGCGTGGGTCCTTTCAAATATCTTTAGCCCCTGAGGCAAGCGCTTGCCTTGGTGGCTCAAAGACATTTAAAATGACCTGCGCTTCCCCCCCCACACACAAATGGGCACATTGGGGGAGAAGCTGCAGGTTTGTAAAAAAGTCCTTTGAGGCAAGCAGCGGCAGTGGAACCATTCTGCCACCACTGCTTGCCGCGAAGAGTAAAAGAACAAATAATGAAAAAACAATATGATTTTTGTTTTGTTTTAAATGAAACGAAAAGAAACGGGAGTAAACAAAATGAAAAACAAAATGAAATGACATTTTTTCCATTCCGTGCCCATCTCTAATAAGCAACACTAAAACCCATTCAAAGCTGTAAGATACAACAACCAATTTAAAAACAACAACAACAGGCAGGCAGTCACTCAGGGAAAGCCGGCTTGAAGAGCAAAGTCTTTACCTGTTTGTGGGAGGTAAAGGTGGGGACCAGCATGGCCTCCTGCAGGAGAGGGTTCCAAAGTCTGGGAGCAGCAACAGAGAAGGCTTTAAAACCTTTAAATCCAAAGAAAGATGGACTTCTGTTTAGAATGTGATTTCCAGAGAATACTCCATACTAGTTTCAGGGAACAACAATACCCATGATTTTAGAAACATGATATGTCATATAAGATGCAGTGTACAAGTGAAACAAACAAACAAAAACCCCTAGGCGTGCTTCCCCCATATTTTTCTTACATGTACCTAAGGGTTACTAATCAATAAAGCATATTAGAGATACACAATTCATCATACTGTACTTCTACTGAGATCCTGTTCTGTATTCCAGACCACTAATTACTAAAAGCCTTTTGAAAACCCTTCCATTTCTTTCCTATCAATTGATGGTTTGATTTTTGTTTCCAGCAACCACAAATGTTTAAATGCTAGGTAATCAATTACTGTAATACCGCGTAACTTTAATTTAGCCAGGCCAGTCATTCTAACAGCAAGTACATTTATTATTCTCTACTTGGAAATACCAATAGTTGAGAAAAGCAGCACAATAATATATATTTTAAAAGCAAAGCGCGCTGTTTATTTCCCACCCCATAGAACTTAAAGCACTCTCTGGGCAGTTTACAATTTAATTAGACCGGCAACACATTCCCCCCCCCCCCAAAAAAATTGGGTACCCAGTTTACCAATTTCAGAAGAATGGAAGGCTGAGTCAATTTTGAGCCCACTACCTGGGAGTGAACCCAAGTCATGTCAGAGTTTGGGGTAGAGTACTAAATTCTGTCCAATCCTAGAAGAGTCTTCTGTTGGAGAAATTTTGATCAATTCCTTTTCGGTTACAAGATCATAAAGTACAAAAACACAAATAGCTACAGTAGAGGGGAAACATGAAGAATAGCCATAGATCTCCGTTTCTACCCAACTCATATATATTCAGAATGTAACTAGCCTTTGCATATAAAAATCACTCTGCAAGTAGAAAAAAAGAAAAAAAATGATTACTTACAATGGATCTTCAGTTACAATCAGAAGAATAAAAGGATTAAAAAGGCAGTGGTGTATCTCTCAAACCTCTGAAACAGGAAGAAATCCATGCAACCGCTTATCCAAAGTGCAGAAAGGCGAGAAAGCCAACACAGCCAACAGAAGCAAATGGACAGGAAGATGGTGCAGATGCTGAGGAAGGATTCCACAATTTGGTTAGTGGCAGAAGACAGAAGGGAAAAAAAGACCTCCCTCCTCCCACTGAAACCCTTCTTGATATCGAATTTCCTGTGGTTCCAGGCAATGCAGATGCACACTGCCAAAGAATGCTAGAAGCATTGATCCCCCACCCACCCACCCATCAGTCCTTTCTGTCAATTCCATAAACAGGGATGTTGGGAAGCATGTATCTATGGCTAGGATTTGCAACAGAAGAGATGTCTTGATACCCATTGGTACTCCAGCTATATTGCCAGCAATGAGAATCCAAGATGATAAAAGAATGTCAAAAATCAGATTGAAGACTCACCTTAACTGAGATTGAGGGTAAATAACTAAAAGTGAACTAATTCACATTACGGCACCTCACTTCATACTATGTTCACACTCATAGCAATTGTTCTTTCTTTCTTTCTTTCTTTCTTTCTTTCTTTCTTTCTTTCTTTCTTTCCCTTCCTTCTGTTCATAATATTGCTTGTACTTATCTTTATTCTTTTCATTTTCTTTGCTAAGTGCAGGTCTAGACCCCTGACGTTTGTATTGGATTTTCAGTGATGCACAGCATAGGCATTAGCTAGATGTCTTGCACAAATTATGAAACCTTCCCTGGATGAACTTCACCCAATGTGTCTGTGAAGATTCACCCAATGCTTTGATATGATGCCCTCAAAATATGATTTCCAGATTCCCTGGCAGAATACATAACCTTCTAGTTCTTAGACTCTTTGGGTTTCGTTCTACTACTTGCCTCTGATATTTTGCTTTGTGCCATTTTTCAGATTAACCTTAGAAAGAAGAAATGGCTACTACAGACTGTATGCAGTCCTATTTACATATCAAACAGGATAATTACAGTAATACTTTGGTTTACAAACACAATCTGTTCCGGAAACATGCTTGTAAACCAAAACACTTATATCAAAGCAAATGTCCCCATAAGAAATGATGGAAACTCAGATGATTCGTTCTGGGGTCCCATAGACCACATACTATACACACAAAATGCCAAAACTCAGAAAGGAAGTTGGCTAGAAGTCCACATCCACGCCATAGTTTAGGTACCTGGATGCGGAATCTCCTCCGTTTGGGAATAACAATAGGATTTTAGTCTGTGTTTTTAATGTGCCAATAATAAAATGCAATTTTAGCCATATACACAACTGACTAGCTGCCCTATGATTAGAAGTAGTTTGAAAAATAAAAAAGGATGTTGAAAACAAATTAAATAAAAATATAATTATAAAGAAAAATAAAACCCTAACCGACACGTTCCTGGCTGGTGCAAGGGAAACCTCTATTCCTCTCTCCTCCCTCTGCTTTGGATGCTGCCTGAGATGGAACATTCCAGACATTCACCCACAATCCAGCAGGGGAAGAGAGGGAGAGAGAGGGCCACCATTGGCTCACTTGTGGTCATGTTACCTGCTCCAGTATTTGTGTATCAAGACATTGCTTGTAGAGATGGGCACAAAAGGCAAGAATGGTGTTTCATTTCATTTCATTTCCATTTCCATTTTGTTTCATTTCATTTGAAATGAATTTTTTATAAAAATATTCATTTCGTTTTTCTTTTTTGGTTTGTTTTGTTTCTGTCTGTTGTGTGTGTTTTGGTGTTTCTTTTAACATTTTTTACTGTTTTGGGTGTGTGTGTGTGTGTGTGTGTGTGTGTGTGTGTGTGTGTGTGTGTGTGTGTGTGTGTGTGTGTGTGTGTGTGTGTGTGTGTGTGTGGTGCTTCTGCACTGTGTATGTGTATTTTTTCCTCCCCCAAGCCTGTGAGCCAGCTGATTGGCGCTGGGGCAGGAATAAAAGGTTGCCAATGCGGAGCTCCCACAATGGCAACTGGGCCATTTTCAGAGGGGTCCTGCCAACCTGTCATCGGCTGGACCCCTTTAAAAATGGCCCAGTTGCCACCAAGGAGTCCCCCCCAGTGCTGACTGGGTCATTTTTTAATTTTTTCAGTTTGTTTTGTTTTGGTCTAAATCCACTCTGGGGTTCATTATTCATTTTGTTATGTAACGAAACAAATAACGAATAACAAAATGAACTAAAATGCCCCTCTCTACTGTGATGTTGAAAGGCCTGCCTTGGAATCATACAGAAATCATTCTATCGTTTTTGAGGTTGTATCCCAGCACAACTTTTCCCACTCTTTTGTCGACTATGAGGGCTACTCCGTATCTTCTATGGGATTCTTGCCCACAGTAGTAGATGTGATAGTCATCTGAACTGAATTCACCCATTCCTGTCCATTGACATTCGCTGATGCTCAAGATGTCAATGTTTTATTCTTGAGATGGCAAGAGGCCTATAGCAATGTACAAATGATGAGCCCCATCTCATTGCTTTCTTTGCTAGCAAGTAATATTTATAGGCAAGCTATCTTAACTAAAAGCCGCTCATTAATTCAGAAGGCACGTGAATGAGCAGATAGCCACTGCTGCCACTGTTGGAAATACTGCAACTTTTGTATGCCTTTAAGAGGAACCTTTCTGGACTGGGGTTCTTGTCAGTCAATCCAGGAGCAGCCAATTGTTCCCTCTCTGCTTCAGAATTTTGAAGAGAGCTAGGCCTCTCTAATTAAATCTCTCCCCTGCCTGCTCTTTAGGCAGTCTGAAGACAGCACGGTGTATTTTGATCAAGAGCCATGTAGTGAGTCATTAGTCCAGCTAGTTAATTAGTTAAGCTCTCCTCATGTGACCAGTCACTACTGCTTTATGAAATGTTGCTTGTTTTGATCTATGAAGAACTGTACTAAATGGAACAATTTATTCTTTTCTCTCATGAGTATCCCTAAAGTGAATTATTGAGACAACAAATGCCAGTTGAGGAGAACCAAGCAATAAGGTTGGTCTGCTGAGAGGAGCTATTTCTGCTCTGTAGGTCCCTGAACTGCTGCACAGTTGAAGGGCTTTAGCCATAAATGTCTACATTCTAACAGTAGGCACCTTCAAAACAGCCACTCATTCCTATGTCTTTGGAGAGGAGATGGGCTACCTTTTAGAATGGAGAGCCTCACAAGACATGGTAAAAGAGGCATGCCATTCAAATCTGTACTGGGGTGGTGCCCATTTTTGCAGCTGTGAATTCCGTAAATTAAGCTCTTTTTGCCCCGATTCCAGTTCTTAAAAGTTTCCCTGTGAGACGTTAAATTGTCTTATTTACAGTAGAGGGAAAACAACATCCATCCGCTTTCTCCGTCCCATATATGATTTTACGGTAGTCTATCCTACCCTGTCATCTTCTTTTTTTAAAAATCTAAAACCTGCTGATCTTCTAGATTTTTCTTGTATTCAAAATGTTCCATAAATTATTCAATTCAGATTTGTCAAAATTGAAATAAAATATGTCTCATGCTGATGACCTCAGCTATGAGTTATTCAAGTTAAAATAAAGATGGAGAGGAAGAAGGAAAGCAACTCTGAACGAAAATAAGTTAGGATACTACTAGTAGTGCGTGTTTGTAAGAAATTGTCTTGAGAATAATTTATTGGTAACTTTTATTAATGTTTGTGACATACACATGTGTACTTTATGTCTTTTATTTTATTTAATTTAATTTATTTTCTACACTAAACAAAAAAACCACATATAATGCTTTTCGCCTGACATGTTACATAAGTCAATCAAAATTATTTTCCCAACATTTCAGCCTAATGCAATTCCTATCTCCTTTCCCATCTTAGAACATATTTTCATACTTTCGTATTTATTTTCCTTTTTATTCCATCAATATTCTATATATCTTTATTTATATCTATTTCCATCTAATACAAAAGATAGAAATAACAAAATACAATATTGAAATAGCCTTCACTTTATATCTTTGATAATCACAGAACGTGACACACACATATATAGGGGAGTATTCATCAGACTACATGTCACATTGGACATAGGACTGTTTTCAAAAATAGCAGTTCTCATGAGGAAGTTTCAATATAATGGCAAATAAGAAACCATATCATTATTTTATGAGTTATTGGACTACTTGAATATCAAATCAACACAATAGAATTTCAGTATCAGTCAGCATACACCAGTTGAAGTAAATCTGAAAGCCATTCAATATATTCTGACAACATATAGCTAACAAGAGGAGAGTTAAATGTAAATAATAAATGAGGGTAAAATTAAAAGAAAGAAACATGGTCTTACAAGGAGGAGAGGAAAGGAAGAGTAAAAAAGGAAGACTTTGGGGGGCCTTAGGACAAAATGAAATAAATTTGGATAGAAAAAATATGGGGAAGTCAATGAAATGTAGGTTCACAAGTTTGAACATCAAAGTCTTAATCCCTTTTCAGACAGCAATGACTAGTGGAATGAAAGCAAAATCTAGATAAGAAGCTAAAAATCCACATTGGAAAAAATGAGAGGGAAAATAATACTAGCTGACACCAATCTTCTTACTCCTCCAACTCAGAACCAAACTATTTTATCTTGACTTAAACTGTATGACTGCAGTGAACATGCACACTTTGTATGCTGGATCAAGCTGGTGGGCATGTGCATAAATTAAAAAAAAACTGGCAGTCCGCACCACGCGCACAAGCAAAAAAAAAAAAAAATATTAAACATAAAAATAAAAATTAGAAAAAAATAAAAAACATGCCAACCTGGTCGGGAGCCACATAGTCGGAGAGAGGAAAAGAAGAGAAAAACCCCCACACCGAACCAGCCAGGGGCGCGAGAAAAATAAAATAAAAATTAAAGTTAAAATTAAAAAATTAAAAAATGCATGAGAGCTACAGCTGAGTTGCTTGGCTGGCCCCAAGCCAGCACCTCTCAGCTGCTTGGCACTGGTCCAAAAAAAAATCCCCACATCAGGGACTTTTAATAATATAATAATAAAATAAAAATAATGATAATAAACCACCAACCACACTAAAACAAAATAAAAGAAGTAAAAAAAATTGAAACAAACAAAATATGAAATGATTTTTTTTTAAAAGAATCATTTCGTATTAAACGAAATGAAACGGGGGTGGGGTAACGAATAATGAAACAAAATGCCATTTTGGCATTTCATGCCCATCTCTACTTAACATGTTCACAAACTGGAGCCCATTTCATGGCCCTGATAATAAGCTGTAGTTCATGAAAGCGTAAGGCAAGTAACACTTGGTAGTCCCTAAAGTTGCACAAGATTCTTTGTTCTGTTTAAACAAATAAAACCTACCTGGAAGTTACATAGAAACGCAGGAAGCCACTTTCTATTGAGGCAGGCTCTGGGTTCTTGATACTGATGGGCAGCAATGGCTTTTCAAGTGTTTTTGGCAGGTTTCTTGTACAGCGCTATCCAGAAACACCAGGGACCAAATCTGAAATATTTTGCATGCAAAGCAATTAGCTCCGAAACACTGCCACCCCCTCTTGGTTCTAAGTTGGTCATAAGCCTGTGGACTGTTGATTGGGATTATATCCCTTTGAAGTCAGTAACATCCAGGAAAACCTGCTCATCGCTGGGTGGTTGGCCATTTAACTGAGCAAGGTAGTGCATGACGGTCCATTATTGGAGATATTTTTGGCTCCAGCGGGATGGTAACACAGTGCTTAAAACAACCAACTAGTACAGCCCTGCATAAAAGCAACATCTATAACAAGTGTAGTAAGTACATTTATAGACTAGCTTATGCCCTCTCATGGCAGTAAAAGTCAATTCTGGATTGCTTTAGGAAGAACTATAAAAATGTAAATTATGAAGACAGACCTGATTTGGTCTTATTGCCTCGGCTGAGTTCTCACACTTAAACTTGGAATATATGGCTGCTGGTGGTAATTAATACTTGGCAATTTGCATATTCACAAGACACTGTACTATTTTTCTCTCAGCCAGGGTGAGATGAATGGGCAGAGGTTCCTGAGACCACTTAACTGGGATTCTGGATTTGAAATATTTGCCCACATTTTAAACATGTACAATTCCTCATATCATGTTATCTGAGTTCTCTTATATTGCCCTGATTTTTCATAGCACAAAAGAGGAAATAAAATGGATTGTTTCATCTGAGGCAATGGGAAATACTGGGAAAGTCAAGCATGCAGATAATTTAAAATGAATGCAAAATTTGAAATGGAGATTCACATTCATAGTAATGTGATACACTCAAAGGGAAACAGGCTCTTGTGGGTTCATATAAATGTCTCATTTTCTAAAACTAAAAGGTGATAATAAAACAACCACATAGAAGCTGTAAAAGCATATATAAACAAAATATACTTTCCCCTTTGTAAAAGCATGGGGTTTAGTGATTTCAGCAAGTGATTTCAGCTCTGTGACATAGTATGCTGGAGACAGCTTCTATGGTAACAACTCTTTATTCAGGGAGAGAACAAGGCTAGGGACTGGGGCGAGGGAGCTACATTTATAGGAACGAGGACAGGCTAGGAAAAGATACATTTTGGAGGGAACAATTACAAGCAATCACAAAGCTGCCTTTTGGCAGAAACCAATAGGATTGAGGAGCCAAATGCAGCAACTAGAAATAACCAATAGGCCTGTTCCCTTTGGAACAGGAAGGCAGTTACTTCAACATAAGCAATTGCAGATAATAGGAATACAGATCAATATACAACACCCTTTTGTTACTGATGTCAGTGAAATGAATGTCTCCAGCACTAGAGTGCTTACTTTGAACATACAACACCCTGTCATGTCATGAGGGGTGGAAGCATTTCTGTGTTCTACTCATGCTTCAGGTTGCTCTGTGCAATCAATTCACCTCTAACTTATGGCAGTCCCAATTAGGTTCCCAAGTGTGGAGGTCAAGACTTTCGGGGGTGCGGCTGCAGTATCACACTTTGCTCAGTACTGCCTCACTATAGCACAGGCCCCCAGTCGTCTCACGAACCATTGACCTGTACCACTTTAGTCTCAGGTATTGCTGCCACCATTCAGGGTATCCCAGTTCAAATATTGGGGTCCATTCCAGATGTAACATGGTAAAAATAAAATATGTGTTTATTGAATACAGAACGATGTTGAAATCAGGTTCACTTGTATACAGTTACTTTAAAGTTACACAAAGCAGTTCCCTCAAATACTCATATATTCCCCTCACTCAAACTTGTCACTTCCCTATCTTTAGCCTATCTCTTCTCTATCTCTCAGGATGGATGTTCCCAAACGGAATATTCCTCACTCAGGTGGAGCTATTTAAGCACTAGGGCTCCACCTCCACATTCCATATTTGGGCATTAGGCATTGACTCTTTTCCCTCTCCTGTACAGTAACATACACAAGGGTGAACACTACACCAAGGTACATGAGATGCTCAAGGCCTGCCTTATCATTGTAGCCTCTTCTCTGTGTGTTCATGGACAAGCAGGAATTCAAAGCCAGGTCTTCTGAATCTTAAACCGACACTTCATCCACCTTGGCTCCTACAACCCGCAACCAGCAGGTTTAATTTAAAAAAAAATCACCTTGCATCAAGTGAATTAGGGTTGTGGCATGTTTTTGATCACACTTTGAGAGTTAACAGTAGCATTGGATTGAATCTTGTGTGTGTGTGTGTGTGTGTGTTCTCTCTCTCTCTCTCTCTCTCTCTCTCTCTCTCTCTCTCTCACACACACACACACACACACACACACACACACACACACACACACACACACACACATGTTTTGTATATCATGAACCAATTGAGAATCCCCACTACACCAAACCTACTGAGGGGAAAAGTACATCACTGTTGTTTCTCAGAACTGGAATGGGACTTTTTTTAATCCAATTTTTTTCATCACTGGGACAAATATTACCATAATAGCCAAACAGAAGAGATTTGCTGAGTCAACGTTTCCCATGCAGTTATTATATCAGTAAGAGACAAATGCCATTTAGGATGTAGCTGAAATACAGAGACATTTTTCACAACTCTTCAGGTGACAATACTGTTTAGTGCCTACACTGTAGGTCGAGGTGTTCTTTGATTTGAAAATAGGTGACTAGAGCTTCTAAACATCTCAAGTTGAAGTGCTTTCCACTAATGCAGATCCACTGTGGGGTGTGCCACTAGGAATGTAATGCCTAGGAAATGAGGTTTTAAGAACCCAACAATGTATCATATGCAAAAGAAAAAGAAAATAAAACTAACAAAAAACCTGATGCTATGTATCTTGTACATTTCTTCACATCTGAAAGCCATAGTGCAACACTCTTAGATTTTCTTTATCTTTTAAAGGATGCCCTTTAAAGGAGATGTGTTCCAAAGACGTCCCTGGTAGCAAACATATTGTGATCAAAGATTCTATCACTGCTATGTCAATTCAGCCTGCTCCTGCTGCAGTTAGGTCACCATGTGGACCTGGCTTCAGACATTCTATGTACTTGTTTCATCTTGCAGCTGCTGAAGAAAGACCTGAAAGCACAGTCCTCCTGGCAGTCTGGAGGACAAAAATACCATGTTGACAGTCAGTTCCATGGTTTCTGTTCTTTCACTTTATAGCTGCTGGACAATTCTACAAGGATCCTGCGCAAAATAATGCATTGAGATGTACAAAATAATGCAGGGCATGAGTAAAGTGGATAGAGGGACTCTCTTCTCCCTCTCACAAAATACCAGAACTAGGGGACATACACTCAAATTGAGGGTTCGGGGAGTGAGAACAGACAAAAGAAAATATTTTTTTCCACCCAGCGCATTGTTAGTCTGTGGAACTCCTTGCCACAGGATGTGGTGATGACATCTGGCCTGGATGCCTTCAAAAGGGGATTGGACAGATTCCTGGAGGAAAAGTCCATCACAGATTACAGACCATGATTGAGATGTGTAATCTCTAGGCTTAAAACCGGGGTACTTCAAGGACCAGATGCAGGGGAGTGGTATCAGGAAACACATATCTAGTTTCGTCCGCTCCCAGATGCATCTGGTGGAGCAACTGTGCGATACAGGAAGCTGGACTAGATGGGCCTGTGGCCTGATCCAGCATGGCTTTTCTTATGTTCTTATGTCCCTGTACAGAAGGCTTGCAAAATAAAACTAAAAATATAGCCTTCTGCTATGAAGAGATGGTGGTTCAGACCCTCTAAACCTAACACTATCTGGCTCTGTTCAGCTATCCAAGAAGCAAGGAATTATAGGCTGCTTTCAAGGTCATCTGCTGCTCAGCGCAGGAAATCCAGAATTAAGCACCAATAGCATTCTGGCCAGGATGTGAAATAAATCCCATAAAACACATTAAAATAGACCACCCCGACTATACAGAACAAATTCTTCTCTTGGTCAATTGATTGCACTCGTATCCTGCTTTTTAAACCCAAAGGCCTGGACCAGATCCAAGTTTGCTGGATCATGCATGAGTTATGTTGCCAGAATACCTGCAAGCAGAAGGGCAGCTTTGCAGATAATGTGGGACATGCAGCACTTATCAGCCCTTGGCAGCATGGCCAGGGATCAGGAATCATACAAGCTCCAGTCCAATGACCACTGTAGCCCCATGTTTCCTGTCTCACCTCTTGGAAGGACCAGACCATGGTCTGCAGAGGTTCAATTTCACAACCCTGCTCAGAGAGGAAGTACTTTGGTTGACCCTGTGCCAGTATCTCTCTTTTTAGCCCACCTCCTAGAAGTGTTGTGAACAAAAAAGTGAGGAGGGAGGCAAGCAAGGAAACATGTCTCTTTCTTAGAACTCCTTGGGGAAAAGATATAGAATTAATGAATAATAAATATCTTGACTTTCTTCCGAGGACGGTCACTACAGTGGTACCTCTACTTACGAGTTTAATCTGTTCCGAATGCATGTTCATAAGTCGAAGTGCAGCAACCGTATCTAAAAAAATCAAAAAAGAAAAAAAGAAAAAATATAAATAGAGCAGACCACATCTAAAATTTGTAAGGCAGCAGTTAAAATGCCAATTGTTTTCCGCTCTTAAGTCAAATTCCTTGTAAGTAGAGCAGCTGCTCCTAAGTAGAGGTACCACAGTACATGTATTAATAATTACATGTCGTCATGTCATACAATGTTTTGACATACAATGACCCTTTTCAGGGTTTTCTACAATACTCAGAAGCGGTTCACCATACACCTTACAAGGACTTTGCAGTTTGTGCAAGGCCACACAGGCTGGCTTTTCTCCTGGAACACACAGTGATAAATCAAACTCTTAACAACTGCCTAATTCACTGGGCTATATATCGATTCATGACTACAACAACACCAAGCTGCCTAGATCCCCTAAGCACATCCGATCTTGCCTGATTTCAGAAGCTAAACAGGGTCGGCCCTGGTTACTACTTGGATGGGAGACCTCCATGGAATACCAGGTGCTGGCAAACCACTCCAGTATTCCTGCCAAGAAAACTCCATGGACATGGAGTCATGAAGAGCTGGTCATGGCTGTAACAACATAACACATCATCATCATCATCATCATCATCAACAACAACAACAACAACAACAACAACAACAACAACAACAACAACAACAAAGGTTCGCAAATATTCTTAGCCCTCCTTAGTCCTCCCCACAACATGAGTTCACTACATGTCCTAGCGTATGCCTGTACATCAAATCTCTGCTTCATCTTTTATGGTCTTTATACTTCAGCATATGATCTATTTCTCTTTGGTTCCCAGTCTAAGCCATCCATGACTAGAACTGCGAAATGGCTACCTTCCCTCTTTTACATTCTTCCCTTGCTTTTTATTGCTTTTTAATTGATCATGTTTCTGTGAAGGCCCTTCAGAGCTTTTTTTCCAAACTCAGAAATAAATGTGTTAATACCTTCTATTCTTTGTTGTAGGCACAATACTTCAAAAATTGTCATACAGATCAAAAACACATCAGATCTGATATAATTCAAGAGACAGCCTAGTTCAGAATCAATAGATTGCTACTTTCATTGGTTGAAGCCTAGGTTCTGGTAGCGTCTTACATTACAGGTACAGTGTATTCCTCAGGGGCTTAGTGCGGGCATGAATCACTACAATATCTGAAAAAAAACTGCAACTTATTTCCTTTTGTAGTGGGGTTTGCTTCAGCAACTGCTGTCTGTTGCTTCAGCAGATTGGCTTTATGCAGCTGACAGGTGGGCAGGTGTCCTGACAGATATTTTTTCTTGGTTCCTCTTTGTTGTTTCATTTGTAGCCTATTTTGAGAGGCAGGGCTGTGTTCCTTTCACTATCATCAGACGTGGTCCATTTGTGGAGAGGGAATCAAAGGCGTGCGAGGAAATCAAAGCCACAGGAGAGAGCTAACTGGATTTCTGTGGGGTTTTGTCCTCCACCCCACCCCGCAACTCCTAGTCTAAGGGTCCTCTTTTATCTCCTTTTCTTTCTAATTATACCTTTGATTGCCTTCTAACAAGGGCTAATTCCTAAAAGAGATGTGGTACACACACAAAAATGGTTTTCCTAGCCAAGGGTACCTTTGAGGACTCTAAACCTATCCACAGCCTGCTTTCATGCCACTTTCAAATGCTGTAAAGGACACATTTTTCACTGAACAGGGTTTTTCCATTCCTCAAATGATTTTGTACACCCCCTTTCATATGAGCTCCGGGTGGGATATGAAAGCATCATCCTCCCCACTTTCACAGTAACAATTCTGTGAGGTGGGTCAGACTGAGCAGCAGCAATGGGCCTGATGGACACTTGAATGTAGATTCCCCCAAGCCCACATTTCATCCAGTACACTACACTCATGTTGTGTGGTATGATCAGGACAGGTTCACAAAACCCATTAGCCCCAATAATATGGGTTATGTTAGGAGGAAAAGAACGCCTCAGGCCAGGCTGGTACAAGCATCATCTTGTGTGCCCAGTTGGTCATAGATGTTACCTTGTCTCTGTGCACTCCTTGACTGCCATTACTTTATTGTAGGAGGTTGCTGGGAAAGTACCAAACAAATAGATTTTAGAACTAAGAAAGCACACACACACACACACACACACACACACACACACACACACACACACACACACACAGTTTCTCAGAGCCAGCTGAGATTCAGACACAGAACAAAGAAAGTCTGACGTGTCTGCCTCAGCAGCCCCCTTTTATTGAGCTATCTAATGTTGATGCATACACACTGAATTACTAATGAAACATCACCTGTAACAGGGAGCAAGTGCCTTTTAGCCTTTGTCCTGTCTCAAAGCAAAGGTGAAGAGGAAATAGAAGGTCACTTCCCCCTAGGAATGCAATGTGACAGGGTCAGGATGGTGTGCCTTCAACTGTAAACTCCCAACCCCAGGAAGCATACCCCAACAGAGAAAGTTTCCCCTCACTTTATGCCTGATTAAGTAGGAACAATGTACAAAGACGGTGAAGAAAAGTGAGGCTCTCCCTGCTCAAATTTATTATCTAATAAAAGGGCATCAAGCAATCTTGAAAACAGAGCCCAGGTCTTAAGGGAGTAATCGTGGGGATGGGATGATTTATGGGATAGCAGAAAGTGCAAATAAAGTTTGGTGATCCAGCAAAGAAATCACGCTTGACAAGGCATATCAACTGTCTGATAGTAGCTTCCCCCTATCTGTCTGTGGTTCAGGTTGCCAAAGTATCCTGAAGAGAGGTCTTGTCTACAATATACTCATAAAAACATACTTCGGCAATGGAGCCATGACGATGATATGTGCCTTGGGTGGGCGGGATGGTGGTGGATTATTCACATGCTTTAAGAAATGAATGATCACACATTTCTCTTAGTAATCTGGAGCATGTGAGAGGTTGGTAGTTTGTTTCTCCACTATAGCTTCTATTGGAGAATATCCAGCTTGTATGACCTTGGGCAAACTACCCATCCCAGGATACTCACAGAAGGGCTTGATAAAGACCTCTGGAGGCACCATCCCATCCCAGGCCAAACCATGGTTCACGGCCATCTCTAGTCCCCAGATTTAAAATGGGTTAAATATATTGAAAAGAGAACAATCTTGAAAGAGAATGGCTGACGTAACCCATATTTCTTTCTTTATTCGGAAGTTATCCAGGCTGAAGGGCTAAAATATTTCTAAAAGGCCTTTCAAAAGGGGGGAAAGATGACTGGTATGGTCACTGCTACGTCCATTCAGTCTGCTTCTGCTGCAGTTATGGGAAGCCATATTTGAGTATTCCCTATCTGAAAAACCTTGAAAAAGGTTTCCCATAAGCAAGAAAGATGTCTGTGAAGTTTCTCAGTCATCCAGGTGAGTTTATCTGGAAGTTGAGTCATGGCTACTGGACTTCTTTTTTGAGAGATAGAAACATTTTGCTGCTCATCCAAACAGCTTCATCAGTCTAATGAAGCTGTTTGGATGAGCAGCGTAACATTTCTATCTCTCAAAAAAGAAGTCCATTAGCCATGACTCAACTTCCACATAAGTAAGAAATGACATTCTTCTTCTTCTTCTTCTTCTTCTTCTTCTTCTTCTTCTTCTTCTTCTTCTTCTTCTTCTTCTTCTTCTTCTTCTTCTTCTTCTTCTTCTTCTTCCTCCTCCTCCTCCTCCTCCTCCTCCTCCTCCTCCTCCTCCAAGTTTGAGGATGTTGGTGAGAGCCACACAAAATTAAAAAATCCTCTAAGAGTTTGATTGGAGTAGCTATAAGAATGGGGAAAAACATAAATTAAAGTGCCCTTTAAACAAAATATTCTTTCTTCTTCTTCTTTTTTCTTAGCATTTGTCCCACTTGGTGGTGGGGTCTACTATTCTTGTTTTGGCCTTCCACTTAAAATAATGGAAGTAATGGACCCTGGAAACTACAGGCCGGTTAGCCTTATGTCTGTCCCAGGGAAGATGGTGGAAAAACTCATCCAAGAGAAAATTTTAAAACACATAGAAGAACAAACCTTGCTGAGAGGAAATCAGGATGGTTTCTGTAACTGTAAGTCTTGTCTGACAAAACTTTTAGAATGTTTTGAAAAGGTCAACAGGCATGTGGATTTGGGTGAACTGGTAAAAACGGTCTATCTTGATTTTCAGAAGGCTTTTGACACAGTCCCTCACCAAAGGCTGCTGAGAAAATTGCACAGCCAGGGGATAAGAGGGCAGGTCCTCTTATAGATTGAGAACTGGTTGAGATCCAGGAAACAAAGAGTAGGTGTCAATGGGAAATTTTGACAATTGAGAGAGGTGAAAAGCAGTGGGGCCCAGGGCTCTGTACTGGGTCCGGTGCTTTTCAACCTGTTCATAAATGACCTGGAGACAGGGATAAGCAGTGAGGTGGCCAAGTTTGCGGATGACAGAAAACTTTTCCGTGTGGTAAAAACCAGAGAAGATTGTGAAGAGCTCCAGAAGGATGTCTCCAAACTAGGGGAATGGGCTGTGAAATGGCGAATGCGTTTCACTGTAGGAAAATATAAAGTAATGCATATTGGGGCAAATAATCCAAACTTTATCTATCAACTCATGGGCTCTGAGTTATCCATGATGGATCAGGAAAAAGATCTTGGTGTGTTGGTGGACAGCTCCATGAAGGTGTCTCCCCAATGTGTGGCAGCGGTGAAGAAGGCCAATTCCATTCTAGGGATTATCAAAAAGGGGATTGAAAATAAAACAGCCAACATTATAATGCCATTATACAAAACAATAGTAAGGCCGAACCTGGAGTATTGTGTACAAGTCTGGTCACCGCATCTCAAGAATGACATAGTGGAACTGGAAAAGGTGCAGACGAGAGTGACTAAAATGATGACTGGGCTGGGGGACTTTCCTTATGAGGAAAGGCTAAAACATTTGGGGCTCTTTAGTCTGGAAAAAAGGCACCTGAGGGGGATATGATTGAGATGAACAAAATTATGTAGGGCATAAGTAAAGTGGATAGAAGGACGCTCTTCTCCTTCTCACAAAATACCAGAACTTGGGGACATACACTCAAATTGAGGGCTGAGAAAGTGAAAACAGACAAAAGATTTTTTTTACTCATCGTGTTGTTGGTCTGTGGAACTCCCTGCCACATGATGTGGTGATGGCATCTAGCCTGGATGCCTTCAAAAGGGGATTGGACAAATTCCTGGAGAAATCCATCACAAGTTAAAAACCATGGAGGAGATGTGTAATCTCCAGGCTTAAAACCAGGGTACTTCAAGTACCAGATGCAGGGGAGTGGTATGAAGAGACAGATATCTAGTCTCGTGTTCTCCCGGACACATTTGGTGGGGCCACTGTGAGATACAGGAAGCTGGACTAGATGGGCCTTTGGCATAAACCAGCATGGCTCTTCTTATGTTTTTATGTTCTTATGTTCTTATGAGTCTCACGTGATATCACCTGGCACTCACTGTGATATCATGGAGTCCCAGAGGAACTTGTTAGTTGGATCAAACTGCACTATGATTTGCCAAAGAGCTGTGTTCAGGCCGCTGCTGGTAAATCAAAAGATTTTTTCATCACAGCTGGTGTCCACCACGGATCAGCATTCTCCCTGCTTTTTTCATTAAGGTTATGGATGCAGTTACTCACACTCTGCAGACTCCAGCTCCTTTATGTATGCTCCTTTATGCTGATTACATCATGATCACATTGGAGAGTAAGGCAGATATTGAGCACCAAGCCCCAGCATGGAGTGACCATCTGGCGAGGTTTGGTCTGTGCCTGAATATGATGAAGTCATAGTATCTGATGACTGAACCAAATCAATGGTATTGACCTACCAAGAACTGAGTAGTTCAAATACCTCAGTCCCACAATCATAGTCAATGGGAGTTTGAATCACAATATTATATCACAGATCAATAGTGCCTGGCAAAAATGGCATATGACATCAAGTGTCATGTGGAACAAAAGGATCAGCGACTGTTTAACGTCAAATACTTTTCACACCATTGTATGATCTGTTGTGCTCTATGCTATGGAATGCTGGCCAGATGTCGAATACTGCCTTGGTGTCATGGAGACAAAGATGCTGTGATAGACCTCCAGTCTCACACAAATCAATCATATGCACAATGATGAGATCCAATCTAAATATGGTATCACACCAATCACCAACTAGATGCATGAAACCTGACCGTGATCATTTGGAAACAACTTGCAAATGATGAAGAAACTCTGGCCTACAATTTATTTATTTATTTATTTATTTATTTATTTACAAGATTTTTTAGCTACCCCACTACCAAGAGGTCTCTGGGTGGCATACAGCAAGTATTAAACACTATAAAACAAAAAAAAATTATTTAAAACGATAAAATAAAATACAGTTAAAACAACATATAGTACAGATTAGAGATGGGCACGAAACAAGCAATTTTTCGTTTTTGTTTTCATTTTTTGTTTTGTTATGTAACGAAACGAAAAATGAGTTTTGTCTCCAAAATGAAACGAAACAAATCGAAACAACAGAAATTTTGTCATGCGTTTTGTTTTCCTTGCGGCAAATACATTGAACTGTAATGAATGCTAACAAAACAGCAATTTTTCATTTTTGTTTTTGTTTTTTCGTTTCGTTACGTAATGAAATGAAAATGAATTTTTTTGCAAAAAATTCACGAAAAATGAAAATGAACCGAAACGGACGCCCTAAACGACAAACAACAAACGAAACACCATTTTTTTTAGCCGTGCCCATCTCTAGTACAGATTATAAATTATAAAACCCTGCTGCTCATGTGTCCAACCAAATAATCTAATTAAAATGCTGGCCAAACAGGAAAGTCTTTGCCTGGCACCGAAAAGTCAAAAGTGTTGGCGCCAGACGGATCTCTGTAGGGAGGGCATTTCAAAGTTGGCGGGGCAACCGCCGAGAACATCAGTTGATCCCAAACAAGGGAAATTACCAAAACAGTGCAGGATGAACATCCTTGACAACAAGATGAAGTTGTCAGGTTGAGAACTGGATGCTTTTTTCTGAAAGCTCAGTGATTTATGGGAGTTTGGATTGCTAAACATGTTATTGGAACAAGATTTTAGAGGGTGCCTGAACATCCATGTACGGGAATGTGTTCATGAGTCTGTGTGAGGTAATATGGGAGAAATGGAAATAAAGGCTTTTCTGCTGGGGGGGGAAGCTAGTACATGACAGTATGCCAGAGAAAAAGGGATTCTTGGCAGAATAACAATTATTAGAAGACATATTGACTTCATGCAGCACTGTCTGGAATTTTACAGTATACAATGCTATATAGTCTTACTGGTTAGATAGATAGATAGATAGATAGATAGATAGATAGATAGATAGATAGATAGATAGATAGATAGATAGATAGATAGATAGATAGACATACACTTGTGTAGTACATAGCTAATTGTACAACAGGATCTCACTAGATGAGACACTGTCCAAAAGCACTAAATCCTTAAGAGAGATCAGCTGTTTTCTGTTTATTCTAACATAAGATTGTCTGAATCCACATTCGGCCAATCAGCTAGAGTTGTGCCCCTCCCCCCATATTTGACCAATTTGGAGAGAGCAGGGCTTTATTTGCACCTGATGTAATTGGCATGTAGCTATAAAAGCTTTGCTTTGCCTGAAGGGATAATATTGTAAGAGAAAGAAGTCCATTTTTTGCTAGAATATGTGTGATCCGATCCTGCGTCAAAAGTACAAGGCGCAATATACAAGTCCCTAAACAGCTCCAGTTTTGACGAAGCTAAAAATTAAATAAAAATAAATAAAATATCAACAGCCATCTCTCTCTTGATTTAAAAAAGTGCATTATTTATGAACTCAGGAAAACCTTGACCAATATAAGCTAGGATGAGCTCCGGATAATTTTCTGCTTGTTCAACGTGTCTTGAGAGCAGCTTTTTAGTTAGCTGCTTGTGTACTGATTCATAGGCGGTCTTCCCGCTGAACACAATTTCTGTGATATGAGAGGCAAAACAATTAGTACTATCTTGATAACCAATAAAATGAGGCATAGAGCAGCTCTATGCATGTCTATGCATCCATGTAAAACCTCTGAAACCGCCCGGAGTTCCCATTGTGGAAAATCGGCTGTGGTATACAAATAAATAAATAAACTTCTTAAGTTTTAATCTTAATGTAAATTACAGTGCTTACAATTTTGTTAATAGAGAAATGATTAAATTATAATTTACTGAGGAGGAGCCTTATGGTGTGGTGGTTAATCTGCAGTATTGCAGTTAAGATTCTGCTCACAATCCAAGTTTGATCCTGACGGATTCAGTTAGCCAGATCAAAGTTGACTCGGCTTTCCAGCCTGCAGGTAAACACAGTACCATGATTTCTGGGGAGGCAATATGTAGTCTGTAGAGATGGGCACGAAACGAACTTTTGGTTTGTTTGGTTATTCATTATTTGTTTTGTTACGTAACGAAATGAATAACGAACTGCCCTCTCTAAGAGAAACGAAATAAAACAGAAATTTCAGTTTCATTTTGTTTCGTTTCGTTTGCTGGTGTCTCCTACCTGGGTCCTGGAGTGGTCCTCTAACTGGTCAGGTCCTACTGGCTGCAGTTAGGAGGGTCCAGGGGGGGGGAAAGCCAATCGGCCACACTACAGCTGGTAGGCGGCTGTGGTTGGCAGTAAGAAAAGAAAAGAAAAGAAAAGAAAAGAGCCGGCGTGTGAGCCCGATACCGGCCTGCGGGCACCGGACCCAGCCCATGGGTCGCCAAACCAGCTCACAGGGCGGCAAAAGAAAACAACCCGATCTGGCTCGCTCTACATCTGTAGCACGGGCCACGTGGTCGACAGTAAAAAATAAAAATAAAAATAAAAATAAAATAAAATAAAATAAAATAAATGAGTGCTGACTCATTTCTAGGGGTGGCCGTGTTGGCCCTCTAAAATGAAAAAAAAAAAAAATTAAAAGCAGCACCGACCTGGTCCCAGGCAAAAAACAAAACAAACAAACAAAAAACCTGATCTGGTGTGCAGGCTCAGTACCGGCCCGCAAGCACCAGACCTGGCCCACTGTTTGTTGAACCAGCCCGTGGGCTGTGGAACCGGCCCACAAGCACCGGACCCAGCCCGCAGGCCACGAAACCGGCCTGCCCCCAGGAAAAGCCAACTGGCCCGCACTACAGCTGTGGTCGGCAGTTAAAAAAAGAAGATAAAAGTCATCGGTGCTTGAATGGGATAAACAAAGAACGAATCAAACAATGAAACAAATATTTCAAAATTCATTTAAAACAAAATGAAATGATCCAAACCTTAAAATGAACTGAACTAAAACGAGTTGCCATTTTTTTCAGTTCGTGCTTATCTCTGGTAGCCTGCATCATTAAATTATAAGTCATTCAGAGAATCCTTTAAGTGCCCTCTCTCTCACCACCCCCTCGCTCTCTCTGGGCAACGTGGCTTCGACACTGTGCACCTATAGCCACCTGGGCGCCCCTTAGCCCTGGACGAGACAGCCAGCAAAGGCAGCTGCTGCCGCCGCCGCTCCCTGGGTCTACCTCGCAAGTCCCTGGGGGGGGCAGCCGCATGAGGCCCATCCCTCCTGAGGCCAGGGTGCAGGCAGAGGGAGAGCAGGATGTTCGCATCAGGCCAGAGGACTCGCCTTCCCAAGAGACCCATGAAACTTGGCCGTCGGCCCTTAGGTCGCAGTGATGGCGTGGGGTTGGGTGGGGGGTTGAGGGGGGCGATGGGCGGATGCGGGCCCTTCGCTACGGACTGGCCGAGCGAGGGATGCAGAAAGGCGTCGTGAGAACCCACCTCGTTGCCTCCCCAAGAGCGCAGCATCAGGATACAGCCAGCCCCGTCGGGCGCCCACTGCAGCACCAGGTGGGGGTGGGGCCTGGCCACAGTGGAGGCGATTAACCTGCGCTAGTGGGAGGAGGCTGGGCTTGTGCTCAAGTCCGGCCTGCCAATCATCCTGCCACCTGTCGGGGCCTGCTGGCGTCTCCCCTCAGTGCTAGGATGTGGCCGGTGCCTTCCCCCCACCTTTTACCCCATGCCCCTTGGCTTTGCCCACACACTGCTACCCGCCTCCAGCCAGGCCAGCGGCCGTGGTGATGAAAGGGAAGTCCGGGTGGAAGCGAGCGGTGGAGGCCTCATGCGCAGTAGCATTCCCAATGCCGCCCTCTGCCTTTCCCACGCTGGATGACAGTGCCGGGCACTCTGTCATCCGGCACAGGGAAGATCCCTTTGAGATGTCTCAAAGGGATCTTCCCTGCACCGGATAACAGGGCACCTGGCACTGTCATCTGGCATGGGGAAGCCAAGACAGCACCAGGCGCTGTCATGACCCGGGCAGGGAAGATCCCCCTTCACCCCTCTACGTCCCCGCAAGGCTCAGCCGATCTTCTCCACCCCAGATGACAGCTGCCCGGGCATCACCCAGGGTGGAGGAGATCGAGTCATGATCCCACCACTGCACGCAGAGCTGAGACCACAGTCGAGGCTCAGCCGATCTCCTCCGCCCTGGATGACAGGTGCCCAGCCGTCACCTGGGATGGAGGAGATCGAGCTGTGGTCTTGCCTCTGTGGGCAGAGGCGAGACCGCGGCTCCCTCTCGCCGCCCTCCACCACGAGTGCTTGACAGCGGTGCCGGGTGTCTTGCACCCACGGCAGAGATCGCTGGAGAGGGAGCCCCAGTCCCGCCTCTGCTTACGAGGCAAGAAGGGGGCTCTTCCCCACCGGCAATGACAGCCGGGCTGTCATTGCCAGCAGGGAAGAACGAACCTAACCTAACCGAACTAATTTGTTCCAGTTCTGTTCGGTTTGTTCCCAAATTATTCTGGGCTTCGTTATTCATTCCATTATGTAACAGAATGAATAGCGATTAACAGAACGATTTTTTTTTCATTTCGTGCCCAACTCCAGTATCCCTAGCCTCAGAGACAGTTATTGTACAAGAGCATGCCCATGAGAAGAGGGTCCTATCAAGCCTATGGGCTTCCCATAAGAATATACCTGGTCCCTGCCTGATCACCCTGAGGTCAGATCACCAGTATTTCTTATGTTCTTAAAAGAGTGGCTGCTGTGAGTGTCCAGAGTGCCCACCTGAAGCCTTGCTTTGAGGACCCTTCAAGGTGAAGTAGGGGCAGCCCAAACTCTCCCACTGCCTGAAGCGGGACATGAAATCCCAATAATCTCCCTTGCATCCTTCTGTAGAATCACTCCTTCCCCTGAAAAACTCCTCCCCAAAACAGAATCAAAAGGAGGAGAAAGCTGTATGTTGGATAAGTCAATCTATCATGCTGATTTTCAATTCAGATGGGAGGGGCAATGCATGCCACAACCTAGCCTGGTCTATTTGCCTGAGAACCATTTAGAAGGACTTATATTTCCCAGGGTTTTCAAGCCACGCCTTTCTACTTCTTGCTCCTTCCCACATGTTTGCCTGGCAGGAAGCCATTATTCTTTTTTCCCCTTTTTTTGGAACTCACAGAGAGAAGATGTAGCTCTGTGATGTCTGTCGTTTCTTTGTCTCAGCATTTGGGTAAAAAGACACAGACAAAACCTATTGTTGCCTACAGGTGAGCCTCCCTTAATGGCAGAATTGTAAAATGAAGACGCATGATCCACAGTTTTGGGTATAGCTAGGACACAACTTTATTTAATACAGCAAACAGTACTCTATCTGGGCAATTAGGTTGGATCCATCACATGAAAGGAGAACTCAATCCCTTTGATGTTCCCTAACCTCTAGGGGACACCCCAGGGTGCCCACCTCGTCAGTATCCTGAGCCTCCACTCCAATTACAGGATCCAGGGGGCACCCACTCCCATTGGAGGCAAAGTCATAATCATTGTCACCCAGGTCATAAATTGTTGCCACCGGGTCATAAATCATTGTCAACAAGTCATATATCAATTGTAAATGTTTTTAGGTTTTGTTTTTTATCCTGGGTCCGTCCCAATGCCTATAGAAAAATGTCTCTAGAGGCGAGCCTTACTTGACTATCTGCCAGAGCACTGCAGCTGAACCCGATCAGCTATGGCACTTCTTATCCCTGCTACCCACTGTGAGTTGCCTATCTCTGACAAATGGACACCATCTGCCCGTTACATGTCCTAAGCCTTACAACTAATAGCTGGGTGCTTTATCCAGAATCCACCCCAAGTGGTGACCAAACGACCAATAGCTTTATCCAACTTTCTCTGGAACATCTCAGTCTTTCCGGGGTGCCTAGCCCCATGCCAATGTCTCCTCTGGAGCAGCTGCGACCAAAACAACATCACATCCGGGTAAGAGGTGTGGAGCCCCAACAGTGAAGCCTCCATGTCCTTCAGCAGGCCTATTCCCCTCGATGATGTGATGACATTCTCCCCAAGCTGAATCACCAGCCCTTGTGGTGATCCATGCTGGCGAAACCGCGTCCACGTCCCCAGCAGCAGGTCACCCCATTGCACGCCCCTGCTGCCAAACCATGTATTGCAGACAGGCTCCTCCATGGCAAGGTGCTGTCCCAATGGGTCCATTGTGCCCATACACCAGCCCAATGCATGATGCTGTGCCTGACTATCCAGAGCCACAGGACAGCACCTAAACAGGAAACTAAAAGAGAACTGGAGTTAGTGACCCCTTGTCAGTCGTGCGGGCATATGCCTTGTATGCATTGGAAGCCCATGTCTCCACCTTCTTTATCTTCCTTCTTGAGAGGCCTTGCACTGCTGCTTGGGATGCTGCCCCAATTTGAAAGGAATGAGTCCCGGATGCCCCAGGTTCATAACCTGCCATGTCAAGGGCCTTCTGAATGACTCCCACAAATTGGTAGCAAGTGAGTGGGGTGCTGTCTGCATGCTGTTCGGCATGCCAAGTACTTCCGTGCAGCCCTAACTGGGCACAGCCTGGCCTCTCCCTGCTGTTTCAGAATAATATGTGACCCCCATGGCTCTCTAGTCCATTTTTAATGACCAAAACCTAATGAGTCACCCTGGAGTTGAAGTTCAGATCCTTCAGCACCAGTGAGTGCCCTTTATCCTTATATGAGCTTGCCACCAGCATCCCAAGCCAAAAGACCCCCAAAAATGCCAGGAAAAGGTGCAGCAAAAAGGCACGCCTTGTAGGAGGACCAGCATACACCCACCAGCTTCTCAAAAAGGGCCCTCAAAATGTGAGGCATGATGGTTTTCTGAGTGTCCAGGCCCCTATGAGACTTCCTTTCCCACCCCTTTATTGCCTGCTGTATCAAGGTTGTCATGCATGGGTCTTGCCAGCCCCTTAAACCACAAAAGAATGAGATGGCAGTCAAGTGGGCCCGCAAGCAACTTGGGAGAGCCCCTTGTGCCCTGAGGGAAGCCATGGTACTGCATCACATCCTCATGGGTAGGCAATGAGTGCTAGGGTGGACACTTTCCCTTGAAAGTCCTACCACACTGCCACATCTGAACACAGGGTCAAAGGTGCCACTGAGCCCAGTGCCCCCGGATCACTTCCCACCTCCAAGGTTCCAGAGCCCCTTGGGAAACAGGTCGGGCTCACTGTTGGCCTGTGGAGCCAAGGTCCAGAACCTGTCAAATTGAAAATGAGACAATGAGCCCGCAATGCCAATATCCAGCACCAGCACAAACTTGGCCTGAATTGTAATATTGCCCACCAAGCACAAGGCCACCAGCCTATAAAACAATTTCATCACCCTCTCAGATTTGGAGGATTGCCGGTTAATGACAGCTACCACCATCTGGTTGTCGCACCAAAAGGTGACCCTCTTCTGGTACAGCCCCTTGGAATGTGCTTTGCGTCAATGGGGCTGCCCCCCTCCTGGTGCCCATTTCTGTGTCCGGTGCCCCCCACCTTCCCATGTTGGACCCTTGGATCCCTTACATCAACCGTGGGAGTTAGAGATGGGCACAAAACGAAAAAAAATGTGTTCCATTATTTGTTATTCATTTCATTATGTAACAAAATGAATAATGAAAATTGTGATGAAATTGGAACGAACCAAAGAGAACCATGAAAATTAGGTTCGTTACGTTTCGTTTTCATTAATGGTGATACGCAATGAAATGAGCTATTTTTAAATGTTAAAAACATCCTGAATATTTGTAAAAACCCAGCAATAATTATTTATTCCACCTGATAATACCTGCCAAGGGGGTTGGGGTCCTTAAAACGTGCATTTATGTCTTTTCTTAGATCGCTGTATTTTTTTTCCTTTAAGGGGAGTTAGGGGATTTTGACCCAAAATGGCTCCCAAATGCCTAATATTAATTTCTTGGGTATTAAAATGCCCTGGACTTCTGTAAAAATGCAGTGATAATTATTTGAAATTATTACCTACCAGGGGGTTGGGGGCCTTAAAGCGTTTGTTTTTGTCTTTCTCCCATCGCAATGTATTTTTTCTTTTCCCTTTAAGGATGACACAAAATGGATTACAGCCACAAGATGGATGCAAACCATGTGATGGGATCATGTAAATTCTTGGACAATTTCAACCAATAGCATGCCCAGGTTGCAGACTGGGTAGGTGTGGCAGCCACAGAGGGCATAAAAAGCTTTGGCAGCCCCCGTCCTCCTTGCAGTCTGCGGTAGGAGTTAGGGTGGGATTGCTGTCTCTGCGACTCGTTACTTTAGGCCAGCCAGGCAGGTGTATGTCTCTGTGTTCCTGCTGGCTGCAGCCTGGCTTTTAGGGGAGAGAATGAAGAGATTTCTCTTGCAGCCTCCCTGTGTGCGTGTGTACCTCTCGTTGAGTACCCTCCCCTGCCCCGCAGTGCAGTCACTTTGTGGCTGCCTTACGTCCTGGGCAACGCCTTTGCAGCCTCCCTGCGTACATAGTCTATACTGTGTCTCTGCCAGCATGATTTTTTTAGTGTTTTCCCTCTGGTCTGGGGCATTGGGGGACGTCCGTGCACGGAAATGCTTTAAGTCGCGCAAAAAGTGGGTTAAAACGAAAAACGAAAAATGAAAAAAATGAAACATTTCCCCCCCCAAAATTCACAGAAAATGAAAACGAACCGAAACGCACCTGCTACGAAAAATGGAAAACCGAAATGTAATTTGTTCGATTTGTGCCCATCTCTAGTGGGAGTCACCATCATTTCTTTGCTTAGTAGCCATCCCCTGCTCTCCCTGATATGACAATTGCAGAAGAGACACTCAATTCTTTACTCAGAAATTCTTTCTCTAAAAAAGGCAAGCAAGCAAGAGTTTGGGGAGCATCAGCTGCCCTCTCCCTGAGATAATTAGAGCACGGCACTGTATTCAATGAGAAAGAAGGTGTTCTGGTGCTGGCAGCAACAACAAGCACTGCAATATGAGGAGGGAGATCTCCCCAAAAGAAAGAGGGAAGCATTTCCATCACCAAACAGAGGTGGCTTTTTAGAAAATGCCTGGGGCTGCAATTGGATGAATGCCTAAGATAATGCTTGTTATGCAGCATGGATGACCCTCCCATTTAGCAATAGGTCTTCATTCATGTCAGAAGAATGTATGGTTTTCACTAAATGAGTAACGTTCTTTAGCAGGGCACATTGAGACCCTCAGAGTGAAAAACTAACCAAGTAACTAGATCAGACAAACGTTTTAGAACAGTAGCAGCCCTTAAGACTAGGACAAGCCATTCAAGAGAGGTGCAAGTTTTCTGACTTGGCATCTTTCCACCTGAATGCCTCACTCATGCTTATAACAGGATCACCCTTGGACAGGGGCACTGGGCAAGTAGGCTCTCTGGAGAAGCCATCAAGATCAACTATCCTTCACTGAGAGATCCTTCCATGGAGAACAAGGTAATGGGGATGAAATTAATCCAGAAGCCACTGAATTCATGGTGACACAAATGTTCTCCATGGCCTTCTCAAACATAATGTCTTACTCAAAACCAAAAGTCATCAGATTCAGACACTGAGGTGGAGGAGAAAGCAGAAATAATTGAGAGGTTGCAGAGGACAGTCCACAATTTAAAACATATGCAACAAACAAAATCAACACAAAAATGAAAAGTCTGTTGTATATTGTTAAATGTGTTTCTACCAGAAGATGCATTTCTGGATGTTTTTTTTTCATTAGGGATGGTGTGAGGGTTCGAAGACAGGGCATCCCGGTTTTGAGTGCAAAATGAAGATTATCTAGTTCATTTGTACTATCCTGAAATAAAGTTTTATTATCATACATAAGTTTCTCTTTTCTTCTTACAACAGTAACATTTTCAACAGCTGATTTATTATCATTCCCGATGCATTCCTCAAAGAAGTAACTTTTAATTCTTGAACTGTCAAACAGGGTTGGCAGGACATTCTCCTCAGGGGAGCTTAATGGAGGTCTGGTGTACCCTGGCCATAGCACTGGCTCCCACAACATGGGTGCCTTGCCCATTGCACCACCAGGTTCTCTTTCAGTGCCACCCTCCATCTCTCCCTAATTCTCTCTGTGTTTTCCAGCCATAGTAGAGGTCTAACTTGAACAGACCAAGATACCAGTTCCAATGGCCTCCAATCTCCTCTTCCCCCTTTTTCCTTCCCATGCTATCTCTCTGTTGGGACCTCAATGTCCCTCCTCAATGACATTCTACCCGTGTGCACTCCTCTTCCTCATCCCCACTATCTGACACCCAGTAGGCTTCCTCCACGTATCCTGCCTCCTCTACTTTCCCTTCAACTACTTTCATCTCTGCAAACTCTTTTGATAATTACAGAACTTGTGGCCAAATTCCTTCCTTCAACCCAAAAAACACGAAAGAGAATTCTGGTGCTTAACTAATTTTAAGTTTCCTTTAATTATTGGAATGTGTACTCATTGGAATGTATACTGTTTCTTATCGGGCCTTTGGCTGTAAAATAAAATTGATTGATTGATTGATTTTGATAATTACTTATATTGTGTCTCATCCTTTCCTTCTATTCTTTTCTCTGCAGACAGCACACTGTTTAGGTTTCTCTCTTCCTCCTTTGCATCCTCATGTGTGTGTTGTGTTGTTACAGTCGTGACCAACTCTACATGACTCCATGTCCATGGAGTTTTCTTGGCAGGATTACTGGAGTGGCTTGCCAGTTCCTACTCCAGGCGCCTACAGCACCTGGTATTCCCTGGTGGTCGCCCATCCAAGTACTAGCCAGGGCCGACCCTGCTTCACAGATGGGCACAAAACAAAAAATCTAATGCTGTTTTGTCATGTCATTACATAACAAAATGAAATGAAATGAAACGACACGAGGAAGCAGCATTTTGTTACAGACAAAACAAAATGGGTTTTTTTGTTGAAATGAACCATTTCCTTACATCTGTAAGCCACTTGGAGAGGGAAAGTTTTTATAAAAAGCCCCCTCCCCCAAGCCCCAATATCAGATGATGTGTTACATTTGTGAAACAGCCATTATAGACCATGGCGGAAAATGTATGAAAATGAGGGATGGGCACGAAATGAAAAAAATTATGTTTTATTTCGTTCCCATTCATCCGCCCCACATTTTTTTGTTTCATTTCATATTAATTTTCAGGGAAAAAAATCTATGAAACATACCACTAATGAAATGGTTCATGCGGGGGTGGCTTGAAAGTGGTGGAGGGGTTAGGGTTAGGGGCACTGATGGGCACTGGATGGGGGGGGGGGATGGTTAAGCGAGGCCTGTCAAGGCTGGTCTCTTTCTCAATCATTTACAAAATGATACCCAGATGAAACTGATTTTGAAGTGATTGATTTTAAATAACTCATACTTGATAATAAAGGATGCTTAAAGAGAAGGTGCTGCAGATTCTTTTCTGTGAGAAAGCTTTAACATTTCATATTTGACCAAAAAAAGTCTGTTACAACAGCAGCCCTAGGTCCCTTATTCACACCATGTCTAAAACCAACAAAAAGCAGTCAGACTTTCACAGATTCCCATGGTAGGAGATCAAATTCCAAATTCATGAGACTAGTACAAATATATCAGCAAATTTGGAAAACACAGTTCATTTCTTCTATGCTCTAAAAGCTGCAGAGTGGTCCATAACTCATTGCATTTGAGATGGAGACAGAAACATTGAAAGAATTACTTGACGTAGACTATCATCCAGACAAATGTATTCCATTATAGGCATGCCTTTGGATAGTGAGTGTCTCTACAGGGTAGATAAATCTGTATTTGGACAGTCTGTTAAAAATACATTAAGTATTTTAAATGCATTATCAGGCGTTCTTTTATTGCCTTTTTTCCTATGGACTTTTCAATTCAACATGCAGTAAAGAAAAATGTAGGAATTAACAATGTTCCTTTTCTATATGCACTATGTATGGGTATTGATTTCTAAGCCAATGAATGAAATTATATTAAAAACTATAAACATCAGCAGAAAATAGCAAACGTGTTTGTTTATGTGAGCAAATAAGCTTTCTTTCTGTTTCAAAGAAGGTTTTTTTTTTAACAGAATGATTCCATGTTATCCAACTACCACAAAAATCAGTACTGAAAAGCGTACCTTTTAAAAAACCTTATTAATGCAGATAGGCTTTTATAGAAATAAGTACTAGGGGTGGGATTTTTGGAGACTTTCAAATGGTATCATTGTGAGATTCACTTTTCCCCGAAAAGTAGATATGGCTTCCTCAACCTGCATCCACATTCCTTACATCTTGTTGTATATTGTTTGACTTAAAATAGCTCAGAATAAGATTTATCATTCGGAGATCAATATACAGTACTACCTTGCTTATGAGCATAATTTGTAACGGAAATATGCTTGTAAACCAAAACACTATTATAGCAAAGCAAATTTCCCATAGGAAATAATGGAAACACAGATGATTCGTTCTGAGGCTCCATAGACCACATACTATACGCACAATGCCAAAACTCACAAAAGAAGTTGGCTAGAAGTCCACGTCCACACCATGGTTTACGTACCTGGAGGCAGAAAGAAAAATAAAACCCTAACCTGTATTCTCCTTTGAAAATGTTTCTGGCTGGTGTAAGGGATACCTCCTTTCCTCTATCCTCCCTCTGCTTTTGAAGCTTGCCTGAGATGGAACATTCCAGACAATCATCCACAATTGAGCAGGAATGGGGAGAGAGCCACCATTAAGCATATGCATACATGATTGTGTGCATGTGAGACCTCTGCTCTCCCAATTAAGTCTGTATGTGGTCCTTGGGTCCCTGGGTCCCTAAATGTGCGACCTCCTCCTCTATTCTTCTTTCACTAGTAACATAACACTTTAATTGAATATTTTGATACAGAGGAGCATTAAAAATGTGATTCTCGTGCCACCCCTTGGTAACACAGAGACATCAACACATCTGGAGTGGTTCAGCCCATTTTACTATGTCATTCTGAGATATATCCAAGTTCTTCATCACATGAATATATATATATATATATATATATATATATATATATATATATATATATATATATATATATATATATATATATATATATATATATGCATGTTAGGGTGGATTCGGGTTTCTTCCCGTGTAGAAATCTGGTTGTTTTGGCGACGTTTCGACGAGGTCTCACTCGTCATCTTCAGGCTGGTGTTCTGGCTTCTTTCTTCTTGAAGCAAAGCGTGATCTCAGTTGAAGTCCTTCTATAAATACTGCTGGGGGGTGTGGTTTGCTTGCTCTGTTGCTGATTGTAGGTTTGTTTGTTCTTTTGTGATCTGCTGTGTGGCTGAGGCGATCGTTAAGGGGTTAACTGCTGGTGGGTTAGATGGTTGTTTAGAGACATCATGTGTGGGTGAGGTGCTGGATGTGTGTCTATTAGCCTTTTGTTTCTTAACGACCTTGGTGATGGGTGTTCTGGCAGCATCCTGGGCTTTGGTGGAGTGGGGTCCTGTGTCTTGTGAATTCATTTTGGTCTGGCTGCGTGTCTGTGGTCTCCCAATGTTTTTTTGGCGTGTGTAAGTGTGCTCCATGTGGTGGCTGGAGTGGGGAGTAGTGGTAGATGGTGCAGTCGTGGTTTTGTTATTGGATGGTGGTTTCGTTTCATCTGTGGGAAGGGTCTGGGTTTGTGTTTGGTGTGGATGGAAGGTGGTGGCATCTTGTGTCCTTTTGGACCTGGTGTCAGTCTTTGTGACAGAGGCTCGTCTGTTGACCAGGGCTAGTTTCCAGATGTCAGGCAAGCGGGAGGTGTCATCACGTTTATTCATGTTGTTTGGGTGTTTCTCTATTTCAATGGCTTCCATGATTATTCGACTGTTGAAGTGTTCAGTTTTGGAGATGAGTTTGGTTCTTTTAAAATCAATTTCATGACCTGTTGTTTTTATGTGCTGGAAGAGAGAGGAAGATTTTTCTTCTTTTTTGACTGCGTTCTTGTGTTCTGCGATGCGTGCGCTTATTCTCCTGTTTGTCTGTCCGATGTATGTGGCTGGGCAGACTTTGCATGGTATTTCGTAGACTCCTTGGTTTTCTAGCTCAATCTTGTCTTTGGGGTTTCTTAAAATGTTGGCTATTTTTTGTTCGGTGCAAAAGGCTGTCTTGATATTGTGTTTGTGGAGAATTTTGCTTATTTTGTCTGTGGTGCCTTTGATGTAAGGGAGGAGGGCAGTGCCGTTGTTCTCTTCTGTTTCTTGGTTCTTGGGGGGTGTTTCTTTTTGGATTAGTTTGGTGATGGTGTTTTTTTGGAATCCGTTCGCAATTAAAGCATTCGAGAGAGTGTGTAATTCTGTTTTTAGGTGGTCTTTGTCAGCGAGGCGTTTGGTTCTGGAGATGAGGGTTTTTGCTACGGAGTTGATCTGTGCAGGGTGGTGGTGTGATTGTGCATTTAAGTAGCGGTTTGTATGTGTTTTTTTCCGGTAGATGGTATGTCCTAAGGAGCCGTCGGGTTTTTTGTAGATTAGGACGTCCAGGAAGGGAAGTTGGTTGTTGGCTTCTATTTCCATAGTGAATTGTATTTTGGGGTGTAGGCTGTTGAGATGTGTGAGGAAGTTGTTCAGTTTGTCTTTCCCGTGTGGCCAGATAAAAAAGGTGTCGTCAACATATCTGAGCCAGAGTTTGGGTTTATGTTCGGACTTCTGTAACGCGTTGGTTTCAAAGTGTTCCATATATAGGTTTGCGATGACCGGTGAGAGGGGTGATCCCATGGGTGCTCCTTCTATCTGTTTGTATCTTTGTCCATTGTGGATGAAGTATGTGTTGGTTAGGCAGTGGTTGGTCAGATCTAGGATGTGCTTGGGGGGATTGTATTTGTTGTGGATAGCTGTCAAGGCTTCTTGAATGGGCACTTGTGTGAAGAGCGAAACAACATCGAAGCTCACGAGTAGGTCATTGGGTTGTAGGTCCTGTTTCTTTATAATTTCTATGAAGTGGAACGAGTTTTGTACGTATGAAGAGATGGATTCTGCATAGGGCTGGAGTTGTTTGGCAAGAAATTTGGCGAGGTTTTGTAGGGGTGAGCCTATGGAGCTGACTATGGGTCTGAAAGGTGTTCCTTCTTTGTGAATCTTGGGGAGGCCGTAGAGCTTAGGGCATCTAGATGATTTCTCTCTGGGGATGATGCTTGGCTTGATTTCTTCACTTAAGAGTGAGGCTTTTATTTTGGCTTTGGTGGTTTTTTCCAGGTAGGTGGTGGGGTCTGTGTTCAAAGGTATGTAAGCAGGGTCTTGTAGTAGGTTGGAAAGTTTGGCTTGGTAGTCAGATGTGTTCATCACCACTGTGGCATTGCCTTTGTCTGCTGGGAGAATGATTATGTTGTTGTCTTTCCTCAGGTTGGTGAGGGCTTTTTGTTCTTCTTTGTGTAAATTGCTTCTGGGTGGTTTGCTGGAGCAGAGGATATTGGTGACTTCGAGTCTGATTTTGTTGGCTTCATCTGGGTTGATTTTGGTTAGGCTGGCTTCCACTCCGCATATGATGTTTTCAGTGGGGATGTGTCTGGGGGCGACTGCAAAGTTGAATCCTTTGGACAGGACTTTGGTCTCTGCGATGGTGAGTGTCCTGTCTGATATGTTGTGAACTGTTTGTTTCATGGGCTGCTGTGGGGGGTTGGGCTTCTGGCGTTTTTCCAGTTTGTGGAGTTTGTTGGTGTGTATGTCTGTCTTGTGGGAGGTCTCTGTTTCAGCTCTCCAGGCGGCGAGTTGCTTGGATTTGTTCCAGAGTGTTGGGTGGATTTTGTTGCTGAGTTTGAGGTGGAGAGTGAGTAGGTCTCTGTTGGTTTGATCTAGTAGGTATCTTTTCTTGTGTAGTTCGTTTCTGATTAGGGCTAGTTCTGTTCTTTTCAGGATCCTTTCGCTGGATGGGGTTTTTGAGTGGAATTTCAGTTGGAAGCTTGTGGGGATCACATTTTTATCTCGGCAGTTGCGTAGGAATGCAATGTCACATAAGATGGTGGCTCTTCGGACTTCTAGTTTCCCACAGATGAAACGAAACCACCATCCAATAACAAAACCACGACTGCACCATCTACCGCTACTCCCCACTCCAGCCACCACATGGAGCACACTTACACACGCCAAAAAAACATTGGGAGACCACAGACACGCAGCCAGACCAAAATGAATTCACAAGACACAGGACCCCACTCCACCAAAGCCCAGGATGCTGCCAGAACACCCATCACCAAGGTCGTTAAGAAACAAAAGGCTAATAGACACACATCCAGCACCTCACCCACACATGATGTCTCTAAACAACCATCTAACCCACCAGCAGTTAACCCCTTAACGATCGCCTCAGCCACACAGCAGATCACAAAAGAACAAACAAACCTACAATCAGCAACAGAGCAAGCAAACCACACCCCCCAGCAGTATTTATAGAAGGACTTCAACTGAGATCACGCTTTGCTTCAAGAAGAAAGAAGCCAGAACACCAGCCTGAAGATGACGAGTGAGACCTCGTCGAAACGTCGCCAAAACAACCAGATTTCTACACGGGAAGAAACCCGAATCCACCCTAACATGCATACCTATACCCGTGAAAATCTACGAAAACAAATATCCGACCTCTACGGGGAGGAAACCTTCCAGCTGACCAGAACCTACGAGAAACTAGAAGTCCGAAGAGCCACCATCTTATGTGACATTGCATTCCTACGCAACTGCCGAGATAAAAATGTGATCCCCACAAGCTTCCAACTGAAATTCCACTCAAAAACCCCATCCAGCGAAAGGATCCTGAAAAGAACAGAACTAGCCCTAATCAGAAACGAACTACACAAGAAAAGATACCTACTAGATCAAACCAACAGAGACCTACTCACTCTCCACCTCAAACTCAGCAACAAAATCCACCCAACACTCTGGAACAAATCCAAGCAACTCGCCGCCTGGAGAGCTGAAACAGAGACCTCCCACAAGACAGACATACACACCAACAAACTCCACAAACTGGAAAAACGCCAGAAGCCCAACCCCCCACAGCAGCCCATGAAACAAACAGTTCACAACATATCAGACAGGACACTCACCATCGCAGAGACCAAAGTCCTGTCCAAAGGATTCAACTTTGCAGTCGCCCCCAGACACATCCCCACTGAAAACATCATATGCGGAGTGGAAGCCAGCCTAACCAAAATCAACCCAGATGAAGCCAACAAAATCAGACTCGAAGTCACCAATATCCTCTGCTCCAGCAAACCACCCAGAAGCAATTTACACAAAGAAGAACAAAAAGCCCTCACCAACCTGAGGAAAGACAACAACATAATCATTCTCCCAGCAGACAAAGGCAATGCCACAGTGGTGATGAACACATCTGACTACCAAGCCAAACTATCCAACCTACTACAAGACCCTGCTTACATACCTTTGAACACAGACCCCACCACCTACCTGGAAAAAAACCACCAAAGCCAAAATAAAAGCCTCACCCTTAAGTGAAGAAATCAAGCCAAGCATCATCCCCAGAGAGAAATCATCTAGATGCCCTAAGCTCTACGGCCTCCCCAAGATTCACAAAGAAGGAACACCTCTCAGACCCATAGTCAGCTCCATAGGCTCACCCCTACAAAACCTCGCCAAATTTCTTGCCAAACAACTCCAGCCCTATGCAGAATCCATCTCTTCATACGTACAAAACTCGTTCCACTTCATAGAAATTATAAAGAAACAGGACCTACAACCCAATGACCTACTCGTGAGCTTCGATGTTGTTTCGCTCTTCACACAAGTGCCCATTCAAGAAGCCTTGACAGCTATCCACAACAAATACAATCCCCCCAAGCACATCCTAGATCTGACCAACCACTGCCTAACCAACACATACTTCATCCACAATGGACAAAGATACAAACAGATAGAAGGAGCACCCATGGGATCACCCCTCTCACCGGTCATCGCAAACCTATATATGGAACACTTTGAAACCAACGCGTTACAGAAGTCCGAACATAAACCCAAACTCTGGCTCAGATATGTTGACGACACCTTTGTTATCTGGCCACACGGGAAAGACAAACTGAACAACTTCCTCACACATCTCAACAGCCTACACCCCAAAATACAATTCACTATGGAAATAGAAGCCAACAACCAACTTCCCTTCCTGGACGTCCTAATCTACAAAAAACCCGACGGCTCCTTAGGACATACCATCTACCGGAAAAAAACACATACAAACCGCTACTTAAATGCACAATCACACCACCACCCTGCACAGATCAACTCCGTAGCAAAAACCCTCATCTCCAGAACCAAACGCCTCGCTGACAAAGACCACCTAAAAACAGAATTACACACTCTCTCGAATGCTTTAATTGCGAACGGATTCCAAAAAAACACCATCACCAAACTAATCCAAAAAGAAACACCCCCCAAGAACCAAGAAACAGAAGAGAACAACGGCACTGCCCTCCTCCCTTACATCAAAGGCACCACAGACAAAATAAGCAAAATTCTCCACAAACACAATATCAAGACAGCCTTTTGCACCGAACAAAAAATAGCCAACATTTTAAGAAACCCCAAAGACAAGATTGAGCTAGAAAACCAAGGAGTCTACGAAATACCATGCAAAGTCTGCCCAGCCACATACATCGGACAGACAAACAGGAGAATAAGCGCACGCATCGCAGAACACAAGAACGCAGTCAAAAAAGAAGAAAAATCTTCCTCTCTCTTCCAGCACATAAAAACAACAGGTCATGAAATTGATTTTAAAAGAACCAAACTCATCTCCAAAACTGAACACTTCAACAGTCGAATAATCATGGAAGCCATTGAAATAGAGAAACACCCAAACAACATGAATAAACGTGATGACACCTCCCGCTTGCCTGACATCTGGAAACTAGCCCTGGTCAACAGACGAGCCTCTGTCACAAAGACTGACACCAGGTCCAAAAGGACACAAGATGCCACCACCTTCCATCCACACCAAACACAAACCCAGACCCTTCCCACAGATGAAACGAAACCACCATCCAATAACAAAACCACGACTGCACCATCTACCGCTACTCCCCACTCCAGCCACCACATGGAGCACACTTACACACGCCAAAAAAACATTGGGAGACCACAGACACGCAGCCAGACCAAAATGAATTCACAAGACACAGGACCCCACTCCACCAAAGCCCAGGATGCTGCCAGAACACCCATCACCAAGGTCGTTAAGAAACAAAAGGCTAATAGACACACATCCAGCACCTCACCCACACATGATGTCTCTAAACAACCATCTAACCCACCAGCAGTTAACCCCTTAACGATCGCCTCAGCCACACAGCAGATCACAAAAGAACAAACAAACCTACAATCAGCAACAGAGCAAGCAAACCACACCCCCCAGCAGTATTTATAGAAGGACTTCAACTGAGATCACGCTTTGCTTCAAGAAGAAAGAAGCCAGAACACCAGCCTGAAGATGACGAGTGAGACCTCGTCGAAACGTCGCCAAAACAACCAGATTTCTACACGGGAAGAAACCCGAATCCACCCTAACATGCATACCTATACCCGTGAAAATCTACGAAAACAAATATCCGACCTCTACGGGGAGGAAACCTTCCAGCTGACCAGAACCTACGAGAAACTAGAAGTCCGAAGAGCCACCATCTTATGTGACATTGCATTCCTACGCAACTGCCGAGATAAAAATGTGATCCCCACAAGCTTCCAACTGAAATTCCACTCAAAAACCCCATCCAGCGAAAGGATCCTGAAAAGAACAGAACTAGCCCTAATCAGAAACGAACTACACAAGAAAAGATACCTACTAGATCAAACCAACAGAGACCTACTCACTCTCCACCTCAAACTCAGCAACAAAATCCACCCAACACTCTGGAACAAATCCAAGCAACTCGCCGCCTGGAGAGCTGAAACAGAGACCTCCCACAAGACAGACATACACACCAACAAACTCCACAAACTGGAAAAACGCCAGAAGCCCAACCCCCCACAGCAGCCCATGAAACAAACAGTTCACAACATATCAGACAGGACACTCACCATCGCAGAGACCAAAGTCCTGTCCAAAGGATTCAACTTTGCAGTCGCCCCCAGACACATCCCCACTGAAAACATCATATGCGGAGTGGAAGCCAGCCTAACCAAAATCAACCCAGATGAAGCCAACAAAATCAGACTCGAAGTCACCAATATCCTCTGCTCCAGCAAACCACCCAGAAGCAATTTACACAAAGAAGAACAAAAAGCCCTCACCAACCTGAGGAAAGACAACAACATAATCATTCTCCCAGCAGACAAAGGCAATGCCACAGTGGTGATGAACACATCTGACTACCAAGCCAAACTATCCAACCTACTACAAGACCCTGCTTACATACCTTTGAACACAGACCCCACCACCTACCTGGAAAAAACCACCAAAGCCAAAATAAAAGCCTCACCCTTAAGTGAAGAAATCAAGCCAAGCATCATCCCCAGAGAGAAATCATCTAGATGCCCTAAGCTCTACGGCCTCCCCAAGATTCACAAAGAAGGAACACCTCTCAGACCCATAGTCAGCTCCATAGGCTCACCCCTACAAAACCTCGCCAAATTTCTTGCCAAACAACTCCAGCCCTATGCAGAATCCATCTCTTCATACGTACAAAACTCGTTCCACTTCATAGAAATTATAAAGAAACAGGACCTACAACCCAATGACCTACTCGTGAGCTTCGATGTTGTTTCGCTCTTCACACAAGTGCCCATTCAAGAAGCCTTGACAGCTATCCACAACAAATACAATCCCCCCAAGCACATCCTAGATCTGACCAACCACTGCCTAACCAACACATACTTCATCCACAATGGACAAAGATACAAACAGATAGAAGGAGCACCCATGGGATCACCCCTCTCACCGGTCATCGCAAACCTATATATGGAACACTTTGAAACCAACGCGTTACAGAAGTCCGAACATAAACCCAAACTCTGGCTCAGATATGTTGACGACACCTTTGTTATCTGGCCACACGGGAAAGACAAACTGAACAACTTCCTCACACATCTCAACAGCCTACACCCCAAAATACAATTCACTATGGAAATAGAAGCCAACAACCAACTTCCCTTCCTGGACGTCCTAATCTACAAAAAACCCGACGGCTCCTTAGGACATACCATCTACCGGAAAAAAACACATACAAACCGCTACTTAAATGCACAATCACACCACCACCCTGCACAGATCAACTCCGTAGCAAAAACCCTCATCTCCAGAACCAAACGCCTCGCTGACAAAGACCACCTAAAAACAGAATTACACACTCTCTCGAATGCTTTAATTGCGAACGGATTCCAAAAAAACACCATCACCAAACTAATCCAAAAAGAAACACCCCCCAAGAACCAAGAAACAGAAGAGAACAACGGCACTGCCCTCCTCCCTTACATCAAAGGCACCACAGACAAAATAAGCAAAATTCTCCACAAACACAATATCAAGACAGCCTTTTGCACCGAACAAAAAATAGCCAACATTTTAAGAAACCCCAAAGACAAGATTGAGCTAGAAAACCAAGGAGTCTACGAAATACCATGCAAAGTCTGCCCAGCCACATACATCGGACAGACAAACAGGAGAATAAGCGCACGCATCGCAGAACACAAGAACGCAGTCAAAAAAGAAGAAAAATCTTCCTCTCTCTTCCAGCACATAAAAACAACAGGTCATGAAATTGATTTTAAAAGAACCAAACTCATCTCCAAAACTGAACACTTCAACAGTCGAATAATCATGGAAGCCATTGAAATAGAGAAACACCCAAACAACATGAATAAACGTGATGACACCTCCCGCTTGCCTGACATCTGGAAACTAGCCCTGGTCAACAGACGAGCCTCTGTCACAAAGACTGACACCAGGTCCAAAAGGACACAAGATGCCACCACCTTCCATCCACACCAAACACAAACCCAGACCCTTCCCACAGATGAAACGAAACCACCATCCAATAACAAAACCACGACTGCACCATCTACCGCTACTCCCCACTCCAGCCACCACATGGAGCACACTTACACACGCCAAAAAAACATTGGGAGACCACAGACACGCAGCCAGACCAAAATGAATTCACAAGACACAGGACCCCACTCCACCAAAGCCCAGGATGCTGCCAGAACACCCATCACCAAGGTCGTTAAGAAACAAAAGGCTAATAGACACACATCCAGCACCTCACCCACACATGATGTCTCTAAACAACCATCTAACCCACCAGCAGTTAACCCCTTAACGATCGCCTCAGCCACACAGCAGATCACAAAAGAACAAACAAACCTACAATCAGCAACAGAGCAAGCAAACCACACCCCCCAGCAGTATTTATAGAAGGACTTCAACTGAGATCACGCTTTGCTTCAAGAAGAAAGAAGCCAGAACACCAGCCTGAAGATGACGAGTGAGACCTCGTCGAAACGTCGCCAAAACAACCAGATTTCTACACGGGAAGAAACCCGAATCCACCCTAACATGCATACCTATACCCGTGAAAATCTACGAAAACAAATATCCGACCTCTACGGGGAGGAAACCTTCCAGCTGACCAGAACCTACGAGAAACTAGAAGTCCGAAGAGCCACCATCTTATGTGACATTGCATTCCTACGCAACTGCCGAGATAAAAATGTGATCCCCACAAGCTTCCAACTGAAATTCCACTCAAAAACCCCATCCAGCGAAAGGATCCTGAAAAGAACAGAACTAGCCCTAATCAGAAACGAACTACACAAGAAAAGATACCTACTAGATCAAACCAACAGAGACCTACTCACTCTCCACCTCAAACTCAGCAACAAAATCCACCCAACACTCTGGAACAAATCCAAGCAACTCGCCGCCTGGAGAGCTGAAACAGAGACCTCCCACAAGACAGACATACACACCAACAAACTCCACAAACTGGAAAAACGCCAGAAGCCCAACCCCCCACAGCAGCCCATGAAACAAACAGTTCACAACATATCAGACAGGACACTCACCATCGCAGAGACCAAAGTCCTGTCCAAAGGATTCAACTTTGCAGTCGCCCCCAGACACATCCCCACTGAAAACATCATATGCGGAGTGGAAGCCAGCCTAACCAAAATCAACCCAGATGAAGCCAACAAAATCAGACTCGAAGTCACCAATATCCTCTGCTCCAGCAAACCACCCAGAAGCAATTTACACAAAGAAGAACAAAAAGCCCTCACCAACCTGAGGAAAGACAACAACATAATCATTCTCCCAGCAGACAAAGGCAATGCCACAGTGGTGATGAACACATCTGACTACCAAGCCAAACTATCCAACCTACTACAAGACCCTGCTTACATACCTTTGAACACAGACCCCACCACCTACCTGGAAAAAACCACCAAAGCCAAAATAAAAGCCTCACCCTTAAGTGAAGAAATCAAGCCAAGCATCATCCCCAGAGAGAAATCATCTAGATGCCCTAAGCTCTACGGCCTCCCCAAGATTCACAAAGAAGGAACACCTCTCAGACCCATAGTCAGCTCCATAGGCTCACCCCTACAAAACCTCGCCAAATTTCTTGCCAAACAACTCCAGCCCTATGCAGAATCCATCTCTTCATACGTACAAAACTCGTTCCACTTCATAGAAATTATAAAGAAACAGGACCTACAACCCAATGACCTACTCGTGAGCTTCGATGTTGTTTCGCTCTTCACACAAGTGCCCATTCAAGAAGCCTTGACAGCTATCCACAACAAATACAATCCCCCCAAGCACATCCTAGATCTGACCAACCACTGCCTAACCAACACATACTTCATCCACAATGGACAAAGATACAAACAGATAGAAGGAGCACCCATGGGATCACCCCTCTCACCGGTCATCGCAAACCTATATATGGAACACTTTGAAACCAACGCGTTACAGAAGTCCGAACATAAACCCAAACTCTGGCTCAGATATGTTGACGACACCTTTGTTATCTGGCCACACGGGAAAGACAAACTGAACAACTTCCTCACACATCTCAACAGCCTACACCCCAAAATACAATTCACTATGGAAATAGAAGCCAACAACCAACTTCCCTTCCTGGACGTCCTAATCTACAAAAAACCCGACGGCTCCTTAGGACATACCATCTACCGGAAAAAAACACATACAAACCGCTACTTAAATGCACAATCACACCACCACCCTGCACAGATCAACTCCGTAGCAAAAACCCTCATCTCCAGAACCAAACGCCTCGCTGACAAAGACCACCTAAAAACAGAATTACACACTCTCTCGAATGCTTTAATTGCGAACGGATTCCAAAAAAACACCATCACCAAACTAATCCAAAAAGAAACACCCCCCAAGAACCAAGAAACAGAAGAGAACAACGGCACTGCCCTCCTCCCTTACATCAAAGGCACCACAGACAAAATAAGCAAAATTCTCCACAAACACAATATCAAGACAGCCTTTTGCACCGAACAAAAAATAGCCAACATTTTAAGAAACCCCAAAGACAAGATTGAGCTAGAAAACCAAGGAGTCTACGAAATACCATGCAAAGTCTGCCCAGCCACATACATCGGACAGACAAACAGGGAGAATAAGCGCACGCATCGCAGAACACAAGAACGCAGTCAAAAAAGAAGAAAAATCTTCCTCTCTCTTCCAGCACATAAAAACAACAGGTCATGAAATTGATTTTAAAAGAACCAAACTCATCTCCAAAACTGAACACTTCAACAGTCGAATAATCATGGAAGCCATTGAAATAGAGAAACACCCAAACAACATGAATAAACGTGATGACACCTCCCGCTTGCCTGACATCTGGAAACTAGCCCTGGTCAACAGACGAGCCTCTGTCACAAAGACTGACACCAGGTCCAAAAGGACACAAGATGCCACCACCTTCCATCCACACCAAACACAAACCCAGACCCTTCCCACAGATGAAACGAAACCACCATCCAATAACAAAACCACGACTGCACCATCTACCGCTACTCCCCACTCCAGCCACCACATGGAGCACACTTACACACGCCAAAAAAACATTGGGAGACCACAGACACGCAGCCAGACCAAAATGAATTCACAAGACACAGGACCCCACTCCACCAAAGCCCAGGATGCTGCCAGAACACCCATCACCAAGGTCGTTAAGAAACAAAAGGCTAATAGACACACATCCAGCACCTCACCCACACATGATGTCTCTAAACAACCATCTAACCCACCAGCAGTTAACCCCTTAACGATCGCCTCAGCCACACAGCAGATCACAAAAGAACAAACAAACCTACAATCAGCAACAGAGCAAGCAAACCACACCCCCCAGCAGTATTTATAGAAGGACTTCAACTGAGATCACGCTTTGCTTCAAGAAGAAAGAAGCCAGAACACCAGCCTGAAGATGACGAGTGAGACCTCGTCGAAACGTCGCCAAAACAACCAGATTTCTACACGGGAAGAAACCCGAATCCACCCTAACATGCATACCTATACCCGTGAAAATCTACGAAAACAAATATCCGACCTCTACGGGGAGGAAACCTTCCAGCTGACCAGAACCTACGAGAAACTAGAAGTCCGAAGAGCCACCCATCTTATGTGACATTGCATTCCTACGCAACTGCCGAGATAAAAATGTGATCCCCACAAGCTTCCAACTGAAATTCCACTCAAAAACCCCATCCAGCGAAAGGATCCTGAAAAGAACAGAACTAGCCCTAATCAGAAACGAACTACACAAGAAAAGATACCTACTAGATCAAACCAACAGAGACCTACTCACTCTCCACCTCAAACTCAGCAACAAAATCCACCCAACACTCTGGAACAAATCCAAGCAACTCGCCGCCTGGAGAGCTGAAACAGAGACCTCCCACAAGACAGACATACACACCAACAAACTCCACAAACTGGAAAAACGCCAGAAGCCCAACCCCCCACAGCAGCCCATGAAACAAACAGTTCACAACATATCAGACAGGACACTCACCATCGCAGAGACCAAAGTCCTGTCCAAAGGATTCAACTTTGCAGTCGCCCCCAGACACATCCCCACTGAAAACATCATATGCGGAGTGGAAGCCAGCCTAACCAAAATCAACCCAGATGAAGCCAACAAAATCAGACTCGAAGTCACCAATATCCTCTGCTCCAGCAAACCACCCAGAAGCAATTTACACAAAGAAGAACAAAAAGCCCTCACCAACCTGAGGAAAGACAACAACATAATCATTCTCCCAGCAGACAAAGGCAATGCCACAGTGGTGATGAACACATCTGACTACCAAGCCAAACTATCCAACCTACTACAAGACCCTGCTTACATACCTTTGAACACAGACCCCACCACCTACCTGGAAAAAAACCACCAAAGCCAAAATAAAAGCCTCACCCTTAAGTGAAGAAATCAAGCCAAGCATCATCCCCAGAGAGAAATCATCTAGATGCCCTAAGCTCTACGGCCTCCCCAAGATTCACAAAGAAGGAACACCTCTCAGACCCATAGTCAGCTCCATAGGCTCACCCCTACAAAACCTCGCCAAATTTCTTGCCAAACAACTCCAGCCCTATGCAGAATCCATCTCTTCATACGTACAAAACTCGTTCCACTTCATAGAAATTATAAAGAAACAGGACCTACAACCCAATGACCTACTCGTGAGCTTCGATGTTGTTTCGCTCTTCACACAAGTGCCCATTCAAGAAGCCTTGACAGCTATCCACAACAAATACAATCCCCCCAAGCACATCCTAGATCTGACCAACCACTGCCTAACCAACACATACTTCATCCACAATGGACAAAGATACAAACAGATAGAAGGAGCACCCATGGGATCACCCCTCTCACCGGTCATCGCAAACCTATATATGGAACACTTTGAAACCAACGCGTTACAGAAGTCCGAACATAAACCCAAACTCTGGCTCAGATATGTTGACGACACCTTTGTTATCTGGCCACACGGGAAAGACAAACTGAACAACTTCCTCACACATCTCAACAGCCTACACCCCAAAATACAATTCACTATGGAAATAGAAGCCAACAACCAACTTCCCTTCCTGGACGTCCTAATCTACAAAAAACCCGACGGCTCCTTAGGACATACCATCTACCGGAAAAAAAACACATACAAACCGCTACTTAAATGCACAATCACACCACCACCCTGCACAGATCAACTCCGTAGCAAAAACCCTCATCTCCAGAACCAAACGCCTCGCTGACAAAGACCACCTAAAAACAGAATTACACACTCTCTCGAATGCTTTAATTGCGAACGGATTCCAAAAAAAACACCATCACCAAACTAATCCAAAAAGAAACACCCCCCAAGAACCAAGAAACAGAAGAGAACAACGGCACTGCCCTCCTCCCTTACATCAAAGGCACCACAGACAAAATAAGCAAAATTCTCCACAAACACAATATCAAGACAGCCTTTTGCACCGAACAAAAAATAGCCAACATTTTAAGAAACCCCAAAGACAAGATTGAGCTAGAAAACCAAGGAGTCTACGAAATACCATGCAAAGTCTGCCCAGCCACATACATCGGACAGACAAACAGGAGAATAAGCGCACGCATCGCAGAACACAAGAACGCAGTCAAAAAAGAAGAAAAATCTTCCTCTCTCTTCCAGCACATAAAAACAACAGGTCATGAAATTGATTTTAAAAGAACCAAACTCATCTCCAAAACTGAACACTTCAACAGTCGAATAATCATGGAAGCCATTGAAATAGAGAAACACCCAAACAACATGAATAAACGTGATGACACCTCCCGCTTGCCTGACATCTGGAAACTAGCCCTGGTCAACAGACGAGCCTCTGTCACAAAGACTGACACCAGGTCCAAAAGGACACAAGATGCCACCACCTTCCATCCACACCAAACACAAACCCAGACCCTTCCCACAGATGAAACGAAACCACCATCCAATAACAAAACCACGACTGCACCATCTACCGCTACTCCCCACTCCAGCCACCACATGGAGCACACTTACACACGCCAAAAAAACATTGGGAGACCACAGACACGCAGCCAGACCAAAATGAATTCACAAGACACAGGACCCCACTCCACCAAAGCCCAGGATGCTGCCAGAACACCCATCACCAAGGTCGTTAAGAAACAAAAGGCTAATAGACACACATCCAGCAACTCACCCACACATGATGTCTCTAAACAACCATCTAACCCACCAGCAGTTAACCCCTTAACGATCGCCTCAGCCACACAGCAGATCACAAAAGAACAAACAAACCTACAATCAGCAACAGAGCAAGCAAACCACACCCCCCAGCAGTATTTATAGAAGGACTTCAACTGAGATCACGCTTTGCTTCAAGAAGAAAGAAGCCAGAACACCAGCCTGAAGATGACGAGTGAGACCTCGTCGAAACGTCGCCAAAACAACCAGATTTCTACACGGGAAGAAACCCGAATCCACCCTAACATGCATACCTATACCCGTGAAAATCTACGAAAACAAATATCCGACCTCTACGGGGAGGAAACCTTCCAGCTGACCAGAACCTACGAGAAACTAGAAGTCCGAAGAGCCACCATCTTATGTGACATTGCATTCCTACGCAACTGCCGAGATAAAAATGTGATCCCCACAAGCTTCCAACTGAAATTCCACTCAAAAACCCCATCCAGCGAAAGGATCCTGAAAAGAACAGAACTAGCCCTAATCAGAAACGAACTACACAAGAAAAGATACCTACTAGATCAAACCAACAGAGACCTACTCACTCTCCACCTCAAACTCAGCAACAAAATCCACCCAACACTCTGGAACAAATCCAAGCAACTCGCCGCCTGGAGAGCTGAAACAGAGACCTCCCACAAGACAGACATACACACCAACAAACTCCACAAACTGGAAAAACGCCAGAAGCCCAACCCCCCACAGCAGCCCATGAAACAAACAGTTCACAACATATCAGACAGGACACTCACCATCGCAGAGACCAAAGTCCTGTCCAAAGGATTCAACTTTGCAGTCGCCCCCAGACACATCCCCACTGAAAACATCATATGCGGAGTGGAAGCCAGCCTAACCAAAATCAACCCAGATGAAGCCAACAAAATCAGACTCGAAGTCACCAATATCCTCTGCTCCAGCAAACCACCCAGAAGCAATTTACACAAAGAAGAACAAAAAGCCCTCACCAACCTGAGGAAAGACAACAACATAATCATTCTCCCAGCAGACAAAGGCAATGCCACAGTGGTGATGAACACATCTGACTACCAAGCCAAACTTTCCAACCTACTACAAGACCCTGCTTACATACCTTTGAACACAGACCCCACCACCTACCTGGAAAAAACCACCAAAGCCAAAATAAAAGCCTCACCCTTAAGTGAAGAAATCAAGCCAAGCATCATCCCCAGAGAGAAATCATCTAGATGCCCTAAGCTCTACGGCCTCCCCAAGATTCACAAAGAAGGAACACCTCTCAGACCCATAGTCAGCTCCATAGGCTCACCCCTACAAAACCTCGCCAAATTTCTTGCCAAACAACTCCAGCCCTATGCAGAATCCATCTCTTCATACGTACAAAACTCGTTCCACTTCATAGAAATTATAAAGAAACAGGACCTACAACCCAATGACCTACTCGTGAGCTTCGATGTTGTTTCGCTCTTCACACAAGTGCCCATTCAAGAAGCCTTGACAGCTATCCACAACAAATACAATCCCCCCAAGCACATCCTAGATCTGACCAACCACTGCCTAACCAACACATACTTCATCCACAATGGACAAAGATACAAACAGATAGAAGGAGCACCCATGGGATCACCCCTCTCACCGGTCATCGCAAACCTATATATGGAACACTTTGAAACCAACGCGTTACAGAAGTCCGAACATAAACCCAAACTCTGGCTCAGATATGTTGACGACACCTTTGTTATCTGGCCACACGGGAAAGACAAACTGAACAACTTCCTCACACATCTCAACAGCCTACACCCCAAAATACAATTCACTATGGAAATAGAAGCCAACAACCAACTTCCCTTCCTGGACGTCCTAATCTACAAAAAACCCGACGGCTCCTTAGGACATACCATCTACCGGAAAAAAAACACATACAAACCGCTACTTAAATGCACAATCACACCACCACCCTGCACAGATCAACTCCGTAGCAAAAACCCTCATCTCCAGAACCAAACGCCTCGCTGACAAAGACCACCTAAAAACAGAATTACACACTCTCTCGAATGCTTTAATTGCGAACGGATTTCAAAAAAAACACCATCACCAAACTAATCCAAAAAGAAACACCCCCCAAGAACCAAGAAACAGAAGAGAACAACGGCACTGCCCTCCTCCCTTACATCAAAGGCACCACAGACAAAATAAGCAAAATTCTCCACAAACACAATATCAAGACAGCCTTTTGCACCGAACAAAAAATAGCCAACATTTTAAGAAACCCCAAAGACAAGATTGAGCTAGAAAACCAAGGAGTCTACGAAATACCATGCAAAGTCTGCCCAGCCACATACATCGGACAGACAAACAGGAGAATAAGCGCACGCATCGCAGAACACAAGAACGCAGTCAAAAAAGAAGAAAAATCTTCCTCTCTCTTCCAGCACATAAAAACAACAGGTCATGAAATTGATTTTAAAAGAACCAAACTCATCTCCAAAACTGAACACTTCAACAGTCGAATAATCATGGAAGCCATTGAAATAGAGAAACACCCAAACAACATGAATAAACGTGATGACACCTCCCGCTTGCCTGACATCTGGAAACTAGCCCTGGTCAACAGACGAAAACATATATATGTTTTCATAGATTTTCACGGGTATAGGTATGCATGTTAGGGTGGATTCGGGTTTCTTCCCGTGTAGAAATCTGGTTGTTTTGGTGACGTTTCGACGAGGTCTCACTCGTCATCTTCAGGCTGGTGTTCTGGCTTCTTTCTTCTTGAAGCAAAGCGTGATCTCAGTTGAAATCCTTCTATAAATAGAGAAACACCCAAACAACATGAATAAACGTGATGACACCTCCCGCTTGCCTGACATCTGGAAACTAGCCCTGGTCAACAGACGAGCCTCTGTCACAAAGACTGACACCAGGTCCAAAAGGACACAAGCTGCCACCACCTTCCATCCACACCAAACACAAACCCATATATATATATATATATATATATATATATATATATATATATATATATATATATATATATAGAGAGAGAGAGAGAGAGAGAGAGAGAGAGAGAGAGAGAGAGAGAGAGAGAGAGAGAGAGAGAGAGAGAGAGAGACTAGTGACAGATCTGCACCTAATATATGATAAAATCCTCCTCACCAGCTGGCAGCATGATACATATGACTGAGGAATGCCAAGCTGACAATGGAGCAGTATGGCAATTTATCCATACTGATATGCTGGATCTGGCAAATATTCATTTTAGTGACACTCTGCAAGAAAATAAATAGGCAAGTCTTCTTCAGTGCCAGACATTTAGTCCCCCCCCCTTATGAACAGAACCCATGTTTCTAGTCTTTTCTGATATATCTTTCCATTTCTTATTAAAACAGAGAAGAATCCATAATTCCTATGCCAATGTTGGTGAACCTATGGCACAGGTGCCAAAGGTAGTAGCATTATGAGCCCTTTCTGTGGGCACCCAACATCGCCCCTTCTCAGCCACCTGTATATTGGATAAATTGCTGTATTGGCACTTTGCCAAAAATAAAAATAGTGGGTTTTGAATTTCATTTTGGACACTTGGCCTCTAAAAGGCCCGCCATCAATGTTCCATGCAATAGAACATCACAAATGAACATATTTGAAAAGAGGACCAGCTAACACTGGCTGCTTTCACACGGCCACTAAAATCCAGAGCAAACTTTGATGTGGATCACCCCCTGAATGGTCACATGGTTGATGTCGCAGATCGGGTGTTCCCATGGTCACATTTTGAAAATCCACAACTGTTCTGATCCCACAACTGAGAACTGCAGCAGCAAAGATACCATAATGATACCAAAGGTTTTGGTGCGGATTGTCCGTGTTCTCATGGAATTGAGTAATGGTTTAAAATCTGCATCAGAACAGCAACAAGGATTTTACCACCTTGAGACCAGGTAATTGCAAAATTCACTGGGTCGTGCTTAAGTGGGCGTGGTTGCACTTCATTTTTTAAAAATGTCTGCTGCTCGTGGGAAAATGATTTTATGCTCCGCATCTGTGAGCACTTTGCAGCGGATTTTAGTGGTCGTGTGAAAACAGCCACTGTGAAATCATCTGAGCAAAAGGAAAAAAGGCATATCTACATTTATAGTTTTAGTCTGAAAGACCTTAATAAGTGGTGATCTTTGATACACATTTTTGAACAGACCTCTCCTAAAATCAAAAGTAAAGCAGTTTGTAGCACTTCGCACTGATATTCACAAGATCCTTGCCACCATCCGTGATGATAACGATCAATTTGAACAGCATTGCTATTGTTATTTGCATCATTTTTATTATTAGCCATGGGCCACTGTGAGCATCTGATATATGAACACTGAATCCCAAGGAGTGGTGATTTGAATATTAGCCTGTGACCATTGATTCTCTGGCTTCTCCCCCATTCAGCCCCTTGCATTTTAAGATTTATTTATTTTGCATGCCTTCTGTGGTCTGTTTCAGCATTATGACTTTAAAGCCAAATACGGATGGTGGTTTTAAATGTCCAAAGAGCCCATGAGAAATGGAACGCAACCATAGCAAAATATTGGCATGATTTGTCCCATTACAAGTACAAATGGCCAAATGAAATGGAGCACTGGTGTGTGTAGTATTTTTGCTACAGCGGGTGAGTTCAGACAACTGTTGTTCCATCTGCTTTAATTGATGCCCTCTGCTTTGGAACTACTCAGATGTCCTTGGAAGCAGTGGGTTGGATGTTTGCAAAACATTACTCTAGCTCCTGTGTTTGGGACAAAATGGCACTAATATGGTAAAGCTGGGCAGTGAAGAAAGCAGAGGGGGAAATGATTGATTTGTCTGATGCCATTGAAGGACACCACAGACCACCTAAAAGGCAGAGAAGAAGATTCTAGATCAAATCAAGCCTGACATTTCCCTAGAAGAAGAAAATAGCAAAACTGAGGCTGTCATACTTTGGGGCATATTGTAAGCAAACAGCATTTACTGGAAAAGATAATAATACTAGGAAAAGTTGTAGACTGCAGGAAGGTAGGTAGGCGTCTCTCTCTCTCTCTCTCTCTCTCTCTCTCTCTCTCTCTCTCTCTCTCTCTCTCTCTCTCTCTCTCTGTGTGTGTGTGTGTGTGTGTGTGTGTGTGTGGTTTACTGTTTCCAGATTTTTTAGCCCACTTGGACCTTTAAGGAGAGATTTTAAATCAAATTTAAATCAGGTATTTACAGTGGTACCTTGTATAAAGGAATTAATTCATTCCAAATGAATTTATGTTAAGCAAATTTTGCTTTATACAAATTTTTGATAGGAATACATAGAAAATGGAATAATCCCTAATCACGACCATTTTTATGTTGTACAGATTCGCCCCAGATTCGCAAATGTCTCCTATCTCCAGAATTTTTTTATGTTGTACAGATTTTGTGTAATACAAACCGTTTGTTATACAAGGGTCCACTGTATTTTGTTTTTCTAGAGGAAGTGGAATTCTATGTGATTGAAACAAAGGAAATAACTGACAGCAAGAGGGCAGTCTGCTGGGTTTCCCCCCAGCTAAAACAGACATGCAGATCTCTCAGGAACTACTCTCATTTTTTAAATGCATGGATTACTCATTAAGATACCACTAAGCCCTTTGTGAAATCTGAAGAAAGATTCTGCATTTTCAGTAGTGGCATAAAACAAGGGGATCCCCCGGTGCCAACTGGGCCAGTTTTAAATGGGTCCAGCCATTGACTGCTTGGCAGAAGCCCTCTAAAATGGCTCCCTGGTACCAAATCCCCTGCCTCTAGGACCCAGGGGAGTCACCCCCCACCTGCCTCCCAACTGAGAGGAGGCCAGAAGCTGGGCTGAGAGGAGGTGGGACCCCCCCTCCTCCTCCCTCTCCTGGGCTCCAGCAGCACCAGCCACCCTGCAGTTAAGGGACTCCTTTTACAGATGGAACAAAATAGTTCATTTCAATGGAATAAATGACCATTTTGTTTTATCTGTAACAAAGTGCTGCTGCTTCGTTTCGTTTCATTTCATTTCATTTCATTACATAACGAAACAATGAAAAAGCATTTTGTTTTTCATTTCATGCCAATCCCAGATGAAGGGAACTATTTGGATCATACTGTTCAGTCCTCACTTGGAATACAAAGTCCATTTTTATTAACAAGGGTGACTGCACTATAAACTAAGCCCTCAGAAAACTGATTGTGAGAGCTCAAATGAGATTGAGAAATGGCATGGTAGCCCCCTTGAAATATTTGAGGAGCTGTTGTCACACACCAGATACAACACATGTATGTGCCTCCAAAAGGTGGAACACAAAACAGGGGATTCAAATGGCAAAAGAGGTTTTGAAAAAAAATAAAACATATACAGTGGACCCTTGTATAACAAACAGCTTGTATAATTTGTACAACATAAAAATTCCAGAGATCAGGGAAATTTGCTTAACATAATTGCCTATAGAGAGAATCCATACAACATAAAAATGGGATTACTCCATTTTCAATGCATTCCTATGGGAATTTGTATAAAGGAAAATTTGCTTAACATAATTTCATTTGGAACGAATTAATTCCTTTATACAAGGTACCACTGTAGTAATAATCTTCCAGTTGAGAAGAACTGTTCAACAGTGGAAGGACTACTTTGGAGCTTGAGCATGGGGGAGAGTTCTCCTTTAATAGAGTCTGCATACTGGAATTAAACTGTAAACCGCCCAGAGACTACCTGAAGTGGTATGGGGCAGTATATAACCAGAACACTTTGCTTTGCTTTGCTTTTGTAAGTAGAAGTTAGACAAAAATCTTTTGGATATGCTTTAACAATGGGTTTCTGCATTAGCAGGCAGTTAGACTAAAAGATCCATTCCAAATCCACGTTTCTCTGGATGGATTTGTCATGTCATGAGGAAAATATTAAAACAAGACATCTCCAAGTTCGGTTTTTAAGAGCTAAGCACTCTGTGTCCTTTCTCTTGACTGGGAATCTGTTTGGAGTTTTCCCTTTAAATTATTTTTTCTTTTAAATAAAAAAGTCTTCAGTGTTTTGCATAAAATACATAAAGCAATTTGTCAGTTAATGGAATGTCCTGATACAAAAATGCAAAAGCCACCAGTCTGGCTCAGTTCACGAGGCACACATGGTCATCTAGGCACTACATCCTCCTCATAAAGTTGCTGGTTATTATAGCCTGGCCTACTTCCCAGCTCCTGGGAATACGTTTCAGTGCTGAAATTACTTACAAAAACGAGAAACGTTTTTCTTAAGCATTCAACTTCAGATTGGAAGGTCTTTATTTAGAAATGTTTCCCGAGGCTTCATGTTTTGCTACAGCTTTGCCTTTTCCTTGCTGTGTAAGTATAAGTATGAGTTTGAAATATTTATGTACATTCCTCAGTGGGTAATCTGACTGTGAAGAAAAGGATAAAGCGCTAGCTAGCTATGCTGTGAGAATGTTTGTATGCTTTCATTGGTGTGCTTCAGAGAAAATCAGGCACATTAGGAGAGCAGTGTGCCTGTTTTAAAGTTCCAGACATGGAGTAGGGAGGAAGGCATCTCATACATGCTTGCAATGGGAAGTGGGCATGGTTCAACTTGCTATTAGAGATGGACACAAAATGGAAAAATAGTGGGTTTTTTTGTTCTATTTTGTTTGCTGCTTCATTTCATTATTAACAGTTATTTTAAAAAACATAATGAAACAAAACAATAAAAATCAATTCATTATGCTATATGGGTCTGCTCCCCTGGGTCCTAGAGGCACTCAATTTTGTGGGTAGAATCTGTGTGCAGAGAGATGGGACCCGGGAATGGATGATGTACCAGTAAGATATAGTGGTCCATCTGGGAAGAGTTGTATGAAATTTGCATATGCTAAACTCAGTCTAGAGGCAGATTTCAGAAGTCTCTCTATGACTTTGTGAATGCATCAGGGATAATGTGAGTTGCAGTCCAGCCGCAGCTCAAAAGCCTTATCTTCCTCACCCTTTCAGAATCTTTCTAAAAGAAAGACACATGGGCTGTTGGTAAGACAGGGGCATTCAGGACTGTGTGTGCCTTTGTATGTGCCCACCCTTTGGTTTCTTACATCTGACAGAGCTAAAGACTGGACAATATTTAATCCATCAAACATTCAAAAGCAAGCGGTTCTTTCAAATCTATGGAAAAGCCTGCAGGATTGTAAGTAGCTTGTGAGGACTGAGGCCCCAATTTTGAGGGGGGAAGCTCCACCATTTGGTCCATGAGCTGCCCCTATACAGGCCCTGATCTAGACATGAGAGGCAAAGGAGTTCTGGATTTGTGGTGTACATGTATCACTGTATTGGCCTTCCTATGAAGCTACAATGCATCTTCAGGCAGGAATTGAATAGAGTGGCCTGAGTATTAGAATTCAGAATCTGTATTAGAGATGGGCACAAAACAAAAAAATGGCATTTCGGTTTTTCGTTTGTCATTGAGAGGTCTGTTTCGGTTTGTTTCCGTTTGTCGTGAATTTTTGGAAAAATTTCTTTACCGTTTTTCATTTTTTCGTCTGTTGTTTCTACCCGCTTTTTGCACGATTTTTAAAGCATTTCCGTGCGCGGGCATCCCCCAATGCCCCAGACCAGAGGGAAAACACTAAAAAAAAAGGATGCTGGCAGAGACACAGTATAGACCAGGTATGCAGGGAGGCTGCAAAGGCAGCGGCGGGCGTTGCCCAGGGTGCAAGGCAGCCGCAGAGTGACTGCACTGTGGGGAAAGGGAGGGTACTCACTGAGAGGTATGCAGCACGCACACACACAGGGGGGCTGCAGGACTGAAGCTAGAGTCGCAGAGACAGCAATCCCACCCTAACTCCCACCAGAGATTGCAAGGAGGACGGGGGCTGCCAGAGCTTTTTATGCCCTCTGTGGCTGCCAGACCTGCCCACCCAGTCTGCAAGCTGGGCATGCTATTGGTTGAACATGATCCCATCACATGGCTTGCCTCCATTTTGTGGCTGGTGGCAACATCCATTTTAAAGGGAAAAGAAAAATACATCGCGATGGGAGAAGACAAAAACAAACATTTTAAGGACCCCAACCCCCCTGGTAGGTATTATCAGACAATATAAATAATTATCGCTGCATTTTTACGGATGTCCGGGGTGTTTTTTAACATTTAAAACAGCTCATTTCATTGCGCGTCGCTATTAATGGAAACGAAACGTAACGACCACAATTTTTGTGGTTCTGTTTGTTTCGTTGCATTTTCATCACAATTTTTGTTTGTTGTTTCGTTACGTAACGGAAACGACAAACAGTAACGGAAACGAAAAAATGTTCGTTCCATGCCCATCTCTAATCTATGTATATTCTAATGGCAGCTCTTTGCAAGTCCATGCACTCATGATAGTGGAGTGGGCATGCCATGACCCATTTCTATCCCTGAGCATTAGAATTCCGACTCTGACATTTGTAGGAACGCCTTTGTCAAATGCATTTTCCATTTGCTGTAAAATAACACAAGCCCACTCAATAATAGCAAAAATCTATTTCAGAGTGTGCAGTATTGTTCTACCATTTCCACTTCCCACCTGGGTGTAGGCTCCTGCCCTTTGTCCTCTCAATATACTTCAGGTATGTGAAGGCAGGAGAGTGGTGAGGGCCCCGGGGTACTTTCCTGCTGTAGAGCATTATTAGGTGGAAATAAAATAATGTCTACCAATCTGTCATTTGATCATTCCTTTGACAGAATGAGGAAAGGTTTTTTAACACTGAGTATAATGCTACTTTCCCTGTGAAACCTTTAGAATAATGTGATTCCTCCCAAGTCAATATCCTGCTGTCCTGAAACTCTGGACCAAAAAAAAATGCAATTTCAAGAACTTCAGAGTAAGAAACATATACATTAAACAATTGAGTAGTATATAACAGGGGAGTGTGACTTGATGACATCAACATACGAGCAAAGGATCAAAGACAAGGATGGAACAAGATTCAGAACTTGATTTAAAACATCATGTTATGTGATACTGAAATTACCTCCAAGAATAGCCCCTGGGTTGTTCCATAACTCTGAAAAAAAGGACGGGAGACCAGTATAAAGCACTAGGACTTATTTCATTGACCTCTACTTTAGAGGCAGATTTAAACCTACCAATTAAGACATTGCTCTTGTGAAATTCACCCTCTATGACAATTTACAAGTGCTCTGTAACAAAATGAGGAAAAAAGATGAAAAGGCTAAGTAAAGAAAGTGGAAATTGCAAAATAAATTCAAACTTTGGTGTCAACAATTATGCTTCTACATAGTTAGGGAAACAAGAACAATACAAATTAAGCCTCAGTACATTTGACATTTCTTATCGCAGCTCGTGTGACACCTAGGATTGGGAGACAACTCATGAAGTTACAGTATTTGTCCATGCATAAGACAATATTTTTGTCTAAAATTATTAGACTAAAAATTGAGCCTTGTCTTATACATGGAAGTAAGCCAATAAGAGAGCTGTGTGGTTGGGATACTGTAATTTTGGGTGTTGTCTTATACATGGCGGCATCTTAGAGATGGAAAGATACAGTTATTATAAGTTGCTTCTGGTTTAGAGATGGGCACAACATGAAAAACAAAATGCGGTTTTGTCGTTAAATTACGAAACAAAATGGTAGAATGAGTTTCATGATGAAACAAAATGAACCACCAGTTTTGGCTCCAAAAATTAAATGATTCATTCTGCTGATAAGTCTTGCCTGGAAGGGTTGCTAAGTGATAAAACAATTAAAAAAACCAGTTTCACTCTCTGAAAGAGGAAGAGAGAATTTATGGGCCTGAGCCTGTGCTTCCTTCCTTTAGGGAAAGGCAAGTGAAGCAAAAATAGAACAGAACAAAATCATTTCAGCACTCACCTCAACCCCCCCTCCTTTGCATTCCAAAGTACAGAGGGGGGTGAGGTTTGAATTTAAAATGTCACATTTTTCCTCTTCCTCCTTTTCCATGGGGGCCCATTTTGGAGTTTAATAACTTGTCCCTCTGAACTCCAAACCTCTTCAAATTTGGAGGGCTTACAGGGAAGCGTACAAGGAAGCTACCCGCCAAATTTGGTGCCCCTAGGACCTAGGGGAGCCATCTCATTGCATAACTACTCATTTCATTTTGTTTCATTTCATTCCAAGAATTCTTTTAAAATTTTGTTTAAAATGAAATAAGATAAGATAAGATAAATCTTTATTGCTCCCACATCTGGGGAAATTTACTTGTTACACAGCTCCCAATATAAAAAACAAGTAAAGATGGGTAGGTGCACAAAAAAGTGTAAGGTGAAAGAGAGAGAAAAAATAGCTAATAGAGATTAAATAAAATAAGAAACCCAATATTACACTATAAACATTTGCATATAAAAATAAATATATATAAAGAGAAGTTACAGTATACCCCATATGAATATGTCAAACTGAAACAAAATGAAACAAAATGCTATGTTTCATTTTGTGCCCATCTCTGTTCTGGTTTAGAACAAACTCATGACTTGGTAGCTTCTAAAAATAATATTATTAACAGGCCTGCTCAGGTGTGTGGAGGAGGGGCACCCCCTAGTCCACACCCAGACCTGTCAAAAAGCTCCAGCTGGTAGGTGGGAGGGAGGGATGAAAGGCACAAAAGAGGAGCAAGAGGGGAAAACAGCAATCAAAGGGCCTTTTCATACGACCCCTAAAATCCGCAGAAAATGGCTCCCAGATCTGGAGCTTAACATTGTTTCCCCACCAGCTCTGGAGTTTACAAAAAATTAAGTGCGACCATGCCCACCTAAGTGTGTCCCAGCGTACTTTTCAAGTACCTGCTCTCTGGGGGTGAAAAGTTCCTGATGCGGATGTAACATAGTGAGTGCCGGGCTCTCCTCGCTTCTGTTTGTTGGTTTTTTTGGCCCCCCGCTCCTTTAAGACTGGAATGCTGCCGGGAACAGAGCGAGACGGCAGAACGGAGGTGAGCCAGCATTCTTTTCTTTCTTTTTTCTCCCTCCCCTCACGCAGACAGCAGCCAGGAGTGTGGAGGGGGTGGGAACACAGGAACAGCGACAAACCCCCAAGATCTCTGGTCCAAATTTAAGAGGCCAGCTGATCTTAGGGGTTGTGTGAAATGGCCCAAAATTTACTTACCTTGGGGCTCCAAAGTAGCAGGGGAACCTCCTGAAGTCTGGAAAGATTTGGGGGTAATGGGACTTAGGTATGAAGCTCCAAAGCGGCTGGGGGTAGTTAATTGGCAAAGTGTTAAGGGAGCATGAAGGCAATTAGGGAGTTAATTTTAACTGGGAGCTCCAATTTTAACCATTAGCCATCCACTCAGAATTTTCTTCTCTTTTTCTGTTAAAAATATATGGCCCAATGTCCCCAAATGAGGTGAGTTAGCATAAGTAAAATAAGGGTGGCCCATCCTGCAGAATTTATTTATTTATTTATTTATTTATTTATAAACTTATATCCCACCCATCTTCCCGGCGGGAACTCTGGGCGGCTAACAATGTTAAAAAGCATATAAAATAAGAGAGAAAAAAACCTCCAAACAGAAAACAGCAGAGGGTAAGATGGCGGCAGTGGAGAGAGTGAAGGAAGTAAGAGGTAAACAAAACAAAAAAAAACTAACCGATAAGGTCACCAAAGGCCTCTTTAAAGAGAAAGGTCTTCAAAGCTTTCTTAAAGGCAGGCAGGGACTCCAGCAGGCGCAGCTCACTGGGAAGATGGTTCCAGAGGGAAGGCCCCACCACAGAGAAGGCGCGGTTGCGCGTGCGCATTTTCCGCGCCTCTCTGGGTGTGGCCACTCTCAGTGAGCGCGCCTGCGACGATCTCGTGGGTCTGGATCCGGATGCCCTCAGGGAGATACGCTCCGCCAGATACTCTGGTCCCAAGCTGTGGAGGGCCCTGAAAATCAAGACCAAGACCTTGAACCTGATCCGGAAGGCAACGGGAAGCCAATGCAGGCGGACCAGGACTGGGGTGATGTGCTCGTATCTACGGGCACCCACCATCAGCCTGGCCGCCGCATTTTGCACCCGCTGCAACCTCCGGACCAGGCCCAAGGGCAACCCCACGTAGAGGGCATTGCAATAGTCGATCCTTGAGATCACCAGAGCCTGCACAACTGTCCTCAGGGAGGACTCATCAAGGTACTGGTGGAATGAAGGTAGGCCAAGTACATAAATACACTATGGAATGTGTTCCTCTTTCACTGGGGAATAAATATGAACAGTGGCAGGCTACGATCAATGGCCAAGTAGCTAAAGAGATATTCAGTATGGATGTGCCTTCATGCCACTGTCCACTATGACAAAAGGCCTGAATTTATATCGCAAGTGCTTCACATCAGAAGTCTCTGTTTTGTTTCACCCACCCATCTACCAAAATCCCCAAGGTACCATGTTATGTGCCAATATAAAGTTGTAAATAATAGTGAAGAAATATATGTAAAATAATGATATTTAATGTAATAAAATCTTGCATTGCAGACAAACAAGATGCATATATTGGAGAAAAGAATATTTTAAAAAGCGATTGGCAGCCTGAAGAATTTGGAAGAATTAATAAGAGCAATAAAAGATTTCGTATTTTTTTCACTGTATATACAGGTCCCCCCCCCCAAAGGCACAGCACTAAAATATTCATACTTATTCCAAGCTTCCAAGCTTTGTATCATCCCTAGGAAGACAGCAGGCAGCTGTATGATCAAGAAGATTAACATATGTTATAATGGAGAAAAGAGCATTAAGAACTAAGTACACCTTCATGAATGCTGCTTTCTGTTAACAAGAGATGAAAAGTCGCTCTCCACAGAAGCCAATTTTATACTTATTTTATTATGCACGGTACTGAAAAAGACCAGTCATAGCAAGAAAAGACTGCAAGTGACAAAAAGGAAGGTTAATGCTTGTCATCTATTTTATATTGTAACTGGGTGGGGGTTCTTTTAAGAGTAACTCCCCCCCTTTAGAAAATGCCAGTTGTGGTTCCTTTCAGTCTCCTTTATTTATTTATTTATTTATTTATTTATTTATTTATTTATTTATTGGGCTTATATACTGCCCGTCTTCCCGAAGGAATTCTGGGCGCTTTACAACATAGGAAAATATTAATAACAACTATTAAATAGAAAGAATTAGACAATTTAAAACAATTTAACACAAATAAATAAACTGAACAATGAAGGGTGGCTAACAGATGGCAGAAGGGGGAAGAAGAAGGGGGAAAAAACACTTCAGTCACCAAACGCCTCCCGGAAAAGGAGAGTTTTTAATGCCTTCCAGAAGGCTGGCAGGGACGCTGCTAGGCGCACTTCTGCTGGGAGATGGTTCCACAAGGTGGGGCCAGCCACAGAGAAGGCTCGGGTACGGGTGGATGTTCTCCGAGCCTCCCTGGGCATGGCCACACGCAGCATGTGTGCCCGCGACAACCTAGTCATTCTACTAGTTGTTCTACCCTCATTTGAAAAATTGTTTATGTGTGTATGGTGGTTCAAATTACAGTGAATAAAAATTATACTACATGAACTGCTGGATAATTCAGTGGTTTGGTAGGGGCTGGTCTCAATGACCTATAGGGTTTAGCTCTGCAGTTCTATTATTGTTGTTGTTGTCCAACAATACCAGGCAGAGTAAATCAAAATTATAAAAATAGTCTGGTATTACATAAGAGATATACGTTTTAACCAAAAACCTAAGTATCTGTTCAATATTGTTGCAGTGACCACTTCTTCAGCTGTTTGACCAGTCCCAGGCAGGTGCATGGGTATGCCTGTCCCGCCTCCTTGTTTGAGTTGATGATCTGTCAAGGTGGTGCAGCAGAGAAGCCTATGCTTCTGCTGGAGACTGGTCAAAGAGCTGAAGAGGAGAAGGAGAGGTGCATCCTTCAACTGGCCAGTGGGTCATTGGCTGGTGAGAGTGGGATTCAGTAAAGGGACCAGGAGATGGGAACATGCAGCACTTAGGCTGCCATGCCTAGGATGAACTGGCATGAACCTCCACACCTAGGAGACTAATAAGTGATAGAACTCCTAGTTACAAAATGCTTCTTAAGGTTCAACAGGTCACTTCCTGAGACCTTTAGTTTTAAAAAGTGACACTAGTTAGCTTAAAATATTTAAGGGCATTTAAGGCATTTCTTTGGCATTTTAAAAGGAATTTTTGGATATGCCATTCTCATATCAGTTCTAAGGGACAGTGGAATTATTTTGTCTTTTGTATTTCTTAAAGATTTCTGAGGTACTATATCAAAAATCGTCTCTAGTGGGAACTCTAAAGCATTCACCTGTATTCTGGCATGTTTCTAATGTTAGGACAACACATTAACAATGGTTCACTTTACCATATGCTGTACCTGCTCAATTGGAACATTGATATCCATAAATGGCAATCTGACTGCCAAGAAATAATAACATGCACATAAAACCATGCATACTTTTAAAAATACAAAGGACTAAAATGCAATGTGGGAGTTGAGCACATTAGGTAAAAAGCATAGATTAATATAGCATTCTAAATAAATACACAAATTGGCTTTTAAAACAATGGCATTCCATTTGGGCAGAACAATCAAAGTTTTGCAACCGAGTACCCCCAAACAACAACAACAACAACAACAACAACAACAACAACAACAACAACAACAATGGTAGGGAATGGGATATGTTGCAGGATGGAGGTTTGAAGAACTGTGTTGAAAACAAAACAAATATTAGATTTCTAAATATGAGTTTGTGTAGAATATCCCCCAATTGGGATAAAGCAACCAAATATTTTGTGACATATGAAACAGATTATGCTTATCCACAGTGAATTTGATGTCTGTCTAATATAGCACAGATGAAGTTTTTTTTTCGTGTGTGGTTAAACCAATACTCTACTGGAGTCTGTTTCAATGGACATAGCATTCGGTAGAGGAAGATATACAGTGGTACCTCAGTTTATGAATTCAATGTGTTCTCTGAATTGCAAAAAAATCATCAACCAAAGCATGCACAGGGGCTGCACTATAATCCTCCCAGGCGCAATGCATCCTGGGGGAACTTGCTTCGCATTGAAAAATAAATAAATAAATAAATAAATCATAAACTGAGGCATTATTTTCAATGGATTTTCATTTGTAAACCAAAAATTACATTGACCAAGGCTTTCGTAAAATGAGGTACCACTGTAAAACGCAAGGGTTGTTATTTGCCTTGGGCTCACAGTCTATTAGCAGACTTTTAACAGTCTATAGATAGACTGTTGTCTGTTAACAGATATTTGTAGGATTAAAATAAAAGGCTGGCACATGGACCAATGCCAAACTATTTTATTTTATTTTACTTTCTCCCTGGTACCTAGTGGTAAGATGGATTATGCCTCGGAGCAGCTCTGTCACAAATCCATATTCGCTCCTCAGACTCCTTGCTTCCAGTAGTGCAGGTACTGCAAACGCACCGTGAACAGAGACTGTGTTCAAAGGGCTCTGAACTCTTACTCTTTGGAAGACAAAATGAACTCTTTCCACATAACACTGGGATTGTAAGAGATAACTATTTTATGAACCGTCAAGTGCAGCCTCTTCTTCTTATGAGTGGAAATTGGAGAGGGAGAGGGAGACGCAATAAGAAGAGGAATGTCTACTATCATAAGACTTAAATGAATGAACTTCTTTTCACTGGTATTCAGGAACAGATGTCCTTATGTTCAGATTGCCCCCTATAAAGCAAGCTGTCTCATCTATTTTCACATTGAGCTTGTCATCAAAGAAAATCTAACAAATGATGTCATCTTTATACACTGCTTCGTGTAGTAAGTTGCACTGGAGTAGAAACATTAAATCGGTAGGGATTTGGTGAATCAACTCCTCCATAAGTTTGATCGATTCATATGGACCTACTCCAGTTGTGACGACTTTTAGTGTAGTACGCTGCAGTTAAAGGAGGCCCATCTGAATTGATGGAACTTAACAGAGGCGTTGACTAACCAAATCCCAATGGATTCGGTGAACACATTCTAGTGTGGGATTCTCACTATGTGAGAGGATATCAGCCAATAGGTCATTCACACACAAAATGATGTTCTCAACTGTGAAACTTTCTTTCCCCCAATCTCTTAGCCTCCTTCGGAATAATATCTGAAGTTTGATGGCCATTGTTGAACCAATAGATGAGTGAGAGATTTTAGCACATACTTCAGTAGGTTTGTTTCATAGCCATCCCATAATTACCAATGATGAAATCTGGGGTGTGGAGTATGCTTGAGAGGTGACATTCTTCCCAATCTGACATCATCAGGTCACTGGAGCCTAGCTTTCTTTTTGATAGATAGGATGACAGGAGGAGCACGTGGGCTAGTGACATGGCCATTTTTGCTCTTCTGTTAGTAGCACAGGACATTTGACAGAAATAAAACAGAATTGAAAGGAAGTGAATATGTCAATAAAAGAAATGTTTCCTGATTCGGTCATTTACAGACTTCAGTTTGGAAGAAGTGGGCAGGACTGTCAATGATAAAGACCTGTGGAGACCGATGATTGATAGTCATAAGTCAAAAGCAATTAGATAGTACACTATATTTATGCCTACTTTTAGGTAAAATGTAGCAGTGTGATACATATTAAAAGTAACATGAGTTTAAGTCAGACTAGGTGATATATCCAGAAGGTTTTTTTTTAAAGGTGCTCTCACAAAGATGCTTGTTTGTCATAGGACACCTATGTTTATTGTAGTTGGTATCTTTTGCTTTATGATTGCTCATGGAAAGGTGAACACAGGCTTAATTTGTGCATCTGGCTTTAGCTTCAGGTGTTTCTGAGGAAATGCTACTGTTGGGAGGAAAACAGATTAGTCCTTAGAATTTCACATTCCCTTTAACATCTGATATGACCCACTGACGTTTAGTCCATTCAACATATGCATATGGTGTATGTTAGTATTGGCAACAGTGGCACTGGACGGGTTCCAATTTTAGCTCTGAGGTCTTTGCAGCTGCAAATATAGACATTACAGCCAATGAATATTTGGTATGAAATGCATATCCCATCACATATTATATTCCACACCTCATTCTGCTGCTATATGTCTGAAGAAGTGCACGTGTAGTCCATGAAACGTTACATTAAAACATGAAAGTTATTCTTTAAGGTGCCACATGATTTATGTCTGTTTTGCTTTGTTTTTCTTTGATTTTACCTGGAAATTGTATTACAGCAGCTTTGGCAGGCATTGTTCAGGCCTTAAGTCATGCAGCCATCCACATATGCCTGTCCTGGTAAAAGTGTGTGTGTGTTTATATGTGTTTCTGTTTATCTGTTGTATCTGTGTCTGTGTTTATAAGCCTGCATACATATCTGTGTATGCCTAGAGCAAGATAAGTGCACAGACAAATCAGAGTCATGATTTTTTTAAGCTTATGCCTTAAAATAATTTATCCATACAAATAAATCTGTTGGGCTTTTGAAAAACCAAACCAAATCATGTATATATCTTTCATTATGCCCCAGTAAATGTTTTGTTGTCCAAACCTTCTGTCATTCATTTTGTGCAATAGCGGTTGTTTTACTGGGGTTCATCTGTTTGTCAGTGTTAATATTATGACCTGGCTTTTTAGCGGCATAATGTTATGACACATTTGTCAAAGAGAGCTCCATCATCTGGCATGAACAACAGACGCGGAGGCAGTTTTCATTTGGGATGCAATATGCATTACTTTGTGATAGAAGCTGTGGCTGAAAATGGTGGATATTGTCAGTCTGTTCCTTTTTCAAAGTTCTTGTTATGGGTTACTAAATTTCATTTTATTCAACTCAGTACAAATTTGATTAATTAGTATAGAATATTTATAAGTAAGCCTGCCATCTGCTCCTTATTCATATATTCTGGAATAGAGATGGGCACGACTTAGCGGTATTCCTGTTTCCGTTTCCGTTACTCGTATCCGTTACTCTACGGAAACGGTAACCGGAATTACTCCACCAGAATTCGAGCTCGAACCGACGAACGAACAATTTGGTCTGATTTGTCGTGCTCGTTACTTGCATCGCGCAATGCCAAGCGGCACAGAAAAAAAGTTTTTAAAAGTTAAAAAAAAACGATTCCCGGCCCTAAAAGTAGGTGAAAACTGTCTGAGGGCACCTACCAGGCCAGAAGGGTGTTTTATTTTGGGGGGGGTTCCCCGCCCCCCTCTCCTTGGCTATGGCTACTGCTGCGCTGCTGGTACCAGGCTGGGAGGGCGCATCCATTTGCCATGCAGTGCGGGGGATCCAAAATGGCGACCGCAATATTTTTTTTGAAATCGTTGCCCAAAACCCCACCAAAGCACCACAGAAACATGCGAAAATTAGCTATTTTAAATGCTTGAATTTTTACAGTAGCAGCAGTGGGTTTTTCTTGCAAAAAAAAAGTCTCCGTTGATTTTATTTTATTTTATTTTATTTTATTTTATTTTATTTTATTTTATTTTTTTACACCTGGACATTCGCAATGATGGGCTTGCCCATGGGAGTGGACCATGCAAATTTCCCACCAATCGCATGGCCACTTGGCCAGGTTGACCACAGAGACTTCTGAGATGTGCCAATCGGGCATAAACAGCCCACTAATCGTAGCCCAAACCCGAACCCTAAGCCTAAGCCTAACCCATACGCCAATACACTGTCCTTCTAAGTGGGTCAGAGAGGCACCCAGAGGTGCACCCCAGTACTCACCCTAACCTCACCCGTAACTAGCCTAACCCTAGCCCTTGCACTAACCCGTCTTAACCCTAAGCCAGATCTACTTGCATTGCACTACATGCAAGTACGTGAGACACAGCGGGTGCAAAGAGTCTGCCAGTCCATCACTTGTGGCTCTGGCTGACTCCTGCAGCTCCCTTCAGGAGCCCACTACCTCCCCAAACCAATACTAACGAAAATGAAAAAACGAAAAAACGAACCGACTAATTTTTGCGAAATTTCACGAAAAACGGAAACGAGCCGAAACGGACTGCCTCCGACACACGACAACTCGAAAACGTCATTTTCCCTAGTCGTGCCCATCTCTATTCTGGAATATTATTCCTCGCCAATAAACATTTCAAGGAAGCAGTAGGACTTGATCGTTTAGCTTTTAAACTACCATTCCCTGAATTCCCAACAGGTCTTGAGGTCAGATAGATTCTGATAGATTTGGTTCAAAAGGCTATTTCCCCTCTAGCGGGTGTATGCAGGAACATATCTATACTGGATGGTGATGTACACACAAACAAACAAACATAAAAGACAAACAAACATAAAAGTTTATTGATATATTAATAGTGCTTTTTAAAAAGTTGTGCTTGTCAGAGTATATACTTAATTTCTGCTCTGTATTGTGTATTCCTGCAAGCTTTCTTTTGTGATTGGCCATGAGAAGGTAAACATGGGTTTAATTTGTAAGTGTGAATTTTGAGGCTCTCCTCTCTGAGGAAGCCTTGTTGAGGGAGATAAATCCATCTATTCACAGAGAATAAAAGATGTCTTTGATGGCTCATTTAAAGCTAGCATTCAGTGATATACGTGGGTAACAACAATAGCAAGCTCCTTGCAGTTCTGATTAAGGGACAAAAAGGGGGGTCAAGAAAATTGCACAAGTGATTTCATTCCTGTAAATTCAGTTTACCCCCTTTTCTCCCTTCTTTATTTCTGATTTCCTTCCATTGTTTGTTATTCCCTTTCTCTGTGTCCTGACATCTGAGTGTGCGACCTGCATGAAGGGTCTGTCTCTCACATGGTTGAGGCTCACTTTTCCTTTTTGCTTTTATCCTTCTAACTGTAACTAGGCATCACAACTGTAAGTAAATACAACCTCCCCCCCCCAACATGTTTCCAAGGTATTTTCTTAATACATAAAATGTGAAAAGTGGTGGGTTAGTACAATCTAAGGCATTTTTCAAGTTTTCTCTGTGCAATTGTTGTTTGTACCCAATGCTATGCTAACCATAGAAGAAATTAACCAAATTCTCCAATAGTAGACTGATTCTGTTCCTGTTTTATAGAAACATTAAAGGTGCCCTTGATAAATGTGCCCACCCTTTCTCAGCTTTTATTCTGTAAAGGTCACTCAAGACTATCTGGTTTGGATTAATGACTTTCTTAAAGTCACCAGTCATGCCTGAAGCAGAGTATGGCTGGCTGGTTTATTGGTAAATGTAATATAGGTCCAGTTGCCTTTAGGAACTGTGTCTAATTTTATTCTCATAAATAAGCACTTTCCATGCAAAACTCAGCAGTAGTGTTCACTTGCTAAAACAATATTAGCAGCTATTAATACAATTAAAGCTTTGTTGTTCAGGCAGGAGCCAGCCAATGGTAAGGACTCTGTAGCCCAATTGATTTCAGTGAGAGAGATTTAGGTAAGAGATCAGCTCCCCCATTAAAAGCAATAAGCCATTAAAATGCTTAACTGTGCGCTGGATCATCCCCTCAACTTCTTTGGGGTTTTTTTTGGGGGGGGGGTTGTTTTTGTTTTTTGTAAGCAAGATAAAAACACATCTAATTTTAGCCTTCCAAGATCAGCATTTTGAAGGGGTGGAATGCTCTATTACCGATTTTCTTTTTTTTCTTTTTTTTTTAAAATTGCATCATGGAAGTTTTGTAGTGAATTTCTGATGTCTCAATAGTTCTGGAACTTTGAAGTTGTATTTGAATATATCTACTGCCAAAGAGATCAAAGGATTTTAAATAATCCGTTTGCATCGTGTAGCAAGAGATTTAAATAGCTCTACGTACCTAGTATTCACTTATTAAACAATGTCAGGGAGTTAGAACTAGGGCCCTTTCTGACAGATTTATTGAATGCAAATGAATTTAGTAACAGAAATGGCTATATTACCTTTTGTACTGAATTACAGCACCAGAGTAGCTTCTAACACCAATTTCCTTTAAATAGCTTTGCTGCAAGAGTAGGCTCCAAAAGACCAGTAGATGTGTTAAATTTCTTCATTTCTCCCGCAATTCAGTTTTAAAACAGTGTAACAATTTATCTTTAAAACACACACACACCACAAAACACACAGGAATTCACTCACCATTTTAACACCTGGGTATCAAATAGTAGCTGTAGTAGTGACTGAGTCACAACCATCATGCTGAAAACTGATATGCAAATTAAGCTGGCAAAACCTGCACTGAGCTGTAGCCACCATTCTGTGCAAATCCCCAAAATAAACCTTAGTCAGTAAGCTGATCGTTCTAAATATGACCCACATGAAACAGATGCAGATAACATATTTATGGTTATTTCACATAAGACACTATGGTCTCAATGTACTGTGATAAGGATAAAATTTGTCTAAAAAAATAGTTATTGATTGGTTTTCTTTGTTAGTTGCCAATGCACCATTATCAGTTATAAATGCATCATTGGTGGTTCATCAAAATTGCCACGCTGAGTTAGTTATATAGCAAAAGGTTTATTTAAGGCAGATAGAGTTATAACACAGAACAATACAGTCTAGTAAATAGGTTAGTTTAAGAGATCCTAGGAGCAGCATGGCCAGAGGCATTGCTGTCCAGGACTCTTACAGTAGGTTAGTTTAAGGGATCCTAGGAGCAGCATGGCCAGAGGCCTCGCTGTCCCCGGACCCTTACAGTAGGTTAGTCTAAGGGATCCTAGGAGCAGCACGGCCAGAGGCCTCGCTGTCCCCGGACCCTTCGAGTGATGGTCTTCCGTGGTCTTTTTATACTCTTTTGCATGATGTGGTGACGTATTTTAGTACGCATACAAGTGATTGTTTATGTTGGCCTATGTCCATCTGGATGCCTCTGGTGAGCCATCCTGTCTCCTGCCTGCAAGAGGTTTTCGCCCACGGGTGTGAAGTGTGCCAGCTATGACGCCAAGCCTGCCGGCTCAATTTGACCTTATGCCCTGTGAGCTCATTTGGGTCTATTTTTGCTTTTGAGGCATGTTAACCCGTTCCTATCAGTCCTTACTTTTTCTCTTCGCGAAAGTTGAAAAAAACTAAATAAAAAGCTATTCTTGAACTAGCTCTGAAAAACTCTGAAAAGTTAAGGAGTATAATATCCATTAGCTTAAGCCTTATGTCTGCTGGATGATTTACTTGAGGTGACATGGTGCTTTTTGTTAACAGTAAGGAGGTCTTGTTTCCTTAGGACCTAAGATTGCCATTTTTATAATCACAACTTCCCCCATTTTTTTTTTTAGCATACATTAAAATCATGACACAAAATTCAATTAAAGTTTCCTTAGAGGGTGGCATTTGATTGACAGTGGGGTGCTCTGCTGTTTGAGTGTTAGGTAAAGCAGAGACCCAGGATAGTATCAAGGGTATTCTATATTGGGATCAAACCAGGGGCATAAATCAAACTATTGTGTATTCAATAACTGGAGTGGCTTATTTCTGCAAACCAATTTAAACTGTATAATAAATTAACATAAGGGAATCAGGGGGGCATGGACAATACATATATACCATAAGGCTGAATGGGAGGGCTATGGGCATCAGTTAAAATGAAGCTTAATCAGCTTTCCTATTTTCTGTACTTATTCATTCAAGAGTTAAATTGTCATGGATTTAAATTTCAGTGACACCCAATTTTTATTCTATTACAAGGGGCAACACAAGTGTTAGACAACACAATAACAGATATTTGGAGGACAAAAGACGCACCGGGCGTTTAGACACAACATGAATAGCAGCCTTAGACAACACACATATATGTGCGCAGATGGAATGAGAGAGTGTTTGGAATAGTTCTAAGTTTAAGTTGTTAGAAGGGAAGAATTCCATAAATCAAACTTTTGCAGCAAAAAGAAAAATTTGGAGTAAAATAGTCACTGGTTTGGTGCTGTAAAAATCAGCTAAGCAGAAATGTCCAGTTTCCACAGCAGAATTATGAATTATGAAACCCTATGCAGGAACAGGAAGAGAATTCCTGTCTTTAATTACCTAATAAATTGTCACACAGACATTACTTCAATTAACCCCGAAACAAAGTAAATTATCTAACAGTTCTATAAAAATGTCCCTAAACTCTTTTCTTAAAAACAAAAATCTCATCTCTATTACAATGCTTCAATTAAACTCAAAACAAAGAAAATATTTACCTAATAAAATGTCACACAGACTTCACTTAACCCCAAAACAAAACAAAATTGTCATATTTAAACAACTGAATTACACAAACATTCCAGGCTACACAAGCCTTCTCCAGACCTTTATTTTTTGCACACACACAAGGAAGGGGGATGTGGAACACACTCTGGGTCTTATATTTTAAAATTCCGGCTACACAAGCCCATTTAAACAACATCTAAGAGAAAAAAAACACATTCTGCTGTAGAAAAGGCATGGGTCTGCTGTCATTAGGAGATGGCCAAGTTGGGCCGCAATCATTATGCAGATTAAAAGAACATTCTTGGGCAGTAGGCTGTTGTGAAGGAAACGAAAGCTGGAGAGCTCTGGTGATGATGTAATATCATCTACCACCTTTAAAAAGTCTCGGAGGGCTACAGACAGATTCTGCATGGCATCAATTAGTGTTTGATAAGGATTTTGAGCCATGTCTGACAAATCATGAACTGACGGGAATTGCTTTTTGTTTTGTAAAAAATCCAGTCTACTGTTTCGGCTTTTAACTAAACAATATGCAACAGAGGAATGGCAAAACACAAGAAGTCCTTGGCTGGCTTGATAAGAAATGGCTTTCACTATCACGTTTACATTCTTAGAGGAAGGAATTCGTCTTTCAGAGGAAAAAAGGTGTCGCTTTTGAAATGAGCGCTTTTGAAATGAGCACTCTGCAACAGAAGCGGCAAAAGTCCTTGACTCTGATAAGAAAAGGCTTCAGAGGAAAAAAGGTGGGGGCTGCGTTCCTTTTTAAAAATGAGGAAGGGGGGGGTCGGCGTGCCGCTTTTTAAATGAGCTCATAGAATAAGGCAGACACTTGATTTGTTAACTGTTTCTGCCACACACACGTTACTTGGGACTTCTTGAGCCAATTAATATAAAAACAGAGATATAAAAACAGGCCAAAATTTATTTCTGGGCAAGAAGAAAAACAAGTCAGGGAGTCAAATTCTGTAGCTAAACTATTTCTCCCCTATTAACCAAGCAAAAAATTTTTTGGCTTACCTTAGCTGGAAATGCAGATGATCAAAGGAAAATGGAAATAGAGCAGAGGTCAGAGGGGATTGTTATTGGTTGGAAACAAGGACAGTCCAAGGAAAAAAAAAACTCTCATGAGGCAAGCTGAGACCCGTTCACCCTCGCCGCTGGCAGAACTTTCTCCAGCGTAGCGTGGTTTCCCGGCCAATGCACCATCTGATAAGGATAAAATTTGTCTAAAAAAATAGTTATTGATTGGTTTTCTTTGTTAGTTGCCAATGCACCATTATCAGTTATAAATGCATCATTGGTGGTTCATCAAAATTGCCACGCTGAGTTAGTTATATAGCAAAAGGTTTATTTAAGGCAGATAGAGTTATAACACAGAACAATACAGTCTAGTAAATAGGTTAGTTTAAGAGATCCTAGGAGCAGCATGGCCAGAGGCATTGCTGTCCAGGACTCTTACAGTAGGTTAGTTTAAGGGATCCTAGGAGCAGCATGGCCAGAGGCCTCGCTGTCCCCGGACCCTTACAGTAGGTTAGTCTAAGGGATCCTAGGAGCAGCACGGCCAGAGGCCTCGCTGTCCCCGGACCCTTCGAGTGATGGTCTTCCGTGGTCTTTTTATACTCTTTTGCATGATGTGGTGACGTATTTTAGTACGCATACAAGTGATTGTTTATGTTGGCCTATGTCCATCTGGATGCCTCTGGTGAGCCATCCTGTCTCCTGCCTGCAAGAGGTTTTCGCCCACGGGTGTGAAGTGTGCCAGCTATGACGCCAAGCCTGCCGGCTCAATTTGACCTTATGCCCTGTGAGCTCATTTGGGTCTATTTTTGCTTTTGAGGCATGTTAACCCGTTCCTATCAACTGGTTCTTCTACTTGTAATTACAACTGTGATTGCACGTGGCTGTTTTATTTAGAATATACCACTGTATCTGAGAATGAATGTGGAACAATTAACTCCTAGAGTGACTGTGCCTCTGGATTCCCATCATCTCAATCCCAAATAATAGGCAGTTTGACTTGGAATTGACTTGGTACCTCTGCAGGTTTAAACTGAATCCAGTGTTATCCTAGTGATCGTAGTGGAACTTTCTTACACTCCTCCCTCTGTCGCTGTCACTGTCGCCATCGCTGTCTTCTTCTTCTTCTTCTTCTTCTTCTTCTTCTTCTTCTTCCTCTCCTCCTCCTCCTCCTCCTTCCTAGCATTTTCCCACAGGTGTGGGATCCATTTTTCAGATTCCTGAATCCCACTTCACCTGATCAATTGGGTCTTCAGGGTGCAAGCCAATGATTTAAGTGTCCTTATTGACAGTGTCCTGCAATCTCTGTTTTGGTTGTCCACATGGCAGTTGACCATCAATTTTTGGGTAGTAAGCAATAGTGGAAGGTGCCACTCTCAGGCCATGTCCATACCTGTGAAGGTGACTTTCTCTCAGCTGTTCTGTAATTGATGTCATACCTAGTTATTCTCAGATAGAATCATTTATGATGTGGTTGAGTAGGGAGATACCCAGTATTCAACAGCACATATCTATTTCAATGGCATGGAGGTGTCTCTTTACATCCATCATTGCTGCTCAGCGCTCTGTACCATATAGTGCACCGGGGAGGATATCATCTTGTAGATCTTAGATTTGAGATGGATCGGCATTATACCCCAATCCTCTGTTTTGTCTGAAATCTGGCTCTAGTGAGTCTTCCAGTCCCCAGACCCAATAGAGACTGACTGCCTTCCCATTCTACCAGATTCTACCAGATGGACCTGCCCTTTAACAGCTTCCATTCAAGATGTTATTTTCTTTACATTTCCCATTCTGGGATTCATATATTTCATCACTCCCACACCTCCCATGACAGTACAACACACCTGAAATTCTGTGATTCCAACATAATTTTTATAGTCCTCAGCTACGACATCTACCGTTCATGCTCCGTATTGTTGTCTAAGGCACTATCCTTTCAGTTTAATGCTATCAGTAATTCTTTTTCGACTCTTACAGTTCCATAAAATGCTGATCTAAAGTGTAATATATACTTCAAAGCATACCATATGTACATGATATAAACCTTAAAAGACATGAAATGCTCATTTCTGTTTAGTTCACAATATAATCTATAAGTGCAGCCCATCTTTCATTATAATTCCTCACCTTATTTCTTCTCTTATGAACAATCACTTCACTTTTTGTTAGCTCAGCAACTTGAACAAGCCACATATAAACTTATATCTTTCAAGTCTGCAGTATCTTTTTATTACTCCTTTTGCAGCCATGGATGCTTGAACAACAAAGGAACAAATTATTCTGCGAGACTCTTAAAATTTCTCCCTCATATGAATTAATAGTCTGTTCAGTCACCCTAAGAAAATTTTCCCAATTCATTTCTAAAAATAAGTAGCAATCTGGCCACAACATATGTGTGAAAATCACTCACATCTCCATGCCAACAATTAATGCTAGGGAGCCAGATTGCTTTGGACACTTCTGTGGGTGTCACAACTAACCATATATGCTGGTATTTTTAATTTAGATGTGACCATTCTTATGATGTACTCTGCATCTTATCTTTTCCATGGACATGACTGCTGAACATCAGCTCACTGATTTAGAGTAGTGCATTCCAACTTTGTGTTCCAACACATTCTTGGACTACAACTCCCAGAATGCCTGGTATAGAACTCTAGTGGGGAAGATCAGCCAAGGCTACGGCTGATCAATGGTTTGAGACAGCTTCCCGTGCCGTCGACCGAATCGCCCCCAAGCGCCCCCTCCGCAGCAGAGCTCGACCTTTGCCGTGGTTCACAGCGGAGTTGAGAGCGATGAAGCAGGAGCGGAGGAGGCTTGAGAGCAGCTGGAGACGTAGCCAGACGGTTTTAAATAAGACTGCAGTCGTAATCCAGACTAGGCGCTATTCCCATGTGATCAGGGAGGCTAAAACATCATACTACTCCCTGAGAATTGATGAGGCCTCGAACCACCAGGCGGAGCTCTTCCGGGTGGTTCGAGACCTCAACAATCCTAGTCTGGATAGGCCTCCTCCTACTGATTTCAGTAGTGAGAACTTTGCAGTCTTCTTTAGATCAAAAATAGAGGCCATCCGGGCCGGCCTCAAATCCGATTGCACTAGCCCTCCCTCAACACCCCCTGTTGCTTCACCCCCCCACTCTCCTCGATTGGTCGAGTTTGGGCCTCTCTCCTCTTCGGATGCCTCCAGGGCAATTGCCCATTGCCGACCCGCGGCCACCCCCTTCGACCCTTGCCCATCATGGCTCATAAAAGCTGCCGGGGGGACTATGCCCGAATGGGCTTCTGCCATCGCCACCGCCTCCTTCAGCGAGGGGTTTTTTCCCTCCCGTCTGAAGGAGATGGTGGTAAAGCCCATTTTGAAAAAAACAGGCTTGGCATTGGGCCAATTGGCCAATTACCGTCCGATTGCCAACGTCCCCTTCATGGGCAAGGTCATCGAGAGGGTGGCCACGATTCGGATTCAATCATATCTGGAGGAACAGCGGTGCCTTGATCCATGCCAGTCCGGGTTCAGGGCTGGCTGGGGGACTGAGACAGCTCTGCTCGTGCTGCAAGATGACCTAATCCGGGCGGCCGACAGGGGTTGTTCTACCCTGTTGGTTCTCCTGGATTTGACAGCGGCCTTCGATACCGTCGACCATGGTATCCTACTGGACCGGCTCTCTGAGGTTGTTATCAGAGGCACTGTTTGCAGTTGGCTCCGGTCCTTCCTGGAGGGTCGGCTCCAGTATATGCAGCATGGTGGAAAGTTGTTGGCCCCGTGGACACTCCCTTGTGGGGTTCCGCAGGGCTTGTCTCTCTCCCCCATGCTGTTCAACATCTATGTAAGACTGCTGGCTGGGGTCATTCGGAGATTTGGAGTCTGCTGTCATCAGTACGCTGATGACACGCAGCTCTATCTCTCCTTTTCCACCACTGCAGTAGAAGCTGTCTGGACTCTCGACCAGTGCCTGGAGGCGGTCATGGCTTGGACCAGGGCCAACAGGCTCAAACTCAACCCCGAGAAGACTGAGGTGATGTTCTTCAGGAGTTCTCCATCTGGATACGGAGGCCCTCTCCCCAGCTTGGAGGGTGTTCCCCTCCAGCTGTCAGACAGGGTTCGGAATCTGGGCGTGGTCCTGGATCCGGCGCTATCCTTGGATGCCCAGGTAGCTGCCGTGACCCGGACCGCGTTTTATCACCTTCACCAAATTGCCCAGATCCGCCCGTACCTAGATGGCGACTCCCTGAGAACAGTGGTGCAAGCACTGGTGATCCTGAGGTTGGACTACTGCAACGCCCTCTATATGGGGTTGCCCTTGACTCTCCTCCGGCATCAGCAGCGGGTACAAAATGCGGTGGCCAGACTGGTGGTGGGTGCACGTAGTTACGACCGCATCACCCCAGTCCTGGCCCGCCTGCATTGGTTGCCCGTTGCATCCCGGATCAGATTCAAGGCCTTGGTTTTAGTTTATAAAACCCTCCATGGCTTGGGACCAGACTACCTGGCAGAGCAGATCACCCAGAGATCAACTTTGGCCCGACCAGTTCGGCAGTCGCGAGCGCACTTGCTTCGGGTTGCCACCCCCCGAGAGGCCCGAAAAACCTCAACTCGCAATCGGGCCTTCTCGGTGGCTGCCCCTTCAATGTGGAACAGCCTCCCCAGCGAAGTGCGCTCTGCAGAGTCCCTGCTGGCCTTTCGCAGAGCCTTGAAAACCATCTTGTTCCGTGAGGCCTTTGGAGACCAAGTTTAAATTGCTTTAAATAGTGTTTTTTTAAAAAAATTTCTCCCACCATCTGCTTTTTGGTTAGCTCTATTAACATGCCTTTTGTACTAAGCTACACTCGTTTTGACCAGGGTGCACATGTTTTAACATGTTTTAACTCATTGCTGCTTATGTATTGTATTGTGTTCCTTATATTTGCTGACTCGATCAGCTTTGTAAGCCATCCAGAGTTCCTTAGGGAAGATGGGCGGGGTATAAATCCAATTATTATTATTATTATTATTATTATTATTATTATTATTATTATTATTATTATTATTATTATTATTATTATTATTATTATTATTTCTGGGAGTATTAACCCAAGAACATCTGGGAGCCCAGCATTATATATTTTGAATAAACTATCTCATCCTCTAAGACTTAGACAATTACTGTGAATACATAATGTTTGCTACCAGTGTTGTTTGTAGGACAGCCAAAGCCAGATCTAGAGAGTTCCTTTGCTAAGAAAATTTATTGTACTCCTCCCTCTTTTTGCACTCATGACCTGCTTTTCCAGAGCTTGGACCAGGAAGTATTCAGTCTTGTGCAAGTGATCTACAGCATATGCAAAAATATTATTGCTCCATCAGCACTGAGTAAAGTACTAATCTGAGCTGCTTTTCTTTTTTTAAAAAAGAGAGAAAGAGACAAACAAACAATCTATAAGTCACTCTTTAATTTGGCAAGGATTTGTTGAGAAGGCTGCCTCCAGATAAGCATTCTTATGCCTATAGCCTTTAAATGAAAAACTGGAAAGATTCTGATTTACTGGCCTGATTCTACTCAACAGGCCTCAAGTTGCTGATTAGAGATGGGCACGACTTAGCGGTATTCCTGTTTCCGTTTCCGTTACTCGGTTCCGTTACTCTACGGAAACGGTAACGGGAATTACTCCGCCAGACTTCGAGCTCGAACTGACGAACGAACAATTTTGGTCTGATTTGTCGTGCTCGTTCCTTGCATCGCGCGATGCCACGCGGCACAGAAAAAAAGTTTTTAAAAGTTAAAAAAACCCGGTTCCCGGCCAAAAAGCAGGCGGAAAAATGCCTGCCATGCCTCAGGGCACCTACCAGAGGGGTTGTTTCTGGAGGTCCCCGGCCTCCCCCCCATCCCCCGTCCTGGGCTGCTCTGGTGGGACTCGCCATTCACCGCAGGCTCGCAGCCAGCCAGCAAAAAGCCCAGTCTCGCCGGCCGCCGGCCGCCGCAATTAAAGCGCAAGCAAGCAGCACGGACGGCACAGGAAAAAACTTTTAAACTCTCCCCCCACCCATTCCCAGGCCAAAAAAGCAGGCGGAAAAATGCCTGCTTGACTAAGGGCGCAGGGCACCTACCGGAGGGGTGGTTTCTGGAGGGGGGGTCCCGCCTCCCCCCCGTCCTGGGCAGCCGGACTCGAGTCGCCATGCCATGCGGTGCGGGCGGGGGTTCCAAAATGGGGCGGCGAACGCAATATTGTTTTTGAAATCGTGGTCCAAAAACACACAAGCACAACAGAAACACGTGAAAATTTATAAACTGCCAGATTTTTCACAGTAGCAGTGGGTTTTTTCTTGCAACAAAATGTCTCTCCTCTCCTCCTCTGTCCTCCATTGATTTTATTTTTTTATTTTTTTACACCTGTGCAATAATGGGCTGGCCGAGTGGCCAGCCATGTGGGAGTGGACGACCATGCAAATTTTTGGAGCCATCCCACCAATCGCATGGCCACTTGGCCATGGAGACTTCTGGGATGTGCCAAAAAGCCCCCTAAAACCTGCCCTAGCCCCCTAACCCTAACCCTTGATTCCGTACCCATACGTCACAGACTGTCTTCTTATTGGGTCAGAGAGGCACCCAGAGGTGCAACCCACTAGCCCACCGTAACCTTACCCGTCACTAGCCTAACCCTAGCCCTAACCCTAACCCACCTTAACCCTAAGCCAGATGTACTTGCATTGCACTACACGGAAGTACAATTCCCTTCTGTGTGAGACATGGTGGTGTGAGAGCCTTAGTTAGGCATCTCACTATGGCTCTGGGTTCAGTGCCATCCACTAGTCTTCACAGTCACTGTCTGCACATTCTGTTATGCAATATCCATATGGCTATTGCATAGTATTTTGCAGCAGCAGCAGGTGAGGAGGGGAGACCCCCATGTTGAGGGGTCTCTTGGACCCTGCTTCCCCTTCCTAGTGGGTGAGGATAGGAGGCACCCACGGGTGCCTCCAGGAGCCCACTTTCCCTTATAGCGGGCCAGAGGAGGCACCCACCCCAGAGAGGTGCCTCCAGGAGCCCGCTCCCCCCAAAAAAACCAGTACTAATGAAAACGAAAAAATGAAAAAACAAACCGACTAATTTTTGCAAATTTTCGCGAAAAACGGAAACGACCCGAAACGGAACCGGCCCGACTAACGACAACTCGAAAAAAAAAATTTTCAAGTCGTGCCCATCTCTATTGCTGATAGCAAAAAGTGAAGTGATATGCCCTCTTCTGGGAAGGAAGTTCCACTGTTTATAGTTATCATCCACCTGAAGGCCCTCCAGTCCATGTGTGATTTTAAAAATAAAGAATCACGAAGCAGAAAATCAGGGACCTTGAAGTTGCCCAACCACAATGAGCACATGGACAGCAGACTCAGCACCAGAGGCATAGCTAGGTTTTTCAGCGCCTGGGGACAAAGTCAGTTTTTGCACCACACTCACAGGGACCTTTCCAAGATGGTTGACTTTACCCCCCCCTTTTTGGGGGGGGGCTTGTTTCTGCCAATATATTAATTATACTCTTGGGTCTTGAAAAAAAACCTGCTTTTTAAAAGCAGTGTCTTTTCAAAAGCAATTACATATATATTATTCTATCATCAACTATATCCCACATTTCCTCCATGGCTCTCATCTGACACATTTTATCCTCACATTAACCTTGTAAGATAGGTTAGAAGAGGGCTGTCCAACTTTGAACAGGCCAAGGTCTACTTTTTCCGGCCCAAAGTGCCTGAGGGCTACTACGCTAAAACATCTACTTACACATTTTATTTGTTCCGAGCACATGCTCACAAGTAAAAAAAAATGTAAGTAGAGGAGCAGTTTTCCAAAGGAACACATTGAAAATCAATTAATCCGTTCTGGAAGGCACAGATTTCAATGAGCCATGGCCCTTGAACTGCCCCGCTCAGCTGAGAACAGTGGGCTGGCAGACCCAGAACTTTGCTGGGGCAGTGGTGGTCCTTGGGATGGGGGAGGGAGGAGTGGAGAACGTATCCCTTCACTTTTTAAATTGATGGCTGGTGGGCTACTTTTGAACACTTCATGGGGTACCTGTAGCCCACGGTCTACCTCTTGGGCAGGCCTGGATTAGAACATGAACGAGAGATCTGACTGACTCATCCACTGGGTCCCATGGCTCAGAGGAATGTCGGATCTGAATACCCCAACTCTGAGTCCAAAATTATGTCCATTAAACCATGGTGCTGCTTGACGGAAAAAAAAGGTGCACACCTGTTCTCTAGGACGACAAGAGCAGAAACAATTTTCTACCATCAACACCCTTCCTTGCAAGTGTGGATGGGTCCCTGTGTATGCACACACACCCTCAAGTCTGTTCTGACTTATGAGGGCCCTTTTAAGGTTTTCTATGCAGAGACTATCCAGAAGTGGTACTGTAGTCTACTTACTAATTCATGGACTCGAGAACCTCCTATCCACACTATCTCGGTCTTGTTGGGATTCAGCCTTAATTTATTGGCATTCATCCAGTCCATCACTGCCTTGGTCTGGCTCCAATAGCCTTGGAGTCATTTTACCAGCTCTTGGTAGAGAAATATTAGCTGCAATACAGCAGTATTTAAGCTTGTTGATCCCTCCCCCCCCCGTGCCATAAATTGCCCTGTATAGACATGGGGATAACTCAGCAGAAAATTAGCATCTGAAACACTTATAGTCCCAGTATAGTGAAAAATCTATATGATATATTTTTGAGAAGTTGTTCAAGGAAACCTGGCAGCATTTGACATTCATCAATGCCCTGTTGATGGAAAAGGCCAGGCTATGTCTTATAAATAAGCTTCATTTAAGTCTCTGGCTCGGAAGTTTTCTACTTTTGTCATTTTCTATAAGGCTACATATGTAGACAGTAAAATGGTTTAGCCATCACATCATCTTATAGAAGGTGAGCAAGGTCGCCTCGGTTCTCTGCTGAAATCAATCCCATCTAAAAGAAGAGTCTTGAGATATAGTGATATCACTGTTTCATGACTCTATAAAAATTTATGAAAGTGGAGTTATATTTCAGAATCTCATTCCAAAACTTTAACCATTGTTTAGAGAGTATCGTTAATGCTACACAGGTTTTCTGGAGCCTCCAGCATCATGGTGTGAACTGGTTCAGTGTACTGTTTCAACAGCTCCTTGATATTACTTTTCACCTGTTTTAAAAAGCAAAAAAAAAAAGATATTAAAAAGTATACGCTTTAAAGCAAAATGCTTAGTTGGCAGACATTGGGTGTTTCTGTTTCCTTTCTATGCCTTTTCTGTTTATAATTTAAAAATATGATAGAATGTTAGGGTCTCATGTGCAGCGAGATTAGGCAAGTATGCTAATTAAAATCTGTCCTTGTAGAATATCAAGTTTGGGTTTACATTTTAAGTCAGGCGTCCCACTCCAATTAACAGAGCCAAAACCTTTCAACCTCTGGGTACTTGAAAGGTGGTTGGAATACATCCTTCCAGAAGGAAGCTGAAGTGCAAATCTAAACAGGCTAGCAGTCATGTCCCCATAGAATTGAAAGACAAAGAAGTGGCTGCTAGATCAAGTGAAGCCTGACCTCTCTCTAGACCAGTGGTTCTCAACCTGTGGGTACCCAGATGTTCCTGGACTGCAATTCCCAGAAATCCCTTCCAGCACAGCGAGTGGTGGAGGCTTTGGGGAGTTGCAGTCCAGGAACATCTGGGGACCCACAGGTTGAGAACCACTGCTCTAGATGCAATCTCCCCCATGCTGTTCAACATCTATATGAGACCGCTGGCTGAGGTCATCAGGGGATTTAGAGTCTGCAGTAGAGATGGGCACGACCAGAAATTTTTTTTTTTTTTTTGTTGTCATTTGTCGGGACGCGTCGGTTTTGGGTCATTTCCGTTTTTTGCGAATTTTTTTTAAAATTTGTCGTTTCGTCGTGTCGTTTGTCGTTTGTCGTTACCGCTGCCACGATTTCGCACAATTTGACGTCCCAGCGAGTGGCGTCCCGCCGGCGCTAGGTGTTTTTGTGCCGTAGGCGGCAGGCGGGGGGCGGGGGGCATGGGCGGGAGGCGGCAGCGGCAGGGGGAGGGGCAGGCGCGCGGACGCGCGGGCGGCAGGCGCGGGTCCCGCAATGACCCAGAGCAGGCGGAAAACACTTTAAACTGACTTGCTGCACAAGACTGCATCGAATAAAGCAATTGCATTTTTTGCAAACAAAGTGGGCAGTGCACCCACAGCAGAGCTGCAGGCAGGGTATGAAAGGACCTTGGCTTGCCACCAAGCAAATGAAATTTTTAAAATAAATCCACACCTCCTCTCCCACTCAAACCTCCCCCCTTTGAAGCACTATCAGAAAAGAAATCCTAACAAACTGCAGGAGAATAAAAAAGAATAAACTGCGTTGCTATTCCCCACAGCAGACAGAGAATGAAAGGAATTATTATTATTTCCTAAAAATTCAATTGAATCAATTCCCTCCCTGCCTGCCTAACTGAAATCTAAAGGCTCAGCGAAATCGAAACTAGTCTAGCACAGCAGCCAGCTACACACAGCCCTCTCCCACCCACATCCAAGCCCGGACTGCGACTCTTCTGGGAGTGCCTCGGCTTTTTATGCCCTCTTGCACATCCAGAAGTGTCAGTCAAAATCTGGCCATGCGATTCGTAGAATGGGTCCAAAAATTTGCATGGTCCCATCCCATGGCCAGCCCATCATTGCGCAGGTGTAAAAAAATAAAAATAAAATAAAATAAAATAAAATCAGTGCGACCTTTTACTGCTATAAAAAACCCACTGCTGCTACTGTAAAAATTCAAGCATTTAAAATAGCTAATTTTCGCATGTTTCTGTGGTGCTTTGGTGGTTTTTTGGACCACGATTTCAAAAAAAATATTGCAGACGCCATTTTGGATCCCCCCGCACCACATGACAAATGGAGACACCGAGGATACCCCCTCCCAGCCCGGTACCAGCAGCCCAGGACAGGGGGGGGGAGGCTGGGGACCCCCCTCCCAGAAACCACCCCTCTGGTAGGTGCCCTCAGGCAGGCATATTTTCGCCTGCTTTTTTGGCCGGGAATCGGTTTTTTTATTTTTAAAACTTTTTTTCTGTGCCGCTTGGCATCGCGCGATCGCCGCGGGATGCCAGGAACGACGACGACAAATCAGACCCATTTTTTCTTTTTTCAGTTCGAGTTTGAGTTCTGACAGCTTAATTGTCGTTACCGTTTCCGTTACGTAACAGAAACGATATCTGAAAACGGAAACAACAATTTCGCCAAGTCGTGCCCATGTCTAGTCTGCAGTCATCAATATGCTGATGACACACAGCTCTATCTCTCCTTTTGCAACTCTGCAGAGGAGGCAGTACGCTCCCTCGATCTGTGCCTGGAGGCGGTCATGGAATGGACCAGGACTAACAGCCTTAAGCGTAACCATGAGAAGACCGAGGTTCTGTTCTTTGGGGTGCCTTCTGCTGGGTACAGCTGCACTCTCCCCAAGCTCAGGGGTGCTACCCTCCAGCTTGCGGACAGGGCTAGGAATGTGGGAGTGGTCCTGGATCCGGCCTTATCCATGTAACATCAGGTGATGGCCGTTTCCAGGACTGCCTTTTTCCATCTGCGTCAGATTGCCCAGATCTGTGTGTACCTAGACGAGGCCTCCCTCAGAACATTCGTGCAGGCCCTCGTGATCTTGAGGATCGATTACTGCAATGCTCTCTACGTGGGGTTGCCCTTGACTCTTGTCCGGAGACTTCAGCGGGTCCTGAATGCAGTGGCCAGATTGGTGGTTGGTGCGCATCCTATGATTGTATCATTCCAATTCTGGCTCGTCTGCACTGGCTGCCATTCAAGGTCCAGGTTTTGGTTTACAAAACCCTCCACGGCTTGGGACCGGAATGCCTGTCAGAGCGTATCTTTGAAAGATCAACTGAGGCCCAGCCCACTAGAATGTCGCAAGTGCTCTCACTCCGAGTGGCCACGCCCAGGGAAGCGCGGAAATCAGTCACCCGTAGCCGCGCCTTCTCGGTTAGTGGCCCCTCGTTATGGAACCATCTTCTGATTGAGTTGCGCTTTGCACAGTCCCTGCCTGCCTTCAAAAAAGCGTTAAAAACCTTGCTTTTTAGGGAGGCATTTGGCGACCTGGTTTAGGTTTTTTTTGTGCCGTTTTGCCATTGACTTTTTAACTCCTTTGTTGAGTTGTTTTATATTATACATTATATTTTATTCCTTTTTTCCTTCTCATTTTTATCATTGATGTATCGTTCTTTTGGGTTTGCTTGCCCTCTCTGTTCACCACCCGGAGTTCCTTCGGGAACACGGGCGGTATAAAAATGAATAAATAAATAAATAATATAAATAAAATGCGACCTAGAAGCCAAAAAAATATTGACTGCATTGGGTATTTTGATGGAAATGACAGTAGTGCTGGGAAAACTGGGAGGCAGTTGGAAAAGAAGAAGACGTGAATTGATTCACTAAAGGAGGCCTTAGCCTTGAATTTGCAAGACCTGAGCAGAACCATAAATGATAGAACCTTTTGGAGGTTATTAATGTATAGAGTCACCCTAATGCAAAAGCAACTTGATGGCACACACTGCACACCATTTTTTATTTTAAACTTCATCTGACATTATTTCTTTATATTGATATATTTGAAAATGAATTTTTAATTTTTTAAAAATAGATCTTCTTAGAATTGCTAGTTACTTCTTAGGCCCTAGTGCAAAAGAATTAATGAGACCCCCCCCTTTCGTCAACTTCCCCAGCTTTTCGTGCGACCATCAATTTTCCTTTGTGATATAGTGAAACAGCAATGTACCTATCTGGCATGGAACACCTAATGAGTTTATCTGATTCATACAGAAAAGCATCAATATGAAAATATTAAAAATGTAAATCAGTATATGAAAATAGAGGAGGGTGCTTCTCTTTCAGTTTTATCTAGAGCAGTGGTTCTCAACCTGTGGGTCCCCAGATGTTCCTGGACTGCAATTCCCAGAAGCCTCCACCACTCACTGTGCTGAAAGGGATTTCTGGTAATTGCAGTTCAGGAACATCTGGGGACCCACAGGTTGAGAACCACTGATGTAGAGCATTTGTTTTACCAGAGTACAAAGCAGAGGGAAAGGAAGCACATCAAGCCTCTACAGTCAGAAAGAAGCCACCTTGCATATAGGAAACATGCAGTAGAGAAATGAGGCATCCTTCCCTTCCGGGACCCCACCATCCTCCAAGGTATCTTCTGCAGTGAAGCAGTGGCAATGAGCGACAGAAAGAGAACTGCAGCAGCCAGCAGTGCGTGTGGCAAGGTTAAATGTGCATGCACATGTACAACCAGATGCTTCTTCGCAACACATCCCCCAGCCCTGCTCCCCTTCCACACTTAACAAACACTTCACACTCATTCCAAAGAAGCCCAATTTAGCAATGGGTTTTTAATAATTTTAGGCCCATTGTGAACATTCCATTTTGGAGCCAATTGATCGAGGTAAGCGATCAGCTGCAGACTTTGTGTGAGGAAATTGATAACCTAGATCAGTGGTGGCGAACCTTTGGCATGGGTGCCAAAGGTGGCACTCAGAGCCCTTTCTGTGGGCACCCGACATTGCCCCTTCATAGGCACCTGTATACAGGTTAAATTACTGTGTTGGCACTTTGCAAAAACAAAATAGTTGGTTTTGAATTGCAGTTTGGGCACTTGGTCTCTAAAAGTTTTGCCATCACTGACCTAGATCCATTTCAGTTGGGGTTCAGCCTGCTCCATGGAACTGAACCAGGATGGATCACTCTGTAAGATGACCTCATGAGAGAGACAGAGAGGAGGAGTGTAACCCTGCTAGTCGTGCTTCATCTTTCTGCTACCTTTGATATTGTTGATCATGATATCCTTCTGAGATGTCTATTGAGTTAGGACTCAGGGGGGTCCATTCTTTGGTGGCGCCAGTCATATCCTGAGGGTTGATCTCAGATAGTAGAAGTTGGGAGATGATATCCACCTCTTGTGACCTATGTTATGTAGTCCCGCAGGAATCAGCCATTTCCCCAGTGCTTTTCAGTATCTACATGAAACCACTGAGAAAAATCATCTGGAGATTTAGAGTTTGTTGCTATCAATACATGGGTAACACACAGTTCCACATCTCCTTCTCTTCATTGTCAGGTAATGCTGTACAGGTCCTTGAGAGCTACCTAGCATCAATGATGGACTGGACAATGGCCTCCACGGCTTGGGTCCTTAATACCTGTCGGAGCATATCTCCCAGAGGTCATCTGAGGCCAGACCCACTCGGATGTCTCAGGTGCGCTCACTCCGGGTGCCCACTCCCAGGGAGGAATGGAGGTCGGCCACGCGCAACTGCACCTTCTCTGTTGTGGGCCCCGCACTATGGAACCACCTTCCGAGTGACCTGCGCCTTGCATCGTCCCTGCCCGCCTTCAAAAGGCTTTAAAAACTTTGCTTTTCAGTGCGGCATATGGCAACCTAATTTAATTTAAATTAATTTAATTTAATTTAATTTTGTTGTTGTTGTTGTTCTCTACCGTCCACTGACCCATCTTGCTGTATTGTTTTGTACCGCTTTGAATTGTTTTTTAATCTTGTAAACCGCCCAGAGTTCCATATTGAAAGATGGGCGGTATAAAAGTGAAACAAACAAACAAACAAACAAACAAATAAGAAACCAAATCTGAATCCAGGTAATTTGGATCTCCTACCGTCGGGAGGATCATCAGACTAATTCGAGGGATATTTACCAGGTCTCAGTTAAATTAGACTCCCCCTGCAAGAGTGGGCACAAAGCTTGGGTGCATTCTTGGACCCAGGTATATCTGTGGGTGCACAAATATCTCTTGTGGCCAAGGGTTTTATCTTCTTTTTCGATTGCCCAGATGTAATTATTCTTCCCTATAGCATGGTGACAGGAGGGGGGAAAGTCTGGATCTGGCAATTTTGATATACTCATTTCTAATACATTCTCCCTGTGATAACTGGAGCAATGGTATATTTAGAGCCAGAAGTCAAGAGAAGGTTTGTACACTGTGTATTGTGTTCTCCACTGTAAAGTTTAACTTCTCTTTCCCAGGAACTTAACTCCATGTTTTGTTGTGTCAGTCCTTCCCTGAAGCCAAATGTAGATGCAACGTTCTGCTGGTTGCTTTCTCCCCAAACAGTAAATGGATCAAGGTTAGGATGCTGAGTCGCGTTTCGGTCCCTCTGCCGATGGCAAATTTCTCGGTGATAAGATCATCAACGCTGAAAAGTGATAGAACAGACAATGAACTCTCTGAACAATAAAAGAACCTGACATCTCAAAGGAGTTGTTGTTAAGCTCGAAGAAAGTAAAAGCATAGAGAAGACCGAAGATTTATAGAACTGTGTGGTTTTTCTTTCTTTCATCTTCAAGGTATTACTTTCATGCTAATAATGAATATAACTGAACAAATTATTTTCTTATACCTGTTGAGTCACACTGATTTTTAGCACTAGGCCTCCCTTTCTTCCATGCCATTCTCTGATCACAGTCTGCTATACTTCCCCCCTCCCCTCCCCAATTCTTGTTGTACTGTATTAGCTTATTATAATTTAAATTCTGGCTATTGTCCTGCTGTAGTCTATTGGCTGAGCTGTTGTGATGTCTTTGCCTGCTTATGCCTATTCCCAAGGGGCAAATGCAATAATTGTACACTCATGAATGTCACAGCTTCTTAACTCTATATTGCACTAAATATGCTTTTTTAAAATTAGCAGTTGTGGAGGGAAATACAATTAGTATGAGACTGTGGTGTGGAGATAAAAGGACTTTATTCTTTTGCTTCACCATACTCTGTCTTTATCTTCTTGGCTGTGATGGCACTTTCTTCCATGGGTGTGTAGTCATAGCAGAGGGGCAGCAGTTCAGGTTGGGCCATAGCTGGGGTTGTGGTTACTTGCCTTCAATTTAGAGCTGACTTACAGTGATCCAAATATAGATTTCAAGGTAAATGAGACACTTCAGGCGTAGTTTGACCAGTTCCACTTCCCCAGTGAGTTTCCGTGTCTAAACAGGCACTCAATCTCAGGCCTCCTGAGTCCCAATCCATTGCTTCATCCATTACATAACAAAAATTCCCTTTCTTCCATGCTGGAATCTTTTGCTGTGCGACATCCTTCAAGATTTCAGGGACAAAGAGAATGCTCAAGGCCAAGGGATGGAGCCGTGCTGTGCTACAGAGCCAAACCAGTCTCCCAACCAGCAGACCTGAGGAAGCACAGCAATTTTCTGAGACTTCGGGTGCCACCCTAAGACCTGGTGACAACATGCGGTTCTGATTTTGATGAAAGAAAGAATGAAAGAAACAAGAAAGACTGATTGCATGTATTCTTTAGACTGATGTTTGGTCTACTGTAGGGACAGGCTCGTTTCCTCCTAAAGATGGCAGTCAGTGTTGTTGCTGAGTGAATCCTTGACGTTGAAGGAGCAAATGACCTTGTATTTGCAATAGGATTTTATTATATTCTAATGATTTATTTATTTATTAGATTTATATACCACTCAATCTAGCTAGCCAGCTACTCTGGGTGGTTTAGAAAAGTAAACAAATATGCCATGCAGCAGAGTGAGCTCCCATGGTTAACCCCAGCTCTTGCCAACCTAGCAGTATGAAAACATGTAAATGCAAGTAGATAAATAGGTACCACCGTAAAAAGCAGGAAGTTAAACGCAGTGTTTCCTTGCAGCCATGCCAGCCACATAGCCATGGACTTGCACAACACTGGCTCTTCGGCTTGAATAGGGAGATGAGCACTGCCCCTAGAGTCGGACAAGGCTAGCACACATGTGCAGGGGGGAATCTTTACCTTTACCTTTTACATCTAGCTACCCGGCTACTCTGGGCAGCTTATACAAAAGTTAACAAATATCAAATATCCATAACTACTAAACCATAAAATAAATGCAGCACCATAGTGAATGTCACACATGATCATAGTGAATGTAACATATTGCGGTCCTCCACACACACACACCCAAAAAAACCCAACAGTAACAACAAAATGACTTTTTAGAGTGGAGAAGGGTGAAACTATGATGCCAAGAAGCAGAAATTATGGGTTGCAGATACGTAACTGATAATAGATTAACCCCATCTGAACCAACTGTACATTTATTTATTTATTTATTTATTTATTTATTTTTACAACTTATATGCCGCCCACTACCCAAAGGTCTCTGGGAGGCTTACAATCAAGGAATTAAAATAGTTAAAAACATCAAACAACAATAAATAATTAAAACAACAATAAAAACCTTATACTAAAACATCACACTAAAATTGCCATCAGAAGACCCACAATCTAAATTGTATCAATTTAATTCAAACTCTCATCCTAACCACAAACCTATTCCTATGTAGTAACCTACAGCGTATTGGAATTCTCCTGGGCCCATCGGTTACTCAGTGCAATGCTTAAAAACACCATTGTGGATGACGGTTCACAACGGGTGCTACGTGACTCGTGGTAGTTTTCTTGCAACAGACTAACACAGCTACCACTTTGGAAACTAATCGACTCTAATTTGGCAGAAGAAAAACCAAGGCAAGGCAAGACAAAAAAAGACTAACAGCACTTGAAGATTAACAGTTTTGCTCCAATGTCAGACTAGTATTGTCTGCTATGGCTATCAGTAATTCTCTAGCATGTCAGGCAGAAAAGATTTGTCACTATCACAAAAACACCTTCTCCTGTTTTTGTGTGTGTACATGCCTAGAAATAGACAGGATTCCTACATTCATAAATGAGAGGGTTTTTTCTCTTTTTTTAAAGAGTTCAGTTTAGTTGAATGTAGCTTTCCCTGATATGCAGTGAGCATTCACTTAGTCAGGGCTTAGCTTTTGACACCGATCTTGGTGGGACCCAAGTGCAACCAGGTTGCTCAGGATTTCACTGATTTCTGCTTTTACATGGTTGTCTGATTCCAAATATTTTTGTCTGGATTTTCTTTCATTTGTCTTCACGTTATGTTTTAACACTGCAGGTAAAGGTTGGTCCCTGAGCATCAATGAATTTGGAGTGGGAAATGGACAAGCTTTCCCAGGCAATAAAATAAGAAACATTACCTTTGGTTAAAACAAGTTGTCTGTCACTGTAGGGTATTTCCTTTGCCCTTTTTCTTTGCGCTCATCATTTCCACAGAGCCCCCTGCTCTGCCCTGCCTTTGATGCTTTCACTGCCTCCAGTCCCCATTATCTGCAAGGTAAATCTTTTTCTGGACACACTGGTTACTGCAGATACTCACCGCAGGCTAACTCCTCCTTATGATATTACTGGAGTCATGGATGCCCTTGCACTTGATCCCTTACGAGAATAAGAACACTGTTCATATAACTGGAATTGTTCAGAAGCCTTTCATGTCCCCCCCCCACCATCCACATTTTGCCTCCCTCCGAGAAGTCTCGTTGCTGGGTCTTGAACGTGATGCCAGGGTGCCAAAGTTGTTTTAAAGTTTAAAGTTGCTTCCGTTATTGCCTTATTATGCTATTATTCTCTTTTATTGTGTTACCAGTTGCTCTGTCAACTTTTGTAAGCCGCCCAGAGTTCCTACGGGAAGATGGGCGGGGTATAAATCTAATAAATAAATAAATAAATAAATAAATAAATAAATAAATAAATAAATAAATAAAAGTTTCTTAATGCCATGTGAGAAAGTACCTTACTGTTCACAGAGGAGTTAAACGCTTTCAATTATTTTTAAATTGGAAGGTTTTTTTAATATGATGAAGTATCTAATTGTGTTTTCATATTATAATTCGCTGGATTTCTTTTAAAACATCTTGCGAGCTGCCATGAGTTCGTATATAGAAAGGAAGGCAGAAAACATCAGAAAAAGAAAACATCAGAAAAAGTGATGAACGTATCTTGCAACTAAACCTCCGCTTCTGAGAAAGGCCATTTAGGATCAAGGTTAGTTTAAGAACTGCTCAGAAGACAGAATTCTCAAGAATTGATTCCGTGTGCTGTATTTTGCCTATTAAGGATGTGCATTACTGATTCATACTGCAAGCTGTAAGCTAATAGTTTCATGAGCTCCATTGAGTGGGGTGGGAAGTAACTTAATCCCCCACACTGGCAGTAACAAAGATGCACATCCACTGGAAATTTAGAACAGTTTGCAGCATGTTTTATTTGTTTTGCATTTTCATGTGGATGAACACCACACGTCTGCCACCAAAGATTTAAGAGATTTAACTGCAACTAAACAAATTAAATAGCAGGACTGTCTTACTTCAGGCAAAGTGTAAATTATTTATAGATCTAGTTGCTGGCTGCCAAGATATCAGATAGAAGTCCTGTATACTCTTAGGATCTAAAATATCAACATTTAGAAGTGAGTCTCATGGACCCATGTATTATCTGTATGTAATGCTGTCGGTGGCCATTACCGCACTCTGGAAGTTGAACACTGGCTCTTCGGCCTGAATATGGAGATGAGCACCGCCCCTAGAATCAAACACGACTAGCACGCATGTGCGGGGGGAACCTTTACCTTTACCTTTTTATGCTGGGATGCAGATAATAGTCTTATGAAGAGCCTTGTGGTGCAGTGGTTAAAGTGTTGTACTGCAGCTAAAACTGTGCTCACTACCTGTGGTGTAGTCCCCAGATAATGAGCACAGTTAGCTGGCTCATGATTGACTCAGCCTTCCAGCCTTCTGAGGTCGTTGAAGTGAGTATCCAGCTTGCTGGGGGAGCAATGTGTAGCCTGCCTAATTAAATTGCAAACCACCCAGAGAGTGCTTTAAGCACTATGGGGTGGTCTATAAGCAGAACTCTTTGCATTTGCTTTTTATAAGTCTCCAGTGCATCCCCTTTGAATCTTGGTTTTGTGAGGATTATAATTGTTCTAGTTTAGCAACAGTAGATAAGGTGCCCCCACCCTGTTTGCCTTTTTCAGTGGACCTCCAGGCCATGGTGAATGATAAGACTGAGGGTAAAATCAGATCATAGACAAAAGTAGAGTGGAGTTGGCACCCTCTCTCCCCCCCCCCCCCCGCAATATTTTACTGCTGCTGCTGCTTCTACTACTGCTAGTAGAAGTACTCATCATCATCATCATCATCATCATCATCATCATCTTGGAACTGCAGAGCTTGAAGGGACCCTGATAAGAAAAGATTAACTCTCATCTGGGGAGGCCCCCGCAATTGCCACAGGTCTTCACAAAGGAAAGCTTCATTAATGCCAGTTTTCTTCTTCATTCTGCATATGTTTGTAGGTGAAGTGATTTAGGAAAAGAAATGGCTGAATGGTGGAGGTTGAAAGCACCACAACTGAGGGTAGTTTGGCTTGAGCCCCACCACAGATACAGTTACTAGGAAGTCAGAAAGTGAGGCTCCTTTGTGTATGGTATATATTTAAGGTAGTGTGCAGTTTTGAACGTGGTTGGGCTGATCCTTGTCTTTCAAGAAAGGGAAGGTCAAGAATGTGTGGGGAGTTTCCACTGCTGCTCCCAGGCACCTGTTATATGAAACAGTTTATTATTTATTATATTTAAAATATTCTTACTCCATCTTTCTCCTAAGAAAGGAACAAAGACAGCTCACATCAGTAAAGCAAAATATTTAAGACAGTGAATTTGTCAGATAATAAAAAATTACAATGGAATCCCGGTATCCATGGGATTAATATCTATGGTTTCATGTACCCACAGTCTAAAAATATTAAAAATATTCAAAGAAAAACAGAAAAAATACATTTCCCATGATGTAATTACCAGAACTGGCCACAAGAGGGAAACAGAGGCCATGCTATCAATCTATCTACAGTGGTACCTTGTATAAAGAAATTAAGTCATGCCAAATGAAATTCTGTTAAGCTAATTTTCCTTTATACAACTTTCCTATAGGAATGCATTGAAAACAGAGTAATCCCTAATCACGACCATTTTATGTTGTGCAGATTTGCCCCACAGATGATTCTGTTAAGCAAATTTCCCCTATCTCTGGAATTTTTTATGTTGTGCAGATTTTATGTTATACAAACCATTTGTTATATGAGGGTCCACTCTATATCTATCTATCTATCTATCTATCTATCTATCTATCTATCTATCTATCTATCTATCTATCTCTTATATACATATATATGCACAATCCTAATATAATAACTTTGTATTTAAAATGCAAAGTGAAGAATTACTCAAATAGCAACAAAATGCAAACCATTTCCAAGTCTGTAAGTCACCAAGGGAAATCCATCCTGAAGAGAAAAGTCTTTGCTTGCAGAACAACAGTGCCAGTGCCAGCCTGGCCTCCCTCTCCCATGTCTCCAACACTCTTGCATCTGATATCAAGCACCAGCTGCCTCCCTCTTCCCAACAGTAGGGCTAGCTTTATTAACCTGTTACCATTTGGTGAGGATCCAAGCACACCTTCCATCTTTCCAGGCTTTGGCAAAACTCTTGGATCTGTAAGGTGGTCACAAGTAGAGAATCAGGATATAAAGAATACTTGAAAAAAAATTCTCAGCCATTTTTCAAATTTCACTCTGTGCAGGCGTCTTGGTGATAATTCCTGCAGTACCAATCATTTCTGTGATCAAGACATCCCGGTCTTGATTGTCCACTTAGGGCCATCTTTTCTGCCTGTTCTTTTGCAGAAGGAACTGCCAATTTCTGCCCAGCTTAATGATCTCACCCGAGAATCATGTACAGAAATGATGCAATTCTGCACAGGATTTGTAAGAATTCTGCATAGACTGACCTTTCTTTGAGGAAAAAGGGCCATGAAACACCAAATAAATCTCATAAGAATTCTGGGGGTAGGTGCACAGAGAAATCCCCTGCCCCCATATCTTACCGTGAGCAAGTGGTTGTAAAATTCACAAACGTCTAAAATGTTTCGTACATGAGAAGCGATTGGGAGAGGATCCCACCGTTAGGTTTTATTCCACCCTAACATTTTTTCAACTGCCTCCTGGCATAGGCGAAGGGAAAGCTGCAGGGGGGAATCCTACTGCGTAGCCAGTACATGAAAGATCCACATAGAGATCACACTCTGACCGAAGCATGAGATGGTTTCTGCAATGTACAAACAGGAGCCAGCACCACTTACTGTCTAAGAAGCATTACAAGAGACACATGACTGTAAACTCCTCCTGCCTATCCATGCCAGAGCATGTCCAGACAGGGATTTGTTATGCTGTTTGGTGCATGGCTGGGATGGATTGGTCTGTTCTTTTTTCCAGTATGCACATGACAAATGGACCAATTGATTCCCAGGGTACCCAAACCTGCAGCTTCTACTTTTTAATGCTGGTTGGTGCACTCTGCTCTAGACTGTTCCTGGTGCATACGGTTGCTGGGTAGAGATGGGCACGGAACGAAATTTTTTTCATTTCCGTTACCATTTGTCATTTCCGTTATGCAACTAAACAACAAATGAAAATTGTGCTGAAAATGCAACGAAACGAACTGAACCACGAAAATTGAGGTTGTTACGTTTTGTTTCTGTTAATGGTGACGCGCAGTGAAATGAGCTGTTTTAAATGTTAAAAAACGCCCTGGACATCCATAAAAACGCAGCGATAATTATTTATATTGTCTGATAATACCTACCGGGGGTGGGGTTCTTAAAACGTTTGTTTTAGTCTTCTCCCATCGTGATGTATTTTTCTTTTCCCTTTAAAATGGGTGTCGCCACCAGCCACAAAATGGAGGGAAGCCATGTGATGAGATCATGTCCAACCAATAGCATTCCCAGGTTGCAGACTGGGCGGGCAGGTCTGGCAGCCACAGAGGGCATAAAAAGCTCTGGCAGCCCCCGTCCTCCTTGCAGTCTCTCTGGTGGGAGTTAGGGTGGGATTGCTGTCTCTGCTGCGACTCTAGCTTCAGTCCTGCAGCCTCCCTGTGTGCGTGCGTGCTGCGTACCTCTCGGTGAGTACCCTCCCTTGCCCCGCAGTGCAGTCACTCTGCGGCTGCCTTCCACCCTGGGCAACGCCCGCCGCTGCCTTTGCAGCCTCCCTGCATACCTAGTCTATACTGTGTCTCTGCCAGCATCCATTTTTTTAGTGTTTTCCCTCTGGTCTGGGGCGTTGAGGGATGCCTGCGCACAGAAATGCTTTAAAAATCGCGCAAAAAGTGGGTAGAAACAACAAACAAAAAAAAACGAAAAATGGTAATGAAATTTTTCAAAAATTTCACGACAAACGGAAACGAACCAAAACAGACCTCTCAATGACAAACGAAAAACCGAAACACCATTTTTCTGTTTTGTGCCCATCTCTATTGCTGGGACTAAAACTGAGCCTTACAGTTGTCAAACCTGTAAACCTGTCAAGGATTCTGCTTAAGAAAGGAAAGGGAAAGATGTTGGTTCTCTCTCTCTCTCTCTCTCTCTCTCTCTCTCTCTCTCTCTCTCTCTCTCTCTCTCTCTCTCTCTCTCTCTCACACACACACACACACACACACACACACACACACACACACACACACACTTTTCTGTATCAGTTTAGGTAGCTGACTTCACCAGCCATGCCAAGAGGACCTTTTCTCTACTATTTCTTTTAAATTACAAACCTGATACATCGACAGTGCAATAGAGAGGGTTGAGCCTTCTCTGCTCTTCCCCCTTTCCCTTCCCTCCTTTGCCTGAGAGTCTGCAATGGAAATAAACTGACAATATGATGTTTTACAATTTTTTTGCACATCATTATCAGGAGGAAGTGGGTTCTGAAAAAAAACACAAATTATTGTGAAGGAACGGTTCTAAAAAAGGAGAGAGGAGATGCACCACTCCTTTCTTTACAATTGAAAGCAAAAATGTCTCTGCTCAAGTTCTCTCTCACCCTCAAGAGAGAAGGGAAATATGTCTCCTCCTGAGCAATGTATTCATGTTATTTTTGCGAGCAGCAGTGACTGTTCCTGCCACACTGTCGATATACTTTTAAAAGGAAACTAATATAAACCAAGAGTTCAAGTGAGAGTACCCAGAAACCAAACACCTTTGCAAAGGAAATAAATTGACAGCAATGTACACACAGGCTGAAACAATAAGGAATGAAGCATTTCACCATCGTTACAAAATAAAACAGTGCTGTCAATGAGGGGTAAATAAACTGCTGGCCAGGAAAATGAGTCTGTCTTGGTCATGTGTCATATGCTTGGAAATTTATGAAATGTTCTTTTAAATCAGTATAACTGCTCAAGTCCTTAGGCTAAATTTCTGGTGATATCTACTAGAGTCTAGTAACTAGACAGTAACACAGAGTTGCATAACTCTGACGTATTTATTTATTTATTTATTTGACACATTTATATACTGCTGCCATTTTCTGAACCGGAACTCATTTCCGAACCAGAACTCAGGACGTAATTAGAATTGCAGTCAATCTGTCCATGCTAGGATATTTCCATTCTATGAGACTATTAATATAGAAGTTGTTTTGTTTTTCATGGGAAATTTAGCTCTTTGAATGCTGCTATCCCTTTTTATTGGAGTGTTCTGTGTTCTCAATGTATCTTCATGACAAATTTGTCCATTTATACTTTTGTTACTTTTTAATGTTTCTGAGTATTACTTGTAGCTTATACATAACAAATGGATAACAAATGAATACATTTGGTGTATCATCAGCATATAGTACTGCTGGAGAATTTTTTGTCTAGAAAACTGTCTAATTTTGGTACCAGGACCACCAGTTAGAAAATAGTGGCTGTTACCTGATGATGTTTTCCTACTTCTTATAAATGGAAGGAAGATAGATTATGTTTTAATTCCATTTTACTCAGCTTTACACATAAGAATTTTGCCCTATTTTACATTTAGTGCTATTTTCCCCAGTACTGCTTGAAAGGAATATTTACTGTCTATTCAAGGAGGAACCCGAGAATTTATTGATCACAGCAGACTGCACCGGGAACTGGGCTGGTACTGATAGACCAAACTATAAGTATGGGAGAATATATGGTAATCAGAATTAACACAAGCAATAGTGAAGCACGGGAGGAGCAGAGGTACAACAGCAACTGAGTTATTGCTCTTCTGTCTTTTCTTTCTTTAACAGGAACAAGGCAGGGCAGTATCAAACCTCTCTTCTTGTTACCATTTCAAGCAGAGGGATCCATATCATACACATCTCAATGCAGCAGACAACAAAATATGCTGTTAAATACTGCTGCATATGAAGTACAAATACTCTTTGGAGACATGCAAAGCCCTGGAGCCTCATCACAGTTTGGCAAGTCTCATTAGGAGTAGAGAAGATCATTTCCCACTGTGATAATGAAGGCGAGGAATATTGCTATGCATTTAGTTTGCTTTATTTCTTCCACCGGGGACATGTGGAGCATATTTCCTTTGGCTGAAATTTCCTGGGGGTGCATTCCCTCAGTCGGATGGGTTAGCTAATATGCTCCTTTCTTTCCTGGCCTAAGATTTGTATCAGTGACTCTTTCCCATATTCCAATATGGAGCCTTTCATTTTCACCATTTTGAAAGCTCCACCATGTACGAGCTGCTTCTTTGACCCAACACAGGAAACACCTCCTATTGGTTCCATAAACATTGTGTTATTAAAACAAATAAGAACCTGTTCCTTTTTTGCCAGTACATTTCTTGTTTGCCCGCCCTATTGCACTTAGAATTTAAGTCCATATGCTTCTCTTTACTCACTGCCAGGATGTCTGTATCTGTTGGCACAACATCTCATTAATATGATTTATCTTTCTAGCATCCCTTGGAAATTGGAAAATGAGGTGTTGTTTCAATCTCCAGACAAAATGGAGGAGTGGTAACGATGGCTCATTGACAGTTTCAGGGGCTGTGGCCTAGTGAAACATTTGAACCTGAGTAGGGATGGGCACGAAATGGAAAATTAATGTTTTGTTTCATTTTGTTTCATTTCTCATTATGTTTCATTTCATTTCATTACTAAACAACTTTTAAAATGAATTTTAATAATGAAACAAAATGAGTAATGAAACTATTCAGAACTTGCTGTTGCTACCCAGGTGAAATTTTTTTGACAAGTTGGACTGTTTCCAACAAGGAAAGCCCCACCTGTCCAAAAACAAAACAAAACAAAAAGCAAAACAACAACAACAGCAACAACAGCAGCAGCAGCAGCAGCAGCAGCAGCAGCAGCAACAACAACAACAGTTTCTGTATGCATCCCCATATTGTAGTCTCCTGGAAATGAATTTCCTGACAAGATATCTAATGCAAAGTAAGTGAGGGCATTCAAGAGCTGAGGTTTCTAACATTTTAATTTACAACCACATCTCCTGAGCTTCTGCCCCCTACCCCCACCCCCGTACAACCACAGTAAAACATTCAAGGTTCGCAGAGACTGTGCTGTCCAGTGGGACTTGTTAGCAGAAAGAAAGCCCTCAAGTGTTACCTTGCTGATTAAGATAACACTCAGCAGGGAATCTGTTTTGAATTTCACATGCTGGGGTGGGTGGGAAGGAGGAGGAAAGCAGAAAAAGGAATTGCAGGGACTGACAAGGCTGAGCAAATATGCGGCATGTTTCCGAGTTAAATATACTTGGTATAAAAAGGGATAAAGGATCCGAAAGGAAATATCTCATCCCAAAAGTATAGGAAGCTAAAAGTCAGATGTATGTTAAAGTTAAACAGACCTATGCCGAACTATTACGGAAGTACACATAGCTTAGTGGATAGTTCAGGTCTCCTCCTGCACCAGAGTTTGGGAGCTTGACTACCCACTGTGTCTCAGGTACAGAAGCTGTACTTGATGATCTAGACAATTGCTTCCATATCTGCAGTTCTAAGATTTATTATCCTGGATCTTTCTCCCCTTTGTATTGTATTTCATCTGGTTTTGTTTTACTTTTATTACACCCTGTATTTTCTGGATCTCTGTGCCTGGTTGGAACGAGGGATCTAAATCTTGGCCTGATTCATCATCAGGATGTGGTGATGGCATCTGGTCTGGATGCCTTCAAACAGGGATGGGACAGATTCCTGGAGGAAAAGTCCATCACAGGTTACAAACCATGAGAGAGATGTGTAATATCCAGGTTTAAAACTGGGGTACTTCAAGGGCCAGATGAAGGGGAGTGGTATCAGGAGGCAGAGATCTAGTGGGGCCACTGTGAGATACAGGAAGCTGGACTAGATGGGCCTTTGGCCTGATCCAGCATGGCTCTTCTTACGTTCTTATGTACTTACGTTTCCTCCACACTTGCATGCTAGTCGGGTCTGACTCTAGGGGTGGTGCTTGATGCCATGATGTCCACAAGTCCCATTTTGCCAGGGGGAGGGAGTTGGACATCAGTGCCACTGACTGGCTCACCCTCGGCCAAATGGTAGATATCCTCAAGCCCTTTGAGGAGACCACAAAGGTCCTCCGTGGTCTCACCACCAGCCGGACACATGTCATCCCCCTCATCCATGCCATTCACGGAGGCCTGAGTGCTCCTAATGAGGATGATTCCTCACTCCTCCTGAGGAATAGGGCCTTAGTTGCAGGCTGGCATGCAGAGTAGACTGCTTCCACTCTGCAGTGACAGGGTCTTCCAGCTGGCATGCCTGTGTGATTCTTGCATCAAGGGCTCTCTGGCTACCAGCCTTGAGGATCTTGAGGGATGGAAGACTCAGCTGTCCCTCAAGGTACGCAAGCTTGTGCAAATGCAAGGCAAGCATGGGTGGCCAGAGATGCAAGGATGCCAGGTCGATGCAGGGGAGGGCTCATCCCAGGAATCCTTTCTATCTGGGTGTGCCAATCTGAGGTCAAGTAGTAAGCCATCATACTTGGCCTCTGTCTTCGCCATGGCAGTGTCCCAGTCTTGGGTGAAGAGGCAGGGCAAAGGAGAAGAGTCTGCAGTGGCCATGATCCAGGAATACCTGCTGAGCCCCTCCAGCCCCCTATGGGAGATCCCCTCTGTTACTGGGCTGGTAAGTCAGAGATCTGGTGCCAGTTGTCCCAATTGGCCATGGACCTGCTTTCCATACCTCCCACCAGCGTCCATTGTGAGTGAGTGTTCTCAAAACCTGGGGACATTTTGAGACCTCACCACTAATGCCTGGACCTAGGCACTGTGGAAAGGATGGCCTTTATAAGGGGGTGTTGGGGGTTCCCCTCTCCCAAACCGTAGTCTGCCTGCCCGCCACAATTCCAGGCCTGCCTACCTACCAGCCTCACTAAGTTTCAGGGTCTGCCTTGGCCATACGAGGGGGCCCCACTCTCATTGTGTTTTAAGTTCCCAAAGGGCTCAGTGTTTCTAAAGCCTGCCTTGGCCATGCCAGGGGGATCCACTGTCTGCCTAGGTCTTCTTGATGGTGCCAGGGAGATCCACACTCTCCCTTGATACCTGAGGGTCTGAAGTGGCCTGTAATGTTTGCAAGAGCTGCCCTGGACATAGAGGAGTGTTTTATACTTTAGACATTCAAGCAAGTTTCACTCACACACTCTCTTCATAGCTGAGGGTCATACCGCCCAAGCCCAATGTTCAATTCTTGCCTGCCTGCCTGCCTGCCTGCCTGCCTGCCTGCCTGCCTGCCTGCCTGCCTGGTGGAGTGCAATTCTGATGCAGCCCAATGTGCCTTGATGGGCTTAAAGGGAAGAGCTTGAGGAAGCTCCACTGTAATTTCAATGCTGCTTGATGCCTAGGGTCAGTATTTTCAATACTGTCAAATTATGCACCCCTTTGAAGTTGAATAACTTGGCCCCCTGTACCCCAAACCTCTCCAAATTGTGGGTTCTTGAAGAGGAGAGCTTGAGAAAGCTCCACTGTAATTTCCACGCTGCTGGCTGCCTGGGATCACTATTTTCAAGCACATAACATTGCAATTAGAAATGCTTTTTTCTAGGGGCACCCTCTTTGGAGTTGAGTAACATGGTCCCCCTGAACCCCAAATCTGTCCAAATTGGTAGGGCTTAAAGGAGAGAGTTGAAGGAAGATACCCACCAAATATGGTGCCTCTGGGAGCCAGGGGACCCATTTTATAGAGTAACAAATTGCAAAGCAAGCAAAGTGTTCTGCTTATATACTGCCCCATACCACTACAAGTAGTCTCTGGGCGGTTTACAATTTTGATTACAGTGTGCAGGCTACACATTGCCCCCCCCCCCAGTGAGCTGGGTACTCATTTTACCGACCTCGGAAGGATGGAAGGCTGAGTGAACCTTGAGCCTGCTACCGGGGATTGAACCCAGGTCGTGAGCACAGTTTTACCTGCAGTACAGGCATTTAACCACTGTGCCACGAGGCTCTTTTTTGGTTCATTACTGGTTCATTTTGTACATTTTTTAAAAAAATCGTTAGTTAAATCAAATACAGGTTAAAAGAGAAGATGTTTTAGGACTAATTGATAAATTGAAGATTAACAAGTCCCCCGGCCCAGATGGCATCCACCCAAGGGTTATTAGGGAACTGAGAAATGAAATTGCAGATCTCTTAACAGTAATATGCAAATTGTCTCTTAAAATGGCCACAGTGCCGGAGGACTTGAGGATAGCAGATGTTGCACCATTTTTTTTAAAAAAGGAAGGAGGGGGGACCCGGGAAACTACAGGCCGGTTAGCCTTACATCTGTCTCAGGGAAGATGGTGGAAAGCCTCATCTAAGACAAAATCTTAAAACACACAGAAGGACAAACCTTGCTGAGGGAAAATCAGCATGGCTTCTGTAAGGGTAAGTCTTGTCTGACAAATCTTTTAGAATTTTTTGAAAAGGTCAACAGGCATGTGGATTTGGGTGAACTGGTGGATATAGTTTGTCTGGATTTTCAGAAGGCTTTTGACACAGTCCCTCACCAAAGGCTGCTGAGAAAATTGCACAGTCAGGGGATAAGAGGGCAGGTCCTCTTATGGATTGAGAACTGGTTGAGATCCAGGAAACAAAGAGTAGGTGTCAATGGGAAATTTTCACAATGGAGAGAGGTGAAAAGCGGTGTGCCCCAGGGCTCTGTCCTGGGACCGGTGCTTTTCAATCTGTTCATAAATGACCTGGAGACAGGGATAAGCAGTGAGGTGGCCAAGTGTGCAGATGACACAAAACTTTTCCGAGTGGTAAAAACCAGAGAAGATTGTGAAGAGCTCCAGAAGGATCTCTCCAAACTGGGGGAATGGGCTACGAAATGGCAAATGTGTTTTAATGTAGCCAAATGTAAAGTAATGCATATTGGGGCAAAAAATCCAAACTTCATCTATCAACTCATGGGCTCTGAGTTATCCGTGACAGATCAGGAAAGAGATCTTGGTGTGTTGGTGGACAGCTCCATGAAGGTGTCTACCCAATGTGTGGCAGCGGTGAAGAAGGCCAATTCCATGCTTGAGATTATCAAAAAGGGGATTGAAAATAAAACAGCCAACATTATAATGCCATTATACAAAACAATAGTAAGGCCCCACCTGGAGTATTGTGTACAATTCTGGTCACCGCATCTCAAGAAAGACATAGTGGAACTGGAAAAGGTGCAGAAGAGAGCGACCAAAATGATTACTGGGCTGGGACACCTCCCTTATGAGGAAAGGCTAAAACATTTGGGGCTCTTTAGTCTGGAAAAAAGGCGCCTGAGGGGGGATATGATTGAGACGTACAAAATAATGCAGGGCATGAGTAAAGTGGATAGAGGGAAGCTCTTTTCCCTCTCACGAAATACCAGAACTAGGGGACATGCACTCAAATTGAGGGCTGGGAGAGTAAGAACAGACAAAAGAAAATATTTTTTCACCCAGCGCGTTGTTAGTCTATGGAACTCCCTGCCACAGGATGTGGTGATGGCATCTGGCTTGGATGCCTTCAAAAGGGGATTGGACAAATTCCTGGAGGAAAAGTCCATCACAGGTTACAAACCATGATGGAGATGTGTAATCTCCAGGCTTAAAACCAGGGTACTTCAAGGGCCAGATGCAGGGGAGTGGTATCAGGAGACAGATATCTAGTCTCATGCGCTTCCAAAAGCATCTGGTGGGGCCACTGTGAGATACAGGAAGCTGGACTAGATGGGCCTTTGGCCTGATCCAGCATGGCTCTTCTTATGTTCTTATGTTCTTATGTTTCTAACAAAACAAAACAAATCATGGGGGGACAAAATGAAAGAAAAACATTTTTTCTGTTTAATGTCCATCCCAAGTACCAAGCTCGCTGGGGGATGGCGGCAATGTGTAGCCTTCAGAAGTAAATTGTAATCTGCCCAGAGAGTACTTTAAGTGTGATGGGGTAGTATATATAAGCAGAACATTTTTCTTTTTCAGCTCATGATGGAAAGTTTTTTTTGTTTGTTTTTATTTCTGGAGAAATTTTGCACACTGTGGATTTTTGCACATTTCTGTAAATGTGCAGCATTGAAAATGGAGATTCTGATTGTATTGTTGCATGGTCTGTGTAAAAGTAATAATTACACTGGATGGGGTTGTGTTTTGCTCGCTGTCTGTTTGTGTTTTGCTTCAAAGAGACAGAGGGGGGCACTCTCTTTTTCTATGGCTGCTTTTACACGACCCCTAAAATCCGAGGCAAAGGGCTCCCAGATGCGGAGCTTAAAATTGTTTTCCAACCAGCTGCGGACTTCAAAAAAAATTAAGTACGACCATGCCCACCTAAGCGCACCCCAGCACATTTTAGAAGTACCTGGTCTCCGGAGGTAAAAAATATTCCGATGCGGATTATAAAGCTGTGGATTAATGTTTTGTAGTATGCTTTGGGGCCGGCTCTCCTCACCTTCTTTTTGTTTTTTTGTCCCCACCGCCCCTTTAAGAGCCTGGAATCCTTACGGGGCTGCTCCGACCGGCAGACAGAGGTGAGCGGAGGTGACCCTGGATTCTTTTCTCCCTTTTTTTCTCCCTTGCCTCACACAGATAGGAGCAATGGAGTGCGGAAGGGTGGGAACACAGGAAGCAGAACAAACCCCCACAATCTCTGGTCCAAATTTAAGTTGCCAGTGGATTTTAGAGGTCGTGTAAAAGTGCCCTATGTAGAAGCACTTTTTTCTATGTAGAAGCACTTTTGCCCCGATCTTGAAAATATATAGAGGGCAAACCATCGTATACAAGGCTTGGTCTTGTACTGTAGCTTTCTCTTGCAAGTCTTGATGTGTCTGTGACACATTCACTTACCTTGCTAAAGATAGCTTGCATCTACTTTTTTTCTTCTTTAAAAAAGCTTTCTTGAAAGGACATGGAAATAAATAATAATAATAATAGCCTTTCAGTAGACTCAGTTGCACTTCCGCCTTGAATGGCACAGATTAGAGTCACATGGTTTTGGTTACACATGGATTTTTTTTAAAAAAGTACATCAATAAATATTCCAACACAGAAATATTTAGATAAATAAAAATGCATTTGTGCAATACATAAATACTGTGTTTCATAAATAAAGTGCTGTAAATCATCCCCACAAAGTGGCCTGAGAAAGGTGGACCTCAGATTTACCGAAGCCCCTGTTTGTTGGCAGCAAAGTGGCCCCTGGTTTCATGGCTGCAGCCTGTCTAGCCCCCTCCCCCTAGAATGGTGGCTTGGGAGGGTGCTGAGTCATGCTGTACAGTTAATGCAGTAGACTCATCTGTTCTCCCCACCCCCATGTGTGTGTGTGTGTGTGTGTGTGAGTGAGTTAGTGAGTGAGTTAGTTAGTGAGAGAGAGAGAGAGAGAGAGAGAGAGAGAGAGAGAGAGAGAGAGAGAGAGAGAGAGAGAATCAACTATTAATGCTTTGTAGTTATGTTTTTGGGACATAACAGTTATACATGGATTTTGAAATACATAAGGCCCTAGCACCCCTAACCCCCACATTGTTGAAGTATAATCCAGAAGCAGTGCCTCTCTATAGGAATGAAGTAAAAATTAAGAAACTCATAGAAGTTCACACCAATAAAACTATATCAGATTAGAATATTACATCCAAGACTGACATAGAAGGTTGCTAGCTGTTATCTTTTTTCCTACCTCGCAGCAGGACATGCTTGATTCTGTGCAGACAAACACTTCTTTGATTACAGACCAATTTTATATCCTGCAACACATCAGAATTTTCATGGGGGCAATGGTTAGAAGTTACCCTCCAACTGTGTGATTTAAAAGGAACAAAATCCACAAGGATTACTTTATTGCACTTTATTGGCTACAAAATCTTGCAATAAGACTCTACCCTGTGGGTCAGAGATTATTACAAGGGCTTGGCCTCTATTGCTTTTTGGCATGTGTTATTTCTACTAGCTGGACTGAATTTTATCATTGTCCCTATTTTGTACAAACTGAGGTCCCAATATTTTATAAAATGAGTTTTATAGAACCTTAGGTTTCTGGTCCATGGAAAGTTCTATCTTCATGAGTGTGACGGCTGGTTAAAATAAAATCAAATAAATATCTCTGGGTTGATTAAAATAGCCCCTTCATTGCGTTTATAATAATACAGTGGAACCTTGACTTACGTCATTAATCCGTTCCGGAGGTCTAGACATAAGTCAAACATGCCTTAAGTAAAATGAACTTTTCCCATAGAAAGTAATGGGAAAGTGGATTAATCCATTCCAGATGATGAAAAAGACCCCCCAAAACAGCAATTTAACACAAATTTGACTGGGATAGGAGATTCCTTCCGGGGATGTAAATGAAATGTCTCTTCAAAGAGATGAGGAGGCAGTGGAATTATAGTCCACAAGTTATACACCTCCACTTTTTAATGTTCACAGCAAGAATGTCTATCATTTAAGTTTTACTGATTTTTAACCTGACGTTCCAAGTTCTGAACAACCCTATGCTTACCATTAGAGTCCCATAACTGTACAGCCACCCCCAACTAAAATGCTTCCATTGTGGACCAGATTTCTGCAGCCAGATTTTTTTACAAGACTGAGCCGACTGTCTAACTAGCGAGTCCAGCCCCGAGCTCCCGGCCCTTCTCCTCCTCCGGTGGCAGCGGCAGCTTCGGCGAGGCCGAGGACCAGCTCCAGGTGCTCGGCGCTGGCCTCACTGAAGCCGCCGCTGCCGGAGAAGAGGAAGAAGGCAGGAGCAGTTTGGAGGTGGCAGCCGCGATGCTGGGTTGTGGCTACCGCCCGATTCCGGGGCCTTGCGGCGGGGCTCCAAGCTGTAAGTCGGAGCCTGCGATGTAAGTCAAACAGGCCCCTTCTTGCTGCAAGTCAAATATGCCACAAGTCAAGCAGCATGTAAGTCAAGGTTCCACTGTAACTTCCTTATGCCTTCTATCGAATGCTGTAAGAAGGACATTTGAGCTCACTTCTGATGTCAAGTATTGCTTGCACAGGACACATTTCCACACAGGGAAAGGAAAGTATTCGTAGGAGAGAACACTTGCCCACCAACCTCTAAACTGCTCTTTCCTGAAAGTAGCTTGCTTTATGACTGCTGTTTTGAGAAAGTAGCTTGCTTTATGGCTGCTATTTGTTTGTGACAGTAGCTTGCTTTACAGATGCTGTTTGTGACAATAGCTTGCTTTGTGGCTGCTGAATTATTATTTTTTCCTCTGTCAACTGGATAATTGAATCAGTGGATAATGAATCAGTGGATACGGGGGTCCTACTGTACTGAACATTCCTCAAGCCTTCTTTTGCTGCTTGCCTAGAGGTGCACATGCTGGAGGGTTGCAGTCAGCAAGGCTGCCCGGTAGAAATAACAAAATGGCTGCTTTTGGTTTGATGCATTACACTTGGAATGTTGGTCTTCTCAAGTGCAAGCAGGACACCCAGCTTCTCTTTTAATTTCTCAAATTATTCCTTGGCTTTGTTAGTCTATAGGCAGTCTTCTCCCATTGTCAGGAGGCTGAAAAAGCCTATTTGGTGCAAAGTGACCTCTTTTTTCCAGGGATATGGTTTGTCAGCAGTTGTTATACGGTACACATCTCCTATCCACCCTCCTCCCTTCTCATTTCTAAACTGGTTCTGCCAGACTCTAATTTAGTTCATGGTGTCAATCAATATTTTACAAAATCCATTATACAGTTTTCTGTGGGATCTTTTCTCCTTTTACTTCTAAACAAAGAACTACCTTCTGGACGGCTCATCATGCCCTGAATATAAATCCGTAATGTCTCTTGTTGTTCCTTCCTGACAGGCACCTCCCCTCAAATTGTTCATTGATTAAGAAGATTTTTGTCTCAGAGCAGAAAAGAATCTGATCTCGTTGCCCTTTGAAACAGGAGCTGCCGCTCTCTAATCAGCTCTTTCATTCCCATTTGGTTTACCATTCAAGGCACATGTCTTATGTCTACGTCTCGAGTACCCGGCAGTTTGAATAGAGACCATTCTTTCCAGCCACGAATCACTTTGATGATCAAAATATGCATTGCTTTATTAATGTGTAGTCACTGAACGCGTCAGATAAGATTGGCCCTCTCTTAAGTACTACATTGATAATGAGATGTTCAAATAATGATGGGATGTCTTGTAGAATTGCTTTGTAGATGGGGGCTGTTCTCCGTACGATGCTCTCCCTAAATGCAAATTGCCTCGATGGGGCAGGGAACAGCCACTGCGACCAGGCCATGATAATGATAGAGGGCAGGGACAAATACGGAGTTGGGAGACAAGGGGCAGAAAATAAGTGTTGATACCCCCTTCCCCCAAAATACTTTACTTTGCCTGACTTGGCTGATGTTCTCAGGGGTACGGCTGCAATCATTTTAGCTTGTGCTGGGGGATTTCAGCATCCATGTGCAGACCAGTTTATCAAGAGTGGATCAGGGCTTCATGTCTACCACGACAGCCATGCACCTGTCCAAATTGATGTCTGTCTCCATTCATGTTGCAAGGCATAGTCTTGACCTGGTTTTCTATGAGCCTTTGCAGGGATAGGAAGGCAATTAAAAGAGTCCATCCTAGGAGACTGATGAATCCAGATGCTGTACTGATGGCCGAGTTTTCTGGTGTCTTGGCTGGTGATCCCATTAAGACAGGGGTGCCCAAACTTTTTGTAAGGAGGGCCAGATTTGGTGGCTGAGAATGTGTCGGGGGCCGGTTGCTCCCCAACCCTGCCACCCCACTGCAAGCCCCACCCACTGACCCATAAGCCCCACCCACTGGCCGATTGCAACCCCACCCGCAGGAAGGAAGGTGGGGACCAAGGGAGGAAGGGAGGAAGGTGGAAACCAAGAGAGGAAGGAAGGATGGTGGGGAACAAGGGAGGGAGGGAGGGAGGGGGGAACCAAGGGAGGGCCACTCAGAATGGCCTGACGGGCCGGATTTGGCCCCCGGGCTGGACTTTGGGCAGGCCAGCATTAAGACTTGGGTTGATCTCTGGAATAGAGAAAAGGCCCAGGCTACTGACATGATTGCTCCTAAGCATCACCTTCCACAAAATGCAACCAAACTTGGCCATTGGTTCACTGAAAAGCTGAGGATGATTAACTTAGTGGGACGGAAATGGCAGAATGATGGTGGCATAAAACTTAGAGTAGATCTTATTGATCGCAATGTCTCAGCTCCAGAAGCTCCAGGATGAAGCAGTTTGTCTAGATCCACTTCAGGTCTGGTTACTGAATGGAGACAGCTTTGGTCTCCTTAGTGGATGGCCTATGCCAGGATCTGGACAGAGGGGGTGTGTCCTTATGGTTCTGCTGGACTTCTCAGCAGCTTTTGATATCACTGACCATGACATCCTTCTGGGGTGCCTTTCTTGGGTGGGTCTTGGAGTTATCACAGTGGTTGTGATTAGACATGGGCACGACTTGGCGAAATTCTCGTTTCCGTTTTCGTTCCTCGTTTCCGTTACGCAACGGAAATGGAAACAACAATTAAGCCGTCAGAACTCGAACTCGAACCGATAAACGATAAATTGGGTCTGATTTGTCGTTGTCGTTCATGGCATCGCGCGGCGATCGTGCGATGCCAAGCGGCACAGAAAAAAAGTTTTAAATATAAAAAAATTCCCGATTTCCAGCCAAAAAAGCAGGCGAAAATATGCCTGTCTGAGGGCACCTACCAGAGGGGTGGTTTCTGGGGGGGGGGTCCCCAGCCTCTCCCCCCTCCTGTCCTGGGCTGCTGGACCTGGTACCAGGCTGGGGGGGGCATCAGTCTCGTCATCTCCACTTGCCATGCGGTGCGGGGGGATCCAAAATGGCAACGGCAATATATTTTTTTTAAATTGTGGTCCAAAAACCCACCAAAGCACCACAGAAACATGCAAAAATTAGCTATTTTAAATGCTTGAATTTTTACAGTAGCAGCAGTGGGTTTTTCTAGCAATAAAACGTGTCCATTGATTTTATTTTATTTTATTTTTATTTTTATTTTTTTACACCTGCACAATGATGGGTTGGCCATGGGATGGGACCATGCAAATTTTTGGAGCCATTCCACCAATCGCATGGCCACTTGGCCAGGTTTTGAGTGAGACTTCTGGGATGTGCCAGTCAGGCATAAAAAGCCCACTATAACCCTAGCCCTAGCCCTAACCCTAACCCTAACCCTAACCCATACACCAGTACACTGTCCTTCTTAGTGGGTCAGAGGCACCCAGAGGTGCAGCCCACTAACTCACCCTAACCTTACCCGTAATAACCCTAAGCCTAGCCCTTGCCCTAACCCCAACCCTAAGCCAGATCAGATCTGTACTCGCATTGCACTACACGCAAGTACACTGTCCTTCTTAGTGAGTCAGAGGGCGCCCAGCAGAGGCATTCTTCTCTCACCTCGCTCACAGTCCAAAGTTCCAAAAAAACTCCAAACCTGTACGCCAGTATGCTGTCCTTCTTGGTGAGCTAGAGGCACCCAAAAGAGAGGTGCCTCTGCCAGTGCCACTTGGTATGCAATGGCTACACAGTCATGTACCCTTCCTTTTCCCTTTGTAGGGGGCCAGAGGAGGCATCCACCCCAGAGAGGTGCCTCCAGGAGCCTGCTAAATGCCTTCCCTTCGTAGCGGGCCAGAGGAGGCACCCACCCCAGAGAGGTGCCTCCAGGAGCCCGCTACCCTACCCCCCCTAAACCAGTACTAACGACAAACGACAAACGAAACGACAAATTTTTGAAAAATTTTGTGACAAATGGAAATGAGCCGAAACGGGCCGGCTCCGACACACGACAACTCGAAACGTCATTTTTCCTGGTCGTGCCCATCTCTAGTTGTGATCTTTCCTGGACGGCCAGGCTCAGAGGGTGGTATTGGGGGAACCCATTTTGATACCCTGCCCATTGGTCTGTAGTGTCCCTCAGGGCTCAGTCCTGTTCCCCATGTTATTCAACATGTACATGAAATCACTGGGAAAGATCAAGGACACATAGACTTTGTGTTTAGAAGACATGTTATTGCATTGACACTATGTTTTCAATGTTAGATTCCCTCAGAAAATTCCATAACGTTACATGGAATTTTTACTCTCTCTTTAACTGCTCACATTCTCTTGTAGCTTTAATGTAATGTTGTGTTTTAATGCTGTAAGATGTCCCTCAATTCCCTGTTCTCAATACTTGAATATGTCTCAATTGTACTGAACTATTATCCCTCATTACTGTAAGCCACCTTGTCTCCTTTTCCAAGGAGAAAGGTGGGGTAAAAATACTCTAACTAACTAACTAACTAACTAACTAACTAACTAACTAACTAACTAACTAACTAACTAACTAACTAACTAACCTCATATATGATTTTTTTCTAAACAATTAAAAACATTGGAAGTGAATGAGAAAAAGGAATGATAGTGGCAGTGTAGTCTCACTGCCCTGAAAAATATGCTTTTAGTGCTTATGTCAATGAAACCACCACCTCAAGACCCCTGTCCTTGTTTTGCTAGGAATATCTGATGAGGCAAAAAAACACAATTTAATCCAGCCTTTTAGAGTTTGGCAGAAAATAGGCTGGAAGGAGTAGATTCTGTCCTGAATATCATACAGACATTAAAATATTGATTCAATTCACCCTTTTTATTAGTGGAGCAAATCTCATCATATTCTTCCATGGAGTCTCATCCTAAGTCAGGCTACCATTTTACAGTCAAATACAGTGGTACCTCTACTTACAAATTTAATCTGTTCCAAATGCATGCTCTTAAGTCGAATAACTCTTAAGTAGAGCAGCCCTATCTAAAAAATAAAAAAATGTAAGTAGAGCAGACCGCATCTAAAATTTATAAGGCAGCAGTTAAAACGTCAACTTTTTTTTTTGTTCTTAAATCGAGCAACTCGTAACTAGAGGTACCATTGTACTGTGATATTAGCTCTAGTTATAAAAAGAGTGACTTCAAAGTATTTTTTTACTGACTAAATGACACAAGGCTGCTTCAAACTAGTCCCGCTCTTTTTGCTCCTCAAGCAGCTTGCTGTTGGAGCTTCTACTTTTTCAAGCCAGAACAAATTGAACAGGCTTTCCCCCATGGGGTTAGTTATGCTACATTCTTGTAAAGCTGAGGGAAATATCTATAGGTGCTGTTTTGGTGACTTAGGCTGTTAGGGGACGACGTTCAGGACTGGGTAAACATGCCCTCACATCCTTTCCTCTTCTTCCTGTTTTTCTTTTTAAAAAATGTTGTGCATATATGTGGTTAGTGCTCGATCCTCTGATCACCTTATCTCTAGAACGCAGCACATTTATGCCCCATAAAAGGATCAGCAGAGGTGGGAGCAGAGGAAGGATGCAGGCAGGCTGTGGATGGGAATGTGAATTGCATCACATCCAGTATGAACAATGAACTCCCAAATCAATCTAAAATCCCTGTGTAAGCATTGACTGCAATTCCAAATGTAATACAGGATGTGAAACATGTTTCCAGTGTAGTTGCATCCTCAGTGTTCCATCAGTGGTACACATATCAGATGTAATGTTTTGCTGCTTAGATATAGTATGATTATTTATTGATTTAGAATTCTTTAATTGCACTAGCCAAAAGGTTTTGCAGATAGCACATAACATCATAACATAACATCAGACCAACATATTAAAAATCAGAAAAAATTAGTATGTGATCAGCGAGATGCACACACGTACTCAGCAAGTATGGCATTAGAAGTCTCCAGGAGCCCAAATGCAGTAATCACTTAAATTTCATCCAGGTGTAGAGAACCTGTGGCCTTCCAGATGTGATACTCCAGTTCCCATCAGCCCCAGCCAGCATGGCCGCAGTCAGGATCCATGTTAGTTGCACTCCAAGATTATCTAGAGGGACACTGCTTTGCCAACCTCTTTTAGGTTGTATGAAGTATAGATCAGACTGCCACAGGTAAATAGAGAAAGGCAGTTAGGAGTGTGTTGTAGTTCTTTTTGAACAAACAGATATGGGGAAAGAAAATGTTTCTGGGTGGCATTGTCTATATTTAGGTAGGATGTAGAAGCGTTCCAGTTAGATTTCTCTCAGGCGTCAAATTTCTTCTGCATGGGGAGGCACTCAGTCATGTGAACTGATGAAGTCTGAAGTGTGAAACTCAGAAACAGGTGTAACTCTTCATCTCCTATTCATGAGAAATGGATCTTACTCTGAACTGTTATTATACAACTCCACTGTGCCTGTGCCAAAAATTCTGAAATCAGTACTTCAAGTAAAGAGACGATAAAACAGATATGGAAGTAAGGTATTAGAAATAACAAATATTGTCTATGATGTTTAGTTTTTAGGGCGGTGAGGAACAACTATGGTTCTTTCTGGGGGGAAAGCAGTAACTGTATCATCACTTTTTTTGGCAATAGGAAACATTTATGTATTACTTTTTCTCTTGCTTCCTAGGAGATTCTTAAAAGTATTCTTGGGTTGTTACAAGTCTCAAATAGAGATGGGAATGAATCTAAAAAATGACATTTTGGTTTTTCTTTTTTTGTTGCAGGTCCGTTTTGGTTCGTTTTTGTTTTTTGTGAATTTTTTGAAAATTTTTGTTTCATTTTTTTGTTTTTGTTTTTCATTTTTACCTGCTTTTTGCACGACTTAAAGCATTTCCGTGCACGGATGTCGCTCAACGCCCCAGACCGGAGGGGAAAACACTAAAAAAAAATGATGCTGGCAGAGACACAGTATAGACTAGGTACGCAGGGAGGCTGCAAAGGCAGCGGTGGGCGTTGCCCAGGGCATAAGGCAGCCACAGAGTGACTGCACTGTGGGGCAGGAGAGGGTACTCACCAAGAAGTACGCACGCACACAGGGAGGCTGCAAGAGAAATCTCTTCTTTCTCTCCCCTAAGAGCCAGGCTGCAGCCAGCAGGAACACAGAGACACACACCTGCCTGGCTGGCCTAAAGTAACGAGTCGCAGAGATAGCAATCCCACCCTAACTCCCACTGCAGACTGCAAGGAGGACGGGGGCTGCCAAAGCTTTTTATGCCCTCTGTGGCTGCCACACCTACCCAGTCTGCAACCTGGGCATGCTATTGGTTGAAATTGTCCAAGAATTTACATGATCCCATCACATGGCTTGCATCCATCTTGTGCCTGGAATTCATTTTACGTCATCCTTAAAGGGAAAAGAAAAAATACATTGCGGTGGGAGAAAGACACAAACAAACGTTTTAAGGACCGCAACCCCCTGGTAGGTAATAATTTCAAATAATTATGACTGCGTTTTTTCGGATGTCCAGGGCGTTTTAATACCCAAGAAATCAATAGTAGGCATCTGGGAGCCATTTTGGGTCGATTTCCCCTAAGCCCTAACTCCCCTTAAAGGAAAAAAAAATACAGCGATCTGAGAAAAGATATAAATGCACATTTTAAGGACCCCAACCCACTGGTAGGTATTATCAGGCAGAATAAATAATTATTGCTGGGTTTTTATGGATATTCAGGATGTTTTTTAACATTTAAAAAACAGCTAATTTCATTGTGTGTCGCCATTAATGAAAACAAAACGTAATGAACCTAATTTTCGTGGTTCTGTTTGGTTCATTCCAATTTCATCACAATTTTTGTTATTCGTTTTGTTACGTAATGAAATGAATAACGAATAACGGAATGATTTTTTTTTCATTTTGTCCCCATCTCTAGTCTCAAATGTTTCTTTTCTGGTTAGTGCTACAAACCTCCTCTTCCACGAACCCCCATTTTTAAATGCCCTTCTCAAATAAACATGTGTGTTTGAATGGATTACATTTTTAAACAATTATCATATTTTCTATATAAATTTATCTGGATCAGTGGTTCTCAAACGTTTTTCACTGCGGCACCCTTGATGGGCTAAAAATTTTTAGTGGCACAGCTACCGTTAAAGTGGTTTGAATACTTAGGCAAAGAAGAAAAACCAGCGCAAATTTAATGCTCAGTTGTCTTTAATGTGATGAACGAAAATGCTTGGATGATTTTTTCATTATTCCCTTTACGTTTAAGCGAAGTTATTTTTACCCTTAAATTACTTGACCCAGAAAGTTTGCGCCTGTATCTGTTTTTTATGCAAGACTACATTGAGAATGCAGACTCACAGAGATAATTTAAAGTAAAATACACAAGTCTTTTCACAGCAGCCTGGCCAACAGCATTGTTTTCTGAAGACACCTGCATCCAGAACTCTTCTTGGCTTCCTTCACGGTATTTCTGTTTTTAAACTGCTGTCTTCGCTGACCTCAAGCTGATTTTGGACAATTTCCTTTGTCATTCCAGTAGGTTTATGTTTCGGGTCGCAGAAAAAGGAGTTCATCATCCAGCTGTAGGTGTCATCAGGGTCAATGTTGGGAAAATAATCAACTATGCTTCTTTCCAAACCTTGCAAGTGGGCAATAACAATTTCAAGGAAGTTGGTTTGAAGGTTGATCTCATTTGTTTCGACAAATTATTGCAGCCGAGGAAAGTTGGAGATGTCTGCTCTCAACAACTGCTTTTTAAAAATGTAATTATTTTCCACAAGGCTTTTATTTTCTCTAATTGTGCTCCTCCTTTCCCTTGAAGAAAAGTGGTGGTTTTATTTAGTGTTTCAAAGATGTCGGAAAGGTATCCCAATTTAAGCAGCCAATCGACATCAGTTACTTGTTGGATAAAGCGCTCCTCTGTAAATATGACCACCAGTGCATCTTTCAGTTCAAATAGTCTGACTAAATTTTTCTCCCCTTGATAGCCACCACACTTCTGTGTGCAGCAAGAGATGGAAGCAATCTATACCGAGATATTTGGCATTAAGTTTTAAAGGGCTTGCTTGAAATGGAGGCTCTTAACATGATTATGTCTGTGAAGATTCTCAGTCATCCAGGTGAGTTTATCTGAAAGTTGAGTCATGGCAACTGGACTTCTTTTTCTTGAGAGACAGAAGAAAAAGAAGCCCAGTTGCCATGACTCAACAGATGAGTTAATCATCTTCACAGTACCATTCAATATGACTTTTTTAAATCTTGCCATGTCCTCTTGTTGCTATAGAATGCCGATGGATGACACAGTTGCTGCTGGTGGCATTTCCTGCCACTTGCTTCATCCTAGAGATGGCTCCCTTCACTTTTCCAACCATTGCAGCCACTCCATCACTGCAAATATCCACATACTTGCTGGGAGCCATCCAGGGCGAACGTCGCTGGGAGCCGGAGGTATCTTCCTCAGCAGGAACAGCAGCGGCAGCAGCGGCAGCGGCAGCGGTAGCGGAGAGAAGGGAGCCTTGGCGCACCAGGTTATAAAAGCCCTCGCGCTCCCACACTCTCCCTTCAGACCCTGCCCATGACACCTGCCTCTTCCCTTCTTGGAAGAGATAAACGGGGAGCCTCGCTGACTTGGCACGGTGCGCCTTGCTTCGCCTCGCCTGCCCACCTGCCTCCTAACCTTGCAGCAGCAGTAGTGGTGGCCAAGCTCAGACTCCTTTCCTTTCCTCCTCCCCCCTCCCAAGCATCACAGCCAGGGCAACCTCATTAGCCTTGGCTATGCATTGGAACGGATTAAATCTGTTTTCAATGCTTTCCTGTGGGAAATTGCAGTTTGCACAATGGAAAATTTGTATAACGTAATTTCATTTGGAACGAATTAATTACGTTATACAAGGTACTACTGTATACTGATCTATTGTTGATTTTTATTTTATTGTTGCAAACTGCCCGGAGTTCCTTCAGGAAGGTGTGCGGTATATAAATGTATAAATAAATACATTAGAAACAATTTTATGACAGTTAACACATTGCCCTTCCTGTGCCTGTTTGTTCCCAACCTGAACAAAGCCAAACTATGTGAGGTAGCTAGGATCATATTTTCTTATTTTTTCCCTCAGATTTCCTTTTCGTTGTGAGTTGCCTTTCCGTGAACTGAGTGAGGCAGACAAACTTGGATGGCTTAGGCTCGCAGGTGTCTGCTAGGATATTTTGTCTCCTCCAGTGATGCTGGTTGTCGTTGCATCAGTCACTTCAGAGTTCACCACCTTTCCATTTTAAAGACCCAGTTTTTAGCCAATTGCCCATAATTCTGCAATTGTTTTGTTTATTCACTAAGGAAAAAGAAATTGTCACTGAAATCCAGAATAACCTGTCTAACATTCTCTTGTACAGTATATACTCGTTTGCTTAATGGTGAATATATCACTGCTGACTAGAATTTCTGTTTTGGATGATTGAAATAGTAAATTAAGAAACAACTGAACAAATACACATTGCAATCTGATATATTGTACAGAACACTTCCATTTAATTTACATGAGCAGCATAGCTTAAATTATTCACGATACTTCACAAAGCACTAATTCGTGTTCTGTTACGTATTTCAAATAATAATGAAGTTGTCAGCTTGATTATAGTTTCCTGCTGTTGTGAGGTGAAAAGATCACAGTGTTTCCATGCAAATATTTTTTCTTTACAGTTTAGTATCTTTTCTCTTTGCTATATTTTTTCACATCACTTTCACATTTCATAAGAACTTCAGTCTATGAAGGACATTAAATATGGTTCCCACATCCCTCCCTCCCTCCCTCCCTCCCTCCCTCCCTCCCTCCCTCTCTCTCTCTCTCTCTCTCTCTCTCTCTCTCTCTCTCTCTCTCTCTCTCAATTTGTCTTGTGTTTTGGCACATTATTACTTGAGTTTAGCAACAAACTTACTGAACACTGACATACTCCTTAAAATCTGGTTATTGCCATTCCATAACAATTTTTAAAAAAATACCCACCCACCCCCCGGATTATTTCTGAAATAGCCAGTTTACTATTGGAACAATTAACAATTATAAGAACATACCGTAAGAACATAAGAAGAGCCATGCTGGATCAGGCCAAGGGCCCATCTAGTCCAGTTTGCTGTATCTCACAGTGGCCCCACCAAATGCCTCTGGGAGTGCACAATCCTAGATATCTGTCTCCTGATACCATTCCCCTGGATTTTGGCCTTTGAAGTACAGTGGACCCTTGTATAACAAACAGTTTGTATAACATAAAATTTGTATAACATGAAAAATTCCAGAGATAGGGGAAATTTGCTTAACAGAATTGCCTATGGGGTGAATCTGTACAACATAAAAATGGGATCACTCTGTTTTCAATGCATTCCTATGGGAAATTTTGTATAAAGGAAAATTTGCTTAACATAATTTCATTTGGAATGAATTAATTCCTTTATACAAGGTACCACTGTACCATGTTTTTAAGCCTGGAGATGACACATCTCCATCATGGTTTGTAACCTGTGATGGACTTTTCCTCCAGGAATCAGCCCAATCCCCTTTTGAAGGCATCCAGACCAGATGCCATCACCACATCCTGTGTCAGGGAGTGGATGTCCCTTAGTTCTGGTATTTTGTGAGATGGAGAAAAGCATCCCTCTATCCACTTTTACTCGTGCCCTGTATAATTTTGTACGTCTCAGTCATATCCCCCCTCAGGTGCCTTTTTTTCCAGACTAAAGAGCCTCAAATTTTTTAGCCTTTCCTCATAAGGGAGGTCCCCCAGCCCAGTAATCATTTCATTCTTCTGCTATTTGGTTGAGCAAGATAAACCATAATGACTTGCTAAGCTATTTGTACTACTTTTTCCAAATGGCATTTAGTTGGCAGAATTCTGTGATGTAATTTACAGATAATGAATGGGCCCCAATTTCAAATCCTAATTTTAATTTGAACCCTCGTTAACTTGGGGGGGGGGGAATCCATATGAATGAACACAAACACCCGCTGCATCATTTCATTCCCATTGGGCAGATCTCAGAATAGTTTTTCATGTCCTCCATTCAAAAAAGGGGTCAATGGGCTGGGCCAAGCCAATGAGACGTCCAACTTCAATGACAGAGGGCAACTGATGATGAATGGATCTGACATTGTAATTTGGGATCCCAACATTACTCAAAAGTTAAGGTTGTAAATGCCAAAATCACTGTCCAGTTAAAGAGGACACACCACGATGTGTGAACCACAAGGGCCCCAAATCTGTAATTCTGAATCTCAAGTTGCATATACTTGAGATGCAATTACAGCAATGACTCTTCTTCAAAGAAGCATGAAAGTTTTTTGAAGCATTCAAAAAAAGTTGCTGAAAAGGCCCTGTACCTGCAAGCCATCCCTTTCACCTCCTTGAGGGATGGCTCTTTCAGCATATGCAAGCATGGGGTACAGTTGAAAAATTAAAACAGGAAGAGGAAGAATTGGATTGATGGAGCCTTTGTTTTCCATTTCCCCCCTTTGTCAATCCCTCAGATGACATCAACTACCAGACATTTTGTAGAAGCTGCAGAGTATTAGCTGTAGAGCATGGTGGCTCAGCGAGCTAGAGCACTGAAAATGTTGGCTGCAAAGTCAGCAGCTCAGTGGTTTGAATCCCGGGTGGCATGCAGCAAATCTATATATTAAAATATATTAAATTTACATTTTAGTATACATGATTTCAAAGAAGTATATCCTAGCCACATGACATATTCTCAAAACAATGATGATGGCAAGGATATAGAATCTTTAATCTGTAAGAAAAATCAACATTAAGCTCAGACTGTATCCCATCAACAATCTGACAGAACTTTTTGGCCAATAGAAACATATTTAGGTTGCTATAGATTGTGTTCTTCAAAGCAGTGTGCAATTGGTCGATATCATAATCTTAAATTATTTAGTAAATACACAACGATAGATCAAAACATTTGATAATACCAGAAGCTCAGCAGTGGGTAAAATTGATTGCATGCACTTTGGGCATGAATAAAAGACTTTATGATTTATTGACATGCTGTAGATTAATCTGAGGGCACACAGAGCAGTAAAGCAGGGTAGTGAGTTTGATTTGTAGGAATTTTAAGAACAATTTGACAGCAATGAAAACGAAACATTTCTTAATGCATCATGGCATAAGAAAGGTTTCTTTCTTAATGTAGAAATTCTGTCAAGAAAAAAGGTCTATACATGGAAATGGCAGCAATTGTTTTGTGATTAATCCCTTAATTGCCATAGCATAGTAGTATTAGTCTGAAGTTTAATTTGTTGGGTGGAACATTAATATCTAATGTATAACACTGGAAAACCAATAATGCATGTTTGCCGTGTTTTAATGTCAAACTAATAATCAAAATGAGATGTTAATTAATGCATGCAGCTACAAAATTTGTCATTCGTCACTGATTTCTTTCTTGCCAGAGTACCAGCTGTTTCTCCCGCTCTTTCTAATTTTATAAACTCAATGGTAGTTTTTCTTAATGCTTGTGATCTTAATGAATGGAAACACTGAGTGCATGGTGAATAGAGCTGAACTCATTTTTCTCTTCAAAATTCTCCTTTGTTCCCTTCTGTATTGAATTTTCTTCACCTATTACATATCTGTATGAATATTCACCAAATGCACAAGCCCTGTGTTTGACACTTGGCTAGCTTTTATTTCAGTTTCTGATGACATCTGTTGAATTGCTGGCCAATGTGGAATGTTCATCATAGAAACTGAGGGCAGGAAGATCTTTCCTGCATTCTAGGAAGCATTGGTCTGTTCCTGAATGCTACTTGCTTGAGAACAAAAGCAGAGAACGGCTGTTCCTCTCCTTCCCTCCCTGTGAGGATCCAAGGGAAATCTAGTTGGCCCCTATAGTCTCTCTCTCTCTCTCTCTCTCTCTCTCTCTCTCTCTCTCTCTCTCTCTCTCTCTCTCTGTGTGTGTGTGTGTGTGTGTGTGTGTGTGTGTTCAAGCAGGACTTTTTTTTTAGATAATTGTTCCTGATTAGAGATGGGCACAAAACGAAAACACATTGTGGGTGACAAAGGGGAGCAGGTAGTCCCATGAAGCTACACTGTGATTTCCAGCCGATACACGGCTGCCAACCCTACTTTTGAGTACATAATTTTTTTTGCCCATCTCTATTCCTGATAGATGGTTTGTCATGATGAATTGTAGAGTAGGCATACGGTAGACTTGGATTACAGTGGTTAGCTGTAGATCAGCAAGGATTTCTAATTCTCAGTGATCAACTGCAGCAACAGTGAAACAATCCCACCCACTCTAAATTATACTGCTCAGATGAAAAAAAAAGGTTGAGGCAACCAGGAGTAGATGATTAGATGCAAGAATTATGAACTCCATTCAGACCTGGTACTCAAAACAAATCTCTGTGCTCAGATTTAAATGCAGGTGGGAAATGCTTATGCCAGACTATGATTTGCTGGAGCTAGGAGATACAAAAGTAGTCTTGCAGGTCTGGCATCTGTTAACCTATAGTGTATGCTCTTGCTTTCCTCTGCAAAGTTGTGATGCATTTTTACTAGTAACAGAACCCCTTAGACACTGGTTCTCAGTGTCCACCCCAACTCAAACTCGCAGTGTGGACTGCTAGGAAAATATTGGGGGGGTGCTTATCAAGCACATTAGTTAACACTTATGAAACTCTCTGGAGGACATTTGAGTATGAGTCTCATCTGATAGTAATATGAGGTTATGTGGGGCCCAATGTCCTGGTTCTGGAACCCTCTCCAGGGAGTGGCTCCATCATTGTTGGCATTTAGAGAACTGGAAAGCCTACACTGTCGTGTTTTTGTGATGAATGTGCCTCTTGTGCTCAGGTCTCCTGTGTTATTGTTATGCATGCATTCTATTTGCTAGTTGTTTTCCTTTTAACGTTTGCATCTGTTGCACTTAAATCTTTTTATATTTTCACACTCAAGTGGTTCCAGATTTTGAAAATGCATTAATTATAACACACACACAACCAACATTTCTTAGTCAAAGTAACAGCATAACCCATATGAACCCTTGTCAACCACAGAGCTGAGAAGCACACCAGCAAAATCGATATATGTAGACTGCTGAGAAAGATTCATTTAACTGGTTAAAATCAGGTGAGGAAGGTGGAGCTAAACATCACTTGGACCCTGTTATAAAAATATGGCTTGTACATTGGGACTTTGATACTATGTTCTGTAATCTGTCCCTGGTAAAATAAATAAATGAATAATCAAGTATAAGATGAAGTACTGTGAGCCCTTTTACACAATCCCTAAAATCAGCAGCAAAACACTTGCAGATCCGGAGCATAACATTGTTCTCCCACCAGCAGCGGACATTTTTAAAAAAGTATGCCCACACCCACTTAAGTGTGTCCCAGCGCACTTTACAAGTACCTGGTCTCCGGAGGTAAAAAAATTTCTGATGCGGATTGTAAAGCTTTGGATGCCAGGCTCTCCTCACCTTCTGTTTGTTTTTGTTGTCCCTGCTGCCCCTTTAACAGACAGGAATCCCTACGGGGCTGCTCCGACGGCAGATGGAGGTGAGCAGAGGTGAGCCTGCATTTTTTCTCCTTTTTTTTCTCCCTCTCCTCACCGCAGACAGAAGCAACAGAGTGTTCAAGGGTGGGAACACAGGAAGAGGAACAAAACCCACATGATATCTGGCTGGGGGGATCCAAATTTAAGTTACCAGCGGATCTTAGGGGTTGTGCTGTTCCAGTCTTTCTTCTCATGGAAAACATGGGTTGAGCTTTTGACCCAACCATGGTCTATGACCTAAGTTTGAGATCCTTCCTGATGGTCCAGGGTATCTATAAAGTTCTCTTCCAGTACTCCAATTTTTTTCATGTCAGTTTTCTTTATAGCCTTAGCACATTGTGACTGAAAATACTGTGGTACAGATGATCCTAGCCTTAGTTTCCTTAGACACGACCACAAACATTTAGCTACATTGTTTAGTTCTTTCATCTGCCTAGCACCCTTGTGATAATGGCCTCCTAGAGAAGCATTAATACTGTCAACAATTTTCTCAGTGAAGAACAGTTAACGGTCTTCCAAAGAAACATAAGATTTCAAAGGTACCACAAACCATGACCTAATATTTGTCCCTAATTTTTATATGATAGTATGGGCTGACCCTCTAGCCTGCAGGCAATATTTTATTTGTAATCTAATAGCGTTTAGTACATTGCATACAATGGTGTTTATTGTCAGATGTTATCTGATAGATAATTTGCAGAGCTGATTAAAATTTAATAGCTTCTGAGGTTTAATATTTGATGCTTGCTGAAAGCAAAACAATCAAGAGTTATTAACAAATTTGAAACATCTGATTCCAATGTTTAGACTCCTCATTCAGTTCAAAATGCTAATTTGACATTTGACTTCCTCATCAAAATTTAAAATCTAATGAAATATGAATATTTGTGAAATGCATTTCAGGTCTAATCATCTCCCCAACCCCTTTGTTTCACACAGGTGAAGATTTTTTCATAGTAAGAATTTAAGTTTTTATGGAAGAGCAGTGGCATTTAGATATTGACACTGTGGTATGATGGATTGATTTGTTTTCCATACAGAAGTTGAGTCATGGCAACTGGATTTCTTGTTAGACTGAGAAGTTTCACTACTCATCCAAGTAGCTTCTTCAGTCTGAGGAAGCCTGGTAGGAGACCTCCAATTATATACCCATTTTAGTTTCACTTCACCTTGTTCTGAATTTGCTTGTTAAATGTGCAATGGACAGGTGTGTGTGAAAATCACACCTCTGCAAGCTTTCCCATACCCATTAAACATGGATGGTTAACAGTGGCCTTCCAGGTGGAGGTGTGAAATGGTCCTGGTTTTTCTTGGGTTACATGAAAGGTCACCATGATAAATAGGAGACACACAAAAGACTAGGAGTAATCACTGAGAAGGGTATGTCTCATTTACTTGCAAACCTGGCCTGTGAAAGTAATGGGGCCAAGAAAACGCCACACTGGATACCAGACCCCTGATAAGAATGTATAAAAGAATGTGATCCTTCAGATATAAGGTTGGAAATCATTGTTCAGCCCCTCCTTTATTCTGATTGTCCAAGTTTAAATGATCCTATGTGATTTTAAGAGAAACGGGTGAGATTCAGTATGGCTACAAAAGACACAGGCGTAAGCCTGCTACTTTGCAGAGCGTATGTGTGCATGAACAATGATGTGCCAGGGCATGCTGCCCTGGCTGGGCCCTGATATTCAAACAAAAATGACACAGTCAGCCAGAAATGAAAGGAACCAGCTAATAAGTGCACATCCTCGTGCAAGACAACTGAGAAAGCGAAAAGGAAAAGTTGGAAAAGTGAAAAACCCCAGATCAAAGAGCATGAGATTAGAGTTGACAATGTCAGAGGGTTGAGATTGATGTCATGCTCATTACAAACTTTTAACACCACATGAAGGTCATGACAGTAAAGGGAGAGTGTAATTGTCTGGAAAGCAGAGATAATTGACCGCCCATAATTAGGCAGCTTAAGTACTCCGAAAAGAGTGCAGTCAAAACAGAAACCAATCAAGAACTTAATTTATAAGGGGAAATGATTAGGTATCTTAGAGGATTGTTCCCAAGAATTTGAGAAGAAGAGACACTGGTGAGGGTGTGTAATGGATGAGATGATGGGCCTAGCATCGTTTTAAATGTAAATTCACACCCGGACACGTCTGCAGGGTTCTTTGAGGAAACATTAATACTTTCTTTTCTATGCATCTGCTGCAAGGCATGAAGTGCATTGGCCTTTGCTGAGAAATGATCACAGCCCAAACGATGATATTGACTGTAATAATGTAGGAATAAAATCATCCCTCCTTGATGAGAAAATCATCTTTTCAGTAAATGAACCAGAAAAGGTCTTTGCAGATGGACAGCAAGTCTTCGTTAATATTAGGGGGAAATAAATGAAGTGCAACTCTATTGTTGAAACCTTGTTGCGCAGATCTACCTGGGCAATGGGAATGACGTCATTGGCAACAGCAGATTACTGGGGATTAAATGTTTCCTTTACTGGTTTCGATGTGTGCATGGCTTGCAAACAATGCAACAAAGTTAGGGGCACCACAAAGTAGCAGAAAGAAAGCTGTCAATCAGTGGCAATCTGCTGCGGCCACTGGCATCATTCTCACTGAATAGGCAAACCCTTCCCAAAAGCATCTTGGCTAGAGATGGGGGGAGGATGCATTTTAAAACATCAAATCACAATATTCAATGAACATCGCTGATTCATTTAATATTCACCCCCTTCATATTCATTGGGTCCAGAGATACTGATAAATATGAAGGGATGATGTTTTCTCCTTTTTATTAATCCCCATCTTTTAAAGGCAGCCCATGAAGCTTCTGCCTCCATCTTTGCAAGATGCAGCCCGGTTTCCCTTATGTCCTATAGATTTTTCTAACTAACTAAGGGCCTTTTTACACGACCCCTAAGATCCGCTGGTCCCTTAATTTCGGACCAGAGATCTTGAGGGTTCGTTGCTGTTCCTCCGTCCCCACCCGCTCCACACTTCTTTGTTCTGTCTGCGTGAGGGGAGGGAGGAAAAAAAGCCTTAGACAGGGACAAAAGAATAAAGGCTTACCTCCGGTGCCGGGGGAAGTTGCTCCGACCTCCGTTTACTTCCTGGTTCCTCTTTAAGTGACGGAGGCAAAAGAAAAACAACAGAAAGAAGCGAGGAGAGCTCAGGCACTCTCCGCATCAAATATTTTTCACCATCAAAGAGCAGGTACAAGAAAAGTGTGTTGGGTCGCGCTTAGGTGGGCGGGGTCGCACTTAATTGTCTGCAAACTCAGGAGCTGGTGGGGAAACATTTTTAAGGTCCGGAGCATGCAGCCATTTGCGGCGGAGCTTAGGGGTCATGTATAAACGCCCTAACTAACTAACTAACTAACTAACTAACTAACTAACTAACTAACTAAAGCTTCTGTTTTTATTGGTACCAGAATACCATATTTTTCTTTTATTAGATGTCCCCCACTGTTTAGACCCCCAAATAAATAAAATTAATAAATCCTCCTTGAGGTCTCCTCCCACAATTTCCCCATTCTAAACACTCTTTTTGGTTTAGTGAGTTTGTTTTTGGAGGATCAGCTTCCATTGGGCTTGAGCAGACCATTAAGAAATGCCTTTTAATGCTAAAAAAATGGCGTGGCTTTTTCCTATTATTTCTGGAACACATTTCCTAATGGGCTGCTCAAGCCTGACGAGGCTGATCCTGAAAAAAACAAACTCACCAAAGCTGATAGGAGTGTTTAGAATGGGAAATGAAAGAAAACAGCAGGGGGTGGAGACCTCAAGGAAAGAGGGAGCTGATCATGCAAGAAACAAACCACATAGGGGAAAAGCAAGATGAGTTTGGGTTCTCATCCACCCACCCACCCCAAAAGGCGTACTTCTGTGTATACCACACCCCTTCATTTTTGGCGTCGTGATTTTGGAAAAAGATAATGTGGTATACACTGAAAAATATGGTACTTTCTGAAGCAGGTGGTTGACCTTTCATAGGGAAGAGTCATTGACTGTTTCCCATTATGTAAGAGTGAAAACAGCTGAACTATAAAAAAAACCCTCCCTCCTGATAGCCCAGGTGTTTACATGAAATAAGTGTGAGAAATGTCAGCTGCAACTAGTGTGTAGTTGGAACTATATAAATCTACATTCTTCTTGACATCAGGTCATTTAAACAGGTTTGTGTCAGATAAGAGTAGAAAGAGAAGCAGGAACAAGGAAAATTTGGCCCTCCAGCTGTTTTAGATCCATTCCTAGAAGCTTTGACCGATATGGTGAATGGACAATAAAAGACTATGAGAAATGCATTCTGAAATATCTGGTAGTCAAAATTATTCCTTCTTATATAGCATCTCTTTTTTCTTTCTGTTTTTTTTAAATTCTTATTTATTTTAAATTTAAAAATAACATAAACACAAAGCAAAACAAAACAAAGCAACCACATTTATCTACTTCATCATACAACCCACATAAATAATATAATATAAATAATATATAAATAATATAAACAAAAAGTAAAAAATATAAAAAATTAAATTAAACAAGGATTTATTCAATACTTAAAATCCTAAATATATATCTGTCTTTCCATTTCTCTCCAGAAATACTTTTGATTTCACAAATTAGTTTATCATTAATAATCATAATCCATAAATCCCTATACCATTCCTCTATTGTTATTTAGTTGTTGGAATTCCAATTTTTAACAAAAATTATCCTTGCCATCATCATCATTATTAATTCCACTTCATCTTTCTTCAATTGTTTGTGTTTCCCACCACATTCAACAATACAACCTGAGGGGACATTTGAACCCTTTTGCCAATTATTTCTTGAATTTCCTTACAAATCAGTGTCAGTTCCTTTTTTCTTATTTCACAGAACACCACACATGAAAATATGTCCGTTTGTCTTTTTTTAATCTTCCAACATACTGAGGATATTTCTTTATTTATTATATTCAACCAGTAGTTATATACCACATCCAGCACACTTTATGACAATTCTTTTACTCTTATTGGCATATTTTTCAGTATTCTTTTAATCAACAGTTTATTCGATTCTTCCTTTTTACTTTCTAATTATTATCTCCTTGCCATATCTCTTTTAACCTGTTCTCTTCATATTCCCTTGTATTAATCGTTTATATTTCTTACTTAGTAGGCCTTTTCAGGTTTCTTAATTCCATTTTGCTTCTCCTTTCTATAATTTTTTCATCATTAGTCATCATTCTACATTTTTCTACTTTGATTTTCCATTCTTTAACCCATTTTTCAAATTGTATAATACTTAACCAAATGATTTCTTCTCCTACATTCTCTTTTGTATTTCTGTTTTCAATATATGTTATCTTTGTTCCACTTACATAATCCTTCCTAGATCCATGTTTTTAGTGGTTTCCATGAGCTTTATTCAGTTTTCCTTGCAGCTGGTGAATTAAAGGCAGGTCTGAATGAGTCACAAGCCAGAATTAAGATTGCTGGAATAAATATCAACAACCTCAGATACACAAATGATACTACTCTGATAGCAGAAAGTGAGGAAGACTTAAAGAACCTCTTAATGAGGGTGAAAGAGTCTGTGAAGATTCTCAGTCATCCAGGTGAGTTTATCTTGAAGTTGATTCATGGCCACTGGACTTCTCTTTTTTGAGAGATAGAAACGTTTCGCTGTTCATCCAAACAGCTTCATCGATGAAGCTGTTTGGATGAACAGCGAAACGTTTCTATCTCTCAAAAAAAGAAGTCCAGTAGCCATGACTCAACTTCCAGAGAGGATGAAAAAGAGTGAAAAAAATGGGCTGAAGCTCAAAAATAAACCCCTAATATGGCTAATATCCCATCACCTCCTGGCAAATAGAAGGGGAAGAAATGGAGGCAATGACAGAGTTTATTTTCTTGGGCTCCTTGACCACTGCAAATGGTGACTGCAGCAATGAAATTAAAAGATGCCTGCTTCTTGGGAGGAAAGTGAAGGCAAACCTAGGCAGCATCATAAAGAGCAGAGATTTCCCCCAAAAAGCCCAAATAGTTAAAGCTATGGTTTTTCTAGTCATGATGTATGGAAGTGAGAGCAGGACTATAAATAATCAATGCTTTTGAGCTATGGTGCTGGAGGAGACTCTTGAGAGTCCTCTGGACTGCAAGGAGGTCAAACCTATCCATTCTGAAAGAATTCAACCCCAAATGTTCACTGGAAGGACAGATTTTGAAGCTGAGGCTCCAGTACTTTGGCCACCTCATGAGAGAGGAGTCCTTGGGAAAGTCCCTGATGTTGGAAAGGATTGAAGGCAAAAGGAAAAGGGGATAGCAGAGAATGAGATGGTTGGACGGTGTCCTCAATGCAAAAAATATGGATTTAATCATACTCTGGGAGGCAGTGGAAGACAGGAAGGCCTGGCGAGTCAGACATGACTGAACAAGAACAACAATAGTTGCCCTATGTGACAACTAGAGATGGGCACGAATTAAAAAAATGGCGTTTCGTTCGTTGTTTGTCGTTGAGAGGTCCGTTTCATTTTGTTTGTCATTTGTCACGAATTTTTGAAATAATTTCGTTTCCGTTTTTTGTTTATTCGTTTGTCATTTCTACCCGCTTTTGCGTGATTTTTAAAGCATTTCCCTAACTCCCACTGGAGACTGCAAGGAGGATGGGGGCTGCCAGAGCTTTTTATGCCCTCTGTGGCTGCCAGACCTGCCCAGTCTGTCACCTGGGCATGCTATTGGTTGAAGTTGTCCAAGAATTTACATCAGTGCTCCCCAACCTTTTTATCCCCGCGGACCGGTAAATTTTTGATAATTTTTCCATGGCCCGGGGATGGGGGTGGGGGTGGGGAAGGGGGGGGAGATAAAGGAATGCGAATGGGGGGTCGGGCGGGGAGAGAGAGAGAGAGAGACGCACACATGCACGACCGCACCACCCCACCCCCTCCCTCTCACCTTTGCAAACCGGACAGTTGGGACTCTTCCTTTCCGGGGAGGCCTGGCTTTGCTTGGGGACCGCCGCCACTGACGGGGCTGGATCCTTCCCGCGGAGGAGGAGGAGGAGGAGCAGGCGCTGCCTTCGGGTGCCGGGGAGACACCGGGGAAGTGCGGGGTAGCGGCGGCGGCGGCGAAGAGCCCGGGGTAGGCGGCGGGTGGGGGGCCGAGGGGGGCTGCCGCGCGCCCCTCCCCCTCCTCCTTGTGTGGGGCTGCCCCGCGGTGGCGAGGACCCGGTGGGCGGCTTTCTTTTCTTTCTTTCTTTCTTTCTTTCTTTCTTTCTTTCTCCCTCCCTCCCTCCCTCCTTCCTTCCTTCCTTCCTTTTCTTTTTCTTTCTCTCTCTCTCCCTTCCTCCTTCTCCCCCTTTCTTTCTTTCTTTATTTCTCCCTCCCTCACTCCCTTCTTTCTTTCTTTCCCTTTTCTTTCCCCCCTCCCTTCTTTCTTTCTTTCTCCTCCCTCCCTCCCTTCTTTCTCTCTTTCTCTCTTTCTTTTCTTTTTTTCTTTCTTTCTTTCTCCCTCCCTCCTTCCTTTCTTCCTTCCTTCCTTTCTTTCTTTTTCTTTCTCTCTCTCTCTCCCTTCCTCCTTCTCCTTCTTTCTTTCTTTCTTTCTTTCTTTCTTTTCTTTCTTCCTCCCTTCCTCCTTCCCCTTTCTTTCTTTCTTTTTCTTTCTTTCTTTCTTCTTTCTCTTTCTTTCTTTCTTTCTTTCTTTCTTTCTTCCTCACTCCCTTCTTTCTTTATTTCCCTTTTCTTTCCCCCCTCCCTTCTTTCTTTCTTTCTCCTCCCTCCCTCCCTCCCTCCCTTCTTTCTCTCTCTCTCTCTCTTTCTTTCTTTCTTTTTTTCTTTCTTTCTTTCTCCCTCCCTCCCTCCTTCCTTTCTTCCTTCCTTCCTTTCTTTCTTTTTCTTTCTCTCTCTCTCTCCCTTCCTCCTTCTCCCTCTTTCTTTCTTTCTTCCTCCCTTCCTCCTTCCCCTTTCTTTCTTTTTCTTTCTTTCTTTCTTTCTTTCTTTCTTTCTTTCTTTCTTTCTTTTTCTTTCTTTCTTTCTTTTCTTTCTTTCTTTCTTTCTTTTTCTTTCTTTCTTTCTTTTTCTCCCTCACTCCCTTCTTTCTTTATTTCCCTTTTCTTTCCCCCCCTCCCTTCTTTCTTTCTTTCTCCTCCCTCCCTCCCTCCCTCCCTTCTTTCTTTCTTTTTCTTTCTTGCGGGGTGGGGCGATTCCATAGGGGTCGCGGCGGCGGCGGGATGGGGGCGATTACGGGGGGTCGCGGCGGCGGCGGCTCACTGGACGGCCCCGCGAGGCCAGTGACGGGAGTCGCTTCCGGCGGGGGCAGCAAGGCGGCGGCGGCGGCGGCTCCCGGGATGGCCCGAGAGGCCGGTGACGGGGGTCGCGTCCGGCGGGGGCAGCAAGGCGGCGGCGGCTCCCGGGACGGCCCCGAGAGGCCGGTGACGGGGGTCGCGTCCGGCGGGGGCAGCAAGGCGGCGGCGGCTCCCGGGACGGCCCCGAGAGGCCGGTGACGGGGGTCGCGTCCGGCGGGGGCAGCAAGGTGGCGGTGGCGGCGGCGGCTCCCGGGACGGCCCAAGAGGCCGGTGACGGGGGTCGCTTCCGGCGGGGGCAGCAAGGCGGCGGCGGCGGCTCCCGGGACGGCCCCAAGAGGCCGGTGACGGGGGTCGCGTCCGGCGGGGGCAGCAAGGCGGCGGCGGCTCCCGGGACGGCCCCAAGAGGCCGGTGACGGGGGTCGCGTCCGGCGGGGGCAGCAAGGCGGCGGTGGCGGCGGCGGCTCCCGGGACGGCCCGAGAGGCCGGTGACGGAGGTCGCTTCCGGCGGGGGCAGCAAGGCGGCGGCGGCGGCTCCCGGGATGGCCCCGAGAGGCCGGTGACGGGGGTCGCGTCCGGCGGGGGCAGCAAGGCGGCGGCGGCTCCCGGGATGGCCCGAGAGGCCGGTGACGGGGGCCGAGGCCGGCGGGGGCAGCAAGGCGGCGGCGGCAGCTCCCGGGACGGCCCAAGAGGCCGGTGACGGGGGCCGAGGCCGGCGGGGGCAGCAAGGCGGCGGCGGCGGCTCCCGGGACGGCCCGAGAGGCCGGTGACGGGGGCCGAGGCCGGCGGGGGCAGCAAAGCGGCGGCGGCGGTGGCTCCCGGGACGGGGGCGATTGGGGGGATTGCGGCGGCGGCGATTACGGGGGTCGTGGCGGCGGCGGCGGCGGGGTGGGGACGATTGCGGGGGGGATGGCAGCGGCGGTGGTGGTGGGGGGGGCGATTGCGGGGGGGGCGAGGAAAACATCCGGGTCGGCCCGCAATGCCCCCCCGCCCGCCCCCAACACAGGTGCAGTCCGGCGGCGACGGCAGCGGGGGGGGCTCCGCCCTGGAGCGCGTCCGCAGGGAGGGGCCAAAGGGCGCGCGCCCCGGGGGAGGAGGAGGAGGAGGGGCACCCACCTGCTCTTCCGACCGAGGGGGGCCCTCCTCCCCGCCGGCCCCCTGCGCGCCCGGCCCCCAGGGCAGGGGGGTTGGGGCCGGGAGGAGGCGAGGAGGGGCAAGCGGGCCAAACGGGGTTCCTGCTGCTGCTGGTGGTGGTAGTGGAGGGCGAGGAGGAGGAGGGCGGAGGAGGAGGAGGATGCGCCGCCGCCGCCGGCGGGCAGAGGAGGGAGGCAAAGACAAAGGCGGTGGCGGCGGCTCCTCCTGCACTCCTCCAGCCTTCCTCTTCCACCGGCCACCCGCGGGAGAGAAGAGGAGGAGGAGGAGGGCGGCGGAGGAAAAGGGGAGGAGCCTCCCCGGCCTCCCCAGGCGGCCCGGTGCCGACCGGTCCACGGACCGGCACCGGTCCGCGGACCGGGGGTTGGGGACCACCGATTTACATGATCCCATCACATGGCTTGCCTCCATGTTGTGGCTGGAGTGTGGCGACATCCATTTTATCATCCTTCAAGGGAAAAGAAAAATACATTGCAATGGGAGAAGACAAAAACAAACGTTTTAAGGACCCCAACCCCCGGTAGGTAATAATTTCGAATAATTAACGCATTATCGCTGCATTTTTATGGATGTCTAGGGCGTTTTAATACCCAAGAAATCAATATTAGGCATCTGGGAGCCATTTTGGGTCAATGTCCCCTAACTCCCCTTAAAGGAAAAAAAATACAACAATCTGAGAAAAGACATAAATGCACGTTTTAAAGACCCCAACCCCCCGGTAGGTATTATCAGACAGTATAAATAATTATCGCTGTGTTTTTTTTGGATGTCCAGGGTGTTTTTTAACATTTAAAACAGCTCATTTCATTGTGTGTCGCCAGTAACGGAAACGAAATGTAACAAGCACAATTTTCATGGTACTGTTCGTTTAATTTCATTTTCATCACATTTTTCGTTTATCATTTCGTTACATAATGGAAACGACAAACGGTAACGGAAACGAAAAATTGTTCGTTCCATGCTCATCTCTAGTGACAACTATTTTATGTTTGTTATTTCTTCAGGTGTTGCAAGATCTGCCATTTCAACCCAAGAATTAATCACCCTATTGTCATCTTGTCTGCATAGATTTCAGGTATAATGCAACCAGTCTAGCAGGCCCATTATGTTGGGTTAATTATAGGCCAATAGTATATAATCTGCAAATTATACGCCAATAGTATATAATCTGCAGATAATCTGGTTTGAAATCAGACTACATAGAACGTCTACATCTCAAACCAATACTCACTAAACCACAATTCAGAATTGTTCGAGTTACCTTGAACTGCAACAGTATATGAAAAATTCCTATTGTTAAAATTTTTCATATTTGTTCAACTCACATAGTCCTCTTTCTTCTTACTCTTGGGACTCTCGGAGCCATGACTTTTTTGTTATTCTGTTTCTTGGTATTAACATCTGACAGTTTTATTGTTGAAAGCAATGATTTTATGCTTTCACAAACATATATCTTTAGCCAGACGGTATTCCACAAAGAAATTTGCATGGCTTGTACTAATTATCAGAAGCCGTCATTCATTTTTTGATTTCTGAAAATGTTTTAGCAATTGAAAAGGCAGATAAACAAAAATCAATGACATTAAGACTAAGTTTAGCCTTCTATTTTTCTAATGGCCATTTAGCAACTGCACAATGTGCTACAAACATAAAATGAAGAAGCACCCCAAACAAACACAACCTTGCAACTAATGCCATGGTTGTAGGAATTAGCAGTTTTATACATGGAAGCCTGCATTATTACAAGGCAGTTTTAATTGACAAGCAGATGACCATCATTTCACTGTAAGCCTTTTCACTGATTTATGGAGTAATAAACCTGATGCTGCTGTAGGAATTCTTTCGAAAGAGAGAAATGAGGGCATTTGCTGAAATGCTTGGAAGGAATGGTTTTCAATATTGCTGTTTGCTCCTGATAGATTTTATTGGGAAATGTGTATCTCAGTACTGCCTCTGTACATGGATCTAAGAATATAGATTCCTTGCAGGATGTTTTAGATAGATGTGTCCTGGTGACACATTTTGATATATCACTTGACTACCGCTACTTTTGTAAGCATTCATAATAGATTTTGCAAATTTCTGCAAAATGATATGTGATGCATAAATTCACGAAAAAAGTTATGTGTTGTATAATAATTTTGTTTGAGGGTGGTATTGGATGCATAGTTGCAGAACACTGAGGTATAGGCAAATTTTCAATATCCCCATTCAGTCATCCAGAATCTAGATGACCAAAATGGAAAGGGTGCACTTCTGTTGCTCGCATGAAACAATAGGCCAGTAAAATTGATATTTATCGTCCTTTGAAAGCTCTCCGTGTGAGTTAGGACCTCAACTGTGAAACAGGGGCTTCACAAATTGTCAGGTCACTTCTCTTCAGATAGGTCACTTTACAGTTACAAAGTAACAATGGCCAGACCAGGGCTGGCTCACTGTCTTTTGCTGCACCTGAAACACATTTCAGCTGAAACCCTGTTGCGGTAGCTACATCTGTGGAAGGTTGGTGACATGATCAGCAGGCGTAGTTATACCAACAGGATTTCAGACCCTGATTAGGGCTTGGAAATTTTACAATTAGAATAACTTCTTCAAAACTTGCCACTAGAGATGGGCACGACTTGAAAAAAAATTTTTTCAAGTTGTCGTTAGTCGGGCCGGTTCCGTTTCGGCTCGTTTCCGTTTTTTCGTGAAAATTTGCAAAAATTAGTCGGTTCGTTTTTTCGTTTTTTTGTTGTCGTTAGTACTGGTTTGGGGAGGGGGTAGCGGGCTCCTGGAGGGAGCTGCAGGAGTCAGCCAGAGCCACAAGTGACGGACTGGCAGACTCTTTGCACCCGCTGTGTCTCATGTACTTGCATATAGTGCAATGCAAGTAGATCTGGCTTAGGGTTAAGACGGCTTAGCGCAACGGCTAGGGTTAGGCTAGTTACGGGTGAGGTTACGGTGAGTATTGGGGTGCATCTGGGTGCCTCTCTGACCCACTTAGAAGGACAGTGTACTGGCGTATGGGTTAGGCTTAGGGTTCGGGTTTGGGCTACGATTAGTGGGCTGTTTATGCCCGATTGGCACATCCCAGAAGTCTCTGGGGTCAACCTGGCCAAGTGGCCATGCGATTGGTGGAAAATTTGCATGGTCTACTCCCATGGGAGAGCCCATCATTGCGAATGCGCAGGTGTAATAAAATAAAATAAAATAAAATAAAATAAAATCAACAGAGACTTTTTTTGCAAGAAAAACCCACTGCTGCTCCTGTAAAAATTCAAGCATTTAAAATAGCTAATTTCCGCATGTTTCTGTGGTGCTTTGGTGGGGTTTTGGGCAACAATTTCAAAAAAAATATTGCGGTCGCCATTTTGGATCCCCCCCCCCACCGCATGGCAAATGGATGCGCCCTCCCAGCCTGGTACAGTCAGCAAAACCTGGCCATGCGATTGGTGGAATGGCTGCAAAACTTTGCATGGTCCACTCCCATGGGCGAGCCCATCATTGCAAATGTGCAGGTGTAAAAAAATAAAATAAAATAAAATAAAATAAAATCAACGGAGACTTTTTTTGCAAGAAAAACCCACTGCTGCTCCTGTAAAAATTCAAGCATTTAAAATAGCTAATTTTCACATGTTTCTGTGGTGCTTTGGTGGGGTTTTGGGCAACGATTTCAAAAAAAATATTGCGGTCGCCATTTTGGATCCCCCGCACTGCATGGCAAATGGATGCGCCCTCCCAGCCTGGTACCAGCAGCGCAGCAGTAGCAATAGCCAAGGAGAGGGGGGCGGGGAACCACCCCCCCCAAATAAAACACCCTTCTGGCCTGGTAGGTGCCCTCAGACAGTTTTCGCCTACTTTTAGGGCCGGGAATCGGGTTTTTTTTTAACTTTTAAAAACTTTTTTTCTGTGCCGCTTGGCATTGCGCGATGCAAGGAACGAGCATGACAAATCAGACCAAATTGTTCGTTCGTCGGTTCGAGCTCGAAGTCTGGGGCAGTGATTCCCGTTACTGTTTCCGTAGAGTAACGGAAACGAGTAACGGAAACGGAAACGGGAATACCGCTAAGTCGTGCCCATCTCTACTTGCCACAGATAAAGCCATCACACTACTTAGGGAATTCTTGGAGATGTCATTCAAAAGGCGACTGTTCCCAGTTCTGATATTTTATGATGGTCTAAAACAGGAGTGCCCAAACTTTTTGTAAGGAGGGCCTGATTTGGTGGCTGAGAATGTGTCAGGGGCCGGTTGCTCCCCGACACTGTCACCCCACTGCAAGCCCCACCCACTGACCCCTTGCAACCCAATCCGCAGGAAGGAAGGCGGGGACCAAGGAAGGGAGGGAGGGAGGTGGAAACCATGAGAGGAAGGAAGGAAGGTGGGGAACAAGGGAGGGAGGAAAGAAGGAAGGTGGGGACCAAAGGAAGCACAGGGAGCCGTGGCCATAGGTCGTCCCTTGGAAGAGGCGATCTGTGCGACCTTGCACCCCCCCAAGCTCCCCAGCGGTGGTGACGGCTCACCCACCAGCCCACCCCAATGCTCCTTGGAGGTGGCAGAGGCCCGCTGGCCTGCCCATCCCCACACATTCCCCTGCGGTGCCGGTGGCAGCAGACTGCCCATCCGCCCAAGCTTCCCAGCGGTGCCAGTGGCACGGCCTGCCCGATCACTGCCTCACGCGTGTGCACAACCTCACAATATTCCTGGCTATGCCGGTGGTGGTGGCCCGCCCGCATGCCACCCTGCGTGCGCACGCCTAGCTTCACAAGGTTCCCAGTGATGCCAGTGGCGGTGGCCCCCCTCCCGCACCCCCCGCACGCACCCAGCTCCACAAGCTTCCCGGCGGTGCTGGTGGTGGTGCCCCCCCCTCACCTGCCCCCCCCCCAGCCCCACAAGCTTCTGCTCACCGGCCGCCCGGCCACCCAGCCCCTCAAGCTTCCCGGCGGTGTTAGTGTTGGTGGAAGATTTTTTTTTTAACGGGGCGACAGAGGGGGAGGGAGGGGCGGGCCAGCTAGCCGTGGACCGCTCAGAATGGCCTGACAGGCCAGATTTGGCCCCCGGGCTGGACTCTGGGCAGGCCTGGTCTAAAACATCATCCTTTAAACTGCAATCCTGTAGCCACATTTTAAAAGTCTTCATTTGTCTCAGCAGGGCTTACGTCTGAGCAGACATGTCTAGGATTATGGAGTCAATGATAATGTTTTAGCCACAGCAGTCATGCAAAGTAAGGTAGCCGATACTCTTGGGAAACAATGCTTTGACACAGTATCTCTTCAGGAAACACACTACAAATCCCCAAATCAAAGGCTATTTACAGTGTCCTGGTACATTGATCATGTTTTAGCACCTGGCACTTGCAGATCATGGGTACTTGTCATTATTTTAGCAAAACACTTATATTTTGTACTAGTCTCTTTGTTCACAGACCCTTTAGGGCAGTGGTGGCAAACCTTCAGCACTCCAGATGTTTTGGACCACAAATCCCACAGTCCTTTGTCATTGGCAATACAGGCTTGGAATTCTGGGAGTTGTGGTCTAAAACATCTGGAGTACCGAAGGTTCACCACCACTGCTTTAGGGCAGTACAGTCAAATGCTTTTTTGGGCTGCATTAGCAGAAGTATAGTCTCCAAATTCTATGGGCTATTAGTTCCCCTCTATTTAGCATTGGCTAGGTATTATTCAGAGTGCTGTGTCCAGTTCTGAACAGTACACTTTAAGAAGGATGTTGACAAACAAGTTCAGAGGAGGACAGTAAGGATGATTAGGGGACTGAAATCTAAGTCTTATGAAGAAAGGCTGAAAGAACTGGGTATGTTTATCCCTGAGAGATAACAACTAAAGAGAGATATGATATCACTTTTCAAATACTTGAAAGGTAGTATTCTCTCTTGAAAGGAGAATTGGAATCTGTTGTCCATCACCCCTGAGTACAGGACATAATAATAATGGGCTCAAAGGATTCAAGAGTTCAACTTAATAGACCTCTTAACTGTTAGAGTAGTACAAAATGGAACCAATTTATGCAGAAGTTGGTGAATGCTCTAACACTGGAAGCATTCAAGAGAATTTGGATAATAATGTCAGATTTGCATAGATGCATTGAGTGGGGAGTTAAGCTTGATGGCCTTAAGGCCCATTCACACACAGTTATTTTGAGTTTCTCTTTTTTAATAGGAATAGAGATGACAATGAACCATAAAAATGGTGCTTCATGGTGATGTGTGATTTGTCAGGGCTGATGAATTGATGGCTCAATGAGTCTCCAGTGAAAAAAACGATGAATCAATTTGTCTCCTCTGTAAAATGGTATAAAATCCCCCCAAGACACCTAGATACACCAAATACAGACTTTTCTCTACAAGTCCTGAAAATTTGGTGAGAATTGGGGCTCATACCTCTGAGCTATGCACTGCCTCAGGAAAGTGTCCCCAGGCACCTAGAGAAGCCAAACTTGCAGAAAAACTTCTTCCAACTTACCTCTACAATCCTCCAAGTTTGGCAATGATTGGGTTTTAGACATCTGAGTTATACACTCACCAAGTGAGGGGGCCTAGGAACGGGTCCTTTGGCAACTGGGTCCATAATTTGGTGGTGGTTTTGCAAGAATTGCATCCCAAAAATACTATGAAATCTAGAGCATTATATCTTGATTTCATAGATATAGCTTTTACTTGCTTCCCACGCTTCCCACTAAACCCTAGTTGGGAAACCATTGGTATAAGGAAAAATCAACACATTGTCTATTGGGATAAGGAGGAATCAACAATGGAAAAAGAAGAATGTGGGAGAAAAGGTGAGCAGTGGATGAAAGGTGTTTTTTAAAATGGCAACATACAAAGAAATATTCCGGGACTGTGGAATTCAAACCCAAACTTAATTGTGGGATGAAACACAGAATAAAATAAAATGTAGCAGATCCCCAGCTGTCAGGAATTGCTACAAATTCAGCAAACTTGGAGGTGTGTGTGCAAGATTTGTCAGTTGACTGAACCTGAAGAAACCTCCCAAATGGAGGTATACTTGAGGAACATTTTTGTTCTGTAAACATAACCTAAGAGTCCTCTCTCTAGCCCAACCATAGTGGATCCACATGGTAACAGACTGTCGATTTATCTCATATTTGGTTTCCCAGTTTTCCTGCCGTTTTCAGGTTTTCTCAGCATTATTATCTTTTTCAGAGAACCCTGTCTTCTCATGATGTGCCCGAAGTAAGACAACCTCAGCTTCAACATTTTTGCCTCCAAAGATAGTTCAGGCTTGATTTGATTTTTCTGGTAATCCAGGGTAATCCACCAAACTCTCCTCCAACACCACATTTCAATCTTCTTCTTCTTCTTCTTCTTCTTCTTCTTCTTCTTCTTCTTCTTCTTCTTCTTCTTCTTCTTCTTCTTCTTCTTCTTCTTCTTCTTCTTCTTCTTCTTCTTCTTCTTCTTCTTGCCAGCTTTCTTTACTGTCCAGTTTTCACACCACAGCTGGAAATATGAGTGTGGATGATCTAGGTCTTGGTCTCCAATAACTTGAGTTTATCCTTATACTTGATGAGTTTGCTGCCTAGGCTAGTTCCAGACCCCTTTTGATTTCTTGGCTTCAGTCTTCATTAGGATTAATGATTGAACCTAGGTATACAGTACTTCAAATTACTTCTATTTCTTCTTTGTCATTGTTAATGTTATGTTAGAATAATTACAGATCAGTCTTGGAGGGTTGTAAAGGGAATCTCCTTATCCCTGGACAGACATTGTGATAAATTTTTTTCACAAAAATGAAGAAAATAGACGAACTTCAGAACTCTAGTGTTTGTAATTTTTTGCATTTTTCCAAAGTGCTCTCTATGTGTGCTGCAAAAGATGTACAATTATATTATTTAGTAGTAGCATGAGAAACTGTGAGGGCAATCACCTCCAGCCTCTCATGAATGATTCTAACTTAATAAAGTGTGTGTTTTCCATGGGAAAATTTATCCTGCCTTAGGATTCCAATAAATGCATGGGGACAGCCAATTTATGAGGGACCATTCCAAGATTAATCTTCATTCCTTCTTGCCTTTGTAGTTTTTTTTAAAAAAATCCCATATAGTTACTTGTTTATTAACAGTCGTAGACCAAAACATTACATGGCAATCAAGTTCAAAAGACAATACCAATAATACAAATATAAAAGGATAAATTAAAAATTAATAATGTGTAGCCATGGAAAACACTAATAGGCATATAATTGCATAGGAGAATAATAAATAAATATGCCAAACATTATATTAAAATGTGGGAAGGTATTATATCATACGCTGGAAAATTAAGGGATCTAAAATTCTGATGACAAAATCATCTTACAGGATGCCATAACTGCCACACAAAATCTGGCCATTACCTTAGTTATATTTATGTTCTTATCAGCTAGTAAATATTCAATATAAAATTTACTGGCCCCACCTGGGAGCCTTTGGATAACTGAATATAAACGCTCTTTGCGTAGGTCCCTGTAAAAGCTGCAATACAGAAGAACGTGTTCCAGTGTTTCGACATCCCTGCAGTTGCAGGGGCATAAACGTAGATGATAGGGTACCCCTTGAAATCTTCCGTCCAACAGTTTGGAGAGTAACACATTTAATCTAGCTAAGGTAAATGCTCTTCTAAATTTGGGGGAAGCAATGTTGTTCAGGTAGGCAGGGAGCATGAACACATTATTACATATACTACTTGAGTGAGATAAAAAGGCCCCAGTTCTGTTGAAGTTCAATGTCTCTGAGCCTTTGATGGATGGTAGTTCTGCCACTGGTATAGCCCAAGGTAATAATATGCTTTACTGAAAAGCCAAGAGACATCCATTCATGTTCTAAGAACTGTTTCCACTTCGAATGGAATAAATCTGTAAGGATCAGAGGGGCCAAGCCGACAGGAAAAAAAAACAGAAATTTTAACCAAATATTGAATAATTGCACTTTGGCTCAGAGACCCACAGAGGTTAGGCCAGCCTCCATTCGGATGGCAGTGTTAGAGACACATGGAGGTACAGTAACCCCCCCACCTATCGTGGGGGTTAGGGACCCACCCGACCCGCGATGGCTGAAAATCCATGATATGCGGATGCGGGTCGTGTGGGTTCTGGGGGCGAGGGGCTGCTGCTGCATGCTGCACAGAACCGCCTTGGAGCAGCGCGCGGCAGCGGCGTTGGGGGATTGGATCTCCCACCACCGCCGCCTGGTGATGCACAGAGCCGCCTTGGAGCAGCGGCCGCCGCCAGTGTTGGGGGTTCAGATCTGCCGCTGCCACCACCGGGCACTGACCAGAGCCGCCTTGGAGCAGCGCATGGCGTTGTTGTTGGGGGATCCCATCCACCACCACCACCTCTAGGCACTGCCCAGAGTTGAGATTGCTCGCCACGCGTGCAACTTCCAGGGGAGGGCAAGCGGGGAGCGAGCGATCTTTGGAAAGGGCTCTGGCTGCAGAGGCAAGTGCTTGTCTCCATGCCCAGAACCCTTTAAACATCACTCCCTGCACGCCTGCTACCTCCAGGGGAGGGCGGATGGGCGGCGAGCGATCTTTGGAAAGGGCTTCGGCTGCGGAGGCGACCGCTTTTCTCCATGCTGAGAGGCCTTTAAACATCACCCGCTGCTGCCCGCACCCCCAAGGGGAGGGCAGGCGAGCTGCGTGCGATGGCTCCCCTTTGCCTCAAGCCCTTTCAGGGTACTGCGGTCCCACGATATAGCGGGATCACAGTATGTGGACCGCGAAAGGGCAGGGGACCACTGTACTGCAAATATAGTTCTCAGAAATTTAGTTTGAATTCCCTCAAGGGAACTCAGGTTGGACTGGACAAATTGAGCATCATATGTCACATGAGCAAGAACTTTGACCTTAAAAACCTGGATAGCAGAGGGAATATGTTGTCCACCATTAGAGTAGAAGAATCTAAGTAAGGCAGTAATGATTTTCCTAGAATTAACTGTTGCATTTCTGATATGGGGCAGCCAAGATCCAGAGGAGTGGAAAAGAATACCTAGGTATTTAAAGCTAGAGACCTGCTCTATCAGGTTACAATTAATGTACCAGTTATTTTTGATTCTTCTTCTAGTAAAGATAAGTGCCTTGAACTTAGAATAATTAATGATTAATTGTTTGTTCACTGGCACAAAAGGAGGAAAGGGATCTTAAAATACTTTAAAGGATTAAAATTACCTTCAACAAGTGTGGTGTGCCTGTCAGTATCCCCTCAAAATTGGCATCAAGCAGTTGATTTAAATAATTGTGGAGCTAAGCTTCTGTTTAGGTCCTAAGCACATTTAGATCCTGGCAAGATAACATCAAAAGTTGTCTTTCTCTGAGTTAGACCATTGGTGTCTCTGATATTCTCCAGTGGTCTCCTGTCTAAGTACCAGAAAGAGTTAATGTTGCTTAGCTTCACAGATCAGATGAGAACAGGTGTGATCAGGCTGATAATAATCCTTGTATGTGTCCATTTGTGATACACCTTATTCTAGCTTGTGTGGCAGTGAAAACTTACAAAGGCAGTGGGGATTTATTTATTTATTTATTTTTGCTTTGAAGCAGTTGTGTGCACATATGGATAGGAAAGCAAATCAAAACAATGTATTGACAAGACAAGACAAAACAAAACAAAAAAACATCTCCAGCACTACTTGAGTTGGATTGTCACCATCTGTACTCATATCTGATTACTTAAAATGTATGGAAAGGACAGCAGTTGACAGCACTGGAAAATCACAATGCCTTGTGGGCTTTATGATTTTAGAAACAAGATAAAAGCTTTATGACTCAAAGAAAGCAATCAAACGGTTTTCTGTAGCCACAAGCATCATATTTACTTAAAGGATTGTGACTATAAAAGCAAATATCTCTTACAGGAAGCCAGGACAAAAGCTGTCAGAGTACAGGGTAGTAAATAGCTCTGAAATGGTTTTCTCTGCCTCATTTCAAAAGCTTAAGGCTAAGAATCTTTGACCTTTTACAAATGGAAAGCTTTCCTGCAGGTCAGCGGGGCCACACGGAATGCTGATGGTGATATGGAACTGGACCCAGTCATCTTGAATGGGAAAAGTCTCAAAGTTGGGGCTGCAGACTCCCGTGTTGAAAACATTTCTAATCCAGCCACATTTGCCCATTCCATTGCGAGGGGGAAAGCAGGGGATGCCATACCTGCACAAACACTGTGACAATATTCAAAAACGTATATTAGGTGGTACAATTGTTCTGAAAGAGCTCAGAAGCTGTTATGAAGTTTAGAAAAAGAGGAAGGAATCAGAATCAGGATCGTCTTAGGCCAAGCCCTCTTTTACCTATTAGAGCATTTCCTGCATATTAGGAGAATATTTTTTTTCTTTTAGAAAATCTGTAAACTAAAAGTGAAATATTTTAAATTCTACTTGATATTCTCGTTCAGGTTTATTTCACCGTGTGGAATATACTAGCAATCTTGTCCAATTGGATCAGCCTCCGCTGTGGAAAAAAAACTTAGGGACAAGTTACCTCATGGTGCATTTTCCTATAGGAAAGTAATTACTATGATAACTTGTCCACAACTCAGCCTGCATTAAGCTTAGCCTGAACAGAGCTTTTCCCCCACAATTCACTGTGGAAAATTAGGAGAATGGTTCTGACCACAGTATCTTTTTTAGCAGGGACCTCTTAAAATCCTTCTTTTGAAACCCTGGACATTCCCTCTTGTATTTCAGAATTAGAGATGGGCACGACTTAGCGGTACTCCCGTTTCCGTTTCCGTTACTCGGTTCCGTTACTCTACGGAAACGGTAACGGGAATTACTCCGCCAGAATCCGAGCTCGAACTGACGAACGAACAATTTTGGTCTGATTTGTCGTGCTTGTTCCTTGCATCGCGCGATCGCGCGATACCACGCGGCACAGAAAAAAAGTTTTTTAAAGTTAAAAAAACCCGGTTCCCGGCCGAAAAGCAGGTGGAAAAATGCCTGCCGTGCCTCAGGGCACCTACCAGAGGGGTTGTTTCTGGAGGTCCCCGGGCTCCCCCCCCATCCCCCGTCCTGGGCTGCTCTGTGGGACTCGCCGCAGGCTCGCAGCCAGCAAAAAGCCCAGTCTCGCCGCCGCCCGCCGCAATTAAAGCGCAAGCAAGCGGCACGGACGGCACAGGAAAAAACTTTTAAACTCTCCCCCCACCCATTCCCGGGCCAAAAAAGCAGGCGGAAAAATGCCTGCTTGACTAAGGGCGCAGGGCACCTACCGGAGGGGTGGTTTCTGGAGGGGGGTCCCGCCTCCCCCCCGTCCTGGGCAGCCGGACTCGCCATGCCATGCGGTGCGGGCGGGGGATCCAAAATGGGGCGGCGAACGCAATATTGTTTTTGAAATCGTGGTCCAAAAACACACAAGCACAACAGAAACACGCGAAAATTTATAAACTGCCAGATTTTTCACAGTAGCAGTGGGTTTTTTCTTGCAACAAAATGTCTCTCCTCTCCTCCTCTGTCCTCCATTGATTTTATTTTTTTTATTTTTTTTACACCTGCGCAATGATGGGCTGGCCGAGTGGCCAGCCATGTGGGAGTGGACGACCATGCAAATTTTTGGAGCCATCCCACCAATCGCATGGCCACTTGGCCATGGAGACTTCTGGGATGTGCCAAAAAGCCCCCTAAAACTTGCCCTAGCCCCCTAACCCTAACCCTAATCCTTGACTCCTTACCCATACGTCACAGACTGTCTTCTTAGTGGGTCAGAGAGGCACCCAGAGGTGCAACCCACTAGCCCACCGTAACCTTACCCGTCACTAGCCTAACCCTAGCCCTTGCACTAACCCACCTTAACCCTAAGCCAGATCTACTTGCATTGCACTACACGCAAGTACGATTCCCTTCTTTGTGAGACATGGCGGTGCGAGAGCCTTAGGCATCACCCTATGGCTCTGGGTTCACTTACTGGTCTCACTGTCTGCAACTGGTATGCATATCCATATGGCTATGCATGCCATTTTGCAGCAGCAGGTGAGGAGGGGAGACCCCCATGTTGAGGGGTCTCTTGGAGCCTGCTTCCCCTTCCTAGTGGGTGAGGATAGGAGGCACCCACGGGTGCCTACAGGAGCCCGTTTTCCCTTTATAGCGGGCCAGAGGAGGCACCCACACCACAGAGGTGCCGCCAGGAGCCCGCGCTACCCCCAAAAAAAAAAACAGTACTAACGAAAACAAAAAAACAAAAAAAAAAAATTTTTGAATTTTCGCGAAAAACTAACGACATTTTTTTTTCAAGTCGTGCCCATCTCTATTCAGAATTACAGTTCTGTAGTGGCTGATATGTGGCTGCCTGCCATGCCAGTCCAGAGCTTGGAAATGTAACTGCTGGCTGAGGGATTTGTAAAGTGCAAAAAAAAAAAAGAACTTTCTTAATCTCTGATCTCAAGTATAGCTATTCATTATCAAGTAGAACTGGGTCTTGGATGTGTTTTTGCTCTACCCTTTTCCTCCTCTTTGCCTCAGAAGAAAAAACTGAAAATATCTGCATTCTGCACGATTCCTTCTTTATTGGGGAGAAGGAATGTATGGTATAAAGAAAGGGATGTAAATCTGGAGTACAATTCTCAGATAGCCCAGAAGGACTGGTCAAATTTAAGGAAATATATGAGAATGGCATGAACCACTGCGTTGCGCCACTTCAGCATGGTTCATTTCCTGGCTGACAGCTGATCTTCAGTTCAGGGGGCCCATCTCCTCAGGGGACAGCCACTTGTTGGCAGCAGTTAGAGAAAGTGGGTCAGGGCCCACCTGGAAGTTATACAGCACCAAATCACAGATCAGCTGTTCGGCCAAGAAGTAAATCACTCTGAACTGCCAAAATGGCTGTTCATGCTCACCTCTAATTGTGATCAGAAACATCTACAGAGGACCTGGTTGGCTGTCATGCATGCTTTGTTGAAAAGTCAAGTCTTTGATTCGAATAAGTTATAGTTTCCAACATGATGTAATGAGAACCTGAGATCAGTTAGAAAGATGAGGTCAATGTTTTGCTGCTGGTTCGTGAAATGCTAAGTATGGTTTAACAGTCAAAACAAGGGTGCATGAGTTCATTGAGGCACATTTTCTTGGACATATTTATATGAGGGCAGCATATGTGCTTAAAGAGGGCCAATAGGGTTCAACAGAGGGAAATGTAGGGTGCTGCATCTAGGTAAAAAGAATGAATTGCACAGATATAGGATGGGACATACCTGGTTGGAAAATAGTACCTGTGAAAGGGATCTGGGATCCAACTCTAAGATTCTATGATTCCCTTGGTGTTCAGGCTGTAGTTATCGCTTTTTGGCTTCCTGTTTCATACTGGAACCAAATACTGTATATTAGAAATATAAAAATCTAACATGTTCAGTTTCAAGAGAATCAGCACCCTAGCCATGTTTCCAGCACAATGGGAGCCACTTTAGAGTGCTTTCCAGAGGAATCAACATATCATCTTGTGTTGTTGCTAAAAACAATGACAGGTCACCCTAAACTTACAGAATATATTACGCTGCAAGATTTTGTGAAATATTTCATCAGGAGCATGCCAGCTTATGCTATAATACATAACTTAGCTTGTGGCTGAAATATTGTTGTTCAATGTAGTAAGTCACAACTAGAGCAGTCTCATTGAATCAGTGGGTAAGTCAACATCTCTAAGTTCCATTGATTCAATGGCCCTACTCTAGCTATCACTTACTGTGCTAAGCAACAAACAGCCTTTTAGTTGGTATGTGACTATTTTTTCATAGGCTGTGGCTTCAGAAAAGATGTTTAATTTTGAAACATGACCAACAAAATAAAGGAAAAGAAAGGCTGGAAGTAGATGAATGACAGCTCAGGGAAGATATCTGATGCAAGGATTCATTCTTGCTTAATAGGATGCTATCCAAATATAATGGACTACACTGGAGGTAGGGAGAGAGATTCAATTAGAATATGCTGAGAAAGTAATTTAAAAAATAGAAAGTTATTAGATGCCTGCTGTTTGTCATAACACAGCAGCACTTGGCATTCTTAGCAGCAATTCTAGAAATAGTAATAGTCTACAAACCACCCATGGTTGTGCATGACAATCAGTATCAGAATCTCATTAAAATGCTTTTGGACAACCACATATACACAGCCTTAGTGAACATTTATTCAAGTGTTCATCATCATCATCACCACCACCACCACCACCACCTTTTTAAAGGGTTAACACTTTCCTGAGCTTTAACACATTAGGGGCTGAACATTTGGCTGAATGCCAAGACTTGCCCATAGTTGTTAATACTGTATTGTAATCTAATCATTTTATCTCTTCTCTCAGAGGGAGACAATTAATATTTCAAACAACCGCAAGACTCCTGGAAATAGGTTAGTAGCTTCCAAATTGTTTTGGTATGCCCATGCAGATCTGTGGAGATTACATCCCAAATTATTTATTTCTCCAAAGTAGTCTAATTGGGTTGCTGCCAATTAGCCATGTCTTCCTCCAACACATTAAAAAGAACAGGGTTGCACTTTCTTCCTTTATATCACAATGTTGAGTTCAATGTGGATTAAAATATTTTTCATTTTCACATTTCACAGTACTGGCATTTACAACCTGCACTGACCTTTCTGGCTGATGTGTGGTGAATGTGTATTTGAGGGATTCGTAACAGCTTGATTTGGGCATTCTAATCCCCCTACACAACATTTCAAAGGGAAGAGTCTGGACCCAGGCCATTTAAGGTTAAAACCAGTGTTTTGATGTGTGCCTAGAAACTGACTGGCAGCCAGTAGAGCTTCTGTGACATGAGTGTTATATGATCCCTTTCACCAGCCCGCCAGCAGTCTGGCTGCTGCATTTTGGACCTTCTGAGGTTTCCTGACACTTTTCATTAGTTGCCCCACATAGAGTGTCTTACAGTAGTCCAGCCGGGAAATAACTAGGGTGTGTGGTCCAGGGACACCTGGGGAACCACAGGTTGGGAACCACAGTTCTAGAAGATCAGAAGTCTATGAATCACATGATGACCCAAAACCAGAGCCAGCCTTCCAACCAGTAGAGCACCATAGTGGTGAATTCATTGTTCCCCTTGTCCTAGAACAGTGTTGGCGAACCTATGGCACAGGTGCCAAAGGTGGCACTTGGAGCCCTTTCTGTGGGCACCCAACATCGCCCCTTCATAGACACCTGTATTCAGGTTAAATTGCTGTATTGGCACTTTGCAAAAAATTAATGGGTCTTGATTTGCAGTTTGGGCACTTGTTCTCTAAAAGGTTTGCCATCACTGTCCTAGGAGGACGTGTATCACTCTGGAGAGCTGCAGCTGCTCCTCAGAGCCAGCTATCTCCTAAATGTCTGGCTCTAATGGGTTCTCAAAGTCAGGCCTAGTAAGCTGGGCAACCTGGAAAATCACCTGTGCCCCTTAGAGGCAGGTGTTTGGAAAGAAGATTGCCAAACATTTGACAGTGCAAGGAAAGAAGTCATCAGCCCTTTACTTTCTGCCTAACAATGTGCGAGAGCTGGGGGATGCCTCCAGCCTGAATGAGTAAAGCAAGCATTACACAGTCTAGGCAATTCAACTACTCAAGGAACATTACAGAGGAGGGAGGCCCATCCCTGCTGTCACTGGCACAATTCTGCTAGTCTGGAGAGTTGGTCCGACATTAGGTTCTGGAAACCCTCATCCAAAGGGCTATGAGCAGAAAAAGAGTCTGTTTCATCAGCGGTAGAGATGGGCACGACTTGAAAAAAATTTTTTTCGAGTTGTCGTTAGTCGGGCCGGTTCCGTTTCGGCTCGTTTCCATTTTTCGCGAAAATTTGCAAAAATTAGTCGGTTCGTTTTTTCATTTTTTCGTTGTCGTTAGTACTGGTTTGGGGAGGGGGTAGCGGGCTCCTGGAGGGAGCTGCAGGAGTCAGCCAGAGCCACAAGTGACGGACTGGCAGACTCTTTGCACCCGCTGTGTCTCACGTACTTGCATGTAGTGCAATGCAAGTAGATCTGGCTTAGGGTTAAGACGGCTTAGCGCAACGGCTAGGGTTAGGCTAGTTACGGGTGAGGTTACGGTGAGTATTGGGGTGCATCTGGGTGCCTCTCTGACCCACTTAGAAGGACAGTGTACTGGCGTATGGGTTAGGCTTAGGGTTTGGGTTTGGGCTACGATTAGTGGGCTGTTTATGCCCGATTGGCACATCCCAGAAGTCTCTGTGGTCAACTTGGCCAAGTGGCCATGCGATTGGTGGAAAATTTGCATGGTCTACTCCCATGGGAGAGCCCATCATTGCGAATGCGCAGGTGTAAAAAAATAAAATAAAATAAAATAAAATCAACGGAGACTTTTTTTGCAAGAAAAACCCACTGCTGCTACTGTAAAAATTCAAGCATTTAAAATAGCTAAGTTCCGCATGTTTCTGTGGTGCTTTGGTGGGGTTTTGGGCAACAATTTCAAAAAAAATATTGCGGTCGCCATTTTGGATCCCCCCCCACCGCATGGCAAATGGATGCGCCCTCCCAGCCTGGTACAGTCAGCAAAACCTGGCCATGCGATTGGTGGAATGGCTCCAAAACTTTGCATGGTCCACTCCCATGGGCGAGCCCATCATTCCGAATGTGCAGGTGTAAAAAAATAAAATAAAATAAAATAAAATCAACGGAGACTTTTTTTGCAAGAAAAACCCACTGCTGCTACTGTAAAAATTCAAGCATTTAAAATAGCTAATTTTTGCATGTTTCTGTGGTGCTTTGGTGGGGTTTTGGGCAACGATTTCAAAAAAAAAAATTGCGGTCGCCATTTTGGATCCCCCGCACTGCATGGCAAATGGATGCACCCTCCCAGCCTGGTACCAGCAGCACAGCAGTAGCAATAGCCAAGGAGAGGGGGGCGGGGAACCCCCCCCAAATAAAACACCCTTCTGGCCTGGTAGGTGCCCTCAGACAGTTTTCGCCTACTTTTAGGGCCGGGAATCGGGGTTTTTTTTTAACTTTTAAAAACTTTTTTTCTGTGCCGCTTGGCATTGCGCGATGCAAGTAACGAGCACGACAAATCAGACCAAATTGTTCGTTCGTCGGTTCGAGCTCGAAGTCTGGGGCAGTGATTCCCGTTACCGTTTCCGTAGAGTAATGGAAACGAGTAACGGAAACGGAAACGGGAATACCGCTAAGTCGTGCCCATCTCTAACCAGCGGTGGCCGAAATGTGGCTGATGAGCTTTTTTTAAAAAAAAAATCCTTCCCAAAGCCTCAGAGATAGAGAGAGAGAGAGAGAGGTGTTTCTTCTCTACAATAAAGAAAATAGTTTGGGAATGTGACAGGTTAAAAAACACACTCCATCCTGCTTGTGTGAGGGGGCCTGGAATAAGCAAATGGGGGTACATGATAGGGCCAAGTATGGCTGGAGAGCTTGTTGCTTCCTTGCATTCTCTTTCCCTCCTGTTTCTTGAGGACAACTTTTGAAGGCTGCAGCCTTCCGTTTACTAGGTGAATAAATCATGTTCAGAATTCAGATGAGGGTTCACTGCTCACGTATGATCAACTTGCAGTGTGAGTAGGTCAGAAAATCTGGAAACCACATGGCATTTTCCTTGTACTTCAGGTAAAACGATTAGCTGAATTGCCTTAATGCATCTGAGTATACTTGAGCTCATATGGATTGTTGGTGCACGGAGCCTAGCAGTAACTACGGCCATACGTCTCTTGTTCCCAGGAAGAGGAGCAGTGCTGCCCCATGCACGTAGCTCCCGCATGGTTCATCCATTGCATTCCTGTCTCATTTTCCCCACAGGATACACTGGGCTTATCGTGTGCTCCTGTGCCCTGGGCTTCCATGCACCATGGCACCATGTCTTTAGTGGCCTGGTCCTGCTGGCATTTGGTAACGTTTTGGTGGAATTTTGGGAAGGAAGCATGAGCAGAAGACTCATGCTAGTGGGAGCCAGGGGAATCTGTATGAAAGAATTAGAAGAAGGTATAGAGGAAGAAGCCCTATAGGAGGTTAAAGCGTGAAGTATGCTAGGGAGGATGGAAGGTTTTCAATCAGTTGCTCACATCCTTCCACCTGAAGTAATTGCCTAACTTCACCTAATGGTGGTGCATGACCTTCTTGCCACCATGTTGCCTGTGGGACTTGGGAGTTAGGTCACTTAGAAGGTAATGCTTCCTAAATTCCGCTCCTTCTTTTTACTTGCTTCAGATTACAGTATTTCAAGACTATGGCACTAAATCAGCTACGTGAAGAGGCTACCATCTACATTCAGCCTTGTAGGTGGATGTTATGATTCCATAGCAAAACTGAGGTACTTGTGAGCAATTTAAGATCATCAGCCAAGGGGCTGTAATGATCCATAATTCTTGGGATTAGGTTGCCTTCAGATTGTTTTCCTGTACTAACACCAATCTTGAGACAATAATGTCTGAATGTTGATTGCACAAATGAGTCTTCTTCCTGCTTATCTATTCGACTGGCAATAAAAGGAAGGGGGTCTTGAAATCTGTTAGCATTAGCATTCCTGGTATCCAGCTGCAATGATGAATGACTACTAGATATGAAATTAAACAGCAGAAACTCAGCTGAATTTGGAAGAGGTACCTGAGTTAGTATGTACAAGCATTCTATGCAAAATCCAAAGAAACAAAACAAAACTAAAGACAAAAACATGTCATGTCATGTAAGCTTACATTAAAATATACTAGTATTTAAGGTCACACACGTTTTCCCCTTGGTTGGTTTTGTATTTTGATTACAGTATTTAGATTTCAGCTGAATTTGTATGTGATATTCTTATGGTTGTTTCCGTTTCATAATAAATATTCATAAACTTGTTGCTTTTTTAAAAAAAAGTAGTGAGCTTCTGATCAATCACTATACATCAAAATTCATTATCTCTGTAGATAATTTTACTAATGTAGGGTTAAATGTCTTAAATTTAATTTAATTCTATTTTATCTTATTTTTATTAATTTTATTATGTAAAGTTATTTGGTTAAATATTGTATTATATGTTGTTGTTGTTGTTGTTGTTGTTGTTGTTGTTGTTGTTGTTGTTGTTGTTGTTGTTGTTGTAAACCATCCAGACTAACCTTGTTGCCAGAAGGGCAGTCTTTAAGTCTATTAAAAATAAATATATATGTAAATCTTTAAATATGCAAATATGTAAATAAAAACATAGAGAGTATCCCCTGATTAATAAATTGTGAAAGGGTTTGTAAAGTGCTGGTCTAAGGTAGCATTTTTTTAAAGACAGTTTTGGTCTTCTTGGAATAACAAAAATAACCAACTGCTTTCTAATAATTGGAATGTGCAACAGCTGCTAGAATTCTGTAGTGGTATTACACAAACAAAAAGAGAAAGAGATACAAGGAGGGTGAGAGAGAGAGAAAAGTGTTGGGGAAAGGACTTGGACATACAGCCCTGGGTCTATATGAACACATTTTTTTTAAAAAAAATCTTTATTGTTATCTTGAATATGAAGAAATGTTGATATTTTTTTTTACATTATGACCCCCTTATCCACTGATTCACTAACCACGGATTCAGTTATCTGCAGTTGGTGATCAGCAGGGGGTGGCAAGGAGGGGGGAAATTAAAAACAAAACTTATTTCTGCGGATGCCTGCTTCCTTTCTCCTTGCTGCCACCACTGCTGCTACCACTGCCACAAGCTAGGCAGGCACTCTCCGGGCAGGTGAGGCAGGGACTTTGAATTTCTCATTCAGATCCTGATCAGCTGCCCAGGACCTGAGTGTGAAATTCAAAGTCCCCACCTCACTCCTCCTAGCAACGTTTTTTCCCCTACCACTGGGCTGGCCCATGGCAGCAGCGGTGGCGGCGAGGAGTAGGAGTAGGGCCACAGGCATTGGGGTGGTAAGTTTTATTTTTAATTTTCTCCCCGCCTTGCTCCTGCTGCCTCTGCCGCAGCAGCAAAGAGAGCAGAGCCGAGTGGCGAGGAGAAAGGGGGAAAATACCTTATTCCCTCCTTGACATTTTGGAGGTGTCGGGGGCAAAACCTTTCACCATGGGACCCCAACACCCCCTCTGCCACCATTATCCTTGGATAACAGCGTTTGCTGTTATCCATGGATTTCACTATCTATGGGGGATCCCGAAAGCAATGCCCCGCGGATACAGTGGTTGAAATGTATATCATTGTGGTTTCTCTTCCCCATTCTGGTTGCCACCAAGTGTAACCTCAAAAAAGAGCTGTATGTAAGTACAATTTTCTAGTACAGTTCTTACTGCTATACTCATGTTTACAAGTAAGTATGTGCTTGTTGTATCCACACATTACCTTTTATATGCAGCATCCAAAGCTGGCACCTTAAAAAAAAACCCAATTAAATAAAATGACCACCCAAGTCTTTTGCCTGTTCCCTTCAACTTTTAAAATTAAAAATTTTTTGTGACATGGTTCCTGTAATGGTCCTGTCCTCCCTACACCGAATGCATTTTCCAAAATAGTTGAGGAATTGGATATATACAGAACAAATGTCCTTTCATATAGCTGAGAGAGTTCACAGGCTTTTCCATGAAGCATTTGAAAGGACTGGTAATACAATCAGCAGCCTTTCCTGTCCTCCTGCTGTGAAATTATTTTCTGAAATTGAACTAGAAAACTTGCTAGGGCCTTGGTGTTGCAAGCAACTCGTGTGGCCTTTGAATCACAAGTTTTATGGATTTTGTCCAGCTCACAAAGGAAACAATAGAGCCAGACAAGCATCAAAGCATTTGTTATATCGTGTGTGTGTTTTTTTTAAAAGCACCCTTGTAGAACTTAGAGTAGAAGGGGAAAACTCAGTGAAAGGGCTATATTTATTCAAAATATGTACAGATAATGTAAGCAAATTATCTGTGGTCCAGACATGATGCTTCCAGTATGGAAAGTCATTACTGTCTTATATTTGAGTGCAGAAGTAGTATTCCAAGGCCCTAAAGCAGTGGTTCTCAACCTGTGGGTCCCCAGATGTTCCTGGACTGCAACTCCCAGAAATCCTGGCCAGCTCAGCTAGTGATGAAGACCTCTGGGAGTTGCAGTAGAGGAACATCTGGGGACCCACAGGTTGAGAACTACTGCCATAAAGTGTAGTAGATCTTCTCTTGCCATTTCAGTTTCTCCCTTTGTAATGTGAAGAATTGTTCCTGTTCACTCAAAATGTGGTGTTGGAAGAGAGTTTGCTGGATACCATGGACTGGTAGAAAGAAAGAAAAAAATAAATTGACAGAGTATCAAATCAAGCCTGAGTGTTCTCTAGAAGCAAATGTGACTAAAAGGAGGATGCCGTACATTGTGGAAAGATTGTCTCATTTGCAAACATAATAATGCCCAGTTCAGTTGAAGACAACGGGGGGCGGGGTGAGGAAGGGGGGGAGAAGATTCAAAATGAGATGGATTGACTCAATAAAGGAAGCCATCCCTTTGAGTTTTTAAGACCTGAGCAAAGCTGTTAATGACAGGGCCAATAGGGCATCTCTAAGTGAGAGACAACTTAAGTGCACAGAGCAATGTGCTGATTTAATTTTGATATTCAGTTCTTCAACAAAGGCTGCTATCTTACCTGGAAGAAGATTGGAAGATTGTGAAAGTCCAGCTTTTCTTCTTTCTTGGTCACATGACTGAAGATGTGGGGTCTCCGTTCCCACATACAAAGATTTTTTTTAAAAAAAATGCTGTTCAGCCCCACAGCCAGCAGGTGGTCCTAGGGAAAAATAATAATAATAATAAATAGAGATGGGCACGACTTAGCGGTATTCCCGTTTCCGTTTCCGTTACTCGTTTCCGTTACTCTACGGAAACGGTAACGGGAATCACTGCCCCAGACTTCGAGCTCGAACCGACGAACGAACAATTTGGTCTGATTTGTCGTGCTCGTTACTTGCATCGCGCAATGCCAAGCGGCACAGAAAAAAAGTTTTTAAAAGTTAAAAAAAAAAACCGATTCCCGGCTCTAAAAGTAGGCGAAAACTGTCTGAGGGCACCTACCAGGCCAGAAGGGTGTTTTATTTGGGGGGGGGGGTTCCCCGCCCCCCTCTCCTTGGCTATTGCTACTGCTGCGCTGCTGGTACCAGGCTGGGAGGGCGCATCCATTTGCCATGCAGTGCGGGGGATCCAAAATGGCGACCGCAATATTTTTTTTGAAATCGTTGCCCAAAACCCCACCAAAGCACCACAGAAACATGCGAAAATTAGCTATTTTAAATGCTTGAATTTTTACAGTAGCAGCAGTGGGTTTTTCTTGCAAAAAAAGTCTCCGTTGATTTTATTTTTTTTATTTATTTATTTTTTACACCTGCGCATTCGCAATGATGGGCTCGCCCATGGGAGTGGACCATGCAAAGTTTTGGAGCCATTCCACCAATCGCATGGCCAGGTTTTGCTGACTGTACCAGGCTGGGAGGGCGCATCCATTTGCCATGCGGTGGGGGGGATCCAAAATGGCGACCGCAATATTTTTTTTGAAATCGTTGCCCAAAACCCCACCAAAGCACCACAGAAACATGTGAAAATTAGCTATTTTAAATGCTTGAATTTTTACAGGAGCAGCAGTGGGTTTTTCTTGCAAAAAAAAGTCTCCGTTGATTTTATTTTATTTTATTTTTTTACACCTGCACATTTGCAATGATGGGCTCGCCCATGGGAGTAGACCATGCAAATTTTCCACCAATCGCATGGCCACTTGGCCAGGTTGACCACAGAGACTTCTGGGATGTGCCAATCGGGCATAAACAGCCCACTAATCGTAGCCCAAACCCGAACCCTAAGCCTAACCCATACGCCAGTACACTGTCCTTCTAAGTGGGTCAGAGAGGCACCCAGATGCACCCCAATACTCACCCTAACCTCACCCGTAACTAGCCTAACCCTAGCCGTTGCGCTAAGCCGTCTTAACCCTAAGCCAGATCTACTTGCATTGCACTACATGCAAGTACGTGAGACACAGCGGGTGCAAAGAGTCTGCCAGTCCATCACTTGTGGCTCTGGCTGACTCCTGCAGCTCCCTCCAGGAGCCCGCTACCCCCTCCCCAAACCAGTACTAACGACAACGAAAAAACGAAAAAACGAACTGACTATTTTTTGCAAATTTTCGCGAAAAACGGAAACGAGCCGAAACGGAACCGGCCCGACTAACGACAACTCGAAAAAAATTTTTTTCAAGTCGTGCCCATCTCTAATAATAAACCAGGTCTGACCGCCTGAAGGCCAGCTGATCAGCGCTGGGGGGAGGGAAAATTTAAAAATAAAAAATAAAAAAGCACCAACCAACCCCAGGAGCTGGTGGGGCTAGGAAAAAAATGAAGACAGACAAACAAACAACAACTACAAAAATAGCGCCGACAGCCTGAAGCCCAGTTGATCAGTGCTGGGGGGGGGAAGAAATTTAAAAAAATTACAATAAAAAAGCACCGACCAGCCCCAGGATGAGCTGATTGGGGCTAGGGGGAAAAATAACAGAAAACCAGATAATGTGCAAGCTCCCACGGACTTCTGGGTCACATTTTTTACCAGAGCAAAAAATTCCCAACTTCTCCGGTAGGTCATGGAAAACTTGCTAGAGGGGGCATAACCCATTTTTTAAAAAGCCCAGTTGCCATTGGGACAATATTTTTGGAAATGCTTTATGTTGAAATTTAATCAGCATTTTAAAGGATGTGTGATAGTGCCCAAACAACCCCAAAAATATCAAGTTTATGAATGTGAAATATTATGCTTCTGCATCCATGATTCAAAGGGCTGGGAAATGGCCCAATGTTATTGTACAGTATTTTGCCCATGTTACCAGCAAGATAAATAATTTCAAGCATTACATAGCAAAGGCCGCCTGAACATTGACAACATCAATGTCAGAAGTCAAGATGGTCTATACCAGTGGTTTCCAACATTGGTCCCTAAGACATTCTTAGGCAAAAATTCCCAGAAAACTTCACTACTAATTGTTCTGGTTGGGATTTCTGGGAGCTGTGATCCAAGAACATCTGGGGACCCAAGATTTGGACCCACTGGTCTACAGTATATTACAGACACAGACAGAATCCCAGACACTGACTCCTTCCCCCCCCCTCAGTTAACCCCCTTCTCAACCAAACACAAAGCAATTATTAGGGCTGTTTTTTGAAGAGTGTGAGCAAAAGCAGACCATCTGTGCCCAAACTGGTGCTGATATGGTGTCCAGTTACGATTTTTTGTCTGGGCTGCCCCCATTTTTAGAACTGACTTTGATAGGAACGGGTTAACATGCCTCAAAATCAAAAATAGACCCAAATGAGCTCACAGGGCATAAGGTCAAATTGAACCAGCGGGCTTGGCGTCATAGCTGGGAACTTGGCAACCGTGGGCGAAGATCTCAGGCAGGAGACAAGATAGCAAAACCACATAGAAATGTTGACATTATCCATGGCACCAGAGAGTCGGCTGGCCGGCAATATGGCAGTTGGCCAGTTATAAGGAACCAACCCGAAATAGGATAAAATCATTCTGATGGGCATCCAGATGGGCATAGGCCAACATAAACAAACACTTGTATGCATACTAAAATATGTCACCACATCATGCAAAAGAGTATAAAAGACCACGGAAAACCATCACTCGGCGTCCAGGACAGCAAGGCCTCTGGCCGTGCTGCTCCTAGGATCCCTTAGACTAACCTACTGTAAGAGTCCAGGACAGCAAGGCCTCTGGCCGTGCTGCTCCTAGGATCTCTTAAACTAACTTATTTTCTGTACTGTAGGGGTCCAGGACAGCAAGGCCTCTGGCCATGCTGCTCCTAGGATCCCTTAAACTAACCTACTGTAAGAGTCCAGGACAGCAAGGCCTCTGGCCATGCTGCTCCTTGGATCTCTTAAACTAACCTATTTTCTGTACTGTATTGTTCTGTGTTATAACTCTATCTGCCTTTAATAAACCTTTTGCTATATAAATAACTCAGTGTGGCAATTTTGATGAACCACCAATGATGCATTTACAATTTATAATGGTGCATTGGCAACTAACAAAGAAAAACAATCAATAACTATTTTTTAGACAAATTTTATTCTTATCAGATGGCGCAATTGGCCGGGAACTTACGCTACGCTGGAGAAAGTTCTGCCAGCGGCGAGGGTGAACGGGTCTCAGCTTGGCTCCCACATGAGAGTTTTTTTTTCCTTGGACTGTCCTTGTTACCGGCAATCTCCTCTAATCTCTGCCCTAACCTTCCCCCTCTTCCAATTTCTTTTGATCGTCTGCATTTCCAGCTAAGGTAAGCCAAAAAAATTTTTTTGCTTGGTTAATAGGGCAGAATTTGACTCCCTGACTTGTTTTTCTTCTTGCCCAGAAATAAATTATGGCCTGTTTTTATATCTCTGTTTTTATATTAATTGGCTCAAGAAGTCCCAAGTAACGTGTGTGTAGCAGAATCAGTTAACAAATCAAGTATCTGCCTTATTCTAAGAGCTCATTTTAAAAGCGGCACACCCCCCCTTCCTCATTTTTAAAAAGGAACGCAGCCCCCACCTTTTTTCCTCTGAAGCCCTTTCTTATCAGACAGTCAAGGACTTTTGCCGCTTCTGTTGCAGAGTGCTCATTTCAAAAGCGCTCATTTCAAAAGCGACACCTTTTTTCCTCTGAAAGCCGAACTCTGTATCTATTTTCTAAGAAAGTAAACTAGACAGTAAAAGCCCTTCCTTATCAGCCAGCCAAGGACTTCTTGTGTTTTGCCATTCCTCTGTTGCATATTGTTTAGTTAAAAGCCGAAACAGCAGACTGGATTTTTTACAAGACAAAAAGCAGTTCTCGTCAGTTCATGATTTGTCAGACATGGCTCAAAATCCTTATCAAACACTAATTGATGCCATGCAGAATCTGTCCGTAGCTCTCCGAAATCTTTTAAAGGTGGTAGATGATATTACATCATCACCAGAGCTCCAGTTTTCGTTTCCTTCACAACAGCCTACTGCCCAAGAATGTTCTTTTAATCTGCATAATGATTGCGGCCCAACTTGGCCATCTCCTAATGAATTTTGAACTTTCGACAGCAGACCCATGCCTTTTCTACAGCAGAATGTGTTTTTTTTTCTCTTAGATGTTGTTTAAATGGGCTTGTGTAGCCGGAATTTTAAAATATAAGACCCAGAGTGCGTTCCACATCCCCCTCCCTTGTATGTGTTTGCAAAAATAAAGGTCTGGAGAAGGCTTGTGTAGCCTGGAATGTTTGTGTAATTCAGTTGTTTAAATATGAGAATTTTGTTTTGTTTTGGGAATAAGTCTGTGTGACATTTTATTAGGTAAAGATTTTCTTTGTTTTGAGTTTAATTGAAGCATTGTAATAGAGATGAGATTTTTGTTTTAAGAAAAGAGTTTAGGGACATTTTTAGAACTGTTAGAGAATTTACTTTGTTTTGGGGTTAATTGAAGTAATGTCTGTGTGACAATTTATTAGGTAATTAAGGACAGGAATTTTTTCCTGCATAGGGTTTCATAATTCATAATTCTGCTGTGGAAACTGGAAATATCTGCTTAGCTGATTTTTTACAGCACCATCATAGCTGATTTTTTACAGCACCAAACCAATATAATGTGATTTTTCAGGCTAGCAGTGACTATTTTACTCCAAATTGATCATTTTACTACAAAAGTTTGATTTATAGAATTCTTCCCTTCTAACAACTTAAACTTACAATTATTTTCCTCCTGCATCTTATTCTGTTGTGTCTAAACGCCCGGTGTGTCTTTTGTCCTCCAAATATCTGTTATTGTGTTGTCTAACATTTGTGTTGCCCCTTGTAATAGAATAAAAATTGGGTGTCACTGAAATTTAAACCCATGACAATTTAACTCTTGAATGAACACTGATCCATGATATATAAATATTATTCTGTAATGAATTAGATCTTGATATTTAACAATAATGCTATGTTGCTAATTTGAATTTAGACTGAGAAAAGCCTATGTGGAAAAAAAAAGTGGTTACTATTTAATTAATGAATAAATAGAAAGAGATATTTCAAAAAAATATATGAAGGGAGGTTGTATAAAGACTGAAAAGACATGAGAGATTTATAGGAAGGAAAATATATATATATGTAAAGTTGCAGTAGGTCTGCGTAAGTAAAAGAAAAAAATATGGTGCTGTGAAATGTTGTGTTTTGATAAACTTTTAAGTGGGAAGACAAGTTGGCAAGATACCATGAATTGTTAAAATATATATCCCAAACCAGCTTCCAATTTGCCTAAAGTGATAAAAAAAATGTTTAGGGGAAAACAGCATTGCTTGATTGGCACAGCAACAAACAATCAGCTTTCCTATTAGACATGGGAACCTATTCTGCATTTGCCTATAAACATCCTGCTTGTTTCTGTTTTGTGTCCACAGACAGATGTGTTCATGTTTAGACATGAGACATATCTGAATGCCACCATAAAATGTTAATTCACTTAGAAAATATGTTAAGTTAAAATACTATTTAGTAGATTTGAAATTAACACCCTTTTCATCCTATCTGCTGCTTGTCTGTTTTGTTCTGTTCTTTGAATCTCTCTTAGCTAGCTCACTGTAATTTTAATCAATTGTCCAATCCCATACCATCAATTAGTGTTGTTCTACCAAAAATATATTTGATGTGTGAATTTGTGTACTCAAATTTGAACTACAGTTAAGAAAATTTGCTTAACATAATTTCATTTGGAACAAACTGATTCCTTTGTGCAAGGTACCACTGTAATTTCTTTGTTATATTCTGAGACAAACTTCCTCTGACTGCTAAAGAAAATAGTTGTAAAAAAAATGGTTTTGATAAATGAGTCAAGTAATTTAATTTATATAAGGCTTCAGTTGTGAGATGCTCTGGAAATGGAAGAAATTCATTTGAGTATTGTCCTGTTTTTGTGTTTTAAATTAGGTTTCAGAAATTATGTTTCAGAGAATTTTAAAGTGTAAATTTTGCTATTGCCCCCACTGTGCAGTGTGAAAAAGATCTGTTTCAGATCATGCTGATAATCTATACAGCTGTCTCTCTACTAGTCATCTTTCCTAGTTACCTACAGGAAACACCTTTTAGTTATTGGCTGCTCCAAATTCTGAGAACTCTGCCTACTCCTGAGGGTCTCGATGGGCCTGCCTCTGTGCCGCTTCCTAATCTACACCTTCCAAGGAACATCGTCGGACAGCTGCTTCATGTGGGTTCTCCTCGTCATGACAGCTCCAACGTCATCGTTCCTGTGGCCTGTTATCAGCTCCATTTCATCACCTGCAGCCGTCTAGCTGTCTCAGCTGAAGCAAAACAACGAACTGGTTGCACAGCCATGGAAGCAGAAGGCACTTTAAAGAGACTGTTTACGGCAGTGTTTTCTCCTTTTAAGAATCATCCTGAACTGTTATAATGACAGCAAGCTTCACCACCATTACCAGACTGTCAGCGTGCCTTTTGCACGTCCTTTTAGCACATCTACCTGTTTATTTTGCAGCCAACACAGCTCAACACCTTTGCAGCCATCTACAGCTGATGTTTAGAAGCAATTACTATTTTGCAGCATACTGTATGTTCTGTAATTCTACTGGCCTTACTGAATTTTGTTATGTGCTACCTTTGCTATCATATCCCTTACCTTACCTTTGTATTGTATAAGATACTTTCATGTGTCAACTGAACTTCTGTCATTCACAAGAAGGGTATCCACATATTTGTTCATTTTGTTTAGCAGTCAAAGGAACAGAAAGCACTTGTTTTTCCCCCCCAATAGTTCAATGGGCCCTATCACCACAAAGCATCATCAATGGTGTCAATCAACATATTTTACAGAATAGTTGTTCCCCAAATTCATTTTATCAAAGTTTCATTTTTAACTGATGCCTATAGCCCTCCCATTCAGCCTCATGATATATATGTATTGTCCATGCCCTCCTGATTCCCTTATGCCAATCTATTATACAGTTTAAAATGGTTTGCAGAAATAAGCCACTCCAGTTATTGAATACACAATAGTTTGATTTGTGCCCCTGGTTTGATCCCAATACAGAATACCCTTGATACTATCCTGGGTCTCTGCTTTACCTAACACTCAAACAGCAGAGCACCCCACTGTCAACCAAATGCCACTCTCTAATGAGACTTTAATTGAATTTTGTGTCATGATTTTAATGTATGCTGGAAAAAAAAATGGGGGAAGTTGTGATTATAAAAATGGCAATCTTAGGTCCTAAGGAAACAAGACCTCCTTACTGTTAACAAAAAGCACTATGTCACCTCAAGTAAATCATATACAAGAGACATACAATAAATTAGATCCATAACAAATAAAACATTATAAAGCAACCAGTTAAAGTAAGTGGCCGCTGGAAGGTCTTAAATCATCCAGCAGACATAAGGCTTAAGCTAATGGATATTATACTCCTTAACCTTTCAGAGTTTTTCAGAGCTAGTTCAAGAATAGTTTTTTTATTTAGTTTTTTTACTTTCGCAAAGAGAAAAAGTAAGGACTGATAGGAACGGGTTAACATGCCTCAAAATCAAAAATAGACCCAAATGAGCTCACAGGGCATAAGGTCAAATTGAACCAGCGGGCTTGGCGTCATAGCTGGGAACTTGGCAACCGTGGGCGAAGATCTCAGGCAGGAGACAAGATAGCAAAACCACATAGAAATGTTGACATTATCCATGGCACCAGAGAGTCGGCTGGCCGGCAATATGGCAGTTGGCCAGTTATAAGGAACCAACCCGAAATAGCATAAAATCATTCTGATGGGCATCCAGATGGGCATAGGCCAACATAAACAAACACTTGTATGCGTACTAAAATACGTCACCACATCATGCAAAAGAGTATAAAAGACCACGGAAAACCATCACTCGGCGTCCAGGACAGCAAGGCCTCTGGCCGTGCTGCTCCTAGGATCCCTTAGACTAACCTACTGTAAGAGTCCAGGACAGCAAGGCCTCTGGCCGTGCTGCTCCTAGGATCTCTTAAACTAACTTATTTTCTGTACTGTAGGGGTCCAGGACAGCAAGGCCTCTGGCCATGCTGCTCCTAGGATCCCTTAAACTAACCTACTGTAAGAGTCCAGGACAGCAAGGCCTCTGGCCATGCTGCTCCTTGGATCTCTTAAACTAACCTATTTTCTGTACTGTATTGTTCTGTGTTATAACTCTATCTGCCTTTAATAAACCTTTTGCTATATAACTAACTCAGCATGGCAATTTTGATGAACCACCAATGATGCATTTACAATTTATAATGGTGCATTGGCAACTTACAAAGAAAACCAACCAATAACTATTTTTTTAGATAAATTTTATTCTTATCAACTTGTAGAATGTTGATTTGTTTTTCTGTACAATAACATCACTGCATTTTTTTTAGGTTTGTACTCTATCTGGATTTTTTTTATTTTTTTATTTTTTTATTTCTTTATTCAAATTAACAACTGTACTGTAACACAATATAGTACACTATTTTCCTTATAATTTCTGCTAGTGCAATTTATAACAGTTTTATAACAACCCATCGTGTAACCCATTTTCCATCTTTCTTAATCTATCACTAGTTTCAGTATCTGAGTTTAACAGTGGGTACCATATTTCCATAAAGAAGTCCTGTTTAATTTCCCCTCTGTACAATCTAACCCGATAAGTCAATTTTTCCATTACTACCACTGCCCATACTTTGGTCCTATATTTTTCCATATTTAAATTTTGTGCTGATTTCCAGCATTGGGCTATTTCATTCCTAGCTACCCCTATGAGGGTTGCCACCATTTCTTTATTTAATAGTTTTTCATTCTCTCCGGTAAAAAGCAAAAACAATAATAGCATTTCATTTGGGATTATTTTCTGTTTTATTTTTTCCAGCCAACTAATCACTTCAAACCAAATCTCTGGACTTTGGGACAAGATAACCACATATATTCTAATGTTCCTTTGTGTCCACATTTTCTCCAGCATAATTCTGATATTTCTCTATTAATTTTATGCAATTTGTTAGGACAAAAATGCCATCTGTATATTACCTCTAACACTGTCTCCTTAGATTTTGCGGATATTGATTTGTATGGTTGAGTAAACCATACTTTTCCCCATGTATTTTCTGCTATTTTGATTTTTAGGTTTTTTTCCCAAACTATCCTAGATCCTGCATTACTATCATAATTTTTATCCAACATATTTTTATAAATTACTGAAACTAACCCCTTTTCCTCCTTGTTACTACCTGTGCAATAGTTTTCATAGTCTGTTAATGGTCTATTAAATTCTAATTTCTTATATAATTGATTTGCGATATTTCCTATCTGGAAAGCTAGCAACCAATTATCTGTTCTTCTTTTATTTATTTCTTGTATCTGTTTAATTGTAATTGGTTTTCCTTGTACAAACAAATCCTTTATTCTATAGACTCCAATGTTCTTCCAACGTTGTATTTGAAGATTTTGATTCTTAGGTTTTAATTGTGGATGTTCGGAACAAGGACATAAAGGGGATATTGGTGGAGCAAAAATTTTCATATGTTTCCTCCATATTCTCATAGCTTCATCAGTGAAAGGGTTTTGTATTTGGGTATATTTTTTTACCAACCTAGGTGTAAATAAGTGTAGATTGATTAATTTCATTTTCCCTTCCATTTCCATTTTAGCCCAATCTGGAATATTCTCCTCTTTTATAAAATTAGTCACTTGTGCTATTTGAAAAGCTTCATAATATCCCAGTAAATGTGGTATTCCTAATCCTCCTCTTGAATTTGGCCTGTATTTTACAGACTTTATAAATCTAATAGATCTTCCCTTTCCTGCAATAAATGTTTCCAATTTTTTCTGCCATAATTGTATCTTTTTCTTTTCTAGTTGCTGGGGTATATTTTGAAATAAAAATGAAAAATGGTAGTATGTAAGCCTTAATTGTTGCTATTTTCCCTAATAATGATAGATTCAATTTCTCCCATTTTTAATTTTTTCTTTCATATTTTTCAGTGCAATTTTATAGTTTCTATATACTAATTGGTTTATATTTTTGTCAACCATATCCCTAAATATTTAAAACTAGAGTAACATAAGTCCAACTTTGACATTGCCTTTATTTCCTTCTGTTCTATTATGGGAGTGTTAATACATAACAGTTTAGATTTTTGATAATTAATTCTTAATCCTGTATATTGATTAAACTCATCTAGAATCTGCCTTAGTGTTTCTATATTTTTCAATGGATTTTCCAAAAATAAAAGCATTTCATCTGCATATAAATTAATTTTGTGTTGCTTATTATTTATTGACATGCCTGTAATATTACCATTTTTCTCTAATCTTTGTTGCCAGTGGTTCAATGGCCATAGCAAATATTAGTGGAGACAAGGGGTCTCCCTTTTCTTGTTCCCCTATGTAACTCAAATCTCTCTGAGTCTATTCCATTTATCATAACCGTAGCTTTAGCTCCTTCGTATAGATTTCTCAAAATTTTAATAATGTTCTCATCCATATTCATTTTCTCCAGTAGATCGTATAAATACCGCCATTCGACACAATCAAATACTTTAAGAGCATCAAGTGATATTATTATCATTTTATTTTTATTCTTATTAGCTGTATTTATAACATTTAAAACACGACGGATTGCATCAGACATTTGTCTCCCAGGCATGAAGCCATACTGATCGGTATGACTATAGTTTGTGATAAAATTATTAATTCTTTGTGCCAATGTGGATGAAAAGATTTTTTGATCCTGATTTTGTAGTGTTATTGGCCTAAAATCTGATGGAAGTATATTATCTTTTTCTAGTTTTGGGATTGCTATTATTCTTGCTAGCTTCCATGATTCAGGTATCCCCCCCCCAATTCAATATTGAATTATATAATTTCAAAAGATGTTTAGACACCTCATCTTGCCATGTTTTGTAAAATTGGGATGTAAAACCGTCACATCCTGGAGATTTCCCTTTTCTTAATCTTTTAATAACTGCTTTTCTTTCTTCAATCCTTATTGGTGAATTAAGTTGGTCTTTATGTTCTCCTATGATAGGGCTGATTTTTAATAAATTAACAAAAGTTTTAATATCTGCTTCCGCTGTTATTTCTGTTTCATATAACTCTTTATAATATTCCCTAAATGTTGCTACAATCTGATGTTGCATTGTTACCATTTCCCGTTTCAGTTTTAATTTTCACAATTGTTTTCTTTATAGCTCTGTTTTTATAGCCTTAGATAACAATTTTGAGTTTTTATTTCCATATTCATAATAATCTCTTTTCAGATAATTCATTGCTATCTGAGTTTTATTTATATCTAATGCTTCTAATTCAGCTCTAGTTTTTGTTAGCTCCATCAGTATCCTATTTGATCCTGTCCTTTTATGTTCCTCTAACAATTTCTCAATTTTTTCCCTCTAATTGATTGTGTATTCTTTCTTTTTCCCTTTTCAGAAAAAAAAACAATAACATCACTGCACTCTCATGCAGTGATGATGAAGATGCCATTGGCCAGTGGTGGGAGATGAAAAATTCCAGGCACATAGTGCAGGTGTTCTGATCCTAATGAAAATGTGGAACATTGGCATGTCTCTTAAGATTATCTGGAAGTTGAGTCATGGCAACTGGACTTCTCTTGAGAGATTGAAATGTTTTGTTGCTCATCCAAGCAACTTCATCAATCTGAGGAAAGTTAGTGGTGTGTTAATCCTGCAAGCTGGTACATCTTAAAGGCTGGTAACAACATGAGCATGCATCTCTACCTCCCCACCAGGACATCCTGCAAACCTCCTCATAGGTGCTGTAATCATGTTCAGCTGAAGATGCTTAAAGTGTATCTGAGATAGTTGGCCAGATAAGAAAGATCTTCATTATCATTTGTGCTCTAAGTGCCTTTCCTGAACCTGCCTAGGGGTTACACAGCATTAGTTTCGTACATCCATGTTTGGATCACTATTGATCCATGAAATCTTAAAGAGCTTTAAAATTGGTCATGTGAGGGGAATCTGTATCTTCTTCTCATAATCTCCCTTCATTTATAAACAAAAACATGAAATGGAAATAGAACTAGAGATGGGCATGAAACAATTTTTTTCATTTTTCATTTTGTTTCCTAACAAAATGAAAAACATAGTGGCCTTAAAAAACAAAATGAAACAAAGTGTAAATTTTCATTTCATACCATTTTTTTGTTTTTTATTATTTATTTTGACAAGTGCTGATCTCGGCGATTGTCAAAATAAATAATAAAAAAAGAGCTGATCAGCTGGAGTGGTTGCCAGCTGGTCAGCGGGAAACATTTTTAAAAAATGCTTACTGGCCTCCCTTCGGGCCAGCTGGTCAGTGGGAATAAAAGGAAAAAACCCACTGACCAGCCTCCCTGCACACCAGCTGATCGGTGGGATTAAAAAAATAACCACCTACCAGCCTCCCCATGGGCCAGCTGGTCAGCAGAATTTTTAAAAAACCACCGACCGGTCTCCCCATGGGCCAGCTGGTTGTCTGGAGTAAAAAAATGCCAACTGGTCTCGCTGCAGGCCAGCTGGTCAGCGGGATTAAAACAAAATAAAACTGCCAGCTGGTCTTCCTGTGGCCCTGCTGGTTGGCGGGATTAAAAAAACCCACCACCGAACAGCCTCCCTGTGGGTCAGCTGGTTGGTGGGAGTAAAAATAAAAACCCGCTGACCGGCCTCCCCACGCACCAGCTGGTTGATGGGCCCACCCCAACAGTGTAAAAAAACCCAGAAACTGAAACAAAATGAAATATGAAAAAAATTAAAAATCATTTTGTAATAAACAAACTAAATGGGGAAATAAATGAAAACATCAAACAAAATGTCATTTTGGCATTTCATGCCCATCTCTCAATGTAATCACTTTCAACTTAACAAGGTTCCTGAGCACCATATAATGGGGAAGCCTGTCTGACAGCTACATTTTCTCTTGTCTTTGATATTCCGTATAAATAAGGCCTCGGAGAGCATCCTTTTTTCCTTTCACACCTATGATTTTGGAATGCCTGAAGAGGGCTATTATTGGAGAAGCATCAGACCCGCCCTCCTGTTTCTCACTTTTAAGCTATTTCATAGGGCTCGTGCCAAGAACTGTCAGGAGAAAGAGGAAGTTAATAGTCTGTACTGCACATTTTAACGGGATTTTTCCTTGAAAAGAAATATTTTAGTGGGGGGTTTTTCCCTGTAAAAAATCTGCCCCATGAATTCTGTAGAAAAACATGGCTTTACTGGGTCTAATTTGATCAGATTAGATTTAATGTATTCTCTGTTGTGCCACTTGATATAAACTGGAATATGTTAATAGATAATAATGCATTCCAAATGTAGTGCTTGCATAAATAGCTCTTCTTCCACCACCTTGCGAACCAACAGTTTGTCTCCTTTTAAGATGTGTTTGATGTAAGGCAGCAGCAGCTGCTAAATGCTGGTCTACAAAACAGTGCAGTACGGTTTATGCTAAGAAAAAGATTCTGACATGGTAAATGTCACTTTTTCCAACTTTCTGGCTGATAAGTTAAAAAAAAGATAGACCCTTTCACATAAAGGAGTATGATTATTTCAGTCCCAATGTCTATTGTTATTTGTAAATAATAGACAAGATGGGGGATTTGATTGTTGGAATGGAAAGGTTGAGTATCCTAGGAGTGCCAGGTTGCTCAGCATGGCTCTTCTAATGTTCTTGTGTTATTATGTGTTGCCAGCCAGAAATAGGAGGCCAAGCTTTAACTAGCAAGGCACAACCTGAATGTTGACAACATCAGTAGCAGCAGTCAAGATGTTCTAAAGGATAGCTTCTTCTGCTCAAGACCAATCACACCTGTTGGGAAAAAAACTGTCAATATAGCTGATTTGTTTCAGATCAGCCAGAGCTCAAGGTCGCTTGGTTCTGAAAGCAGGGTAAAACAGTGTTAAAACAATGTTTTTTTTAAAAAAAAATCCTAACTCAAAAACCTTTCATCCAAACATCCCCAAATTTGGCACAGAACAAGCACCAAATTTTCACTACATCAATACCAAAGTTGGTGATTAACTTATTAACTTAAAATTTTTATTTATTTATTTATTTAGTTAGTTAGTTAGTTAGTTAGTTAGTTAGTTAGTTAATTATTTATTTATTTGGATTGGCTTATGGAATCCTGAATCAGCACAATTTATTGGCACCCTCCCAGAAACCAATGAGGTAAAAGTGGTTGAGTGTTTAGAAATGAGAGAGATATAGGTAGGGGGAAAGTCTTTGGCTCTGGGCCTCTCCAGACTGGTCATTTGGCTGTGGAGTGGCTCAGGCTACAAAGAGTCTGTAGAGGTTATGGGGAGGAGCAATGTGTCATGCTCCTCCCATTCAAAGAGCAAACAATCACTTGTAGCCCAATTAGCTGTCAAGTACATTCTTCCCCTGATTATCTGTGGAAGGTTAGGAAAGCTGTATTTTTGTTTTGTTTTGTTTGATGTTGCTCCTCTTTCCTTCTGTCTGTGCCTTTCCAATTTCTTCTTTCCGTTCTACCTGTTTCCCTCCCTTCATCACCACCACCATCTGTCTTGGAATCTGCAGCCATGATACTTGCAGTCGCCTGGCCATGAATGAGCATGCCAAAAAGAATGCATGCCCTACTGTTGGGCTAGAAAGGTTTGCATCAGCTCTTAAAGGGAAAGGATGGGTTATACTAAGTAGAATACTTGCAAACAACCCCCCCCATCCAAACCATGCCCTCAAAAAAACATATATCATATCCATATGCCTGTATGGACTTGCCTGTAGAAATTTTAAGGAGTTAAGGTTAGGCAAGAGTTAGACAACAGGCTGTACAAAACATAGGACATTTAGAGTGGAGCTGATTGTAACTGTGTGCTAGAAGTTCTGCTTTCACTAGCCATTATATAAGGAATGAATATGCCGGGGGTGCATCATATTAAGTAATACTGTGGGACTTTTATACTGTTTTCTCTGTCTTATAGTTTTAATCAACATTATCCTGGTTACAAAAGGATTATTATGACCTTATGTGATTTAGTCTTTTATAACAGGGGGGGGGGACTTTTTGTGCATTAAAATCTCTTTATGTTGTGCTGTCTGCTGTTATGTCAACCCCCACACTGATTGCTCAGCCATGACTCAAACAAGAGGGAAAAGGAAGGGAAAACATATCACTTTAAAACTTTCCAGTTTAAGAAGAGCTGATGACAGTGTTACTTAAGATTCTGAGTTTCATCAAAAAGTTTAGATGAAGAGAGTGAGGGGGAAGTTTCTACAAATCATCCTTCCAAGCACAGAAGCTTAGTCCTCTTTATTGTCACAACAGGACAGGAGGGTGGAAGGGTTACACACTAAGGGTGTAAGAAGGGCCCAGGAGTTCCAAGCGTGTGGAAAGAGCAGCGTATTTGGTTGCTGGCTAGGGTCAGGTTTGAAAAGAGGAATCCTTGTGTGGTAACTCAAAGTGGGACCCAACTGTGAGAGGCCCAGGCAAGCAGAAACCCAAGTGGTGCATACACACGTGCTGTTATGAAGACAAAAACTGTACAAGGAGGAAAGGCTGGCTCTCCTCATGGCAACCCTTTTCTTTCTGGAGTAGGTAGGACTGAAGAAAATCAAATTCTATATCTTCTGCAAAGAGAACCATGTCAATTAGCAGTAAATCCAAAGAAGACTGAGTCATACCTTTATTGGACTGCTAGAATGTTATAAGCAGGCCACTATCTAAATTTGGTGGAATGTTTCATCAGGTGGGATGTTGCAGAACATGAGAGGGCTGGATAGGAGAAGCAGAAAAATCCATATAGCCTGTCCAGATATTGCAGGAGTTCTGTGTTTAAGTAATGCCCAAATGGAGCTTCCAAACTTATAATCATAGAATCATAGACTTGGAAGAGACCACAACGGGCCATCCAGTCCAACCCCCTGACATGCAGGACCCCCCATCACGTTATTTCTGACAGATGGCCATGAAGCCTCTGCTAAAAATACCTCCAACAAAGGAGACTCCACCACCCTCCGTGGCAGCATATTCCACTGCTAAACAGCTCTAACTGCCATGAAATTCTTCCTAATGTTTAAATTGAATTTCTTTTCCTGTAGTTCGAAACCATTGCCCCACATCCTAGTCTGAAGCCATGGAAAACAAACCAGTCCCTTCTTCATATGACATCATTTCAAATATTTAAACATAGCTATCCTACCCCCTCTCAGCCTTCTTTTTGAAAGGCTAAACATTCCCAGTTCCCTAAGCTGTTCCTCATATGACATTTCTTCCAGACCTTCAACCATCCTGGTTGCCCTCCTCTGTACCCACTCGAGGTTAACATCTTTTTTAAATTGAGGTGCACAGAACTGGACAGAGTACTCCAGGTGGGGTCTGACCAGAGCAGAATAAGAACATAAGAACATAAGAACATAAGAAGAGCCATGCTGGATCAGGCCAAAGGCCCATCTAGTCCAGCTTCCTGTATCTCACAGTGGCCCCACCAGATGCGTTTGGGAGCGCATGAGACTAGATATCTGTCTCCTGATACCACTCCCCTGCATCTGGCCCTTGAAGTACCCTGGTTTTAAGCCTGGAGATTACACATCTCCATCATGGTTTGTAACCTGTGATGGACTTTTCCTCCTGGAATCTGTCCAATCCCCTTTTGGAGGCATCCAGGCCAGATGCCATCACCACATCCTGTGGCAGGGAGTTCCATAGACTAACAACGCGCTGGGTGAAAAAATATTTTCTTTTGTCTGTTCTTACTCTCCCAGCCCTCAATTTGAGTGTATGTCCCCTAGTTCTGGTATTTTGTGAGAGGGAAAAGAGCTTCCCTCTATCCACTTTACTCATGCCCTCCATTATTTTGTACGTCTCAATCATATCCCCCCTCAGGCGCCTTTTTTCCAGACTAAAGAGCCCCAAATGTTTTAGCCTTTCCTCATAAGGGATGTGCCCCAGCCCAGTAATCATTTTGGTCGCTCTCTTCTGCACCTTTTCCAGTTCCACGATGTCTTTCTTGAGATGCGGTGACCAGAATTGTACACAGTACTCCAGATGCGGCCTTACTATTGTTTTGTATAATGGCATTATAATGTTGGCTGTTTTATTTTCAATCCCCTTTTTGATAATCCCTAGCATGGAATTGGCCTTCTTCACCGATGCCACACATTGGGGAGACACCTTCATGGAGCTGTCCACCAACACACCAAGATCTCTTTCCTGATTTGTCACGGATAACTCAGAGCCCATGAGTTGATAGATAAAGTTTTGATTTTTCGCCCCAATATGCATTACTTTACATTTGGCTACATTAAAACGCATTTGCCATTTCGTAGCCCATTCCCCCAGTTTGGAGAGATCCTTCTGGAGCTCTTCACAATCTTCTCTGGTTTTTACCACACGGAAAAGTTTTGTGTCATCGGCAAACTTGGCCACCTCACTGCTTATCCCTGTCTCCAGGTCATTTATGAACAGATTGAAAAGCACCGGTCCCAGGACAGAGCCCTGGGGCTCACCGCTTTTCACCTCTCTCCATTGTGAAAATTTCCCATTGACACCTACTCTTTGTTTCCTGGATCTCAACCAGTTCTCATTCCATAAGAGGACCTGCCCTCTTATCCCCTGACTGTGCAATTTTCTCAGCAGCCTCTGGTGAGGGACTGTGTCAAAGGCCTTTTGAAAATCCAGACAGACTATATCCACCGGTTCACCCAAATCTACATGCCTGCTGACCTTTTCAAAAAATTCTAAAAGATTTGTCAGACAAGACTTACCCTTGCAGAAGCCATGCTGATTTTCTCTCAGCAAGGTTTGTTCTTCTATGTGTTTTAAGATTTTTTTTTGGATGAGGCTTTCCACCATCTTCCCTGGGACAGATGTAAGGCTAACTGGCCTGTAGTTTCCCGGGTCCCCCCTCCTTCCTTTTTAAAAAATTGGTGTGACATCTGCTATCCTCCAGTCCCCCGGCACTGTGGCCGTTTTAAGAGACATGTTGCATATTACCGTTAAGAGATCTGCAATTTCATTTCTCAGTTCCCTAATAACCCTTGGGTGGATGCCATCTGGGCCCGGGGACTTGTTAATCTTCAATTTATCAATTAGTCCTAAAACATCTTCTCTTTTAACCTGTATTTGATTTAATTCTTTAGTCAAGAGGGGCCGCGGAATCTGCTCAAGGCCGCGGAATCTGCTCAAGGTCTTCTGTCGTGAAGACAGATGCAAAGAACTCATTTAATTTCTCTGCAATTTCCAAGTCCTCCTTAATCTGCCCTTTTCCTCCCTCACCATCCAGAGGGCCAACTGGTTCTCTGGCAGGTTTTCTACTTCTAACATATTTAAAGAAGCTTTTATTATTACCCTTTATATTGCTAGCCATGCGTTCCTCAAAATCTTTCTTTGCCTCTCTTATCATCTTCTTACATTTCTTTTGCCAGAGTTTGTGTTCCTTTTTATTTTCCTCATTTGGGGAGGATTTCCATTTACAGAAAGACCTCTCCTTGTGTTTTAGAGCCTCTCTAACTCTACTCGTTAACCATGCTGGTGCCCTCTTGGACTTAAATGAGCTCTTCTTTCTTTGTGGTATGCACTTGTGCTGGGCCTCTGTTACCGTTGTTTTAAACAGGTTCCATGCACTCTGAAGATATTGGATTCTTCCAACCTTCCCCTTCAATTTCTTTCTAACTAGTTTCCTCATCTGAGGGAAGTTTGCCCTTCGAAAATCAAGGATTTTTATGTCTGATTTGCTTGACACTCTTCCTCCAACATGCATGGCAAAGGAGATTGCAGCATGGTCACTGTTCCCCAGAGGTTCAGTGACATTCACATCCCTGACCAGATCCTGAGTATCAGACAGTATTAGATCCAGAGTTGCCTGTTCTCGGGTGGGCCCCATGACAAGTTGCTCTAAGGCACAGTCATTCAGCAAGTCAAGAAACCCAGTTTCTCTTTCTTGCCCGGAGCTCGCATTGGCCCAGTCGATGTGGGGATAATTGAAGTCCCCCACGATTACTATCCTGTGCTTCTGAGACACCTCCATGATTTGTCTCCTCATTTCAAGGTCCCCCTCAAGTTTTTGATCTGGTGGGCGATAGCATACCCCAACTATCACATCACTCCTTGGACCTGGTAGTTTAACCCACAGTGATTCTATGGTGGAGTCAGACCCTCTGTCAATCTCCATTCTGCTGGATTTTACCCCTTCTTTAACGTAGATGGCCACTCCCCCTCCAACCCGCCCCTCTCTATCCCTTCTATAGAGTTTATAGCCTGGGATTGCTGTATCCCACTGGTTCTCTGCATTCCACCAGGTTTCTGTTATGGCTATTATATCAATGTTATCCCTAGCTGCCAAATGTTCGAGTTCTCCCATTTTTGGTCGGAGGCTTCGAGCATTGGCGTAGAAGCACCTGTACAGTGGGTTCTGCAACAACAGCTGCTGTTTTGTTCTTTTCCCCCCACAGCTATTTTCAGTAGATGAACTATCACATTCCATTATTCTCCCAGTACTAATACCTGCTATGTCATCTCTATGTGATTCTCTACCCTTTCCAAGTTCATTCCCTGTGGATGAGGTGTTCCGAACCAGATGCCACACAGCTCCTGTCGGCTTTCCCCCAGTTATCAGTTTAAAAGCTGCTCTGCAGCCTTTTTGAGGTTGAGTGCCAGCAATCTGGTCCCATCATGATTCAAGTGCAACCCATCCTTCCTGAACAGGCTTGGCTTGTCCCAAAATGTTCTCCAGTTCCTGACAAATCTAAAGCCCTCCTCTCGACACCATCGCCTCATCCACGCATTGAGGCTTCTGAGCTCTGCCTGCCTGGTGGGTCCTGCATGAGGAACAGGTAGCACTTCTGAAAATGCTACCTTGGAAGTCCTGGACTTCAATCTTCTTCCTAACAACCTGAACTTGGCTTCCAAGACTGACCGCTTGGCCTTCCCAACATCATTGGTACCAACATGTACCATGACCACTGGCTCCTTCCCGGTTCTCTCTAACAAGCTATCTAGATTTCTCGTGATGTCTGCAACCTTTGCACCTGGCAGGCAAGTGACCATACGGTTATCATGCTCATCACAAATCCATCCCTCCGTATTTCTAATTATAGAATCCCCTAGCAGAAGGAGCTTCTCTCCTGCAGCCTGTTCTTCTATATGTACCTGATCCTGTATCTCATCAATTGTGATGAGGGAGAGATCCTCAGGTGGAACCAGTTGTTCCTCGGTGTGTGCCTCATGAGGTGTGATGAGGGAAAGAGCCTCAAATTGATTGTGCAATATGAGACTCTCTGAGCGATCCCTTGGCCTTCTACTACTTTGAGTCACATTCCTCCACACATCTACCTCCTGGGTTGGGGAAGTGATTACATCCTCAAAAGTGTGCTCTGTCTCTTCTTGGACCTGGATAGTCTGTTCTGCTCTGTCCAAGAACCGCTCAAGCTCCTTAATATGTTGCTGGTTCGATATGCGGGCCTCTAGTTCCTGGACCTTCTCTTCTAATAGTGCAACCAGCTTGCACTTGCAGCAAGTGTAGTTCTCGGTGCGATTTGTCAAGATGACAAACATGGCACAAGTATTACAGGTATACAGCTGCTCCCTCAGACTCCATTTTAATGAGTGCAGTATTCTGGGCCTTGAATGTTTTTAGTGTTACTAGCTACTACTCTAGAAATAATAGTCTAGTACCAATGTTCCTCTTTTTAAGTGAAAAATAAATAAACAGCCCTAGCTGAACTGTTCAAGCCCAGAAACTTACCAGTGCTATCTTCTTTTTCTCTCTCTCAGCAGTAGCTCTGCTTGGATTCACACCCAGGCTCAAATGCTGAGGCTCAAATGCTTCTTCAGGGGGAAAACACTTAGTGTAACTCCACCCCCAAGCTCAGTGGAAGGCTTAGTCTGGCACCAGCCCTGCTTCCTAGCAACTTCCTTTGTTTAGGTGATTAATGGCTCTTAGTATTTAAATGAGCAGTTAAGGTTAGCAGAGGCAGAGGTAGAACAGAGGTCAAACAGCCCTAGCTGAACTGTTCAAACCCAGAAACTTACCAGTGCTGTTTTCTTTTTCTCTCTCTCAGCAGTAGCTCTGCTTGGATTCACACCCAGGCTCAAATGCTGAGGCTCAAATGCTTCTTCAGGGGGAAAACACTTAGTGTAACTCCACCCCCAAGCTCAGTGGAAGGCTTAGTCTGGCACCAGCCCTGCTTCCTAGCAACTTCCTTTGTTTAGGTGATTAATGGCTCTTAGTATTTAAATGAGCAGTTAAGGTTAGCAGAGGCAGAGGTAGAACAGAGGTCAAACAGCCCTAGCTGAACTGTTCAAACCCAGAAACTTACCAGTGCCGTTTTCTTTTTCTCTTTTTCTCTCTCTCAGCAGTAGCTCTGCTTGGATTCACACCCAGGCTCATAGAATGATACTATCACTTCCCTTGATCTAAACACTATGCTTCTGTTGATGCAATCTAGAATTGCATTGGCTTTCCTGGCTGCTGTGTCAAACTGCTGACTCATGTTCAATTTGTGGTCCACCGAGACTCCCAGATCCCTTTCACATGTACCATTTTCCAGCCTATATCTGTGCAATTCATTCTTTTTACCGAGATGCAGCACCCTACATTTCTCTTTGTTGAACCCCATTCCATTAGCTTTGGCCCAGCACTCTAATCTATCAAGGTCATTTTAGATTTTCATCTTATCTTCTAGGGAATTAGCAACTCTTCTCAATTTGGTATCATCTGCAAATTTAATTAGCATACTCTCTATTCCTTCCTCCAAGTCATTAATAAAGGTTTTGAACTGCACTGGATCCAGAACAGAACCCTGGGGCACCCCACTAGTCATATCTCCCAAAGCTAAAGAGAAGCCATTAATGATTACTGTTTGGGTGCGATCAGTCAACCAATTACAAATCCACCTAACAGTAGCACTATCTCTACTAACTTATTTGCAAGAATACTGTGGGGAACCTTATCAAAGGCCTTACTGAAGTCCAGATAATCAATATCCACAGCATTCCATGCATCCACCAATCCTGTAATTCTATCAAAGAAAGAGATCAAATTAGTCTGGCATGTCTTGTTTATAAGAAACCTGTGTTGACATCTTGTAATGACAGAATAGTTAGTTAAATAATTACAGACTGCCTGTTTAATAATCTGCTCTAGGATCTTTCCAGGAATCAATGTCATGCTGACTGGGTGGTAATTATTTGGGACCTCTTTTCCCCCTTTTTGTAGATGGGGACAACATTTGCCCTCCTCCAATCGATGGGGATGGGGACTTTCCCTGTTCTCCAGGACTTCTCAAAGATTATTGCCAATGGTTCTGAAATTACTTCTGCCAGTTCTTTTAATATCCTTGGGTGTAATTCATCTGGGCCAAGAGACTTAAATTCATTTAATGTTTCCAGGTGCTTCTGTATAACCTCTCTACCTATTATATGTTGCAATTCAAGTCCTACCACATCTACTCTTTGTGCCAAGGAAACTGTTTTTTCCTGTTTGGAGAAAACTGAGGCAAAGGTGTTGAGTAGTTTTGTCTTTTCCTTGTCTCCTCTTAGTAATTGGTTATCATCACCACACAGAGAGCCTATCATTTCCATATTTTTCCTTTTGCTGTGGACATAACTAACTTACTGCATTAGCTCCTTAGTGTGCTTTAAAACCAGCTCTGACACTGCAACATCTGGTCATGACAATCTTTGAACAACTCTGTTTCTGTTCCTACCACTTCAAGTTCTGCAATAGCCTGCTTAAAGAAGGGCCTTGTAAAAATCAAATGCTTGAGTGGCTAAACTTCACAGTTTAACCATCTTCACAGGTGCATCTCAGAAGAACACATGAAAGAACACATCTGTTGCTCCTCCCAGACTTTGGAACTCCCTCCCACTGGATGCCAGGGCTGTCCCATCTCTGCTGTCTTTCCAGAAGCAGGCAAAGACCTTCCTCTTCAGACAAGCTTTCCCTGAATGAGAGACTATCTACTATGTCACTCTATATGGATTACCATATATGATTGCATTAGCTGATATCATAAGAATACCAGTGTTCTCCATGTTGCTTTTCACCCCTCATAATGGATTTTTCTTTTCTTCTTGCTCTGATGTTGCCTTTTTAATGTTCTAAGATGCCTCTTCAAATTCCCTGTTCTTAACTTGAATATGCCTTAAATGTTCTGGACTGTATATTGTCCCACATTGTTTTAATCCACCTTGGGTCCTTTTCCAAGGAGAAGGTGGGATAAAAATAAATAAAATAAAATAAAATAAAATAAAATAAAATAAAATAAACTGTAGTACTGCAGTCAAGACTCTGCTCATGACCTGAGTTCAATCTCACTGGGCTGGGATAAATGGTTCCATGTGTAACCTGCATAATTACCAGTGTAAACCACTCTGAGAGTGCTTTGAACGCTATGGAGCAGTAGATAAGCAGCATAAGCTTGTTCGCTTTTTAAATATTTTAATGATCCTATCAAGGTATTATGTTGCCTTCTTTTTGGATTTTGTTTGTGGACTGTGCCTTTCTTTTTTGTTTTACCCACAGTGTTTAAACTCAGAGTTGGAGTACACCATGTTCAAATGATATAAAGGTTCTCACTTGTCTGTGAAGATTCTCAGTCATCCAGGTGAGTTTATCTGGAGGTTAAGTCATAGCTACTGGACTTCTTTTTCTTGAGAGACAGAAACATTTTACTGCTTATCCAAACAGCTTCATCAGTCTGAATACAGCTAGTGCGAGTCCTCCATTTTATAGTCAGCTTTGACCTCTTGTCACCCTGGTCTCTACAGTGGAGAAACTAAACAGCCATTAAACAGGAGGATGGCCCAACATAGGATGGGTAACAGCTCAGGACCAGAATCAGCAGTACACCTCCATTTGAAAGACAAAGGGAACTCATTCAAAGATGAGGATGTACAAATATTAGACAGAGAAGATAGGTGGTTTGAGAGAGGAGTCAGGGAAGCCATTCATGTGAGCATTGAAACCCCCTCTCTCAACATAGGTGGTAGCCTCAGGCATAGTCTATCTGCTACTTAGGGTGTGCTTTCAACAATACCTAGACAAATCAAAAAGCCTCACCACCAAGGCCATAGCTAGCAACCCATACTTTATAGGTTTCAGCACCTTAGGCCATTGTTCACCTTAAGGCTATGGATACTATTCTCGACCTAACAAGCCTATTCAGGCCATTCATTGTTCATCTTAAGAGCCTAACTCATACCAGGGTGTTTGGATGAGCAGCGAAACATTTCTGTCTCTCAAGAAAAAGAAGTCCAGTAGCCATGAGTCAACTTCCAGATAAAGTTCTCACATTTTTGGTTTGGCTTCTGGGCATATTTATTATGATGGCAAGTCTTACCTTGGATTTCATTCTCCCCATGACCAAGGGACTAGAAGAGAAAGAAAGCTACTTTATCTAGCCATGGTGTCTATGGAAGTCTGGAGGGAGCAGGATTTTTCTGGGTACAAATAAATTTCAATGACAGATTTTGAAGCTGAGGCTCCAGTACTTTGGCCACCATATGAGTAGAGTGGAGTCCTTGGAAAAGTCACTGATGTTGGGAAAAATTGAAGGCAAAAGGAAAAGGGGATGGCAGAAAATGAGATGGTTGGAAGGTGTTGTCGATGCAACCAACATGGATTTGACCAACCTCCAGGAGGCAGTGGAAGACAGGAGGGCCTGGAGTGCTCTGGTCCATGGGATCACGAGGAGTTGGACATGACATGATGACTGAACAACAACAACAACAACAACATGGGTATACATCCATGGGTGTTCGGTAACAGTAGTCTAGAGACTATCTCCAGTTGTTCCTGTCAAAGCCAATCTGCCCAAATGGTTGACAACCAGTTCCTAAAGAGCAATGTCCCATTTTATCAGCTTCAATTTGGAAACATAAAACATTATTTGGAGGAAGGAAGGGCTAGACCTCCAGAGTGCTGTTGATATGCCTTTCATGTATGCTATTTTAATGAGGCGTGTCTAATGAAGTTCCCTGTAATTCTGAAGATGAACCTTAGTTAACTTCCTGTTCCTGTTTTATAGGTTTCAGTTCAGCCCTACTGAACCCGGCTGGCTGATTTTCCTTGCTCAGTAGGAAAACTGTAGCAGCTCTTCATCAGGGAGCATTTCTCTTGCATTTTCCACAGTGGTTCATGCTAATGCTCATTTAAGACACACTGCATATAATAGACTAATCAGGCAGACGTCTATCTAGACATGGTCATTACGGATCACTGGCTATCAGCAGACGTCAGAGGAAGGAGCCATCCCTTTTGTACCAAGGAGGGAAGAGAGAATATAGGTACAGTAAAACCTTGGTACGACCCATCCGGGCATACAGGGAAAATGCTCCGAGTCCTGCACCCCATTTTGGTGCAAAAGCAGCAAAGAGACTTCTCCTATGCAGCACGTACAGAAACACACATGACAATGTAGTCCTCTTTTGCTAAACATTTGAAACCTATGAAAAGTTGCCACTTTGCTCTGGTTGTATCTTAGCTCCCAGGATAGTCTGTCCTTAGAGGGAAGGAAGAATTTGCTCCTTCAGCCACAAAGCCTGTGGATTTTCATGATGGACACCCATGGCCCTACTGTCGCTACTACCTGCCATTTCAAAATTATACATTCACGAGCATCATTCATAGGAATCTTTTCTGTACATGTGTTCTAGTAGAGCAGGCATGTCCAAAGTCAGGCCCGGGGGCCAAATGTGACCCCTTTTCAAATTTTGAGTGGCCCCTGGCCTCTTCTCCCCACCAACTCAGCCTGTCACGCATCCCCGCCAACTGGCCCCTCCCCATAATGGATGGAGGTGTCAGCTTGCAGTTTTACAGTTTGCCTGCCTTCCCTGCCTCTGTCCATCCCCCCAGCCACCGGCCCAGCCTACCTGCCCCCAGATCTGTTGCTACAATGTCTTCCCCACCTCCTTACATGTCCAAATGACCTCAGAGTCCTGGGTGAGTTTTCAACTCATTATAAACTGAAGGAGGTGGGAGAAAGATGCCATGAAAAAACCCACAAGGGGGAAAGAACATGTCTGATATTCTCTTCAGAGTGGATTTCCATCAGAACTGCTTTTGCTTTTATTGGCAGAGTGAACAAGGAACACTGCAGCTACAAAACATTTTAGCAAATTCCTCTTACTTGTCTGTATGTGCAAAGTAAAGTGGGTTAGCACTGAAGCAAGACACAGATTCAAGAGCTTAACACCACACACAAATTTGTGGTGAAATGTTTTGGTTGTTGTGTGAGATACAGAGCCGATACAGTATATCACAGAAGTGAGTACACCCCATCACATTTTGTAAATATTTTAGTATACCTTTTCATGTGACAACACTGAAGGAATGACACTTAGCTGGAACATAAAGCAGTGAGTCTACAGCTTGAATAACAATGTAAATGTGCTCTTTCCTCAAAATAATGCAACAAAGCCATTAATGTCTAAACTGCAGGCAACAAAAGTGAGTACACCCCTAAGTGACAATGTCCAAATTGGGCACAAAGTGTCAATTTTCTGTGTGGCCACCATTATTTTCCAGTACTTTCTCAACCCTCTTGGGCATAGAGTTCACCAGAGCTTCACAGCTTGCCACTGAAGTCCTCTTCCATTCCTCCATGATGACATCACAGAGCTGGTGGAAGTTAGAGAGCTTGTGCACTTCCTCCTTTCATAACAGGATGCTCCACAGATGCTCAGTAGGACTTAGGTCTGGAGACATGCTTGGCCAGTCCATCACCTTTAGCCTTAGCTTCTTTAGCAAGGCAGTGGTCATTTTGGAGGTGTGTTTCAGACCATTATCATGTTGGAATACTGCCCTGCAGCCCAGTCTCTGAAGAGAGGGGTTCATACTCTACTTCAGTATGTCACAGTACATGTTGACATTCATGGTTCCCATAGGGCGTTTTTACATGACCTCTAAAATCCGCTGGATTAAATTCGGACCAGAGATTGTGGGGTGTTGTTCCTCTTCCTGTGTTCCCACCCTTCCGACCTCCATTGCTCCTGTCTGCGTGAGGGGAGGGAGAAAAAAAGGGAGAAAAGAATGCAGGCTCACCTCCACTCACCTCCGCCTGCGTCGGAGCAGCCCCGAGCAGCCCCGTAGTGATTCCTGTCTTTTAAAGGGGCAGTGGGGACAAAAAAAAAAACCAAACAGAAGCCCGGTGTCCACAGCTTTACAATCCGCATCAGAAGATTTTTTTTACCTCCGGAGACCAGGTACTTCTAAAGTGCGCTGGGGCACGCTTAGGTGGGCGTGGTCATACTTTATTTTGTTTAAAGTTCGCAGCTGGTGGGAAAACAATTTTAAGCTCCGCATTTGGGAGCCCTTTGCCTTGGATTTTAGGGGTCGTGTAAAAAGGCCCTTAATGAAACGTAGCTCCTCAGTGCCAGCAGCACTCATGCAGACCCAGACCATGACACTTCCACCACCTTCTGGGCTGTAGGCATGACTCACTTGTCTTTGTATTCCTCACCTGGTAGCTGCCACACACACTTGGCACCATCTGAACCAAATAAGTTGATCTTGGTCTCATCAAACCAGAGGACCTGGTTCCAAAACTCCATGTCCTTAGTCTGCTTGTCTACAGCAAACATTATGTGGGCTTTCTTGTGCATCATCTTTAGAAGAGGCTTCTTTCTGTTATGACTACCCTGCAGACCAATTTGATGCAGCATGCAGTTTATGGTTTGAGCACTGACAGGCTGACCCACCACCCCACCCCTTCAACCTCTGCAGCAATACTGGCAGCACTCATACATCATTTTCCCAAAGCCAACCTCTGGATATGACGCTGAGCACTTTTTTGCTCGACAACGGCGAGGCCTGTTCTTAGTGGAACGTATCCTGTTAAACTGTTGTATGGTCTTGGTTCTGGCTGCAGTTCAGTTTTGGGGGTTTGGCAATCTGCTTATAGCAGCCCTAGGCCCTCTTGATGTAGAGTAACACTTCATTTTTTTCCAGATCCTCAGAGAGTTCATTACCATGAGGTGCTATGTGGAACTTCAGGTGACAAGTGCGAGGGAGTGAGCATGATAGCACCAAATGTGAGAGTGAGAGCGATAACACCTGGTCCCCCTTCACACCTGAGTCCTTGTGACACTAATGGGTCTCATGACACCAGGTAGGGAAAATGACTACTTGGGCCCATAAGAACATAAGAACATAAGAAGAGCCATGCTGGATCAGGCCAAAGGCCCATCTAGTCCAGCTTCCTGTATCTCACAGCGGCCCCACCAGATGCGCTTGGGAGCGCATGAGACTGGATATCTGTCTCCTGATACCACTCCCCTGCATCTGGCCCTTGAAGTACCCTGGTTTAAAGCCTAGGGATTACACATCTCCATCATGGTTTGTAACCCGTGATGGACTTTTCCTCTAGGAATCTGTCCAATCCCCTTTTGAAGGCATCCAGGCCAGATGCCATCACCACATCCTGTGGCAGGGAGTTCCATAGACTTACAACACGCTGGGTGAAAAAATATTTTCTTTTGTCAGTTCTTACTCTCCCAGCACTCAATTTGAATGTATGTCCCCTAGTTCTGGTATTTTGAGAGAGGGAGAAGAGCTTCCCTCTATCCACTTTACTCATACCCTGCATTATTTTGTATGTCTCAATCATATCCCCCCTCAAGCGCCTTTTTTCCAGACTAAAGAGGCCCAATTGTTTTAGCCTTTCTTCATAAGGGAGGTGCCCCAGCCCAGTAATCATTTTAGTCGCTCTCTTCTGCACCTTTTCCAGTTCCACTATGTCTTTCTTGAGATGCGGTGACCAGAATTGTACACAATACTCCAGGTGGGGCCTTACTATTGTTTTATATAACGGCATTATAATGTTGGCTGTTTTATTTTCAATCCCCTTTTTGATAATCCCTAGCATGGAATTGGCCTTCTTCACTGCTGCCACACATTGGGGAGACACCTTCATGGAGCTGTCCACCAACACACCAAGATCTCTTTCCTGATCCGTCACGGATAACTCAGAGCCCATGAGTTGATAGATGAAGTTTGGATTTTTTGCCCCAATATGCATTACTTTACATTTGGTTACATTAAAACGCATTTGCCATTTCTCAGCCCACTCCCCCAGTTTGGAGAGATCCTTCTGGAGCTCTTCACAATCTTCTCTGGTTTTTACCACATGGAAAAGTTTTGTGTCATCTGCAAACTTGGCCACCTCACTGTTTATCCCTGTCTCCAGGTCATTTATGAACAGATTGAAAAGCACCGGTCCCAGGACCGAGCCCTGGGGCACACCGCTTTTCACTTCTCTCCATTGTGAAAATTTCCCATTGACACCTACTCTTTGTTTCCGGGATCTCAACCAGTTCTCAATCCATAAGAGGACCTGCCCTCTTATCCCCTGACTATGCAATTTTCTCAGCAGCCTTTGGTGAGGGACTGTGTCAAAAGCCTTTTGAAAATCCAGATAGACTATATCCACCAGTTCACCCAAATCTACATGCCTGCTGACCTTTTCAAAAAATTCTAAAAGGTTTGTAAGACAAGATTTACCCTTACAGAAGCCATGCTGATTTTCTCTCAGCAAGGTTTGTTCTTTTATGTGTTTTAAGATTTTCTCTTGAATGAGGCCTTCCACCATCTTCCCTGGGACAGATGTAAGGCTAACCGGCCTGTAATTTCCTGGGTCCCCCCTCCTTCCTTTTTTAAAAATTGGTGTGACATCTGCTATCCTCCAGTCCTCCGGCACTGTGGCCGTTTTAAGAGACAAGTTGCATATAACCGTTAAGAGATCTGCAATTTCATTTCTCAGTTCCCTAATAACCCTTGGGTGGATGCCATCTGGGCCCGGTGACTTGTTAATCCTCAATTTATCAATTAGTCCTAAAACCTCCTCTCTTTTAACCTGTATTTGATTTAATTCTTTAGTCAAGAGGGGCGGCTCAGGCAGCGGAATCCGCTCAAGGTCCTCTGTCGTGAAGACAGACGCAAAGAACTCGTTCAATTTCTCTGCAATGTCCAAGTCCTCCTTAACCTCCCCTTTTCCTCCCTCACCATCCAGAGGCCCAATTGGTTCTCTGGCAGGTTTTCTACTTCTAACATATTTAAAGAAGCTTTTATTATTACCCTTTATATTGCTAGCCATGCGTTCCTCAAAGTCTTTCTTTGCCTCCCTTATCATCTTTTTACATTTCTTTTGCCAGAGTTTGTGTTCCTTTTTATTTTCCTCATTTGGGGAGGATTTCCATTTACAGAAGGACCTCTCCTTGTGCTTTAGAGCCTCTCTAACTCCACTCGTTAACCATGCCGGTGTCCTCTTGGACTTAAATGAGCTCTTCTTTCTTTGTGGTATGCACTTGTGCTGGGCCTCTATTAATGTTGTTTTAAACAGGCTCCATGCACACTGAAGAGATTGGATTCTTCTAACCCTCCCCTTCAGTTTCTCTCTAACTAGTTTCCTCATCTGAGGGAAGTTTGCCCTTCGAAAATCAAGGGTTTTTATGTCTGATTTGGTTGACACTCTTCCTCCGACATGCATGGCAAAGGTAATTGCAGCATGGTCACTGTTCCCCAGAGGCTCAGTGACATTCACATCCCTGACGAGGTCCTGAGTATCACACAATATTAGATCTAGAGTTGCCTGTTCTCGGGTGGGCTCCATGACAAGTTGCTCTAAGGCACAGTCATTCAGCAAGTCGAGAAACCCAGTTTCTCTTTCTTGCCCAGAGCTCGCATTGGCCCAGTCAATGTGGGGATAATTAAAGTCCCCCATGATTACTATCCTATCCCTCTTAGCCACCTCCATGATTTCTCTCCTCATTTCAAGGTCCCCCTCAAGTTTTTGATCTGGTGGACGATAGAATACTCCAACTATCACATCACTCTTTGGACCTGGTAGTTTAACCCACAGTGATTCTATGGCGGAGTCAGACCCTCTGTCAATCTCCATTCTGCTGGATTTTATGCCTTCTTTGACAATTTGGAGATTGTCACTTGGGGGTTTACTCACTTTTGTTGCCAATGGTGTGACGTTATTTTGAGGGGAGAGCACATTTGCACTGTTATACAAGCTGTAGATTCACTTCTTTACATTCCAGGCAAGTCTCATTTCATTTACGAAATGTGAGGGGGTATACTCACTTCTGTGTTATTCTGTATTACAGAATGCTTCCTTCAGCATATGTTTGATCACTTAGATACAGCTTCTTGATGAACCAGAAGAAAATAAGCATTGTTTTCTATCGCAAATCAAGCAGACAGAAAATAAGGATGTGTGAAAAATCGCTGTGTTTGGGATTTTTTTTGGGGGGGGGAGTATTTTGTTGCTAATACTGATGCAGAGTCAATGGATCTGCAGTAGACATGGGCACGAAACAGAAAAATGGTGTTTCGGTTTTTCGTTTGTCATTGAGAGGTCTGTTTCAGTTCGTTTCCGTTTGTAGAGAGTTTTTTGAAAAAATGTGTCACCGTTTTTCGTTTGTCGTTTCTACCCCCTTTTTGCGCGATTTTTAAAGCATTTCCGTGCGCAGACATCCCCCAATGCCCCAGACCAGAGGGAAGACACTAAAAAAAATGGATGCTGGCAGAGACACAGTATAGAATAGGTATGCAGGGAGGCTACAAAGGCAGCGACGGGCATTGCCCAGGGTGCAAGGCAGCTGCAGACTGACTGCACTGCGGGGCAGGGGAGGTTACTCACCAAGAGGTACGCAGCATGCACGCACACAGGGAGACTGCAGGACTGAAGCTAGAGTCGCAGAGACAGCAATCCCACCCTAACTCCCACCAGAGACTGCAAGGAGGATGGGGGCAGCCAGAGCTTTTTATGCCCTCTGTGGCTGCCAGACCTGCCCGCCCATTCTGCAACCTGGGCATGCTATTGGTTGAACATGATCCCACATCACATGGCTTGCCTCCATTTTGTGGCTGGTGGCGACATCCATTTTAAAGGGAAATGAAAAATACATTGCGATGGGAGAAGACAAAAACAAATGTTTTAAGGACCCCAACCCCCCTGGTAGGTATTATCAGACAATATAAATAAGCATCGCTGCATTTTTACGGATGTCCAGGGTGTTTTTTAACATTTAAAACAGCTCATTTCATTGCACGTCGCCATTAACGGAAATGAAACGTAACGACCACAATTTTCATGGTTCTGTTCGTTTTGTTTCATTTTCATCACAATTTTCGTTTGTCGTTTCGTTACGTAACGGAAACGAAAAAATGTTCGTTCCATGCCCATCTCTAATCTGCAGTTTCTTAAAGGAGATTGGAGCAGACACCACACTTCATGCAGACCCATGGCTGCAGGCAGGGAACCCTTAAATAATGGAGGTCTAGGAAAGAACCAACAGGGGTGGGCAACTTAGGCACAATCTGCTCATCAATCTTCAGACAAATCAGACATACTTCACATCTCCACCAGGAAGGCCACTGCTAGTGACCCATACTTAATGGGTGTTGGGAAGGGCTACATAGGTGCCATGTTCACACACCCCAAACCATTAGCTATCTAGCTAGCCTATTCAGACCAGAGTGGTGGTGGGGGACCAAAGTGAACTATAAATAGGAAGCCACTCACCAACCTTCAAATGACACCCATTCTACTCCATGGTTCAGTGGGGGCATGAAGGTGCAGCCAAGCCCCAGTCCAGTTACACTTGAGCCAACTATCCCATCCGACGGTAGGAGATTCCCAGCATGCCTAACAATAGGCCCATTTGTTCATTCATCTGTCTGTCTGTCTGTCTGTCTGTCTTCCATATTTTCCATTTATAAGACACTATTAATTTCTAAAATTGTTAGGCCAAAAATTGAGGGTTGTCTTATACATGGTGGGTGGGTGGTGGCATGGGCTCTTTTTCAGTGTGAAGTAAGCAGAGAAAGAGGGGGACCTGTCCTGGATGGGGAGAAGAGGAGGAAGCATCCCCAGCGCAGCTTTTGGTCAACCCTCTCTGAGATCTCCCTGCCCTTGATAAAAAATTAGAGTGCCAGGGTGGGCAAGCAGTCAGCAACGACCGCTACAGCTTCTTTCTCTGGCATCACATCATGTCCACCATTGCCAGGAGGGGGAAACCAACCACCATAAAGAATTGGTGCCACTCTTTCTGGCGCCACTCTTTCTGGCTTGACTTTTCTACACTCCCTGCACCTGCTTCTATTGTCTCCCTACCACCCACCTCTTTCCTGTGGGCAAAGATAGTCAGGGCACAGGAAGAAGCTCACCAGAAAGAGTTCGGCAATGGGTCATTTGAGTGGTCTGTGTCTGATGGCGCTTTCTTGCACCATCCTCTCTTCCTCCCCCTTCTCCAACCCCACCAGACAGATGGAAGAAGAAAGACCAGCAGGAAGAAAGGAAGCAATAACCAGGCAAACACCAAGTTTCTTTAGAGCACAGCTCAGAATGGTTGCTCCCTCCAACCAGGGTTGGCGCTTCCATTAAGGCGAACTAGGCAGTTGCCTAGGGCGCCAAAATGGAGAGAGGGCACTGGACAGCCTGCCCCCCCGCCACTGCCCCCCACCGCCGCCCCCGCCTCTGGCAACTGCTATCTGTCCCCCCACTGCCCGCCAGCCCCCCATCGCCATCCGCCCATCGCTGCCCACCTGCCGCCCCCCATACCCATCGCTGCCCACCCCCTGCACCCGTTGCCATCCCCCGCCATCCCCCCTGCCCCACCCCCCAGCACCCTGCCCACCCACTGTCCCCCACCCCACCACCTGCCCCGCCCCTCCTGCGACCGCCGCCCCATCTGCACCACCACCCTGCCCACCCACCACCCCCTGCCCTGCCCACCCACTGCCCACCCCACCCCCCACCCTCGCCTAGGGCGCAAAAAAACCTAGCACCGGCCCTGCCTCCAACCCTCTTCTTTCCCTGGACTTGGCAGGCAGCAGTGGAGGCACAAGGGCTCGTGCTGCCTCTGCTGCTGCCTGCCAGGTCAAGGGCAAGAAGATGGGGTGGATCTGTCCTGGCCAGGCTCCTCCTTCTTGATTTGAAAAAGTGGGGGGGGGTCATCTTATTCTTGAAAGCATCTTATAGAGAGAACAATATGGTATCTGTCTTTCTGTCACCTTTGAACTTGAGCTAGAAAATATTCTTATTCCTATATGAATATAAAAAATATACATCAGTCCCAAAAATCCTATTTGTAGGCCTACTCGTGTCTTCAGTCCAAAATGACTTGTGTCCCATCCAACTGGACCAGTGCCTGAAATCTGGACCAGTGAGCCCCCACTGATTTGCATTAGAAAACCATAGTGGCTAGAAATGTTTTGCTTTTTACTTTGTTTTATGTGATATTTAGGGGCAGGATTGGGTCTAAAGAGTACGGTGAATGTGTCAAATGACAGACCTCCACTTTCTGGGATACGCACACGACGCACCTTTAAATAGTGCTGATTTCAGTGCCTATGAAGTCAAAGACCATCTTTGTGCCAACCTACTGAGCATCTGTTTTCCGAATCTTTCCTTCTATCTCCTTAAGGCATCAGGCTTCTCCCCCCCCCACACACACACAGTATGGCCCAATAGCTCTGACAATAAAGTTCAATATATTTGAATTCCCTTGGGGTCAGAAAATACTTTGGAATTCACTCAATGACATCCCCACCCCACCCCTCAAAATCAATCTGGATGAAGGTCTAATAACTCTTACAAAGGCCCTGAGATACTATTTGGTTGCCTTAAAAATTCCATACTAGACACTTGCATCTGAATGGTGCCTAAGGAAATCAGCACAGGAGAATAATCTGTACCTGCCAGACAGTATATCTATATCCTTCAAAGAAAGGTGCTCTCTCTATATATATATTGCATGAAATCAGCAGTGGCACTGAACGGAGCTGGGAGCTACAAGAGCCAACACATCTGAACACCACAATCTCTTGTCTGAAACTGACCTATTTTCTTTCAGCACAAGCACACCCCTCAGACAACACTGGCTGGCAAGAAGCTCTGGTTATAACAAATAGCTGTCACTATACAAGAGCCAATGCTAACATTTTAACAGTTGTGGTTATTAATCTTTAGAATCTCTGACTGACATAATAATGAGAAGAAACATGTGGGAGATTATGAGGAGGCTTGCCACTGAAAATAACTAGGTCAGGGATCCAAAGAGCAGCCATGCAGGGATCCCAAAAACATACACGGGGGGCAACATTAGACAAACAAAATGCTCCATGCTAGGCAGCCTAAATACTCAGGGAAGAAGCCTGTTGGGAGATGGTAGGGCATTAAACCCCATGCTCACTGTAGCCCTCCAAGTGATGTGTCAGCTTGGGCTTTCTCCTTTCACAAAGCTAGCGAAAACTACTACTGCAAATGGTGCCCCACCACGACCTGTTCGTGGGCAGGGCAAGTTTGCCCACTCACTCGGCTCCCGGGTGGGCAGCTTCCCGCCCATCCGGGAACCTTGCGCGGGAGCGGCGAAGCATATTTAAGCTTTCCCCCGCACACGCTCATCATTTGGGCGGCGAGAACGACAGCCCTGCCCTCCCCCCCTTTACGCTGAGAAAGTGAGTCTAACTGGTTGCCCCACGGGGGGGGGGTGGATGGGATTTTTGGTGGTCACTCTATTGGCCTGAGTGACTACGCGTTTTCGCCCATCCCACTCTACAGCGGCGCTGGGATGGTCTCATCACCCAGTCACTATTCCACCGGCAGGTAGTGCAGCAGTATAGGTATTCAGGTATTCACCTTTGTAAGCCACCCCTAAGGTGCAGGACAACCCTCAGAATAAAATAAACCCATCCCAGGCATCGGAGTAAACAACCCCTCTAAACTAATGCCAGGCCGAACCGAAGGCTGTCAGGGGCTAGTAGATTCACACAAGTCGGAGTGACGCTGAACATGTGGATAGCATCAAACTGAAGCATGGATCTCTCTGAATACTACATCTGGAGGGCTACGTTCTCTCCAACATCTTTACCCTTGTGCAACGGATCGTGTCCCCCTTGTATGGCGAGTTAAGAAGTTTCAATAAAGTTGTGGCCCTTTCTCCCAAAAGTTGTATCACCTCTTTATTGCTGGGCTGGGGGGGGGGCAATGCCAGGCGGTGGTGGTGGTGGGGAATATGTGTTTACAGCAAACCTCTGCATGTGCAGTAAAACAGTAAGAGGATTCTGTCCAACATATATCACTCATAATCACAGGCTGAGTTGATTAGACTTTTGTCATAAATATGATGCAGGACTGTTCTGAGCAACGTTACTCGAGACATTCCATTTTCAGTATGCATCTATCCTTCAGTTCTCAGCGTGGCTCGTTTTGAAACCACTTCACTCCCTCTCAGAAGCAGAAATGGTCAGGGGTGTTGGGTTTTTGAAACAAGTGGTGCTACATGCAGGTTTGCCTCTTCCTGAAGTTCCCCAACCAATGTTGTCACAAGCTGCCACAAGTTAAATCACTGAAATGAGGGCTGACACAAGTCAAGGACAACCCAACAACAGATTTCTGCCCTTCTTACTCTTAAAACTTCATGATCCTTCTTTTATTAATAACCTGTTTACAAAGGATCCCCCCTTTATTTAATTATATATTTGTATACTCGAGAAGCATTACCTTTTGGAGTGACAGGGGGGGAAATGCCTGTTTGCTGCAACATTTTCATTAAGACCTGCCATTGCAAATGGCAATTTACGGCCAAAATCACAGCCGTAACAGTCAGAAAGTAATGGTTCTGCTGTTGAGTTTCTAGGGCATTGTTCAGTGACTGATGTCATTCGCTCGCAAGCCTTGCTCAAATATGCAAGAAGATATGAGTGTCTTTTTCATGATTAAGTCAGAAAAATGTGGGAATTATTAATCTTTCACAGTATCAACTTAAATGCCTAGGTTCTTGTTCAAGAAACTGAATGTGCTGATTGATGGCAGAGCATTTATTTTAACTTATGTGAGGAATATATTATAGTTTGCTTTAGACTCTGTTTCTGTACCCAGTTACCAAGGAATAAGCCCCACTGCACTCAGTGGGCAAATCTTGATTAGTATGATGTGTAATTGAAGTTTCTTAATTGTGTTAATGTTCAAACCATGGGTAGTGAAAATGATGCTATATATATGGGGGGGGGGGGAGTTAGATAATGTACCAATGGAAACTGATCCAGTAAGTGGTTATTTGAAGACAGGGCTTGGAAGTACTGTACTGTAATTATTTTTAGTAATTCCACAGTGGTATTTGGCCCCGTAGATGTTCTGTTCTCCTGCCTTCTCCAGAAAAAATCAGGCTATGGGGAATACATATGAGCAAAATAGAGAGTGCTTGAAGGTATGGTGTCCCGTTTACAAAGACTAGTAGACATAGGTGATAACTTTATATGAAATGTCAGGTTCACTCTCAATATAAGATGATCCTCCATTCCATAATTAGAAACTTGCTTAACTGCTGTCTCTGGTTGGTGGAAGACCGGAATCCTTCTCTGTGGCTAGGGGATGGAGTCCTCCCTGACAGTGAAGTAGCTGACTAGTTTACAGAGTGCAGAGCAGGTTGTATGGTGCACACAACTTTGTCCTGAAGAAAGAGAAATGAGTGGGTTGTGCTCATGATAAACAGCTGTCGGTATCTCACTATCTCCTACCAGCATTTTTTTTGCCTGATGCAACTGACTCAACTGTGCTGCATATTATTATTATTATTATTATTATTATTATTATTATTATTATTATTATTATTATTATTATTATTATTATTATTATTATTATTATCATCATCATCATCATCATCACCACCATCACCACCACCACCACCACCACACAGCAGACTATGCTGGATTTTGTATTACAAATCACTAGTCAAACACTTCCCAAGTGTTTAGAACTATGTGATGTATCGGTGAATTATGCAAGCAGATCCCAGTAAAGCGGCCTTCTGCTACTGACTAATGGTGACTTTGTCAACTCCAATTTCTTCTAAATACTTGCTTAGCTCTTCAGGTGCTGGACCTAGTGTGCCGATTACCACTGGGACCACCTGTACTGTCTCTGAAGTTCAATTTCAAGATCCTGATATCGGGTATTATTATTATTAGGTTTATTATTATTATTATTATTATTATTATTATTATTATTATTATTATTATTATTATTATTATTATTATTATTATTATACTCTGCCCATATGGCCATATGGCCACTTTGGGCAGCTCAGAACATGAGAGCAATACAGTAACAAAATAACAAAATTACCAGTAATTCAAACTAAACATGTCAAGCATAGCTCAGGGATGGGAAATGTTAAGGCTCAGTCAGAAATAGTTGCTGGTGAATTGCAGTGGTCTGGGCACAGAAGCTAGAATGGGCAATTATCTTTGTAGTCCACTTGTCCACTTCTGGCTGAGGAACAGGATGCTGGACTATATGACTCAATAAAGCTGTTTTTGTGGTCATATATGGACTTGTAAATTCAATCTATGTGATGAGATGATCCACACATATTACTTGGGCATATGTGAACATGGTAGGTTATTGCCACTGTTACACTGGGATTTTTTCGTATTAACACAAAGTCAACTCCATAAATCCACACATGCCAAAACACATAAATTAATTTACGTATATATTTTAAATGAGGTAAAATCACCAAGAAAAAGCAGTCCTATGGCTGTAGCTGTTTGGAAGAAATAATGTATGAACCAAGGGGACCAATAAATTTTCTAGCAACAGTCAACAAGAATGGGAGTAATGAACTCTGTTTCAGCTTATTTTTTAATCATAATTTGCTGAGGTGTACTAATTCCTAATGTGGGAAAAAAGTAAAATGAAAAGATTTGTCCATTGGATTATAATTCTGCTTTTGTTATACAGTATATTTGGTAAAATCAATAAAAATGTGCAAACTTTCAAACTCAAGGCGAAGTACAATCAGACTTGCTCATCCTTAACACACATATTTTACCTCTTGCATACTCACCAGTTTCCACAGAATGTGGGACAGGTGTATAGCGGATGGCACTGGAAAAGATTGTTTTGTAGAGAGCAGTTTTCCTTAAAGCAACCTTTTCATCTGGCGGGGAATTGATTTAACCCAGTCACAAAAGGTAGTAGCCCACACATTGTGTGGACACTGGGAAATAGACCATAAGAACATAAGAAGAGCCATGCTGTATCAGGCCAAAGTCCCATCTAGTCCAGCTTCCTGTATCTCACAGGGGCCCCACCAGATGTGTCTGGGAGCGCACGAGACTAGATATCTGTCTCCTGATATCACTCCCCTGCAGATTGCTCCATAAATGGGCAAAAATAAAATCCAGTTCTCCATGTGATCGGACCCTTACTTGTTCCATGTGGTTGTGTCATGGGACCATGGTTATTGATGTGGGGGGATGGGGGGAGGAAGACTGTACACAAGCAAAAGTTACAATCAGGTCAACAATTCATAAATATCGCTAACAGACTTTGCCCCCTTTCCCCATTGTGTTTTTTTAAAGATACCCTTGGAAACTATTTCATAGTTCAGTGAATTAGGCATCTGGTTGGAAAGCAAGAGGTTGGGATTTGTACTGCCCAAGGTGGTGTCTCCCAGAAGAGCCTCCCTATGTAGTTTTGAACAAGCTGCTCAGACCCAGAGTGCCCTTCTAGAAGAAGAGAATGAGTATGCTTAGAGGTAAGGTTTTTTTTGTGCTGCTTAAGAACATATGGATTTAAGAACAGCCTTGCTGGAGGAAGCCACAGCCCATCCAGTGCAGCATTCTGTCTCACACAGTGGCTCACCATTGGCTTCAGGGTATTCCCAAGCAGATATCTTCACCTGCTTACGATTCCCTGCAAATGGCATTGAGAGATATCTTGCCTATCTCTCCAACCCGGAGGTTGTCCTTAGGCATCCATAATAATAGCCATTGGTACCCTTGTTCTCCACAAACTTGTCTAATCCTTTCTTAAAGCTGTCAAGGCTGACAGCTGTCACCACGTCTTCTGGCAGGGAGATCCAGAGACTAGTGATCCTCTGGGTGAAATCAAACCAGCCATTTTAAGCATATTGGTGTAGCAACTTGGTTGTTTTAATCTATACTTCATTCCTGTTGGTTTGGTTTGGAAAGAAAATAATGAACATAGTAGATTTCATAATTAATATACTGTAAATTTCATTTTACCTGATTATTTTGGTCTTCATTTCTTTCAGTCCAAAGTCTTTATTGAAACCCAGCAATCCCAGTAAGTGAATTCACTTTTTTAAGCATACTTTTTAAAATAGACGTGGAATATATCAAATGGAACATGCCATGTGTTTTCAAGGTGTTCCTCACTTATTAGCTGTACCTAGGTATAAAACTGACTGATGTGTGGGATTTGTATTTGGTAAGATACACTCTGAATATAAATGTCCTAAAATATGTTAAAAGAGAAATAAATGCAACATTATCTGACATAAAAATGGAAATTACGAAGTGAAGTAAATATAAATTGCGTATTTGCATGCAAATATGACTAAAATGCAAAAAGATGTAAAATGTGCTTTCAGTTAACCTTGTACTTGCCACAGTTTGTTATTCAACATCCCTGTTATGACAGTTTTTCATCCAAATATATATCGCAAAAAGGATATCTCATGTTCCCCCCCCCACCGCTATTTCAGATGTTAAATCATCCTGGAGAGAAAATAATCCTCAAAGTTACTATAATGATAGTATTTACATATTTTGCTCCAGCAGACTATGTATGAAATGCTAGATACTGTCCAATGTTAATTGTGCAATTAATCTCTGCGGTGGCCATGAATCCACAGTGAGGCAGGCCAGTATCGCCTTAAGTTTTTGCTCAGAAGAGAACTGGCTGCACATTTTTTGCAGAGGCAGAGAGAAGATTAGGATGCACTGGTAAATCTCTAGACTACAAACTGGAGTGATGCCATATGTTTCATAGCAGTAAGAACTATCCTCTCCCCCCCCCTTGGAGGGGTGCAAAAATAACTTTGTCCCAGGCACCCCAAAACCTTGCTACGCTGCTGCCAAGTTCATTTGTTTCTACTCTGCTTAACTGCCATTTTAAATCCAGTTTTAACTCAGAGATTTTGTGTTCCAGTCAACTCTATTTAAAATTAACTGATCAGCAAACTCTGCTCCTTCTTTCACAGATTTGGGAATTCTAGCCCCAATAGTTTTGTCTATTTGAAATGCTGAAAAATCAAAGTGATCCAAAATCCTCAGAGATTTCAGTTTATGTTGGTATTAGTGCTTGCCCTAGATATATAGGTGTGGCTATGTTGCTCCACTTTTTTATACAAGGAATTTTTTTGTCTCATGTATTCATGCAAGGGATCCTCCCCTCGAGCACCTTCCTCCACTAAAAGGAAAATAAATATGCAGACAATACCAGCCCAGAAACAGAGGAGAGAAACCATTCACCTCAGGTAAAACCCAACAACACTGAATCGTCTGATAAGTCCCATTTTATCATTTGCATCCTGTCTCTTGTGTTAGACCAAAGACAGCATACAGATTGTACGTATTTAAAATCAATCCTCTCTCCTACAGCTCAGTCAGTTTTTAACTATCTTGCCTGATGAAGAAATATTCTTGTCCACCCAGCCTGGAAATAAAGAGGCAAGACACGTTTCTGGGATTAAAATTGGGCCACAATTTATTGATATGATTTCACTCAATTCAACTGTTAAATGTCCCTTAAACAAGGGGGCCTGAACGTAGTGCAAGTGGATCAGTTAATGATTCCTAATATTATTAGAAGGGCGCTGCCCACCTGTTCAGTGCCCTCCCAAAAACTGCGGTCTGGGCAGCCCTCATTCCTAATTTTTGAACGATTATACTTAACACCTAATGTTCCTAATTTACTAATCTATTTCCTAATTCATATTGAGGGCTACCTGCTCAATAATAGTTTATTATTCAATAGACCTGTGAACCATTAGAGACAGGTTCCCTATGTTGGGATTGATTTGGTCCAATATCATGCCATGCTAGTTCAGAGAGAGGCACGGGACTCCAAGCAAACGGATAAAGCCTGAATATGAAATAATTAAGGAAATTGGTAATTTTAGTTAGCATTGGTATGGGTATGTTGTCAGTCACCCAAGCACTAAAATTAACTGTCCAGAGATTTATAGGGAGGACAGTGTCCATCTATTTGATTTGGTTTGGGGGATTGCCTATTTGATTTACAAGGAAGGGCTTTGCGCTAAACTAATCGGCTTGGTGGGGGAAAGGGAGCATACTACGTAGCCCCCTTTCTGTGGTGGGTAGTGCAAGCGGTAAATTTAAGTTAGGTGAAAGTTATTGAATAATATACCCTTATTGAGCTGCTAGCCCTCAATATCAATTAGGAAATAGATTAGTAAATTAGGAACATTAGGTATTAGGTATAAATCATTCAAAGATTAGGAAAGAGGGCTGCCCAGACTGCAGGTTTTGGAAGGGTGCTGAACAGGTGGGCAGCGCCCTTCTATTAATATTAGGAATCATTAACTGATACGCTTGCACTACGTTCAGGCCCCCTTGTTTAAGGACATTTAACGGTTGAATTGAGTGAAATCATATCAATAAATTGTGGCCCAATTTTAATCCCACAAACGTGTCTCACCTCTACTTGCTGCTACTTGGGATTGAACCCCAGGTCGTGAGCACATTTTTACCTGCAGTACAGGCATTTAACCACTGCACCACGAGGCTCTCTGCCATGTCACCCCTGATATATGGGACGGGTCTGGATCTTTTCACTTAGTTAACTAAACAGGTAAGTAAAAATGTACTTAAAATTCAAAGAACAGTACTTCAAAGAACAGATCAACATTTCCAGTCTTTCTTGGTGTCTTTCTCCTCCCCCACCCCCATGCAGCTTTATCTTTTTGTGTATGTGGAAGGTGAACAGATATTTTGTCTGCCAGACCTAGTCTTACCAACTTTTTGTGGTGTAAGGGGTGGGGGAGCTCTGGTCCAAGTGGCAGCATGGCTCTTCTCATTGCCACGCTACTGTGTTCCCAGGAGAGAAATTAAAGTAGTCCTTGAAATACACAACAAAGCTATAAAGCAGGAACAACGCTTCCCAAAAGTGCTTTTCATTACATTACCAGATTTCTTATTCATGAAGTTTGCTCTAATTGCATTAGTAGGAAAGTATATTACTCTTATTGAGGATAATAGTGGATGAAAAGTAATTATATTAGTGATTTCACTGTATTAGCAAAATAATGCTAATCTGTGCTATACACAAAAAAGTTACTTCTGGGGGGGGGGAGATATAGAAAGAAAGCAATGAAGTTTACAGACTCGCATGCTGCCTTCTAGCTTGTTTGATGGGAAAGGACCTTAATAGGTGAAAGTAACTGTCAACATGGCCAGGATTATCCTGTAGTTCTGACCTGCGTGTCAAATATGCTAAGAATATTTTAAAACCTGGGAATCTGTTAATCTTCACTGATCGTGGTTGGTAGAAAATGTCAAAGTATATTGAAGCAGAGTTGGGAAAGTACTCATGTTGCTAGTCAGTCGTTAGCATATTCACATCTATAAATAAATGGATTATTTTTATACTAGTGTCTCAGACTGAGTAACTGACATTGTAAGTGCCACTTAATTGTTATTTATTTTATTTTATTTTAGAGTATTTTTACTCTGTCTTTCTCCTTGGAAAAGGACCCAAGGTGGCTTACAGTAATGAGGGATAATATACAGTCCAGTACAATTAAGACATGTTCAAGTATTGAGAACAGGGAATTGTGGGACATCTTACAGCATTAAAAGACAACATTACATTAAAGCTACAAGATAATGTGGGCAGTTAAAAAGAGAGTAAAATTCCATGTAAAAGTTATGAGTGATGGATAACACAGTGCAATCACACAAAGTTAAAAGTGGTTATAAACACAAAAGTCTATGTGATCATATAGATTCATATACAAGACACATAATAGGTAGTCCATCATTCAGGGAAAGCTGGCCTGAAGAGAAAGGTCTTTGTTTCTGGAAATACATCAGAGATGGGGCAGTCCTGGCTTCTAATGGGAGTGAGTTCCAGAGTCTGGGTGTAGTAGCTGAGAAGGCCCTTTCATGTGTTCCCACAAGATGTACCTGTGAGGATGGTGAGATGGAGAGAAAGGCCTCTCCTGATGACTTTAATACCCGAGTCAGTTCATACTGTGAGATTCAGTCTTTGAGTTAGCCAGGACCCAGGTTGCACAGTGCTTTGTAGGTTAAGGTCAGCATACCTTCCAACAGTGCTTCTAAATTGTCTGGATTGAGCTTCAGTTTATTGACCATCATCCAGGTTGTTTTTGTTTTGTTTTTGTTTTTTGTTTTTGTAAGCAGCAATATCACCATGTGGTCTTCCCAATATTAATGAGAGAGGGGTGGATAATCTGGGATCTAGTAACTATTATTCCCTGCACTTCTGCTGCTCAATTGAGGAAAGTTAATCATAGAATTTCAAAACTCTGCAGCAACTGGAATATCTAATCTGCCCTCTTTCTCCCTTCTCTAGTTATTTTCTCATCAATGCCATTTGGATTGAAGCAGGACAAGAGCTCCTAAGGACAAAGGTGACTTCTTCCTCTTCCTCCTCCATAAATCACCTAATGCATGGATGACAGTGAATAAATCAAACATATTAAAAAGCCAAATCCAGACAAAGTTGAATGCTTTTATATTCTTGCATATTTTTCATGTGTGCAGCCTTGAATTTCTTTGTTTCCAGAGGATGTCTATGCCTTTAACAGTTATGGTGGTACCTTGTATAAAGGAATTAATTCGTTCCAAATGAAATTATGTTAAACACATTTTCCTTTATACAAATTTCCCATATACAAATTTTGAAAACAGAGTAATCCCTAATCACGACCATTTTTATGTTGTACGGTTTCACCATATAGGTGATTATTTTAAGCAAATTTCCCCTATCTCTGGAATTTTTTATATTGTACAGATTTTATGTTATACAAGCCATTTGTTATACAAGGGTCCTCTGTATTTCTAAAATACAATTGGACAATTTTGTCTCCTGAAGAGATGAGGAGAAATGCATGAAAGATGTGCAAGGGAGGCCATTAAAGTTTGGCTGTTAAATATGGGATTGGTCTCTTTTACAAGCATTTTGAGAATGTCTCACTGCAGTTAAATCATTCTTTTATTACTATTATATGTATATACCACAATATTATGGCTGAAATCCTCTTGTGCAATTATGCAAGTGGTGTAACTTTCAGAAGCAAACTGCCATACATTACGAAATCTCCACCGACTTTATCTGTTGCATGCTGTGACATGGCATGTGATAGATAATCTCTACAGAAATTTCTTGCTTTCTGGCATTTTGTGTCTAGATTATGCATTTTGTGTAACTGTGAAACAAGATGTCAGCCTATGTATTCTATGGATTTGATAAATCAATAATATTTGCTAAATTAACACCTCAAGACGACATTTGCATTCTTTAATTACATGGGAATTAAGTTGTATTCTGCTGTTCTAAAGTCAATTCCTTGTTTCTCATGGTTCCTTTGAATAACCTCTGAAGAAGGAGAAAAAAAAGAAAAGCATTCTGATTTCAAGTTTCCTCTCAGTGTTTTATGGATACATTAAATACAGCAGCAGCAGATCATTCAGGAAGGAACTGAACCTATAATGGTATTTGTGCAATATGAACAGAGGTGATGCAATTAAAAATTGAAATAGATACTCATATGCTTGCTCCCTATTTTTGAGCAGAGAAAAACTTGGAAAGAAGAGAGTTTTGTAGCCACCTCTCACCCTTCACTCTTTTGCTTCCAGAAAACTAAATACTGAATGTGGAACATATTTTTCTATGTCACATCTTCTATGGGTTGAAACTAGAACTATACAACATACTCAGCTTGTATTTAAGTGCAAAGCTCCCTTATTGGGTGAATTTGTTTTCATATTTTAGAGCAGTAGTGGCAAAACTTCAGCACCCCAGATGTTTTGGACCACGACTCCCGGAATTCCAAGCCTAGATTGCCTATGACAAAGGACTGTGGGAGTTGTAGTTTCGCCACCACTGTCTTAGAATATAGGAAAGATTCTCGGTCATCCAGGTGATGTTATCTAGACATTGAGTCATGGCAACTGGACTTGCCAAAGCTGCTTGGATGAGTAGCGAAACATTTCAATCTCACAAGAAAAGAAGCCCAGTTGCCATGACTCAACTTCCAGATATATCTTAGCATGTGCTTTCCCACCTGATAATCCTGGACTCCATGGTGCTTTGTCTTGTGAGTGGTCATTGAAAGCTTTAATGTGCAAGTCCGATGACTCTGCCATGCAGTTGTGAGGAATTTGTGTTGCTGTGTGGTAAAACACGCACATACCATAGGACCCCCCATATCCACTGATTCGCCATCCACGGATTCAGTTATACAATCTGATGATACACAACCTCCACAGCTTCTAGTTTGACCCTTAGATATTTCTAGCTACCTTTAGAGAAATCACATTCCTCATGAAACAAAAATATATTCATTACAATCGAAAGTATGGGCAACATCAGCCAGAGGTCCTACTGCAGTCCCCCTTCCAACCAAGGTCTCATTTCTTATGGAGATTACCTGATTGCTCTCAGGAGATGATATTGTAACAAATATCTGGCAGGTGAACAGCTTTCCCCCATCCCTGGTGACCTAGTTATCAGTCTGTAAAGAGAATAATATATTGCAGTGTTTATCACAAAGATAGTAAGAAAAAGAAATGAGCTTGGGCTTTGTACATTGGCTACACTGGAACCACAGTCTAGAAATCTGATGTGGAAGCAGGGGACTTTGGTTGACAGCTGAATAATTCAAGCTGTGTTACCACTTGTGCTTAAGCAGTATATGCGTAGATATACTCAAATACAGTGGTACCCTGTATAAAGGAATTAATTCGTTCCAAATGAAATTATGTTAAGCAAAATTTCCTTTATACAAATTCCCATAGGAATGCATTGAAAATGGAGTAATCCCATTTTTATGTTGTACAGATTTTTCCCATAGGAGATTATGCTAAGCAAATTTCCCCTATCTCCGGAATTTTTATGTTGTACACATTTTATGTTATACAAGCTGTTTGTTATGCAAGGTCCACTGTATTACAAAAGGACACCAGTGGTCTCCTGCCAAATCAGCCGGAACTTAAATCAGGGATTTGTCATTGTTCTCAAAAGAGGAAAGTATGTTACATTGTTTTGTAACTAGTATAATGACTGATCCAAAGTTGAGCTCCCCTATGAAATAGAAGACCATTCATTTATTTTAATGTGAGCTTGCCTCAAATCCAATTTAGCTTACTTGTATTTTTATTTTAGAGATAAGCATGGTTTCCCTTCCGCGTCTAATTTTATCAGGTGCTTGTTTTCAAAGATTGGCCTGCCTGGAGAGAAAACATTGTAAGTGAAGGAATTACTGTTTCTCATTGTCCCCACCCTCCTGCTTGCCTTCTTGTGCTGTAATAAAAGAGGTGTCCACCACTGAATAACATTTTAACGGTTTATTCTTAACAACAGGTGAACCATCTTCTTCCTCTACTGTCAGATATTAGTTAGTGAAATATATGCATTAGACAGGATGTTCTATATGTGTTTGATATTTATTTAATTGATTTAAAGATGGAGTCTGTAAAAAGTGCAAAGTCACAGTGACTCAATGTATAGTTTTTTCAAATAGAGTACAGATGTTAAGAATTAACATAATGAATTTTGGCTGATGCAGGGGGTTGCAGTAGCTATGAGGTAATGTCATTTATAATTAGACAGACATGTGTATAAAAATGTTCTGTAAATCATTGTTCATTGGGCCTTCCGTGAGTAAGGCACCCACTTTGTTTCTCTGCCATATATTTTGTCAATGTAGTGTATGCTATTATGCTGTTATGCTGTTGAATTTTGTATCAATGTACTAATGTGATTTTTCCCTCTATGTTTTGTTGAACTTTGTAGAAGTTTTGTGATGCTGTGATATATTTTTGTACAGTTTGGAATATAGCTTTTTGGTTTTAAGAAAATTCTGTCTCTGGCTAACAATTTATTCAGTAAGTATTGCTTCTGCTGGCTGATCAAATAGTACATACTATGACATCTACAGATGCCTCCCACTCTATGATCAATGGGTCTGTATCAGAATAGTCCTCTCCAAACTGTCGGCTCACAACTGTGGGTTAGACCTCCCACTTTCAAGCATCTCCCTTCCCTGGGCCACAAAAATGCAAGATTTCTACTTTGCAACAATCTTTCTGGTAAGCATTACTTCTCTAAATATGAACAAGACTGGTCTTTTTGAATTACGTGATCTGTTTTAAATCTGGGGACATTTTAGCTTACTTGTTTCTGCATGTGGAAGGCGCATTTTAAATTTCAAATGAATGAATAAATAGTATCGTGAAAACCCTTCGACCAACCTCCCCAAATTTGGTACAGAGTTATACCTGTGCCAAATTTGGTGCTGATCAAAGTTTCAAGGTTACAATTTTTGTTTGGGCTTCCTACATTTTTGGAATTGTCTTGTACAGTGTTACTTTTCTCTGCTACATAACATCACTACTGTATTATACAATATTATACTTTTATGTTTGCAGTACAATAGAAAATAAAGTTGCAAAGGTCTACTAAGCAGAGATAAAATTAAACCACTTTTTCTTCCTTTGTGATAATGTTTCAATGCTCATTGATCATGTTTTAATTAAATGCTTCTGAGATACAAATCTGACTCACTTAACACAGGAATCTAAGAGAAAGTATGGCAACAAATGTTATCAAATATATTACGGCAAATTCAACAGCAAACTTTTATTTTTGCAAAAGTCAGGCCTTTAAAATAATCACTTTCTTAAAAATACACCTGCTAATTTACATTTATTTTTAGTAGTTAAAAAAGATTAGTGTGGGTGCTTAAAATCACCCCAACTACTATTGTGTTTAGAACAATTTCTAGGAGCTCTGGTTAAACCTGAGATTCCAAGAAGAAGTAGCTCCATGAAGGCTTGCTTAAGGCAGTAGCCCTACATCAACTTACCTTGGAGTAGGCCTCATTAAAAACATTGAGCGATGCCCAGTAGTGTAAGCATGGACTTCCCCCTCTTCTCCACTCCTGAACCCACAAAGACTGCCATGGATTCCACTGTTTATATTACAGTTTTGCAAAATAATCTACCTTCTCAGTGATCTATTCCAACTTCAGCTATCAAGGTGCATCATAATGACCTTGCTAATTGGAATGTTCTGGGAATGGCAGATCAATTACCGTATTTTTTCCATCTGTAAGATGCTCCAAAGTATTAGACGACCCCCCACTTTACCAACCCAAAATTATAGAAAAAGGGGAAAGAGGAGCCCTTCCTGGATGGGTTGTCCCCTCCTTTCCACATATGACTGCAGCCTCCAGGGGCACAGAAGCACTTTCACAATCTTCTCTTACACACACACACACACACACAGAGAGAGAGAGAGAGAGAGAGAGATTTAAGGTGCCTGTACTTGCCCAGAAGCTTGGTTGATTTCAATGGGATTCTCCCTTCCCCTGGCTCCATCTATCTTACACCTTTGCTGAGTGCCCCTTTTGCCTCTCAGCACATGTCAGATTGTGAGCATCTTGAGACAGCAACTTTTAGGCTTGTACCAGTTTCACGTAGGCTGCTGCCCCCTGCTTGACTTTCATAGGACAAGAGAGATTTTAAAATGAAGCTCAGAAAGAGGAGTCCATCTTGGAAAGATCCGCCCCATCTTCTTGCCTTGGACCTGGTGGGTGTAGGCAGAGTGGGCTGTTCTTACTAAGCTTTGTTTTTAAATCTCTCGTGCAAACCTGAAAGCTGCTGCCCCATGACACTCACAATCTAACAGGTGAAAGGGGTGCCGAGCGAAGGAACGCGATTTCCAGAAAAGTTAAGCAAGTTACATGTTCTTGTGAAGTTGACATCTTTATGTCATTCACACAAACATTGAAAGGGTGGCCAGATTCTCAATCTGTCAATTAATATGTGAGCATTTGTCCTCCTAGTGCTACAGAATGACTCTTTTAGCTATTTAAGAAGGCGTGAACAATCAATTTCTACTGATTAGAAGTTAGTTTCCGAGACACATGTAGGTGATTAAAAAAAACAAGCAAGTCCAAATATCTTGATAAAGCATTCTAATTGCAAGAGGAACCAATTCCTTTAAATGTGACTGCTTCCCTCCTGAGGACTGTTGCTGTCAGAATACATTAGGAAATTTGCATAAAGGATTATTGGGAGTTAATCCCGTTGAGTAGATACTTACAGGACTGCACAGTAAGAGTGACTTTTACTTTGAATTATGCTAACTTGAGAAAGGCATTAAAAGAGATTTTTAAAAATTACATTTTAGCTAATTAATGCTGTATTACTGATGAGGGACATTTTTCAACACAAAAAATGTATTTTGCATTTCTGTATCTCTCGTTAAAGGCTAAGCTCTATAGAATCATAGAATCACAGATTAGGAAGAGACCTCAAGGGCCATCCAGTCCAACCCCCTGCCATGCAGGAACCCCCATCACAATATTTCCATCAGATGGCCATCCAGCCTCTGCTTAAATACCTCCAAAGAAGGAGACTCCACCACCCTCTATGGCAGCATATTCCACTGCCGTACAGCTATAACTGTCATGAAGTTCTTCCTAATGTTAAAATGGAATATTTTTTTCTTGTAGTTTGAAACCATTGTCCTGATATGTGAGGTTCAAAATAACTTGACTCTAAAACAGCCATTCTATATTAAGCGCACTCAAAAATGTACATCAACTACATAGAAGAGACCTTGGGCTGACAAGACTAGATACTAGTTCACATACAGAAGCAGCATGCCTGTGAGGCAGACTGATTATTTATTATACAGCATAAGCTTCCCTCAATCCACCCTTGGCAAATTAGTTGTGTAATTTGTCAACACAGAGGTAGCATACCTTTGTCTGCATGACAGATGTCTCCTTGATGTGAAAGATTTATAAGCCTAGAGAGGTAAAACATTGAAAGAGAAGGAAACACCCATTTGCCATAGTGACGTGACCCTCAAAGGCACTTTGGATGTATGTTAATGATTTTAGTCAGCAGCTCATAGCATCGTTAATTGACTTTTTTATTTTATTTTATTTATGTGCGAGACAGTGATTCACAGTTAATTAAAACTCTACAATAATCACCATTAAAATCACCATAAGAAACAAGAGTAAGAAAGAAAAGAACGTATTACAATATTAAAGCCATCATTAAAAACTATTTTTAAAACATGGTAGAAATACAGTGGTACCTTGTATAAAGGAATTAATTCGTTTCAAATGAAATTATGTTAAGCAAAGTTTCCTTTATACAAATTCCCATAGGAATGCATTGAAAATGGAGTAATCCTATTTTATGTTGTACGAATTTTCCCCATAGGTGATTATGTTAAGCAAATTTCCCTGTCTCCGGAATTTTTTATGTTATACAAGCTGTTTGTTATACAAGGGTTCACTGTATCTAAATTCTATAAAGAAAGGCCAAAACAAAAACAAAAACAAAAACAAGCATACAAACAAACCCATGCCCTGGTTTTTGCTTAAAAGCTTGTCTGAAAAGGAAGGTCTTTGCTTCATGACACAAGGAAAGGAACCACCCTGGCTTCTTAGGACAATTTATTCCAAAGCCTGGGAGAAGGCCTTTCTCATGTCTTCACTCAATAAGCCTATACAGGCAGTGGGACTGAGAGAAGGCTCTCGCCAGAAGATCTTAAAAGCTGAGGTGGCTCATATGGAGTGATGTGGTTTTTCAAATAACCTAGACACAAGCCCTATAGGGCTTTATAACTCAGAACTGAACTGGGCTCAGAACAGACTGGCAGCCAATGAAGGTGTTGTAATAAGAGGAGTTGTATGTAGAGATGGGCACGACTTAGCGGTATTTCCGTTTCCGGTTCCGTTACTCGGTTCCGTTACTCTACGGAAACGGTAACGGGAATTACTCCCCCAGACTTCGAGCTCGAACCGAATCAGAACGAACAATTTTGGTCTGATTTGTCGTGCTCGTTCCTTGCATCGCGAGAGATCGCGCGATGCCACACGCGGCACAGAAAAAAGTTTTTAAAAGTTAAAAAAAAGGGGTTCCCGGCCAAAAAGCAGGCGGGAAAATGCCTGCCGTGCCTCAGGGCACCTACCAGAGGGGGTTGTTTCTGGAGGTCCCCGGCCTCCCTGCTCACTCCCCCGTCCTGGGCTGCTCTGGTGGGACTCGCCGCAGGCTCGCAGCCAGCAAAAAGCCCAGTCTCGCCGCCGGCCTAACAATTAAAGCGCAAGCAAGCGGCACGGACGGCACAGGAAAAAACTTTTAAACTCTCCCCCCCACCCATTCCCGGGCCAAAAAAGCAGGCGGAAAAATGCCTGCTTGACTAAGGGCGCAGGGCACCTACCGGAGGGGGGGTTTATGGAGGGGGGGTCCCGCCTCCCCCCCGTCAAGAGGGCAGCCGGACTCGCGAGTCGCCATCGCCATGCCATGTGGTGCGGGTGGGGGATCCAAAATGGGGCGGCAAACGCAATATTGTTTTTGAAATCGTGGTCTCCAAAAAAACACACAAGCACACAGAACCAGAAACAGCGAAACGCGAAAATTTATAAACTGCCAGATTTTTCACAGTAGCAGTGGGTTTTTTCTTGCAAAGAAAAATGTCTCTCCTCTCCTCCTCTGTCCTCCATTGATTTTATTTTATTTTATTTTATTTACACCTGCGCAATGATGGGCTGGCCGAGTGGCCAGCCATGTGGGAGTGGACAACCATAAATTTTTGGAGCCATCCCACCAGTCGCATGGCCATTTGGCCATGGAGACTTCTGGGATGTGCCATAAAAAGCCCCTAAAACCTGCCCTAGTAAACCCTAATCCTTGACTCCGTACCCATACGTCACAGACTGTCTTCTTAGTGGGTCAGAGAGGCACCCAGAGGTGCAACCCACTAGCCCACCGTAACCTTACCCGTCACTAGCCTAACCCTAGCTCTTGCACTAAGCCACCTTAAAGCCAGATCTACTTGCTTGCATTGCACTACACACAGCAAGTACAATTCCCTTCTGTGTGAGACATGGTGGTGCGGGGTACCTTGTGAAGGGCGGGCATGACCCTATCACTCTCACACTGGTCTCACGTCTGCACATTATGTATGCAATATCCATATGGCTATTGCATAGCATTTTGCAGCAGCAGCAGGTGAGGAAGGGAGACCCCCATGTAGGGGGTCTCTCTTGGAGCCTTATTCCCCTTCCTAGTGGCAGGAGGCACCCACGGGTGCCTCCAGGAGCCCACTTTCCCTTTATAGCGGGCCAGAGGAGGCACCCACCCCACAGAGGTGCCTCCAGGAGCCCGCTCCCCCCCCAAAAAACCAGTACTAACGACAACGAAAAAACAAAAAAATGAACCGTAATTTTTGGAATTTTCAAAAAACCGGAAACGACCCGAAATGGGACTGGCCCGACTAACGACAACTCGAAAATTTTTTTTTTCAAGTCGTGCCCATCTCTAGTTGTATGCTTGCACAACACTGGCTCTTTGGTTTGAATATGGAGATGAGCACCGTCCCTAGACTCGGACACGATTAGCACGCATGAGACCTGAGCATCCAGGCTCAGGGCTGAATCTAGAACCACACCCAAGCTGCACACCTGGTTTTTCAAGGGGATGGCTATCACTTCATCCATTCACCTGAAATAGATCTGCTAGATAGTGGAATTGGAAGGATCCATGAAACAGGACAGGATTTTGATAACCCTTCTCAAATATAAAGGTCATACAAAGAGGACACTCTAGCTCCCCTCTCTATTCCTAATTTCATTTTACTTCTTCACATGGAAGGCAGCAAATCTGAGGACCTTTTGCTGTTTATGAATATTCTCCACATGGGTTGGCTTCCGCCCTTGATCTTTTAGGGCCCCAACTCATCTGAAGAGCAGAACTCCCTCTTTTCAGACCTGTTGACCTCCATGGCAATGGAAATGATGATGGATGTGGCGGGGCTAGAACACTTGCCTCTTCCTGTGGGTTTTATACACACTTACAGGGTTGATACAATTCTGTATCCCCCGCTTCCTGAATGCCATTCACGGGCATGTACTTTGGGACTTTTCCAATATTTCAACTAAATTTATCAGTCTGCTGACACTGGACACTATAGAACTTTCCTTCAGTTCAGGATTCTGCATAATTTCAAAATAGCTCTAAAAGGTTTTCAAGTCCTCTAGAGCTGGTCTGGGGAGTCCCTGGGTGCTGCAAGGAGGATTGGTGTCTGCCTCTGTACCATTGGATGCTACTCTTTGCTTGCCTGACACCCAAGTAAAAGGAACTATACCAGGAAGCGTTGTGAACTGGCCACAAACTATGTCCCTTGTGATTCCTTCTCCAAAAATAAGAACCTCAGAGCATACAGGAACTAAACCAGTGTTGGCAAATCGATGGCACGGGTGCCAAAGGTGGCACTCGGAGCCCTTTCTGTGGGCACCTGACTTCTCCCCTTCACAGCCGCCTGTATTCAGGTTAAATTGCTGTATGGCCACCTTGTGAAAAATTAGTGGGTTTTGAATTGCAGTTTGGGCACTCGGTCTCTAAAAGGCTCATTATCACTGACCTCGACCATCATTGATTAACGTTATGGAAGGAAAAGTAGGTCATTTATCACAGCAGGCCTGCCCAACAGGTAGACCGCGGGCTACCGGTAGCCCACGAAGGGTTCAAAAGTAGCCAGCCGGCCACCAGTTAAAAAGTGAGGAGTTACATTCTCCACCCAACCCTCCCCCATCCCAAAGACCACCACTGCCCCAGCAAAGTTCTGGGTCTTCCAGCCCACTGTCTTAGCCAAGTAGGGCAGTTCAAGGGCCATGGTGTGCTCCTCTGCTCCTGCCACTGGCCAGATGATCGAGCGGGTGCAAGGGAAGTGTGTGCATGGTCTGCCTTCCCATAGAAATGCATTGAAAATCAATTAATCAGTTCCAGATGAGCATGTGCTTGGGATGGACAAAATTCGTAAGTAGAGGTATTAGTGTAGCAGTCCTCAGGCACTTTGGGCCAGAAAAAGTAGACCTCGGCCTTTTCAAAGTTGGACAGCCCTGTATCACAGAATTCACAAGCCCTGCCCTTTTACTCACTGTTCACATTTGGCAAAGTCATGCCCTCCAGAAACTTAGAATCATAGAAGAATGTAATTTAATTATTACATGTTCTGCACTCGTAGAGGACAGAACAGATCCTGCCCTTCCTTTCCATTACAGTATTTTCCCATGAATAAGATTCTATTTTTGTTTTAAATTGTTAGACCAAAAATTTAGGGTTGACGTACACAGAAGTAAGCCAAGGTGAGGACCGCCATGTAATTTTGGGTTGGAAAAGTGGGTGGCATCTAATAGATAGAAAAATATGGGTATTTGAAAAGTGATATCGTATCTCCTCTCAGTCTTCATTTCAGTCGTTCATCTGGGGATGTGAAGGTGTGTGGCGAGTTGGATCAGAAAAGGTAACAGAGAACTAGTGCACATGGCTACCTTTCCGCCTTGTTCTGTCAATGCTGTGGTGAAGCTTTCAGTGGCATGAGCTTGTAGCTAAATCACACGCCCTGTGAATGGCTGTACATAAAATGTCTATTAAAGGCATAGCTACAAAAGTCAGTTAGACAGAAGGCAAATAGATTTGTTTTATGTTCGGTTTATTTACCTCAAATTAAAGGTACCTGCTAATAAGAGGTAGGGAATTTGCTGAAAATCTAAAATACAATAGAGCACGAAAACATTGACTAAAAGACAGCGGATTGTAAAACCAAGATAAAACCACAAGCAGAGAATGAATACTGGAACATATCCAACCAGATTGCAACCACCAGGAGGATAAGAATGCAAAGAGGCAGAACTGATAAAAACATTCTTCAATTTCCTTACAAACACCTTCTCTGCAGAAAGCAGGTTCAAGTCATAAAATGGCTTACATGTCCATTTTCAGGTTCAGCCTTTTGCTGAAGGGGGGATGGGGGGTCCTGGCCCATTTGTTCAACTTCAGCCAAGAAATAATCAACGGGTGATTTTGTGTTGGTAAATGAATTAATATATGCAAATGTGTTAGAGCCAAACATTCTCTGTACCCATGGCAGAGGCAATAACATCACGCCATAGAGCAGCTTTCTGTTAATCATTACTGACAGCTTTAAAACGTGTAAGCACTGAAACGGAGCTCGACATATTGAGGAAGCAAAACTGATGCCTGAATCTATTAGTGGGCCAAAAGGGTTCCATTTCATGAACGTCTGGGGAGTGTTAGCAATAGACTGGTGCTTCTTGAACAAATTGTTTTTTCAGTGAACAGCAAATCAATGCCCTAAAACAGTACAAGCCATTACTATCTAGTTTGCAAGTGGGGTGACATGACAGAATGCTTCATTGCTAAAGAACTGCTGTATTAACAATTGGTAGTTCTAATAAAATACCTGGGTGACATGAGCTAAGGACACTTGACAGAGTTTGGCAGGAAGGGGCTGTTGCTGTCTCTTTACAAAAACAAATTGTGTTCCAAAAGAAACAGATTCCTAGTGGTTGCTGATCGATATTTATGGTCTCTCATCAGCAGACAAAAATCAGGGATGGTTTTATTGCCTGGGTGAGGGACAGCCTACATTGCTCTGCATGGGTGCCAAAGGCTTTTCCTTCTACTTCCTTGCAGGGGTCCAGTGATAAGAACTCACCTTTGTGAAGTTCAGAGTGCTGTTGTGTTCCTTTATATAGGCTTCGGTTAGGGAACCCTTGGCTCATCAGATGCTTTGCTCTTCAACTCCTAGAGCAGTGGTTCTCAACCTTCCTAAGGCAGCAACCCTTTAATACAGTTCCTCATGTTCTGGTGACCCCTTGCCCTGCTTGGAAGAGGCCACAAGCCCCCTTTGGCAGGCCACTGCCACAGGTGCCAAAGGGAACTTCCCTCTACAGACACCCGCAGCCAATCATAGCCTCCAGTGCTATTGAGTGGCATCCCCTCCAACCTATCAAGATGTAATTCACTCTCCCCCCCTCCACTTCCTCCCCTTCCTTCTCCAGACCCAAGCCGTTTGTGCCTTTTTCTTCACTGGCTCATGGCAACTCCTGTGAAATGGTCGTTCGACCCCCAAAGGGGTCCCGACCCCCAGGTTGGGAGCCAATGTTCTAGAGGCTCCTAGAAGCTCCAAACTGCATGGCCACTAGAAAGAGGGAATGAGGACTGTATTGCCAAAAATATTTGGAGAGTCAGAAGCTCCACCAGTGTCAGAGATGCTACAGTGCCATGATGAGATAAAAACAGTTACTTAATAGGTCACAGCTTAGCAGCACATGACTTCAAGAACAGAAACAGATACTACAGATGGTTAGCGATTAGACCTGAAGGCATCTCAGTGTGGAAGAGGCCTACTTCATGCAAGCTCCCATAGACTTTCTCATCAGAGAATTTAAACTTCTGCAGAATGCTCTGCTTAGGTCCTTCAGAGCTGGCTAATTTGCAAATTAACATGAGGCAGAAAAAAAGTCTGCAGTGAATCCAGGCATGTCCAGCAGTTAAGAATTTCCCTTTTCTAGTCTTTGATTATGTATAACATCTGCTTTGTCTGAAAAGCAGGATTTTCCTTCATGTGAACATGGTAATCAACTGACTGTTCTAATACCACAATATGGGATTGGGCCTTGCAGTGCAGCACTGTTGAAGAGCAAACGGCATCTGTTGGAGAGGAAGGAGGCAGATGGGCATTAGACATGGGCACGACCAGAAAAAAATGACGTTTCGAGTTTTTGTTTGTCGGAACGGGTCCGTTTCAGGTCGTTGCCATTTGTCGCAAAATTTTTCAAAACTTTGTCGTTTCATTTGTCTGTCGTTTCCACTGCGATTTAGCGCGATTTGACTTCCCCCAGAGCATAGGGGCGTCCCGCAATCAGGGCCGGCGCTAGGTGTTTTTGTGCCCTAGGTGGCGGGCGGGGCGGGGGGTGGGCGGCGGTGGCGGAGGGCCATGGGCAGGCGGCGACAGCGGCAGGGGGGAGGCGCGGGCGGGCGAGTGGGCGGGTGGCGGCGCGGGCCACAGGCAGGTGGCGGCGCAGGCGGGTGGGCAAGTGGGCAGTTAGGATATCACTTAGGATAGAGGTTCTGTTCTTGGCTTGCACCCCAAATGTGTGTGTGTGCAAGCAAATTGAAGTTGGGAAAATAGAAAATAAATGGTAGTATATAATATATTTTAAAATAAATCCATACCTCCCACTCCCAGTCGAACCTCCCCCTTTATCCAATATCAGAAAAAAAAATCCTCACAAACTGCCAGAGAAGAAATAAAGAATAAACTGCTATTCCCTTCAGCAGACAAAGCTGCAGGGAATCAAAGAAATTATTTTCTAAATTCAATTCCCTCCCTGCCTGCCTAACTTAAATCCTAAAGCCTCCAGCCTCCCTCCTCAATCCCGATCGGATCACACCAGCACCAGCAGCCAGCCCTCCTCCCTCAACCACATCCATACACCCGACTGCGATTTCTGGAAGGTGCTTCAGCTTTTTATGCCCTCCGAGACATCCAGAAGTGTCAGTCAAAAACCTGGTGATGCCATACGTGGAATGGTTCAAAAACATTGCATGGTCCCATCTAGAGATGGGCACGACTTAGCGGTATTCCCGTTTCCGTTTCCGTTACTCATTTCCGTTACTCTACGGAAACGGTAATGGGAATTACTCTGCCAGACTTCAAGCTCGAACCGACGAACGAAGAATTTTGTTCTGATTTGTCGTGCTCGTTCCTTGCATCGCGCAATCGCGCGATGCGACGCAGCACAGAAAAAAAGTTTTTAAAAGTTAAAAAACCCCAGTTCCCGGCCGAAAAGCAGGCGGAAAAATGCCTGCCGTGCCTCAGGGCACCTACCAGAGGGGTTGTTTCTGGAGGTCCCCGGACTCCCCCCATCCCCCGTCCTGGGCTGCTCTGGTGGGACTCGCCGCAGGCTCGCAGCCAGCCAGCAAAAAGCCCAGTCTCGCTGGCCACCGGCCGCCGCAATTAAAGCGCAAGCAAGCGACACGGACGGCACAGGAAAAAAACTTTTAAACTCTCCCCCCACCCATTCCCGGGCCAAAAAAAGCAGGCGGAAAAATGCCTGCTTGACTAAGGGCGCAGGGCACCTACTGGAGGGGTGGTTTCTGGAGGGGGGGTCCCGCCTCCCCCCCGTCCTGGGCAGCCGGACTCGAGTCGCCATGCCATGCGGTGCGGGCAGGGGATCCAAAATGGGGCGGCGAACGCAATATTGTTTTTGAAATCGTGGTCCAAAAACACACAAGCACAACAGAAACATGCGAAAATTTATAAACTGCCAGATTTTTCACAGTAGCAGTGGGTTTTTTCTTGCAACAAAATGTCTCTCCTCTCCTCCTCTGTCCTCCATTGATTTTATTTTTTTTATTTTTTTTACACCTGCGCAATGATGGGCTGGCCAAGTGGCCAGCCATGTGGGAGTGGACGACCATGCAAATTTTTGGAGCCATCCCACCAATCGCATGGCCACTTGGCCATGGAGACTTCTGGGATGTGCCAAAAAGCCCCCTAAAACCTGCCCTAGCCCCCTAACCCTAACCCTAATCCTTGACTCCGTACCCATACGTCACAGACTGTCTTCTTAGTGGGTCAGAGAGGCACCCAGAGGTGCAACCCACTAGCTCACCGTATCCTTACCCGTCACTAGCCTAACCCTAGCCCTAACCCTAACCCACCTTAACCCTAAGCCAGATGTACTTGCATTGCACTACACACAAGTACAATTCCCTTCTGTGTGAGACATGGTGGTGCGAGAGCCTTAGTTAGGCATCTCACTATGGCTCTAGGTTCAGTGCCATCCACTAGTCTTCACAGTCACTGTCTGCACATTATGTTATGCAATATCCATATGGCTACTGCATAGCATTTTGCAGCAGCAGCAGGTGAGGAGGGGAGACCCCCATGTTGAGGGGTCTCTTGGAGCCTGCTTCCCCTTCCTAGTGGGTGAGGATAGGAGGCACCCACGGGTGCCTCCAGGAGCCCACTTTCCCTTATAGCGGGCCAGAGGAGGCACCCACCCCAGAGAGGTGCTCTCCAGGAGCCCGCTCCCCCCCCCCCAAAAAAACCCAGTACTAACGACAACGAAAAAATGAAAAAAACAAACTGACTATTGTTTGCGAATTTTCGCAAAAAACGGAAATGACCCGAAACGGAACCGGCCCGACTAACGACAACTCGAATTTTTTTTTCAAGTCGTGCCCATCTCTAATCCCATCCCATGCCAGCCCAAATGGGCAGCCCAGGACAGGAGAGGGGGGGAGGCTGGGGACCCCCCCTAGAAACCACCCCTCTGGTAGGTGTCCTCAGGCAGGCATATTTTCGCCTGCTTTTTTGGCCGGGAGTCGTTTTTTTTTTTTTTTTTTAACTTTTAAAAACTTTTTTTCTGTGCTGCTTGGCATCGTGCGATCGCCACAATGCCATTAACGACAACGAAAAACCCAACCAATTTTTTCCTTTTTTGAGGTCGGGGTCGAGCTGGAGTGGCGTATTTATCGTTACCGTTTCCCTTACGTAACGGAAACGATAACCGAAAATGGAAACGACAATTTCGCCGCTCCGTGCCCATGTCTAATGAGCATTACAAATTCCAGAACCACCAAGAGCCTGACTGCACCATTAAACACTTTGGGATTTGCTCCACTTATACAATGGGTGAATGTAAAATATTTTTGGCTGCCCACCTGATGCAAAAGCTGCATTGAATCCACTCAGGGCTGATTGCATAGTGGCTTTTTACACTCTTGTGGGCAGGGAATGGGAGGTGTCCTACTTCTTTTTGTTGCTGGAAGGATTTGAAGAAGGATTTCTCCTGTTAAGACAGAGGGGGTGTCTTGAGGGGGGGGGCATGGAAGAATGAAAGGAGAAGTGCCAGACTGTAAAATAGAATGGAGAGAATGAAAGAGAGGCAACAATAGGAGAGTGGTGTGTATGTGGGGGGGGGGGGCTGAAAAGGGAGGGAGAGAAAAGAAGCCACCTCAGCATTTAGTGCCTTCACCACCTTTATGGTGTGAGGAGGGACTCTGGGAAAACTCCAGACCCACCACTTGTTGCCAGAGTGCATATGTGTACGTGTGGACAGCGTGTGCAGAGGTGTCTCTGTCTGAGGAAAGGAGTGTGAAAGGGAGCCGAGCAAGGTTTATTTAAATTGGCAGGAGGAAGAGGAAGATGGAAAAGAAGACTAAACTGGAAAGAGTTTTTTAGGGACTTCTTTTATCTGAGAAAAGGTGTTGCTGAGAGGGGGGAGGGGGGGAGAGAGAGAGATGCAGCAAGAGGTGGGAAGGGTGAACTCCAAAAAACATTCCACAACCCTTGTAAAAACACTGATTCTGATTTTAAAAGTGACTGGAACCTTTGAACTGAACCAAACACAAGCAAAATTGTTCCAGTTCGGCTCTCCCATGTAGTCCCACCCTGAAACTCAGAAGCTATGACTCTGGTTTGAATCAAAAGCTGCCCAGAAACACCAGACCAGGACGACCTCCCCAACAAGCACCCAGTTGCTACTTTGATTTCATGAAGATAAAAGCTTTCTGGGGGCAAAGGTGAATTGTTCTGTTGCTGATATAACTGAAATGGATGACTTGGTGTCTGGACGAGCAGCTATGAAATGAGGTTGCCAGAGGTCTTAAGTGGCTTTTCCTTCAATGACACAACAATGCAATACATAATTCTTTCCCTCCTGACCTTATCTTTGTAATAACCCTGTGAGGTAGGCCAAGCTAAGGAAGAGTGACTGGCCCAGTATTGCGGTTACTTCACATCCCGTTCATCCCTCCTTGCTGTCCCGCTTGGGACTGGTACAAAAAAAAAACATATTTCATGTCCATAGCATGATAGCAAAAAGTTGTCTCGACCAGGAACAGAGCGTGACAAGCCATATCTGCCCCTGGGCTGGGGAATTCTCTTGTCACAGTTGGTTCCTGGTTCCTGTTCTGAGACAAGGGACCATCATGCAATAACCAGTGTCCACCTAGTGGTCAGCGACTGAAGCAGCATTCAACATTAGTTTCCCTATGGGAAACACCATGCAGTGTAAATGTTTATTAAAGAAAGTACTGAAAATTCTGTAGCATTGACGTGTAAATCCCGGAAGACCAGTAAATCAAAATATCAAAAAAGTTTTATTTACAATATTTTTTTAAAAGGTTAAGAAAGCAAGACAAATTCAGAATTTGTCACGGAACAAGACCGTGAAGTAACAGTTGTCACGAGACAAGTAATCACGCCCATGAGTAAACGGAAACAGGGACTGAACAGGGATAAAACCATGTGACCACGAACAACGCTGTCATGGTACAAACATAATCGCGGAACAAGGTAGGACATGAAGTAACCGCCTATGCTGCATGTCTCATACTCTTAACCAGTTGTCTCAGGTTCCTGTCTGGGGAGAAAAACATTGTATAAATTAAGTAAATAAGTCAATACACTTTACTTGCTCCACTTACTGAAGGTTAGGAGGACACACTGCCGAAGCCAAGATATTTACATAATGACAGTAATATAGCACTTAGAGTACTGAACTGGATCTTGTCATTAAACTCACTAACCTGCCCTGCCCACCTCCAGGGCTTTTGGAAGAAATTGTACAAGAGGGGTGATAGATGTTATGTGTGAGTTCAGAAGAGTAAAGATTGTACAGACATGCAAATAATAAATACATTCTCCACTGAGGGACAGCACTTGAGTCCTTGTACCTATTTCAGAAAATCCAACAAGGTGAAATTCCCCATCATAAGGAAAAAGAACAGGTAATGTATTGTTAACTCAGATAATTAACTTATGGAATACCTCAAGTATGCTTTGTATGCCTTCAAAAACAGTTGCTTTGTACCTTGTTCCTGAGTAGTAGACATGCAAAGAAATTAGATGAAAAGAATTGTGTTGTTCTCATGCATGAAGACGAATATTGCACACACTTTGCAGGGCACCTTCCCACCCCACCCCGAAGGGCATCTTGTATGTTCCTGACACACACACACTGCTTGTGTCAGTCACCAGTCTTGTGAATCATGCCTATCCCTGACTGTGTGTGCTGAAATGAGCTATGTTTTGGAATGTTTTTTAAGATTTGTCTAAATTGGTAAAGATTCCATCCGGCCTCACTTACTTGCCTTTGTCATGCCTTATGCCTTTCCTGTTGGCAGAATTCCGACAGTCCAATTTTGGGCTGAAAAAGATTCCCCACCCATTCTGCATACAATCTTGATATAAGCCACCTTCTGTTGTTGGTTATTTTTCGGTGTATCATTTGTGAGGTCAATGGAAGTATGCTGATTGCCACTGTAGTGAACTGAATCCTGGACAAGGTGTGCCTTTGATTAAATCCATTTTGGTTAATCTGGCATGACATAGTTGTATATGGAACCTAGATAGCTTTTTGAAGCACAACTCTCAGAATCCCCTGGCTAAAATAACCAGTACTAATCTGGTGGTTTCTGAGAATTATAGTCCAAAAATGGAAGTATTCTAAATGCCGGTTCTCAAAATGGAGCATTTGTTGCATAAATGCTGCATTTTGTACACAAAAAAGCCTTATTTCCTCAGAGGAAGATGAAGAACAAGGGAGGGTTAGGCTCACTGCCTTGAAAGGATGGAAAAATGTTTGTGGGTGATAGAAGAATGAACAGCTCAACATTCAGTTTGTCTTCCATCTTCTGCCATGAGGAACACAGTACAAATGATAAAGAGATGGTACGGAAGCCCCTGGCTACTTGAAATGAATTACTTTTATTTGAAGCTTCCCATCGTTGTAAGAATTGTAAGGATGGCAAGTCTGTATTTCTGTTTAAGCATTTATGCCTATAATTTTTCCACAACCATAATAATGTTTTCAATATATTTTGACTTGTTACTTTTGTAGCACTTTTGTCCATATTAAAAATAGAAGCCAAGAACAAATAAGGCTGGTAGATTTAGACGAGCTGATGGTACCTTCAGTTATTGCAACAATACAAACATTGATACTCTCATGGAATATGGTCTGACTGGAAATGATTTTCTGGTTTCATTCTGGAATTAACCCTGTTCTTGGGATAAATGTGCTTTGGGATTAACACAGGCTGCTAATTTCTTCCTAGTCTGTAAAATTCTACAGAGCTCTTAGTGAGAGGTTCAGGTGTTGAAGTCTCTGACCTGACAGGACTACAGTTGAACATTAAGAAAGAAATCATAACTACAGGTAACTCTACAACTTTTGTGTTGAAAGAGATGAAATGGATACGGATTTATATAATTTGCCTTAAATTTAAATGGAGACTTCAGCTATAAAATCAGAAGCAGCAATGAAGGAATCCCATCAAATGTAAATGCAGACCACCGCCATGTTAATTACATTATTGTATACCCAGTTACTATGTTTAGTTATGAAAGTTACGAAGTGACAAAAGCTAAGAGGATAAAAATGATTTGTTCAAAACATAGTGCTGGAGGAGACCTTTGTAATTACCTGGGACCATCAGAAAGATGAACAAGTGAGTCCTAGAGAAAAATAAGTCTGAATTATCTCTGAAGACCAAAATGATGAAACTTAGGTTGTTAGTTGGGCCGATCATGAGAAGGCAAGATACTCTGGAAAAGACAATAAGGTTTGTTGTTGTTCAGTCGTTCTTCGTGACCCCATGGACTAGAGCTCGCCAGGTTTTCCTATCTTCTACTGCCTCCCAGAGTTTGGTCAAATCCATATTGGTTGCATTGATGACACCATCCAACCACCTCATTCTCTGCCGTCCTCTTTTCCTTTTGCCTTCAATCTTTCCCAACATCAGGGACTTTTCCAAGGACTCCTCTCTCCTCATGAGGTGGCCAAAGTACTGGAGCCTCAGCTTCAAAATCTGTCCTTCCAGTGAACATTCAGGGTTGATTTCTTTCACGATAGATAGGTTTGATCTCCTACAATAAGGTTAAGAAAAGTCAAAAGGAGGAGAAAAAGAGGAAGACACAAAATGAGATGGACTGGCTCCCTAAAAGTACAATAGGCTTGAGTTTACAACAGCTGAGATGGGCTGTTGAGGACATGAGATGTTGGAGGTCACTCATTTATAGGGTTGCTGTAAATCAGAGGTGAATTGACAACACATAAAAGCAAGAAACTAGTTCTCAAGAAGACAACATAAGCATTCCAGGTGACCATAACATTTGCACTAAAACAAACAAAATGTGTTTCCAAACCAGGATATCTCAAGTTCTACATTTACAGGAAAAATCAGATGCACAAATGCAGGAGGTGTCTGTGAAGATTCTCAGTCATCCAGATGAGGTTATCTGGAAGTTGAGTCATGGCAACTGGGCTTCTTTTCTTGAGAGATCAAAAACGTTTCACTACTCATCTTAGCAGCTTCATCAACCTCATCAACTTCCAGAAAATGTAGGTATAAAACTTAGATTAGAAGTAGCATGTAGTCCAGTCTTTGCTTCCTGTTCTTGATGTTTTGTTTGTTTGTTTGTTTGTTTAAGGAAGCTGCTAAGGTGCTCCCTGGGAATCCTACACTAATCAAGTATTAGGTCTATAGAGGAAATCTCTGCAAGAACTACACAAATCCCAAGAAGCACAGCTGCAGTTTCCTTTTTTTAACATTATTAACCAGAAGCAAGGGCCAAATGAAGTCATGGAGCGACAGAAGTAGGCCCTGTTCCAGGTGAGCTAAAAATGTGTGGGTTAAAATGCTCAAAATTTGTCCTGGGGAACTTTTGAAGGATTAAGGGAATGTGAATAATAATAATAATAACTAGCACAATCCTAGTACCAAGCATGAAATGAACCACAAGATAAACAAGAGTCATTAGTAGGAGTGTGGGGGACATTCGTGCAGTCAAATGTTGGGGCTGTATCAATATTTGATAGCTATGGTAAACACCTTCAAATATGTGAAGGGTTGCCACATGGTTGTTGGCCTACCGCTGACCTCGCCTCTGTCTGGGAAGAAAGAACCCTCACACACATAATTCTGGAGGAAAAACAGGCCCCCAACTTTATTAACTAAATATAGCACAGTTAATATGGTCAGGCATTAGGTTGGATCCCAGCATTGATGAACCTGACAGTTCCTTGGTGTCACCTGTATCCTTAAGAGACTCCTAAGGGAGGGACCTCTGGATGCCACGAGGACATAAGCCACTACATGATATCATTGTTCCCCCTTCTGGGCTGGGCAGCAAATGTCTCACTCCCTGAGTGGACAAAACATAGCCACAAGTTCTGTTCACCCCAGGCTTTGCAGGACCCCACCTGTTGCCCGTTATTAAAAGACCTGGCCTGGCTGTGGACGACATGTCCAACTATCGTCCCATAGCTAATGTTCCCTTTCTGGGCAAGGTGGCCGAGCGGGTCGCCGCCCTGCGTCTCCAGTCGTTCCTGGAGGAGAACCATGTCCTGGACCCCTTCCAATCTGGGTTTAGGCCACGTCATGGGACTGAGACGGCTCTGGTCGCTCTGCACGATGATCTGTTGAGGAGGGCTGACAGGGGTTGCTCTACCCTGCTGGTCCTTCTCGACCTGTCAGCAGCTTTTGATACCGTCGACCACGGTATCCTGCTGGGGCGACTCTCAGAGGTGGGGATTGGGGGTCTGTCCTTTGGCTGGCTCCGTTCCTTCCTTGAGGGCCGCACCCAGCGAGTGAGCTTGGGGGGTGAGTTGTCGGCTCCCTGGACACTCTCTTGTGGGGTGCCTCAGGGGTTGTCCCTCTCCCCAATGCTCTTTAACATCTATATGAAGCCGCTGGCTGAGATCCTCCGGAGTTTTGGAGTCTGCTGTCATCAGTACGCTGATGACATGCAGCTCTATCTCTCCTTTTCCACCTGTGCAGTGGAGGCCGTCCAGACCCTTGATCGCTGCGTGGCCGCAGTTTTGGATTGGACCAGGACTCACAGACTCAGACTCAACCCTGGAAAGACCGAGGTTCTCTTCTTCGGGGGCGGCCCGGATGGATACTGTGGCCTTCTTCCCAGTCTGGGTGGGTCCGCCCTCCAGCTGGCGCAAAGAGTGAGGAATCTGGATGTCGTCCTGGATCCGGATCTGACCCTGGAGTCTCAGGTGTCAGCCGTGACCAGGTCGGCCATTTATCATCTTAGGCTTATCGCCCAGATTCGCCCGTACCTCAATGAGAGCTCCCTGAGGACAGTGGTACAGGCACTGGTCATGTCGAGGCTGGATTACTGCAACGCTCTCTACATGGGGCTTCCCTTGAACCTTGTTCGGCAATTGCAGCAGGTCCAGAATGCGGCGGCCAGGTTGGTGGTTGGTGCGCGTCAGTACGACTGCATCACCCCCATCCTGGCTCGCCTACACTGGTTGCCCGTTGCCTCCCGAATAAGGTTCAAGGTGTTGGTTTTGGTGTACAAAACCCTCCATGGCTTGGCCCCTGCTTATTTGGCAGAGTGCCTCTCCCGACAATTAGATCCAGCCCGACCCACCCGTTCTTCTTTGGCCCTTTCACTCCGGACCGTCACTCCGAAGGAGGCCCGCAAAACGAGCACTCGTAAACGGGCCATCTCGGTGGCGGGGCCGACCATCTGGAACAGCTTGCCGAGCGACTTACGGCAGGCTCCATCGTTGGCATCCTTTAAGAAAGGTTTAAAGACTCTGCTTTTCAGGGATGCCTTCGACAATGACTAGAGATACAGGATTCCCCCCCCCCTTTTGGGGGGGGGGGTGCCCGGCCTGCATGTGTGCCTGCTTGGACGCCATTGTTATTGAGACTGTGATTGTTTTTAGTTTTCTTTTAGCTTTTTATGTTTTGTGTGAACCGCCCTGAGTTCTCGCTCGGGAAGTAGGTGTGGTATATAAATCTGAAAATAAATAAATAAATAAATAAATAAATAAATAAATAAATAAATAAATAAATAAATAAATAAATAATCACAGGTTCCATCCCAATGCCATCAAACAAATGCCTTTCAACAAGTCGTGCCAACATATATATAACAACCATAACAGTTACATGGTGGGAGGGTAGGGCAGGCCATCTTCAATGAGACTGAGGCTTCCAGCCACAGCTCACCCTTTTCCTCCTTGGTAGTGGACTGCTGTGGGAACTTCTGGACATCATATCTGCATGCCAGCCTCCTGCCTCCCATTCGCTGCTTAGCCAATCACAGTTCGTATTGAGATTTGGGCACTTTGCCTTCTCTTCCGGCGGTGCCCCACGTGGTGGCCGCCATTGTCAGGCCGCAACCAACTTCGGTGGCGCATGGACATCAACAGGGGACCCTGGTAAGTCAGGGTCCCTTCCAAGGTGAAACACGTGTTTTGTGCAGCTCCAGAGGCTAGAATTTGAATGGAATCAAATTCCAATAAAGGGCTTGTCTAAATAAGTAAAAGAATGGAATAGACCACCTGAAAAGTTGGTGGTGGTGGAAAAACCTCCTTCATTAGAGGTTTTTAAACTGGATGGCCATATGTGGGGGTGCTTAATAAACATCTTGTGTATGTGTGTTGCATCGTTACAGTTGTGACCGACTCTTTGTGACCCCATGCCCATGGAGTTTTCTTGGCAGGAATACTGGAGTGGTTTGCCAGTTCCTACTCCAGGCACCTACAGCACCTGGTATTTCCTGGTGGTCTCCCATCCAAGTACTAACCAGGGCCGACACTGCTTAGCTTCCGAAATCAGGCAAGATTGAACATGCTTAGGGCATCTAGGCAACTTAATAAACATCTTGCAACTACAGATTTGGAAGGGAGAGTATGGGTTCCGCCTCTGTTAAAGGGGCACAACAGAGTTCAGTCCGTGTCAAAGGGGCACAATGGAGAATTGAACTCCCCAACCTCTGGCTCAGGCTAAACCACTGAGCTATCCAGCAACTCAGGTGTGGAAATTCCTGCATCTACAGAGAATGAGACTCACCTTTGGGCCCTTTCTGCTCCATAGGTGTTCTAGATAAGGATTCTGTATAAGAATTCCGCATCTGCATGGGAATTCAGTGCACAGCCTCTTTTGTTTCAAAGGAACGATGGCTAGGAAAGCACACTGGCATATCAGGAAAATCCTGCTGTGCAGCTGCATATTTTCCTTCCTCCAGATTTTCAAGTATAACCAATTTCCTATTATTGTATCAGATTGACTGGGGTAAACAAGTCAAACTGTGTGATCATGCTGAAGGCACCCATTTCTGTTGTCTGTGACTGTGACTAATGATTAGAGTAGTGGCATTCAAAAAGATCTAAGACAATATTTAAAGAGACAGGGTGAAAATAAAGAACTTTTTAGCTGGAGGACTTTATGTAAACTTATACTACACCTCAAATCTGGGTAAGATGAGGTGTAAATAGGGCTAATTTATCCCTCAAACAAGTATGCAGCATATAGTAATCATTTATATATTTACTGATGTTGTTTATACCCTGTGGTGGCATAGGCAGAGTGGGAATTGGTAAAAAAAATTATGAAAGACTTATAAGAAGCTTCTCACTGGATTTTATAAAATTTCTTATTGCAATACTTTTTCACCTCTTACATAAAAGTAAACAAGAAGGGTTTCCTTAAAAATGCAAATAGCATGCTAGATTCCCCTTTCCTTGTATCAATTTGAGGAATATTAAACAAGTATATTTAACAAGTATTTAATGCAGAAGTTGCAGTGTGTGTTGCTATTTAAATGTCTGTATGTTTGAAAATACAAAAAAAAGAGAAAGGGTGATTCTGTGGGGCAAAAACATTTGCATTTGTTCATTCCCTCTCAGTGTTTGTTCCCCCTATACTTCAGCCTGAATTATACATTATGGGAAATCCATTACTGTAAATAAGGACTCCTTAGTGCTGACTAGAGATTTTGTAGATTAGCTTGCTTTGCCTGTTATTGGTGTCCAGGACACAAGCACAGTCTTCTTGTGCAGGTCTGTTTTTCCCCCAACATGAAAGAGTGTTTGAAATACATCTCTTAAATACTAATATGATTTCTGCTGTAATGACAGATTTTCTATAAGGGGGTCCTCAAAGTTTTCAAACAGCGGGCCAGTCCACCACCACCCAGACACCACTGGGGGCTGGCCAACAGTCCAAAAAAAAAAGAAGGAAGAGCAGGGGTGGTGCCTTGAGGCCATGGAGGGAGTGGAAGACCTTGCCTCAGCCCTCCCATTTTAAATTGCCCCGCTTGGCTGCAGCCAGTGCCCCAACCATCTGGGCAGCGGGTGGGGAGAGTGGGGGATTTTGCTGTGGCCCTCCCACTTTGAACTGCCCCACTAGCCAGCCTGCCAGTCATCTGGGTGATGGGTGGAGGGAGTGGGGGAATGGGGGAAGCAACATAGCCCACCGCTTTGAACTGCCTCAGCAATAGAAGCAGCTGCAGTGGCTGGCTTGCTCGCGAAGCAGGGGGTAGAGGGAGGTCTGCAATTGGTCCCGGGGGTCGGATTCAGGACCCGGTGGGGCCGTATCCAGCCCCCGGACCTTAGTCTGAGGACCCCTGCTCTATAATATACACTGTGGTGCTTTGCTAGTGGCATCTCTCTGCACAGTACCCTCAGTTATCTTATTGAAACTGAAATCTTAAAGTCAGGGCAGAAATCAACATTACAAATAGCCTGTATTAATGAAAGCACATTAAGGTTGGAGAGCTGTGATCAAGCAGTCTTTTGTGTCTGAGAAATCAGGTTTCAAAGGAACCCTGTAGTTAAGTCCTGAAGACAAATCACAAAACAAAGCAAGCTCATTTGTAAATCACCAAAGATGAGAAATGTACCTATTGCTCTCCAATGTTTTTAGTCTTGAAGCAATTCCCTCTTCTGATCACAGGTTATCTAAAATGTCTGAAAATATAGCTAACTGAGGATACCTTATATTGCCTTCCCATTTTGGATAGTCTGCTTCAGAGGGGGGGGGCACCCAAAAATAGAACATCTTTTCTCTTTCTTTCTTTCTTTCTTTCTTTCTTTCTTTCTTTCTTTCTTTCTTTCTTTCTTCCTTCCTTCCTTCCTTCCTTCCTTCCTTCCTTCCTTCCTTCTACTTACTTACTTACTTACTTACTTACTTACTTACTTCCTTCCTTCCTTACTTGCTTGCTTGCTTGCTTGCTTGCTTGCTTGAAGTAAACAGTTCAGTGGGACTTAGGGGGATGACGTGAACATCACTGTTCTTTAATGACTTCAGTGACACTTTTTCTGAAAATTATAATTATTGACAATTTGACAATAATTCAGGAGCTGACAATTTCCTGAAAATTATAATTATTGAAGCAGAATAGTTTGAATCCACAAAGATGCCCAGGGAAGTCCCCTGCAGCCTGCAGGGTTTCCTTTTCTCCACATCAGGGAACTCCATGACTGTCTCATCTGTGGGGTTAAAGCAAACCCAAGCCACCATCCTTTTGAACTGAGCCTGATTCTTGCTGCTTGAAACCAAAAAGCACTTGTCACTGATGCATGTGTCCCATGTTCACCATCCCTGAGTTCAGACACTCCAAGAACATCAGGAACTAGAGGACTAGCAAGATCAGTGAACCATGCCTTCATCTGTGGGATTGGGTGGGACAGGTAAAGTGCTGTCTCTTCATACCTCTTGTTTTTTGACCACTTCTATTTCTTTCCCACTTACCCTCCATCTGGTCAAAAATCCTCAAATGTGGATAGCAACATACCTGCAGATATGCCCATAGATACAAACTTACTTTTTACAATATGTTTTATCTCACTGCTTATTACTAACTGAAGCCTTCTTTTCCCACCTTCAAAAGTAGTGCTACTTGAATATGTTCATAACAAAGGCTAGATTATTAAAAAGACTGCAACATTATCAACAGCAACAGTCTCTGTGTGAGGAAAATACTCTAAATGACACCATGTTGGACAATGCTTGAGCACAATGTTCATGTTTTTGTTCTTCACAACCTCCCCGCCCCCACCCCCAACGTATTATTTTTCTCTTTCTTGTGCCTTATCCGCAATATATTTTGACATATCTCTTCTCACCCATGTTTCTCTTAGGCTCAGATTCATCACAAGGGTAACAGTTGTACTCAACTGAATCTCTGTCACAAGAAATGGAGTTACTCAGTCAGAAACAACAGGGCATATCAGGGCTACATTAGGCCATTAGAGTCTATTCTTTCCTGTCAACTTTATTTTGGTGTATTTCCTTTGGCGGCAACACAGTCCCCATGCCCCTCCTTCCCTCTGTGCTCCTCTGCCAATTTCCAAGTCTGTCTCTTTCTATTTCTTCTTCTATCACTATTTTCCTATTTTTGTTTGGTCACACCATTTTATTTGTTACTCTCTCTCTCTCTCTCTCTCTCTCTCTCTCTCTCCAAGCAGTATGCAGTTTTCCTTTGAAAGGGGAGGAGGGAAGTAGGCTAGATTCACAAAAGGGGTTTAAGATGCCATCAACTTTAGCTTATTTCCTGCTGACGGTTTATTCACCTTTCTGTTTATCTTTGCACTTTCAACCTGCTTGTTTTCATTACTAGGCATCTCCGTAAAACTCAGCCGCCTTGGCTGTTCAGCAAGTATTCCACTTTGAGGTAAAGCGGCCTCTTCAGGAATGAATTATTTAAGAGTGCAGACAAGCTCGTGGAAAGGATTACAGGAAAGAAGAGAGCAAGAAAGCTTTCATAGGGGGGGAAAATTGAATCATTTAAGCAAATCCTGTAAGTATCTTGGACTAAAGAATGGTGGTTTGCAAGATTCATGCCAAAAATAGTCTAAAGAATGTGACTGAAAGCTACAGTGAGGCTCAAGACCCTACAGTGCTTGCTCAGATGTCAGCCACATTCAGCACATCAGTCCTGATAAATTACCTCTATCAGACATTTATAGGATTGCACTGTAAATGGTCTGATCCAGCAGGGGCCTTCTAACATCATAAACAAGCCCATAAGGTATTGTCCTGCTTGTCATGTTTTGTAAAAGAAAGGGTTGCCCCGGCAATGGCTTGTCCAGCCCGGGGCTGCATTGCCCACCCTGGAGGATGAGGCAAGACCACCCGCTTCGCTTTTCTGCATGTTCTTCCTATACAGGCATCGGTGTCTGGCGTGAGCGGGCCAGGGTGTTGATCGTGGGTCACAGCTTCATATATTGGGTGGCAAATTATGCAGCCTGGTCCAGCAGGGGACAGCATCTTGGACTTGGCGGGGCTGCCATCCTGGAGTGGAGAGGCTACCTGGGCATGCTGTGGAACCAGGTGGTGCCGACTGCCTTGAAGCTGGCACAGGAGCGCCCCCCCCCCAGATATCCTATTGATCCACGCAGGAGGGAATGACCTGGGTCATAGGCCGGGGAAAGATCTCATCAAGGCCTTAATTGCTGATTTGCAGCAGTGATACAAGCGGTTTCCAGAGGTACAGATGCTGTGGTCTACCATTGTCCCCAGGAGGGCCTGGGGGGCAGGCATCGATCCCTGCACCATCAATCGAGCATGACGGGGTGTGAACCAGGAGATCTGCAAGGCGGTCCGGCAGGACGGAGACAGCATGATAGGCCATACGGGCATCATATCCAACAGACCCGAGCTGTTCTGTCGGGATGGCGTACATCTCTCCGACAGGCACGGGGGGTGGGTGGCGATGGGTGCAGGGGGCGGTGGGCAGACGGTGGCGGGTGGCGGGGGCGGACAGCGGTGGCCAGCGGCGGGGGGGGCAGGGGACAGCAGGCTGGCCAGCGCTCCCTCTCCATTTTGGCGCCCTAAGCAACTGCTAGTTTGCCTTAATGGACACGCCGGCCCTGCCTACAGATCAAGATCATTAGTCCATGCAAATCATGTTATTTCATTTTGTAACTCAATACCTGCAGCTCAAGCAATCCCAGTTGAACATTTAGGAGTTTTGCTACAGAGCAGTCAAATAATGTCTGCATTGATGAGGACATTTATCCTTTGGTGTGAATGTTTCAAGTGACAATAAAACTGCAAGGAAATCCAGCATACTAAATTGATATAGCATTTGTTCTTATCTTACTGTAATTCCTGTTTATGAAATGCAAGAAAGACTGCTCAGAAGAGAAATTGAGATGGCAGCATTAACCATTTTCCATTATTTTAGCTTAATCCCAAATACAGTTACTCTTTCATTATAAGAGATATAGCTGCTTCCATTTTATGGAGAATAATTTTTTGGAGAGAAAAATTTCAGCACAACTTGACAAGATAATAGTCATGTTGTTAGAGGAAATGCACTAGATTCATTTTATAGTACTAAAAGGGTAAATAAAAAGAGGCAGTCATATCATAGTGGTGTTTTCTGACTTGGAGTCACTGTGGTGTGAGCTTTCTCGACTTCTCTTTTTCTATAGATTCAGTGAAGCACTTAAGCACAACTTTAAAGTTCAAAGTGAGTCACTACACAGGTATTTTATAAGTACAATGTCTTTTAAATTGTGTCAAGATGTTATCTATTACAAAAGCTACCCTTAGAGCTGGAGAAGCTCCTGTGGTGAGATCACACTGTTGAGATCACACTGTTGCTTCCCTAGCACGGTCCTACCATGAATCCTGAGGGAGCTCAGAGAGCCAAGTTAAACAGCATTTTTTTTACTGAATTAAATTCAGTTCAATTCAATTCATTCCAATCTCTTCACATCTTGATACATCTCAGAGTGAAAGTCAGTCAATGTAATTGTCATGAAAGTATCTAGAACAATCTACAGTAAATACTTTAAAATAATTTAAGTAAATGTAAGAGCAATTGGCAGCTGCCTAGATGCCCTCAGCACATCCGATCTCGCCTGATTTTGGAAGCTAAGCAGGGTTGGGCCTGGTTAGTACTTGGATGGGAGACCACCAGGGAATACCATGTGCTGTAGGCGCCTGGAGTAGGAACTGGCAAACCACTCCAGTATTCCTGCCAAGAAAACTCCATGGACATGGGGTCACGAAGAGTCGGTCATGACTGTCATGACACAGCACACACACACAAAAAAGCAATTGACAGCAATTTCACAATGCTAACAGAACAGAAACTATCAAACTGAAAGCCTGGAAATGGAAATTTATTAATCATTTAATTTATTATTTTTGTTTTTCACTCTCAAGAGCAGGGGCGATATATTTTTGCGATTCCTTGCACAATTAGATCATCACAACTTTGTTGGCTAGCTTCTTTGATTAATATCACTGCTTCAGTTCCTGCATGGGGAGAAGGTAAAACATATGAGAGGAACATCCTAATTCTTCCCATTTAAGTTCAAACTTCAGGTCTTACTACCAGTGGTGGGCTTGGAAAGAATCAAATCAAAATGGCTGCCATACTCAAAAGGTCAAAAGGGACTTCTAGACAGCAAGCTGCATAATGCCACAAATTGTGACTTCACTGAATTAGTTTCCATGCTTCTTTTCTGCCTATAATGTTAAAAAACTGCAGAATGATGTTATTAACAGTTAGGGAACTGAGCAAAAGAATTCCCAGATAGAATTCAGTTCTAGCAGGAATGGTACCAGGGCCAAGATAGAGCTGGGCACTGTGTTTTAGCATGACCATTCTCAGGGGCAGCAAACAGTTTTTGCTGTAGCTTGAACCCCGCCTCTCTCTTGTGGTCAGTGTTCATCCTTAATATGTGCTTTCAATATACCTAAGAATTTTTAAGTGATTAAAAACTACCGAAAGCAGTGTCTAAAATCATTGAGGTGGCATAGAGGAAAACTGAGCACAATTTTTCCTGAGGTAAAATGGTACCTGAGGTGGTGGTATCTTTACAGAAGCTTATAAAACCATGAATGGTATTTTGAGAATGATAAAAGGAAAATTATCCACTTTTCTTATAATAAAAGAACATTGGGTCATCCTGCAAAATTGACTGGCTGCAGGTTCAGTTCTAGAAGTTATGTCGTTAGAAGGGATTGCAATTAACCTATGGGATCTATTGCCACAGTATATTTTCTGTCCACCGAGACAATGGCTTTAAAAGAAGATTAGATATAATTAGGTTAGATAGGTCTATCAGTGACTATTAGTTGTGACAGCCAGAAGTGCAAACCCCATATTGAGAAGCAATATGTTTCAGATTATATCAAATGCCGGGGACAAAGAACGGAATGATAGCTATTGCTCTCATGTTCTGTTTGTAAGATTCCCTGGAACATTTAATTGTAAATTGATATCTTCCTTTTCCTAGTAGTGATTTAAAGAGAGTGTTTTCTCCCAGAGGGGAAAAATGAGAATTATAATGTGGTAACAATGAAGTTACACTACAGCAAGCAGGTTCATGAAACAAATCTGCCATGTTCATTGCTCTTGAATACTCAAAAAAGCCCTCAACATCAGTCTTAGAGGGTTAATATTTTTATAATGCTAACAGAGTTAGGAGTTACATGTTGATTCTCATTATCTGTACCTGTGTGTTTGCAATGTTGACATGACCAAGCAGCCAAATTCTACTCTCTTTGCACAGTTTTCATTTGTTTGATTTTGTTAACCTTTAATTTTCAAAGGATTTTAATCCTAACACATTAGAGATGCAATGAAATATTTTGCTGTTGCTGCCCTCCTTATCGTTTGCCAGGGGGAACAGATCAGAATAAGCATTAGCTCTGAAACTGGTTAACAATCATATTTAATGACTGTTGGCTTGGATCCTCCCCTCCTGTCTGTTTCTTTTTTACTCATGGTTGGTGGCCCTGTACTGGCCAACTACAATTGCCAACCAAGTGCATTTGACAGCTCAACACACAGGGAAGAATGCATGAACAGGAGAAAGAAGAATGGATGTACAGAAGACTTATACCATCTCTCCAATCCATTTATGCGATGGGCCTGTCCAGAAAATTTGTATCAAAACATGAGAGTCTTTTCATTGCGGTTTTAACAATAGTGCACTTAGAACTGCGGAGCTGCAAGGGAAGCTATGGATATTCAAGTTCCAGCCCCTGTCAAGGATGCACAGTGGGAAATCGAATGGCCAAGCCAGAAATAGAAACTACTGAGCTATCCTGCAGTTCTTTTACTGCCGGGACTGTAAATCAATCCATTTACAGGAAGAAAAACTTCCAGAACACGGCCAAACAGCCTGAAAAACTCACAACTACTATCAGATCCCGGCCGCGAAAGCCTTTGAGAATACATCAAATCCATTTACAGTCTAATCTAATTGTCTGTCCCAACCAGAGTACACTCATTGAATAAGGCAACATAACACAAGTCCCGCTTATTCGATGACTTTCTTCTAGCTGTTCTAGCCACTGGGTTGAGACTAGAGATGGGCACGACTTGAAAAAAAATTTTTTCGAGTTGTCGTTAGTCGGGCCGGTTCCGTTTCGGCTCGTTTCCATTTTTCGCGAAAATTTGCAAAAATTAGTCGGTTCGTTTTTTTTTTTCGTTGTCGTTAGTACTGGTTTGGGGAGGGGGTAGCGGGCTCCTGGAGGGAGCTGCAGGAGTCAGCCAGAGCCACAAGTGACGGACTGGCAGACTCTTTGCACCTGCTGTGTCTCACGTACTTGCATGTAGTGCAATGCAAGTAGATCTGGCTTAGGGTTAAGACGGCTTAGCGCAACGGCTAGGGTTAGGCTAGTTACGGGTGAGGTTACGGTGAGTATTGGGGTGCATCTGGGTGCCTCTCTGACCCACTTAGAAGGACAGTGTACTGGCGTATGGGTTAGGCTTAGGGTTCGGGTTTGGGCTACGATTAGTGGGCTGTTTATGCCCGATTGGCACATCCCAGAAGTCTCTGTGGTCAACCTGGCCAAGTGGCCATGCGATTGGTGGAAAATTTGCATGGTCTACTCCCATGGGAGAGCCCATCATTGCAAATGTGCAGGTGTAAAAAAATAAAATAAAATAAAATAAAATAAAATAAAATCAACGGAGACTTTTTTTTTTGCAAGAAAAACCCACTGCTGCTACTGTAAAAATTCAAGCATTTAAAATAGCTATTTTTCACATGTTTCTGTGGTGCTTTGGTGGGGTTTTGGGCAACGATTTCAAAAAAAAATTGCGGTCGCCATTTTTGATCCCCCGCACTGCATGGCAAATGGATGCGCCCTCCCAGCCTGGTACAGTCAGCAAAACCTGGCCATGCGATTGGTGGAATGGCTCCAAAACTTTGCATGGTCCACTCCCATGGGCGAGCCCATCATTGCGAATGCGCAGGTGTAAAAAAATAAAATAAAATAAAATAAAATAAAACCAACGGAGACTTTTTTGCAAGAAAAACCCACTGCTGCTACTGTAAAAATTCAAGCATTTAAAATAGCTAATTTTCGCATGTTTCTGTGGTGCTTTGGTGGGGTTTTGGGCAACGATTTCAAAAAAAATATTGCGGTCGCCATTTTGGATCCCCCGCACTGCATGGCAAATGGATGCGCCCTCCCAGCCTGGTACCAGCAGCGCAGCAGTAGCAATAGCCAAGGAGAGGGGGGCGGGGAACCCCCCCCCCCCAAATAAAACACCCTTCTGGCCTGGTAGGTGCCCTCAGACAGTTTTCGCCTACTTTTAGGGCCGGGAATCGGGTTTTTTTTTAACTTTTAAAAACTTTTTTTCTGTGCTGCTTGGCATTGCGCGATGCAAGTAACGAGCACGACAAATCAGACCAAATTGTTCGTTCGTCGGTTCGAGCTCGAAGTCTGGGGCAGTGATTCACGTTACCGTTTCCGTAGAGTAACGGAAACGAGTAACGGAAACGGAAACGGGAATACCGCTAAGTCGTGCCCATCTCTAGTTGAGACCAATGACTCTTGATGGAGTTAATTCTCCATTCATTAACTATCTCCTTGTTGGAGATCATTACTGTATTAAATCATTACCAATACTATATTGTCTATAGTATTTGGTAATGAATTTTGAATTACTGAAATAAATTGCTTATTTGTATATTTTTACTGTGTTTTAGAATGAATTGGTGTTGCAATATTCAACACAATGGGCATATATTTGAGTTCTGAGTTAGTCTAGCATGTTCTTGTGGAGAGACTGTGTATTCCAGGTTCCTGTAATAAAGCTACATTTTGTTTGACTTTGTTATTGTTTACCTTATTTTTTTCTGAAAAACTGGTGTTGTTGAACTGCCATTTCACCCTGTAGACCATAAGCAGACTGATGTTCAGCGCAGTCTTCAGAAATACCAAGCTATGTTCTGCCAAAAGCAAACTGTGCCAACCAACTTCCATGAGTCAGCTGTCAGGTCCCCGTTCCTTTGATCTTAAGCATGCTTGATTTTGCTTTATTTATCAACTCTGCCTTTCAGAATTCTGTTTAGGTTCCATCAGCTGCCTGCACAGTTTTAATGTGGTTTTCTATTAATCTAGGACAAAGCATGAAATTTAATTTTTTTCACCATGACAAACCCATGAAAGTTATCAGCCTAGCCTGAGTTTTATACAGAGAAACAGTTACAATCTATTGCGGTTTAGAGTCAAGAAAGCTTAAGTATATGAATAAATATGCAGAATAGTCTTCCCTATGGTCATGTTATTAATTACTTTTGTAGGATATAAAATTTACATTGTGCCCAGACTCACAATCGTCACAGACTATAAAATTGTCTTTGTTAAAATTGATTTATGAAATTAGAGTTCAGCAGAACAGTAACTGAGCAACAAAATCTGACTATAAATGCAGGCTTGGGCAGGGAGGATAGTCTTTTTGGTGATTTTAAATCACCTGCTGACCATGGGGATTCTTTTCTTACCAGTGCTATAAAACTCACAGCACTAGCTTTCATAGACTGCCTTGATTCACTATCTCTGATTTACCCCTACATCAGTGGTGGTGAACCTTCGGCACTCCTGATGTTTGGGACCACAACTCCCACAGTCCTTTGTCATTGGCCATCTATGCTCAGAATTCTGGGAGTTGTGGTCCAAAACATCTAAAGTTTGCCACCACTGCCTTACATGGTTTCACCTCACCACAGCAGCAGTAGCAAGGGGCCAGCATGAAGGCAATGAAGGCAGATGTAGGACAAAGCCTCAAATGCAACATCTGTGAAGATTCTAGTCATTCTTTACACAGCTGGAGTATCTGAAAAGCTTACAAGGATTTTTTTTTTGCAAATACCACATCCCTGTTTATTTAAAACCCACAAACACAATAAGGCAGAGACTTGTCCACCCAAAGGATCCGATACCAAAACATAAAAGGAGCAATATAGTATATGTGGTCCAATGCAGTGAGGAGTGTGCAGACCTCTACATTGGAGAAACTAAACAGCCATTAAACAGAAGGATGGCCCAACATAGGACGGGTAACAGCTTGGGACCAGAATCAGCAGTACACCTCCATTTGAAGGACAAAGGGCACTCTTTCAAAGATGAGGATGTACACATATTAGACAAAGAAGAGAGGTGGTTTGAAAGAGGGGTCAGGGAAGCCATTCATGAGTGTATTGAAAATCCCTCTCTCAACAGAGGTGGGCAACTTAAGCACAATCGGTCTGCCACTTATCATGCTGCCGTTTCATCAGACTGTAGGCAAATAAGAAGCACTTCACAAATCCACCAGGATGGCCATATCTAACAAGCCATACTTTATGGGGCTGGGAATGCTTGCATAGGTAGGACTTTCAGGCACCCCACTCGTACATCTAACAAGCCTATTCAGGCCATTATCTGCCTAATGGGCCTATTCAGACCTGTGTGGTGTGAAACCAAGGTGAACTATAAATTGGAGGTCTCACATCAACTTTCCTCAGTCTGACGAAGTTGCTTGGATGAGTAGTGAAACATTTCAATCTCATGCAAAGTCCAGTTACCATGACTCAACTTCAATATAACCTCAAATGCAATTATTCTAAACCCCACTATAGCCCCTTTGAACAAGATACACTGCTTAGAAATGGATTAAACGTTCTCCCAAAAGGAAGTCCACATCAACACAAATACCACGTGACTGTCAAGAGATTTCAATGTGTTTTTTAAAAAGTGCATCATTTTCATAGTATAACTCTTCTCTTATTTGTATAATCTCGCAGACATCTGAATGTTGGGGTGAATCCAACTAAGTAAGTTACAATGGGATCCAATTAAAATTAATGTGTACAGTGTACAACTGGTTTACACAAATTCATAATAAATAATACTTCAATGCTGTCTCTTTTAAGAAAAAACTATACTTTTTTAACAGCTGAGGACAGGAGTGAGTTAAATAATCATTACTACTGTTCTTATGATCATTTTTGTCACGCCAACAGCATGATTTTGTAATTGTAATGTTTTCACAAGTGGGTGTCCTGCAATACAAGAAGCGAAGAGGGGAAGGCTTGCTGGGACCCCAGGCTGATTCTATTGTTGCAGACATACAATAACTGAGGGCAAGATCCTATTTGATATTTATAAAATCAGAGAATTTGAACAAGGTGACAGTCACATACCTGTAACCTGATTATGAACCTGACCTAGCACCCAGCACCTTGTCAACTCACCACAATTAGCTGCTACAATTTCCATAACTCATCTTATGCACACAAACGTAACAGAAAGGATTTTGAACAGTAGGTGGCAACTAGATATGATAACTCTCATGTAGGGAGGAAATGCCATCTGTCATTTAGTATCCACCACAGAGATTTTTCTACTCCTCTGTACTCCTCTGTATTGGCTGTTCCACAAAGAGAGGTTGGAGAAACATGGAAGTGACAACAGCAAGTTACACACTTTCTTTTTAACAGGCTTTGACAAAGAGATGTGGAGCAGTGATCTTGACTCTTGTGCCATCTAGAAATTGGCCTTCCAAGGTATAAATCTTTCTGTTCTTCTTCCACTCAGTAGCACTATCTGAGAAGCAGAGGCAGTAATCTGAGGTATCATTTATCACAATCACTTTTGCTAGATTTCACTCTAATCACCTTGAAGTCAACACATTCTTCATGCGCTCCTACCTCCGTACATTGCATCTTTTCTTCATTAACTGGAACATTCTCTTGTGCTCCTTTCTGAAAGAATGCTATCATCTTCAGCCTCATCAGCTTCAGCAAATGATCACGACTCACCAAATCTCTCATTATTCTTTCTTTGCAGCATTTTTTTCCTGGCACATTTAATCAGAAGTGCTAATTTGCCGATGCATTAGTGAGCCCTTCAAGTATAGGCTGCGGAGAACCTTTTTGCCAGTCAATTTCATTGTGCAGTATACATCTATTATCATCTATTATTTTAACAAGCTGTTTTTCCTGCTAATTAGCATTTCCCTATCTGCTGATATGGGTATGGCATCCTGGCTCCCTTGAGTGTGCAGATATAAATGGCCCATTGGTACAGGTTGCTGCTGGACCTTTCTTCATATTTGCCTTCAAGCAAGACACATCAGAGGAAAACATACTTCAGCACCACTAAGCCCAACAATATATAGGAGGGCTTGAGCGCAGCAGCCAGAATGGGCTGGTATTTTTGTTCTTGTAGCAAACTGTTGGACAAATAAATTGGTGATTTCAAAAGCATCATGATTCACATTCTAATGTCCCAGTGTGAATGTAATATTTCTAGTCTCCTAACTGTTGTTATGAGATTGGGAGCAAGCTGTGGGTTCATATCCCCTGTTTCCTTTTTTTTAAAAAAATAACCCCTCTATTTCCATTTGAAATAAACACGGAAACGTGCAGGTAATTATCTAGGAGAGGGGATCATGCTTCCAATCTCCTTTGGAAGTATAGCTGTGCAAATTTTAATTTTAAGTCCATCAGGCTACAACAGAGAGAAAGAGAGGTAGGGAAAAAAGACATTTGATGAGGAATGTTGAAATTCCTCCTTTGCTTTCTTCCCTCAACCCTCATCTGGAAGGAGCCATTCCATCAAGTTGCAGTAACTAGGGAAAAGAGGTGGAAAATATTAGAAAGACGAGTTTCATCAGTCTCCTTCAGTCAAGGAACTCTTTCCATTTAGTTGCACGTTGTATGAAATGTCATTTGGGAGTGTGTTCAGGCAGGGATATAACTCACATTTTGGACCACTTGTGGCATGGTCTGAGGTGAGTTATCTCCTGGCATGGGAGACAGACTAGCTTGATGCTAATCCCTACCCAAAATGGAACAACTTTTTGATCCAAAGTCATGGCTATGTGTATTTTTTGGGGGGGGGGGGACAATTTCTGGACGCACAGAGGAGGGGTGCTTTAAGGGTAATCACCCCCAGCAAAGTGGTGCAATTATGTGAGATCCTGTCTTGTCATCTACTCACACCTTGACTTGAAATACTTGTGCATGAGTTCACTAGAGAATGAGGTGTGAAAATGCTATAAACAAAGGTTGATCACAGTTCACTTCAAACTCTCTGTTTAGGAACTCTGATTGGAATCTATGTTCAGTTCTAATACTGGCCGAGCAGTATTGTTGTCCATGCACCATGATTTGCTGCAAAAGGAAAAAGATGAATTTAAGCAGGAGGAGGCAGGAGTATACAGATCCAGAGCACATTTCTAATCTCTTTGCTGTAGCTAAGACTGCAGGATTCCATCTACATTAAGCCTACCATTGTTCCAATGATTTTAAAAAAACCCTGCTGGCTTACGATCAGAGTTAAATCAGTCTCTCTGCAAGTGACAGTTGATGAGAAAAAGGGGTGGGGGAGGATTGAAGCTCACGGGGCCCTGCCGGTCAGTGCTTTATTTTTTTTAACCAAGATGTCCCCACCGCCTCGGAAGCCCTCCCCACGGGAGATCGGCGGTGGCAGCGGCCGCAGCGGGCGATGGGAGGCCTCCCTGGCGTCAGGTAAGGGAAGACGTGCTCGATTGGGGCGGGATGAAAAATGAAAGGAAATGAACATTTTGTTTCATTTTGTTTCATTTTTCTTTGATAGGTCATTTCGTGTTTTGTTTTGTTAGGGAATGAAACAAAAAACAAAAAACAAAACAAAAAATCATTTCGAGCCCATCTCTAAGTATAAGCAGTGGACCCTTGTATAACAAACAGTTTGTATAGCATAAAATCTGTACAATTTAAATAATTCCAGAGATAGGGGAAATTTGCTTAACAATTGGCTATGCGTACCCTTTTGTAGCGGGCCAGAGGAGGCACCCACCCCAGAGAGGTGCCTCCAGGAGCCCACTTTCCCTTCATAGCGGGCCAGAGGAGGCACCCACCCCAGAGAGGTGCCTTCAGGAGCCCGCTTTCCCTTCATAGCGGGCCAGAGGAGGCACCCACCCCAGAGAGTTGCCTCCAGGAGCCCGCTTTCCCTTCATAGCGGGCCAGAGGAGGCACCCACCCCAGAGAGTTGCCTCCAGGAGCCCGCTTTCCCTTCATAGCGGGCCAGAGGAGGCACCCACCCCAGAGAGGTGCCTCCAGGAGCCCGCTACCCCCCCAAACCAGTACTAACAAAAGACAAAAAAAGACAAATGAAATGACAAATTTTTTAAAAATTTCGCGACAAACGGAAACGAGCCAAAACGGGCCGGCTCCGACACACGACAACTCAAAACGTCATTTTTCCTGGTTGTGCCCATCTCTAATTAAACAGAAGGATGGCCCAACATAGTAGGGGTAACAGCTCAGGACCAAAATCAGCAGTACACCTCAATTTGAAGGACAAAGGACACTCATTCAAAGATGGGGATGTAGACATATTAGATAGAGAAGGTAGGTGGTTTGAGAAAGGTGTAAGAGAAGCCATTCATGTGAGCACCTCTCTCAACAGGGGTGGGAGGCTCAGGCATTTATCAGGCAGTGATTTCAACAATATCTAGACAAATAAAAATACTTCATACCTTCACCACCAAGCCCATAGCTAACGACCCATACTTTATGGCTTTCAACACTTTAGGCCATTGTTCACCTTAGAGCTATTGAGACTAGAGATGGGCACGACTTGAAAAAAATTTTTTTCGAGTTGTCGTTAGTCAGGCCGGTTCCGTTTCGGGTCGTCTCCGTTTTCTGCGAAAATTCGCAAAAATTAGTCAGTTCGTTTTTTTCATTTTTTCGTTTCCGTTTCTGCCACGATTTCGCGCATTTTGACGTCCGACTGAGACTTGCGGCTTGCGGGCGCAGCGCGGGCGGCGGTGGCGCGGGGGTACATGCGTGGGCGGCGGCAGCGGCAGGGGCAGCGGCAGGGGGAGTGGCTAGCGCGCGCACGGGCGCGCAGGCGGGTGGGCGCGGGTCCCGCAAATGAGCAGGCGAAATACAGTTTAAACCTGCCTGGGTGATGGACTTGCTGCTGCACAACAAGGCTAGTGCATCCTAAGCAAACAAAGTGGGGCAGAAACAAATTTGCATTTCTTTTTTTTCTCTTGGTCTGCTGTGCTGAATCTGCTGATGCTGAACCAGCCAGCCACCCTACTTGGTCTGGCTGATGTGCCTGTTTGTTGTACTTTTTTGTTGTTTGGTTTTGAATCCATCCCATCTCCCCTCCACCTCTTTCAGAGGCAGCAGGAGAAACAGACATTCCGTTCCTCCCCAAATCTGGATGAGGGGTCTACTACTCTACTCCTCTCAAATTGGCCCCCCATCACCAAGGTCCTTCTGCCTTCACTTCACATTCACAGTCAAAATCACACACACTTAAAGGACAAGCAATAAAGCCAAAGCCAATGCAACCCTGCTTTTGGTCATGGTCAACAAAAACATTAGCAGTTAGAGCCTGAGGTGGTTAAGCTACGTACCTAGCTAGTAGCTACAGCCAGGAATAGTTTTGGTAGGGATGGGAATGGGATAGGGCTCTGGGTTGCTCTCACTTAAGTTTTACAGCCCACAGCCCAGCCCACTAGGCTATACAAGGAGGAGGACTATCTCTGGTCGACGCGTCCATAAGGCCAGAGTAAGGGCGGCCACTCCGGCCAGGCCACAAGGCAGAGTATGAGAGCACCACAGCACAGAGGCAGAGTGCGGCAGGCTCATTGCCAGCTCCAGTATAAAAAGGATGGAGCTGAATGGCATGACAGGAATTTAAATGCCACTGGCCTTGGGTCACAGTGTCTTGCAGCCCAGAGGACTGAGTTGCGGAGGAGGCCAATCACCTTGAGTCTGGTCTGGCACCACACTGCCTGCGATGCACCAGATGGCACTTTCTGACAAACTCTTGGGTGGTGCTGTACGTAGTACGAACGCTGTTCAAATCAGTACCCCCCTTCTGTGTGAAACACGGCGTCTTGCAGCCCAGAGGAAAGACTGGAGGAGGAGGCCAATCACCTTGAGTTTGGTCTGGCACCACACTGCCTGCGATGCACCACCGTCCACCACATGTCACTTTTTGACTAAGTCTTGGTGGTGCTGTATGTACGAACGCTGTTCAAATCAGGAACCCCCTTCAGTGTGAAACACGGCGTCTTGCAGCCCAGAGGAAAGACTGGCGGAGGAGGCCAATCACCTTGAGTTTGGTCTGGCACCACACAGGCTGCAAAAAGGACAGCAAGCCACATTCTGAGTCTGACTCTTCCTCCCCAAGTCCCCAGCTGTGTGCTGGTAGACTTGCTAAATGCCGGCCCGGCAGTCTACTACCATGCCCTTCTTTGTGAATCACAGTTGGTTCCCACACAACTCCAATAGCCAAGCCTGCAACTTTGCAATAAACTAATGGAGTGCTGGCACCCAACTCCTCTTCCCTTCCTTGTGAGGCACAGTGTCTTGCATCCCAGAGGAAAGAGTGGCGGAGGCCACAAGCTGGAGTAATTGAATGCTGGGCCAGCAATCCACGACCATGGCCTTCGTTGTGAATCCCAGCTCCTACAACTCCAAAAGCCCAGCCTTGAACTTTCGGAAAACTGTTCTATTTATAAATAGTGGTGCCACCACCACGCAACTGGTACATTTTCCACCTTCTTTATGAGCCACAGCTGGCAGCCCAGTGGAAAGAGTGGCGGAGGAGACAGAGCTAGGTCTGTGTGAATTAGAAACTCCCCGCAAACTACTACCATGCCCTTCGTAGTGAATCCCAGCTCCAACAAAACTCCAAGAACCAAGCCTGGAACTGTCCGATAAACTACTGGAGTGCGTGCTGCACACAACTACTCTTCCCTTCTTAGTGAGCCACAGTGTTTTGCATCCAAGAAGAAAGAGTGGCTGGAGGAGGCCACATAGCCTGAGTCTGAGGCCACAGGGCCTCCGTAGGGGAGGATCATTGCCAGGAAGCTCCAGCTCCCCAGCGTAGCTGAATGGCCTGAGGAGGACGCCAGGAAAATGCCCTTCTTCGTGAGCCACAGTGGGTTGCAGCAAATGGAACACAGTCACCCTTCCCTCACAGACTCACAGTCAGTGACTCCAAGTATCCATCCACCAACAAAGGCCAGGCTGCACCTTTCCGACAATCTGTTATGTACGCCTACGCAGGCTTCCCTTCTTCGTGAGCCACAGTTGGCAGCCCAGTGGAAAAGCAGAGTCCACATGGTGTCTGACTCTGAGGCCTGAGACCGCTCTGAAAAAAGGACTGCAAGCCAGAGGGTCTTCCTCCCCAGCTACGTGCTGGTTTCCTGGTAAACTCCCAGCCCATCCATGTTCCGTTCTCAGTGAGTGACATAGCTTTTCAGCCCAGCCCACGGAAGACAGTAGGTCTGAGAACCACAGGCTCACTGTCTGTGTGAGTCAGAGTATCCACAAAGAACCAAGCCTGGAGGCTTCCTTGCTCCCTCCCTTCACAGAGAGCCACGGTCAGCGCATTGCATCCCAGTGGCATGCCCTTCGTAGTGAATCACATCCCCCACAACTCTAAGAGCCAAGCCTTGAACTTTCTGATAAACTGTCCTATTTATAACGGTGACAGAGGGCCACCAGCACGGCAGTAAGTTGTCCTTCTTTGTGAGCCACAGTGTATGGCAATGGCAGCCCACTGAAGACTAATTGGCGGTCCGGAGGCTGACAACATTCCCACACTGCGGCACTCCTTCCTGCAGAGTCCTGTCACTGTCCCAGGCAGAGTCCAAGGGTGCTTTCGCATGAGGTGGCTGCGCAACCACCTTGAGGAGAGCAAGGCAGAGTTCTGCCTAATCACGGGCCCACCCCACGGCTGTTTTCTAACACACAAGCACAATGCCCTTCTCTGTGAGGCACAGTGTGTGCAACCCAGAGTGAAGGGTAGGGGAGGCCAGAAGGCCAGACTAGAGGGGGTTGAAGGAGAACCACCGAATCGCCCCTCCCTCAGCCAAGGGATTTCCCAACCTAGACTGCGTGAAGACCCCCCCCCAATGTGGGATGACAGAGTCCACCAGTTCTTCTAAACAAAATAGTTGATGAGTGAATGCACTGTTACAGTTGGCCTTCAAGTGGTTTTCCGCCAAGAGGCGGGCGCAGCCGTGGTTGCTGCATGGGCAAGTTGAGGGCAGTGGCGACAGGGCTGAACTTGAAGCACTAACTGGGCCATGCTGTTAGGGTGAAGGAGAAGCGGCTGGAAGGCCTCCTCTAAGCCGGAAGTGGGGGGAGCCTGACAGGCAGGCAGGGAGAAGAGACAGAGCTAGAGTGAGTCTGAGTCTTTGACCACACAGGCTTCCAAAAGGACAGCAAGCCAAGCTTTCTGACTTTCTTTCCCAGCTGTGTGCTGGTAGACTGCTCCTAACTGCCGTGCCGGCATTCCATCTCCATGCCCTTCGTAGTGAATCACAGCAGTTCCACAACTCCAAGAGCCAAGCCTGGAACTTCCTCCTGAAAGGCTCTTCTATTTCTAAGAAACAAACGATTATTGTGCAGAACTGTGGTACGCGCAAGTACATTCCACTCCAGCCCTTCTTAGTGAGACACAGTGTGGTGCAGCCCAGAGGACAGAGTAGCGGAGGCCTAAACATCCCCCTTAACCCTAACCCTAAGCCAACCACCAGCTGTTCCTGAAGAGTGTTCCCATAACTCAATCATCATCATCAATCACAACCTAGATTTGCAACCAGTAACTTTTCTTGTCTGGCAGCCTTTGTTCCGGGGTAAGAGGAAGAAATGATTATAAAATGTTTAAGCACCGAGTGTGCGCACATTGAGTCACACAGCACAGCACCAAGATCCACACAGGGGACTTTCGGACAGGAGTACGCACACACAACAAGGACGTTTCCCTTCTTTGTGAGCCACAGCTGGCAGCCCAGTGGAAAGAGTGGCGGAGGAGACAGAGCTAGGTCTGTGTGAATTACAGACTCACACAGTCAGTGTGCGTCAGAGTATCCACCAAGCACCAAGCCTGGAGGCTTCCTTGTCCCTCCCTTCACAGTGCATTGCAGCTCAGAGTGAAAATTAGCGGTAGCGGAGGCGGACAAAACTCCCACACAGCGGCAACACTTCCTGCAGAGAGGCCTGCCTCTTCCCATTAGAAGCGGAGCTCCTGTCTTTCCCTTTCCACAGCCCTTCTTAGTGGTTCACAGACCAGCCCAGATGACAAAGTATGGGACTGGGAGGCCAGAAGGGCAGACTGGAGGAGGTTGAATGAGAAGCAACTTGAAGGCATGCTCAAAGCCGGGACTGGTGGAGTCTGACAGGCAGGCAGGTTGGCAGAGGGCCGGGCAGGCAGGGAAGCATCTAGTCTGGCTTACAGGTATGTGTGTGTAGCCTAGGCGCATGCTTAGAGGATACCATCCTCCAAGGCTAGGGATTGGGAAGGCACTAAGCCAAAGTGCCAATAGGGAGGACTGTTTCCGCCTTGGCAGGCAGAGTTTCTATCTCCACCCCAGAAGACCGGGTTTTGGCAACCAAGGAGACAGAGTGGAAGCAGGAGAACTGGGTGGGTCTATTTCTTTAAGGCTGTAAGGAGGGTAGCTTGCCCCCTGATACTCAGTCTTTGAGGTAGGTTGTTGTAAAGTTCTTCCTCACCACTTTGATAGCAGATTGGCGCCTAAACCCCAGGGAACGGTGTGAAGCACCAAGGAAGGCAGGTATTACGGTCTCTCTCAGACCAGCCATGGCAAAAGGGGAAACATTGGGCCAATACAGACAGACCCTTTCCAATGACACTTTGAGTGGCCCTGCCTGGTTTGGAGACAGGCTAGGGCTAGAAAAATTGGGCCACTAATAGTACCCTTCAATTGTGTGTGAGAGAGAATACAGGTAGGCAGGCAGGCAGGCAGGCAGTCAAGCAGGCAGTTTTGCAGGCATTAGGCACTGGAGTCGGCAGGTAGTCACAGGGCCAGCCAGGCAGGCAGGCAGGCAGGCTTGTAGGGCCAAAGGGAGGCAGGCAGGCTTGCAGGCGGGCATGGAGGATTGTAGGCAGGAGGTTAGGTTACAGGCAGCAACTTAGTTCTTGGAGTGTTGGGGTAATCCGAAGGTGGAAAGGTTGAAGCGGATGAAAGTCAACCTTTCCACCGTCTCCGGGTCCAGGCGACAGCCTCAGGACATCTCCTATGTGGGAGAAGACACACTCACTCTGGACACTGGTGGGTGGGATAGACAAGAGGTCCAACGCCAGAGTTGAAAGAGCGGGCCAGAGGTCTGCCTTTCTGGCCCAGTAGTGCAGTGGGTCCGAGCTGAGGGGTTGGAGGGGCTCGGCCATGTACTCCTTCACCGTGGTCTGAGCGGGGTCTGCTACTTCTTCTTCCCTTGCCTCCACTGAGGAGGAAACTGCCATGGCTAGGGCAGAGGCCAGGTAGTTGGCTGCTGGAACGGAACCTGGTCTCTGGGTGAACGCTCCTGGAGTACAGAGGGATGTGGATCCTTGCGAGGACTCCTCCTCAGCATCGCTCTGGCTTCCGTGCGCCCTCTGAAACGCCTGGCCCTCATCGGAGACAGCCCTGACTTGATGGCATAACTCCGTCTTCCAGGATTTCAGTTCGGCAGTGCTGGCCGCCAGGGAACCCTTGACGCGAGGGTCGCACAGGCAGGCCATCTGGTACACGTTTTCCCTTCTTAGTGGGCCAAGGCGGGTATCCACGCCGGTCAACAGCCTGTCTGCCAATGCCCTGCTCTTAGGGAGAAGATTGCCTTCTTCCCGGATACTGGTCTCTAGGCGTTGGCGAAGGGCATTGACCAGGGGGAGAACGTGGCCCAGGCTGGCGTTGTAGCTGCTGAGGACGTGGGTGGTCTCCTCAAAAGGCTGCAGGATACCCGCCATCTGGGAGAGGGCAAGCCACTCGGTAGCACCAAGGTCCAATTCCCTCCCCTCATGCAGGACTGGGGTGGTTGACATGATGTATTCCACCAATTCCTTCTGCTCCACCAGACGCTTGACCATTTCGTGGGTGGAGTTCCACCGGGTGGTCACGTTCTGGATCAGGACGTGCTCCGGTCGGCCCATCTCCGCCTGCCTCTCACGCATCATCCTGGCTGCCTTGACGCTGCGAGCGAAGTGCCCCACAATCTTCCGACACTTGTCCAGCAAGGCCCTGGTCTCCCTGGTCCCCTCACTCCAGGAGTCCTTTGGTGCACCCAGGCCAATGGCATCGCCCACCACTAGATGCAGTTTGTGTGCTGCGCACACGATGCCCTGGAACCCTGCCCCAAGAACCGCGTTGGTCATGTTACGGCCCGCGTCTGTAACCATGACTCCACGATTGACCTGTCCCTCTGTCCCCAATCCCCACTCTCGCATTGCTGTCTTGAGAACGTCAGCAAGGTTGATCCCTGTGGCGTTGTCCTCCATGCTTTGGGCCTGGAGAAGCACCACCCTATACCCTCTTGGGGTGCTGCCTTGTGCCTCCCCCTGCAGCTGCTCATGGGCTGACCGGGGCTCCAGGACCTCCTTGGGTTGCCACCAATGAGCCGTCAGTGAGAGGTATCCGTGGTGCCCACCGGTCCAGAGGTCGGAAGTGAAGTGGATCTTCCTCCCTCTGGCCGCCTGCAGCAGGGCCCGGATCCTGTCCCTGACAACTCATAAAGGGAGGGAATCACCCACCTGCTGAAGGTACGCCGGGATGGAGTCTCGTACCATGGTGCCACGTGCTTCATCAGGTGCCTGAAGCCTGATGACTCCACAAAGGAGAGGGGCAACCCGTTCATGGCCACCATTTCACCCACCACTCGAGTGGTGGTCTCCTGTGCTTTGGCCCTATTTCGCGGGCTGACAAAAGTCCCACCCAACAGCCCCACTTCCTGCAGAGTGGCCTGCCTCTTCCCACTCTCACTAGCGGAGCTGTGTTTTTCTTTCTCTAACCCTTCTTCCCCTCTCTTCCTCCCTGAAGAGCAAGGGCCTGACAGGGTTCCAGGCAGAGTCCCAGGGTGCTTCCTCATCAGGTGGCTGCGCAACTCACTTGAGGAGAGGTGTTTGGGGTCATTCCCCCTGCGCAAGACCACCCCGCATATCTTGCACACCGCCATCCTTGCGTCTTGGGGGCTGTTCTCAAAATGCTCCCAGAGACACCCTCGTGGCTTACAGAAAGTAACGCCCCCTCTGTTATTGCCTGCCGCTGCCGCTGCTGTGGTGCTGGTGTGGCCTCTGCCCTGCTGGGAAAGTAGACTAGTACTACTGCTCTCACTGGTGGTACTCTGGGTGGAAAGAGGGCTGCTCCTTCCGTCACTGCCTGGAGCCTGCCTTAAGTCTGTCCCTGCCAACAGGTCCTCAGAATCTGGCATGTTTAGATACAAGGAGCCCGATTCTGATTCTGATGCCATTTCAGAATCAGAGCCCTTGTCTTCTTGCTGATTAAGGGTGTGGCTGTCAGGTAACGGAGATGGGATTTGGTACGCCTCATCCATGCTTCCCTCGGTGACAGACGATGGCACAGTGCTGCTTGTGCCACTGGCACTGCTACTCGGGGAGGGAGTTGCACCAGTATCACTTTGTGCACTACTTCCTGTCCCTTCCCTCAGAAACGTGCCCCTATTTATCTTAGTAGGGGTCTCCCTCCCCTGCCCTCTAGCTATGCGACCCCTCCTCATTTTTCTCACTTCTTGTGGCTCAGGCCAGGGAATGTATAATGTGATAGTAAAGAAAAGCACCAAGGAACTGTGCAAGTAAATGAGTGAGATGGACTCACACAACAGCAACACAACAAACAAGGAAATAGGAGCAAGGGGTTTGCCAATCCTGGCACCCAAGTCTCTCAATGCCCTGCACAGGGCAAGTGTAACAAAGAGAACTGTAACTTCTTCACAGTTGTAATTGGATTGTGTATGTAGACTGTGGTGGCAAGTAAATGAGTGAGATGGACTCACACAACAGCAGCACAACAAACAAGGAAATAGGAGCAAGGGGTTTGCCAATCCTGACACCCAAGTCTCTCTATGCCCTACACAGGGCAAGTGTAACAAAGAGAACTGTAACTTCTTCACAGTTGTAATTGGATTGTGTATGTAGACTGTGGTGACATGTAAATGAGTGAGATGGACTCACACAACAGCAGCACAACAAACAAGGTAATAGGAGCAAGGGGTTTGCCAATCCTGGCACCCAAGTCTCTCAATGCCCTGCACAGGGCAAGTGTAACAAAGAGAACTGTAACTTCTTCACCGTTGTAATTGGATTGTGTACGTAGACAGTAAGTAAATGAGTGAGATGGACTCACAACAGCAGCACAACAAACAAGGAAATAGGAGCAAGGGGTTTGCCAATCCTGGCACCCAAGTCTCTCAATGCCCTGCACAGGGCAAGTGTAACAAAGAGAACTGTAACTTCTTCACAGTTGTAATTGGATTGTGCATGTAGACTGTAAGTAAATGAGTGAGATGGACTCACAACAGCAGCACAACAAACAAGGAAATAGGATCAAGGGGTTTGCCAATCCTGGCACCCAAGTCTCTCTATGCCCTACACAGGGCAAGTGTAACAAAGAGAACTGTAACTTCTTCACAGTTGTAATTGGATTGTGTATGTAGACTGTGGTGGCAAGTAAATGAGTGAGATGGACTCATAACAGCAGCACAACAAACAAGGAAATAGGAGCAAGGGGTTTGCCAATCCTGGCACCCAAGTCTCTCTATGCCCTACACAGGGCAAGTGTAACAAAGAGAACTGTAACTTCTTCACAGTTGTAATTGGATTGTGTATGTAGACTGTGGTGGCAAGTAAATGAGTGAGATGGACTCACACAATAGCAACACAACAAACAAGGAAATAGGAGCAAGGGGTTTGCCAATCCTGGCACCCAAGTCTCTCAATGCCCTGCACAGGGCAAGTGTAACAAAGAGAACTATAACTTCTTCACAGTTGTAATTGGATTGTGTATGTAGACTGTAAGTAAATAAGTGAGATGGACTCACAACAACAGCACAACAAAACAAGGTAATAGGAGCAAGGGGTTTGCCAATCCTGGCACCCAAGTCTCTCTATGCCCTACACAGGGCAAGTGTAACAAAGAGAACTGTAACTTTTTCACAGTTGTAATTGGATTGTGTATGTAGACTGTGGGGGCAAGTAAATGAGTGAGATGGACTCACACAACAGCAACACAACAAACAAGGAAATAGGAGCAAGGGGTTTGCCAATCCTGGCACCCAAGTCTCTCAATGCCCTGCACAGGGCGAGTGTAATTAGGAGGAGAACTGTAACTTCTTCACAGTTGTAATTGGATTGTGTATGTAGACTGTGGTGGCAAGTAAATGAGTGAGATGGACTCACAAGTTACAGCAGCACAACAAACAAGGAAATAGGAGCAAGGCACAGCACAGGGCAAGTGTAACAAAGATAAATGTAACTTCTTCAAAAATGTAATTGTGTATGTAGACTTGTGGCAAACTGGCGAGTAAATGAGTGAGGTTGACTCACAAAAACAGCACAAAAACCAAGCTAGTAGAAGCAAGGAGTTTGCCAATCCTGGCAAACAAGTTTCACAATGCACAGGGCAAGTGTAATTAGGAGAACTGTAACTTAACGTCTTCACAGATGTAAGTTACAACTGCACAAAAACCAAGCTAATAGAAGCAAGGGGTTTGCAAAATCTGGCAGCACCCAACTTTCACAAATAATGCACAGTAACTAAGATGAATGTAACTTCTTCAAAGATGTAATTGAAAAAAAAGTTCTATAGAGGTGGCTGGGTGCCTGCCCTTCAACAAATGTTTGTTTGAGTGCCTGACTGCAAAAAAATGAATGAGGTGTTGGACAAGTGAAAGAATATCTATAAGTGTTAAGTAAAATGAAATTGTAAAATGTTCTACAGAGGAAGGTGCCCTAGCCTTGTTGCCAACAAATGTGTTTGAGAAATTTGAGTGCACTGGTTGACGAGGGAGACTCTGCCTACTCAGTCTGTACTCTGTATAATATTTTTAAAATAATTTAATCCACAGCCTCCAACCTCCCCTTCTAAGCACTAGTACTGGACCTTGGCTGTTGCTTGCCACTAGCTAATAAACTGTAGAATAGAAAATAAATGGAATAAAACTATAAGCTGCTACTAGGGTAGAATAGGGTTGCTGGATTCCCTTCCAAAACCCCAATCGCAACAGCAGCAAAAAAGCTGTAGGCGCAGGGTAAAAGGACCTTGGCCAAGTAAATGAACTTGGTGGGAAATTGGGATACAAAAGAAATGGTATGGTAGTGTAAAATAATATATTTTCAAAATAAATCCGCAGCACCTCCCCTCCCCTACCGCTCCCACTCAAATCTTCCCTCCCCCTTGAAGCAAATATAAGCAAATAAAAAAAGGAACTCTTCCTCAAAAATGCAGAAAACAAAAAAGAATAAACACTGCATTGCTATTCCCCACAGGGAATAAAAGAAATTATTATGTTTTGCAAATTAAAATCAATTCAATTCCCTCCCTGCCTAGCGAGACCGCAACCGCGACCGCGAAATCGAAACTAGACTGAGCGCAGCAATCCAGCCCTGACCACCCTCCACAAGATCCAAGCCCAGACTGTGACGGACTGGAACTGCCTCAGCTTTTTATGCCCTCTGGCACATCCAGAAGTGTCAGTCAAAACCTGTCCATGCGATTGGTGGAATGGCTCCGAAAATTTGCATGGTCCCGTCCCATGGCCAGCCCATCGTTGCGCAGGTGTAAAAAAATAAATTAAGAAAAAAATAAAATAAAATCAACGGAGACGTATTTTGGCAAGACAAACCCACTGCTGCTACTGTAAAAAGTAAAGAATTTAAAATAGGTAACTTTCGCATGTTTCTGTGGTGCTTTGGTGGGGTTTTGGGCAAGGATTTCAAAAAAAAAATATTGCGGTCGCCATTTTGGACCCGGAATTGGTTTTTTTTTTACTTTTAAAAACTTTTTTTCTGTGCTGCTTGGCATTGCGCGATCGCCGCGTGCAAGTAACGAGCACGACAAATCAGACCAAATTGTTCATTTGTCGGTTCGAGCTCGAATTCGGGCGGAGTAATTCTCGTTACCGTTTCCGTAGAGTAACGGATACGAGTAACGGAAACGGAAACGGGAATACCACTAAGTCGTGCCCATCTCTAATTGAGACTGTTGTCTACCTTACAAGCCTATTCAGGCTATTATTCATCTTATGAGCCTGTTTCAGACCAGGGTGACAAGACGTCCAAGTAACCTAAAAAATTGAGGACTCACAACAGGTTATTTTCAGACTGATGAAGCTGTTTGGATGAGCAGCGAAACATTTCAGTCTCTCAAGAAAAAGAACTCCAGTTGCATGACTCAACTTCCAGATAAACTCACCTAGATGACTGAGAATCTTCATGGACATATAGCATTCAATGAGGTTTTCTTAAAAGGAGACAGGGACAGAAGCAGCCCTCCATCTATGATGCTGTGGTTTGAGACTTTAAATTGATGCACATCATTCCATCATTGGCATCCTTCAGTCTCGAAAGACTATGGTATCATGCCTGGAGTAGAGATCCTAAAAACAGCACCTAGTGTGACTAAATAGACCAATTCGGGAATGGCAGTCTCTACCACACTGGGGGCAGATGTATTCTGTTTACTGCCTGGTCTTCGGCTTTCATTCTTTCCGTGCCTGCCTCTTTTCCTCTGCCTGTTGGACAAATGCCTCTTCAAATTTATGTAGACCATGCTGTATCTCTTGCCTCCAGACAGTGTGATCGAAGGTCAGGGGTTCCCAGCTGTTGAGGTCCATTCCCAAGGCCTTCAGGTCCCTCTTACAGATATCCTTATACCGCAGCTGTGGTCTCCCTCTGGGGCGCTTTCCCTTCATTAGTTCTCCATATAGAAGGTATTTTGGGATCCGACCGTCATCCATTCTCACAACGTGTCCAAGCCAGCGTAGGTGTCGCTGTTTCAATAAAGTGTACATGCTAGGAATTCCAGCTCGATTCAGGACTATGCTATTTGGAACTTTGTCGTGCCAGGTAATGTTGAATATTCGCCTAAGACAGCGCATATGGAAGGTATTAAGCTTTCTTTCCTGTTGACCATGGATGGTCCAAGACTCGCTGCAATACAAAAGTGTGCTCAGTACGCAAGCTTTATAGACCTGTATCTTTGTATGTTCTGTCAGCTTCTTATTGAGCCATACTCTCTTTGCTAGTCCTGAAAACATAGTTGCCGCTTTACCTATACGTTTATTCAGCTCAGACTCTAGTGAGAGTGTATCTGAGATAGTTGAGCCAAGATACACAAAGTCATGGGCAACTTCCAGTTCTTTTGCAGAAATTGTAATGCGAGGAGGAGAGTCCACATTCTGGCTCATTATTTGTGTTTTTTTCAGGCTGATTTCTAGCCCAAAATCTTTGCAAGCTTTACTAAAATGGCCCATGAGTTGTTGGAGATCTTCAGCAGAGTGAGCAGTAATGGCGGCGTCATCAGCAAAGAGGAGATCCCGCAAAACACTTCACCTGTACCTTAGACTTTGCTCTCAATCTAGAGAGGTTGAAGAGTTTTCCATCTGATCTGGTCTGGAGATAGATACCCTCTGTTGAAGTTCCAAAAGCATACTTCAGCATGGTAGCAAAGAAGATCCTAAACAAGGTTGGCGCAAGGACACAGCCCTGCTTCACGCCGCTTCAGATGTCGAAGGGATCTGACACCAGGCCATCGAAAACTACATTGCCCTTCATCTCCTCATGAAGAGACCTAATGATGTTAAGGAGCTTGGGTGGGCATCCAACCCGGAGGAGTATTTTAAAGAGTCCGTCCCTACTAACCATATCAAATGCCTTTGTGAGATCTATGAAGGCTGCAAAAAGTGGCTGTCCTTGTTCCCTGCATTTCTCCTGCAACTGCCTGAGGGAAAATATCATATCAGTAGTGGACCTGTTGGTTCGAAAGCCACACTGTGATTCTGGGTAGACTCTCTCTGCAAGTATCTGGAGCCTCTTCAGTATAACACGTGCAAACAGCTTCCCGACAACACTAAGAAGAGAGATACCACGATAGTTGTTACAGTCACTCCTGTCACCTTTGTTCTTATAAAGCGTAACAATATTAGCGTCCTTCATATCCTCTGGTACTCCTCCTTCCCTCCAGCAAAGGCAGAGGATTTCATACAGTTCAGTGGCAATGATCTCTTTGCAGCACTTCAGAACTTCAGCAGGGATGTTATCTTTCCCAGGTGCCTTGCCAGAGGCAAGTGAATCCAGGGCTACATTTAGTTCTTTTAGTGTTGGTTCATTGTCAAGCTCCTCCAAGACAGACAAGCACTCAATATTATTTAAGACTTCTTCGGTTATTGTGTTTTCTCTGGAATATAGTTCAGAGTAGTGCTGCACCCAGCGTGCCATCTGCTGCTCACGATCCTGGATGATCTCACCTGAAACAGTCTTTAAGGGCACAGTTTTCTTATGTATTGGCCCTAAGGCCTGTTTAATTCCGTCATACATCCCCTTGATGTTACCTGTATCAGCTGCCATCTGAATCTGAGAACACAGTTGCAGCCAGTAATCGTTAGCACATTTCCTGGCAGTCTGCTGGACTTTGTTATGAACAGCTCGCAGGGCCTGTAGGTTGTGCTCGCTGGGATAAGCTTTATATGCAGTCAAGGCTCTCCTCTTTTCCTCAATAGCTGGCATCAACTCTTCTGAGTGGGCTTCAAAGCAGTCTGCTGTCTTTCGAGTCTCCTTGCCGAATACTGATAAAGCAGTGTTATAAACAACATTCTTAAAATGTTCCCAGTGTTTAGATGCATTATCTTCAGCAGGGCCAGGAAGAGCTTCCTTGAGTACATGGGAGAATTCCTCCACTTTTTCTTGGTTATAGGTGTTACTGGTATTAGTTTTTGATCTTCTTTCCTTCTTCAGGTGGTGCAGTCTCTTTGTTTTCAGTTTTACTTTGCTGTACACCAGGGAGTGGTCTGTGTCACAGTCGGCACTCTGATAACTACGTGTGATTGTAACACTAGAAATGCTGGAGCGCCTGATGAGAATCAGGTCGAGCTGATGCCAGTGTTTCGATCTTGGATGTCTCCAAGAGACTTTGTGCTGGGGCTTTGTGTTAAAGAATGTATGGCTGATGCAGAGACCATAATAGCAGCAAAACTCCAGCAGGCGTTGGCCATTTTCATTCATCTTTCCAATGCCGAACTGACCTAGGCAGGTGGGCCAGGAGTTATAATCAGCTCCAACCCTGGCATTAAAGTCACCGAGGATAGCTATTGGTCTTTTCTCAGGGATTTTCTTGATAGTGGCAGCTAGATCATCATAGAATTTGTCTTTAAGTTCTGTTGGAGATGATAATGTTGGTGCGTATGCACTGATAAGTGTAACCAAACCTGCTGTAGAGTGTAGTTGCATGGACAGGATTCTCTCACTTCCTGCAGCAGGTGGGATAATGAGACCTAGTAAAGTATTTCTAACAGCAAAGCCAACCCCACATTCCCTGGTCTCGTTTGATGGTTTTCCCTGCCAGAAGAATGTAAAGTTCCTCTCCTTGACAGATCCAGAGTCAGGTAGCCTTGTCTCTTGGAGAGCAACAATGTCCATCTGCAGTCTGCACAGTTCCCTGTCGATGACAGCTGTCTTTCGTATAGTGTCCATTTCTTGGAGATAGTCTGAACAGCCAGGGTTCATTGTCCTAACATTCCATGTGCCCAACTTTAGGCTCGAGATTTTTTTATGTTTATTGCATGGTGCGGAGTCAACGGTTTGTTTGCTGGTTTCCATCCTGATCCGCCTACACCCAGGTAGCTGCCGCTTCCTGTGTTGTTTCCCCACTATTTGCTGTAAGTGGTTCTCTCCAGGGCACAAGGCCTGGGTAATTCAATATGGAGGTTAGGCTGTTACCCAGGCAGCAAAAACCCCCTCTCCACATAGCTGGAGTGGTCCAATGGAACGGCAAAGCCGATACGATTAGTTCCAGCTGCGTTGCAGGAGTTGCCAGAACATGATTGTATACAGTCATGAACTGTCTCCGGGATTCCGACTCCAGTTTTTTCCTCGAGGTTGACTCCTGAAGCCTTTTCTAATGATGGATATAGCTACAAGGCAGTGGAGGTTTGAAAGAGTTTCCTTCTCCTAAAAGTGGTTCTTCCGCTTTTTCTGCCGTTGGGGCAATGAGAGCCCTCTTCCGCCTTCAAAACCGTTGACCGTCCTCTCCTGTAACCCCAGATGGGGGCCCTTACAAGGTACTACCAGCCGGGCCAGCTGGACCAAGGTTTTTTAAGGAGGTATTACTCCTCCAGTTTTCTTCTTGTTCCTTGGAATCCTGCCCCAGGTTGCCCATTCCCCTAAGAGCAAGTTCTACAAAGTCCCTGTAAGTGTGGAATATGCCCTCCTATTTGTTTTTCCTATTTTCCAAGTTCTGCTTCTTGGTATAAAAAGAGTAAAATAAAATAAAATAAAATAAGATGTTCTGTGCGCCTAACGGTGCGCTCTCCTGGCAGCCCCCTGTGCTGTTTCCCCTTGGACCCTGTGCTAAAAGAAAGCAAAAGGGAGGAGCAAAGGCTTGCCCAGGGCAGAGAATGGCCAAAGCATGCAGCTCCCAAGAACAAAGAAAGGCAGAAGTAAACGATCACCCAAGGCTGAAAAGTTCACCTCAATTTAAGCAGTCTTCTCAAAGATCCCTGCTTGTTTATTCCTTCTGTTCCCCCTGTAGGAAAAGCTCCTGGCAGCCCCCTGTGCTGTTTCCCCTTGGACCCTGTGCTAAAAGAAAGCAAAAGGGAGGAGCAAAGGCTTGCCCAGGGCAGAGAATGGCCAAAGCATGCAGCTCCCAAGAACAAAGAAAGGCAGAAGTAAACGATCACCCAAGGCTGAAAAGTTCACCTCAATTTAGGCAGTCTTCTCAAAGATCCCTGCTTGTTTATTCCTTCTGTTCCCCCTGTAGGAAAAGCTCCTGGCAGCCCCCTGTGCTGTTTCCCCTTGGACCATGTGCTAAAAGAAAGCAAAAGGGAGGAGCAAAGGCTTGCCCAGGGCAGAGAATGGCCAAAGCATGCAGCTCCCAAGAACAAAGAAAGGCAGAAGTAAACGATCACCCAAGGCTGAAAAGTTCACCTCAATTTAGGCAGTCTTCTCAAAGATCCCTGCTTGTTTATTCCTTCTGTTCCCCCTGTAGGAAAAGCTCCTGGCAGCCCCCTGTGCTGTTTCCCCTTGGACCCTGTGCTAAAAGAAAGCAAAAGGGAGGAGCAAAGGCTTGCCCAGGGCAGAGAATGGCCAAAGCATGCAGCTCCCAAGAACAAAGAAAGGCAGAAGTAAATGATCACCCAAGGCTGAAAAGTTCACCTCAATTTAGGCAGTCTTCTCAAAGATCCCTGCTTGTTTATTCCTTCTGTTCCCCCCCTGTAGGAAAAGCTCCTGGCAGCCCCCTGTGCTGTTTCCCCTTGGACCCTGTGCTAAAAGAAAGCAAAAGGGAGGAGCAAAGGCTTGCCCAGGGCAGAGAATGGCCAAAGCATGCAGCTCCCAAGAACAAAGAAAGGCAGAAGTAAACGATCACCCAAGGCTGAAAAGTTCACCTCAATTTAGGCAGTCTTCTCAAAGATCCCTGCTTGTTTATTCCTTCTGTTCCCCCTGTAGGAAAAGCTCCTGGCAGCCTCCTGTGCTGTTTCCCCTTGGACCCTGTGCTAAAAGAAAGCAAAAGGGAGGAGCAAAGGCTTGCCCAGGGCAGAGAATGGCCGAAGCATGCAGCTCCCAAGAACAAAGAAAGGCATAAATATAAAGGCCTTTCTTTGCCTGCTGGCCCAGAGATGTCAGAGAGGACAGTCTGAAAACAATATTACAACATCAGCTGATTACACTCTTAAGTGCTGCTTCTTTTACACAATAAACAATAACTGAATTCCAGCAGCAGCAGGAACAAGTGAGAAAGGACCTGATCCTGCCACCCTGGCAAGTGCAGTGTTCTGAAGAGAAAGGATGCTAAATGTCAATGTACAGTAGCACCCCCCTGTCTGCTGATTCGCCATCCGCTGATTCAGTTATCTGTGGATGGCAAGCAGCAGTGCCAGGCCAGCAGCACTCACCTGGGATATTGGTGGCATTGAAGAAAGTGGCATCGGTAGCAGCGGCAGTGGAGAAAGCTGCTGCACAGCCTGGAACAGCCTGCCCGCCTGCAGGAGAGGTGCGGGTGTCGCCAGAGGAAGTGGCCGTCAGGCTGAGAAGACTCTGCTCACCAGCCTGCCCACCTGCAGGAGAGGCATGGGTGGTGCCAGAGGAAGCAGCCGTGCGGCTGAGAAGACTCTGCTTGCCCGCCCGCCCACCTGCAGGAGAGGTGCGGGTGGCAGTGGAAGAAGCGGCCGTACAGCCTGGAAGACCCCACTCACCCACCTGCCCACCTACAAGAGAGGCACAGGTGGCAGCAGAGGAAGCAGCCACGCAGCCCGGAAGACTCTGCTTGCCTGCCTGCAAGTTTGGCAGTGGCAATGGAGGAGGAGGCAGCTGTGGGGCCTGGGAGAGCCAGCCCGCCTGCAAGGTCAGCAGAGGTCCATGACAGGGTTCCCCAGGCTGCTGGAGGGCTCTTCTTCTGGTTTTACCCCTGGAATCCCCTGATAAGAGTGTTTGCTCTTATCCGCGGGGCACAGTAACCAATCCCCTGTGGATACGGGGATCCTACTATAGTGGTTCTCTTCAGTTTTCTATGTGCATGTTAGGCAGTCCCCCCCCCCTTTCAACATATGTACAAGATGTCTTCGACATTTATGACTAATGCACATATCTTCACTAGTCAACAGATAGTAAACTTCTTGAAAATGGTGCTTTCTAGTTTTTCCTATTTTGGTGAACTGGAAAGTTTTCAGAAGACCTTTGTCATATCTGCACATATTAAACACATTAGCTGATCTCACTGTGAATTTTGGATTCGACTAAAATAGGGGAAAGAGTCTAATTATCCCTTTAGGTACCAAGGAAGAGCTAGGTTTTGTACAGTTATGATGCACGATATGCATTTTGTGAGACGCACAACTTTATTAGTTTTTACGTGCTGTTAGACGTTTCCAAAGCTTTGCCTATATCTATTGTCACACCTTTTTAAATGTAGCAGAGATACACAATCCTTTTAACTCTTCCGTGTTGCAATAACAGGTGATCTCTGACATTATCATCAGTTTTTTTACTGAGTAACTTGGAAATGTCAGTCTGAGGGATTGCTTGCCTTGGTTTCCAACTTCTCACATTAAGGTGCAGTCTTACTCAGCATGATGGCATGACCTTAGGAAAGGAGAAGTGGATTGACTGACTGTAATAGGTACTGCTGATCGATCAATCACCCATGCATTTACACCAGGCCCCATAGTAAATCTTTAAGCAATTGATCCAAGACAGTAAAGAACACTATCAATTCTAAGTTGTATAAGCTTAACAGTTCACATTAACAAATTTGTATCTTAATGTGCTGTATTAGATAAAATGAATCTTTTCTTCATTTTATCTAATGCACCAACAGATTTCTACCCCTCTTGTCCACCCCAAGCCCCCCCTAATGTGACAGGAGCAATAAGAATAATAGCAGAACAAAAAACAATCCACATTTTTGTTGCTGCTGCTGCTGCTGCTGAATGTTGTTGTTACTGCTGCTGCTATTATTATTATTATTATTATTATTATTATTATTATTATTATTATTATTATTATTATTATTATTATTATTATTATTATTATTAAAGTGGTGGTGGTGGTACTGGTGGTGGTGGTGGTGGTACAGGTACATAAAAGGCTTCCCTAACACCTTGACATCAGAAATATCAATTTTGGGTAAAGAGCATGGGTGGAAAGGGTGCAAAAAAAAATTGGGATTGACCACTAGCTTCTGTCTAACAGTGCTCTCTGTTCAGCAGGCAGGAGACTTGCAGAACATGAAACTGCAGCTAAGCCTACATAACATGTACACCTGTGCCACAAACTCTGGCTGTACATTATTGAAGAATTCCCCAACATCTTGTCAATACATCAAGAAACTAAGGAGTCTCATTGAGGTAAATAGGGCTTACCTCTGGGCACAATGGCAGGTCTCAGGCTTCAGCTTTACCTCAGGTTTAAACTGTCTTTGACCAAATAAAGAGAAGCACAGGAACCACAAAGAAAGATGCAGCCAGGGTAGGTAGAGAGAAAGATAAGCCAAAAAAAGGTGGAAGGAAGAGAGGCAGTACAGAGAGAAGAGCCACAAACAGGGAAGGGAAGGAGGAAGATGGACAGACAGAGAAAAGAGAAGCAAAAAGAAAATGAGAAAGTGAAAAAGAAAGAGAAAGAGAAAGAGAAAGGCAGTTACTTCACATCCTTCTTTGTTCCGTGACTAGTTTTGTACCATGACAGCGTTGGTCGCGATCACGTGGTTTTTGTCCCTGTTTCAGTGTTCCCATGGTCATGATAACTTGTCTTGTGTCAAGTGTTAGCTCACGGTCTTGTACCGTGACAAACAATGAATTTGTCTAGCTTATTTTTCCGTTTGGGAGGGGGGGGCTTAAAAATTATTTTTTGATATTTCACTTCTGAAAAGTCAAAATAAAAAAACAAAACTGGACACAGTTTTCTGAGAGAAATGAATGTTTTGTTGCATGACAGTCATTAGTACACCGTGTCTTGTCTCAGAACAGAAAGTGGGAACAAACAATAGAGGATGTGCTGAAAAAGATTGCAACTTGGTTTGCATTCAAGAAGATACATGTGTTTCCATGGAGAACTGTAGATGAAGAGGATCTTATCAGATATCTTAAACTGTCCTTTGCCTGTTCTGATGCCCCTTCCTTTTCATATATCCCTCTCTTGTCCCTCCAAGGAGGAGGCCTCTATTCTCTAGAAATGAAAAGGGCAGCCATGGCTCCTGACTAGAGATGGGCGCAAACCACCACTTGATGCTACAGCCCCTGCTTTTCATCTTGCAGCCAGTCATCTGGAGAAACCTGGTAATTATGTCAGGATGCTGTTTATTAACTATAGCTTTGGCCCGCCCCCGAAGACTCATGGACCCTTCTCGGTTCCAGGAGGCCTTCGGGGCGTTTCCTGGAGAACTGACTGGCGCGCCGGCCGAGGTTGTGGCCAACCATTGGTTTGAAACAGCTGCCCATACCATCGACCGGATTGCACCTAAGCGTCTTCTCCGGTGCCGAGCTCGGCCCTCGCCGTGGTTCACGACTGAGCTCCGAGCAATGAAGCAGTTGAGGAGAAGACTAGAGCGCAGCTGGAGAAGAACCCGGATGGTTATTAATAAGGCTGCTGTTGTTTCCCAGACTAGGCGCTATACCAACGCGATCAGGGAGGCTCAAAGATCTTTTTTCTCCCTGAGAATTGGTGAGGCCTCTAACCGCCAGGCGGAGCTTTTCCGGGTGGTTCGGGACCTCACCAATCCTAGTCTGGCTAGGCCTCCTCCTACTGATTTCAGTAGTGAGAATTTTGCAGCCTTTTTTCGTACTAAAATTGAGGCCATCCGGACTGGCTTCGACTCCGGTTGCAGTAGCACTGCCCCGGCACCCCCAGTTGCTGGTCCGCCTTCGTCGCCTCGGTTGGATGCGCTTGGGCCTGTTTCTGCTGTCGAGGCCTCCAAGGCTATGGCTCACTGCCGGCCGGCATCCACTCCTTTCGACCCCTGCCCTGCTTGGCTTATTAAAGCTGCCAGCGGGACTATGGCCGAATGGGCTTCGGTTATCGCCACCGCCTCCTTCAGCGAGGGGTTTTTTCCCTCTCATCTGAAGAAGACGGTGGTAAAGCCCATTCTTAAAAAACCAGGCCTTTCCCAGGACGATTTAACCAACTATCGCCCAATTGCTAACGTCCCGTTTATGGGCAAGGTGATCGAGAGGGTGGCGGCGGTTCGGTTGCAGTCATACCTGGAGGATCGGCAGTGCCTCAATCCTTGCCAGTCCGGGTTCAGGCCTCGTCGGGGGACCGAAACAGCTTTGGTCGCGCTGCAAGATGACCTAATCCGGGCGGCCGACAGGGGTTGCTCTACCCTGTTGGTTCTCCTGGATTTGTCAGCAGCCTTTGATACTGTCGACCACGGTATCCTGTTGGATCGGCTCTCTGAGGTTGGAATCGGAGGCACTGCTCGCAGTTGGCTCCGATCCTTCCTGGAGGGCCGTCCACAGTACGTTCTGCATGGGGGGGAGTTGTCGGCCCCTTGGATACTCCCTTGTGGGGTTCCACAGGGGCCGTCGCTGTCCCCTATGCTGTTTAACATCTACGTGAGGCAGCTGGCTGGGGTCATTAGGAGATTTGGAGTCTGCTGTCACCAGTACGCTGATGACACGCAGCTCTATCTCTCCTTTTCCACCTCTGCAGTGGAAGCTGTGAAGATCCTTGACGAATGCCTGGATGCCGTCCTGGCCTGGACCGGGGCGAACAGGCTTAAGCTCAACCCTGAGAAGACGGAGGTCATGTTCTTTGAGAGCTCACCATCGGGGTATGGTGGCCCTCTTCCACATCTGGGGGGGGTTCCCTCCAGCCAGTGGAGAGGGTGCAGAATCTGGGCGTGGTCCTGGACCCGGCGCTCACCATGGAGGCTCAGGTGGCATCGGTGACCAGGGCTGCCTATTACCATCTTCGCCAGATCGCTCAGATCCGCCCGTACCTCGATGTTGACTCTCTGAGAACAGTGGTTCAAGCACTGGTGATCTCGAGGCTGGACTACTGCAACGCCCTCTACATGGGGTTGCCCTTGACTCTTCTCCGGCGTCTGCAGCGGTTACAGAATGTGGCGGCCAGGCTGGTGGCTGGTGTGCGTCGTTATGACCACATCACCCCAGTCCTGGCTCGCCTGCATTGGCTGCCCATTGCGGCCCGGAGTAGATTCAAGGTCTTGGTTTTAGTTTATAAAACCCTCCATGGCTTGGGACCGGACTACCTGACAGAGCGTATCGTCCAATGATCCACCTCGGCCCGTCCAGTTCGGCAGGTGCGAGCGCACTCGCTCCGGGTTGCCACCCCTCGAGAGGCCCGGAAGGCGGTTACCCGGAACCAGGCCTTCTCTGTGGCAGCCCCTTCCATATGGAACTCCATCCCTAGTGAAGTGCGCTCTGCAGAGTCCCTGCAGGCCTTTCGAAAAATGTTAAAAACCTTTTTATTTCAAGAGGCCTTTGGCGAATCTTAATTTTTTTCCCCCGCCATCGCTTTTACATTATTGCTGATTATCGGTGTCTCCAATTTTAACTGTTAGGATTCACGCTTTGGCGTGCTGGGATGCATTAGGAGGCACTAGGACTTTTATCTTATATTTGCTTATATTGTTTTATCTGATGTTGCTATTGGACTGTTATACTTCTATTTTTGTTTGCTAGCGCTCCAACGCTTTTGTTCGCCGCTTAGAGTCCTACTTTAGGAGATAAGCGGGATACAAATATAATAATAAATAAATAAATAGCTCCGCTTTTAATACCATCCTTCTGAGCATCCTTATTAAAAAGCTGACTTGGACCTTTCTTCTAGCATCTGTGACTGGATTAAAGACTTTCTGAGGGATCGGTCTCAAACAGTGAGGATCAGGCCTGTCACATCTACCTCGTTGAAGCTTAGCACTGGCTCCCCACAGGGCTGTGTGCTTAGTCCCTACCTGTATTCATTGTATACTTATGACTGTGTAGCATCTGACCCATCCACTGCAATCATCAAGTTTGCAGATGACACTACCATAATGGGTCTTATAACAGGTGGAGATGAATCAGTATATAGGGGGGAGGTCCTAAAATTATCCTCATGGTGCCTAGAAAATAATTTGCACCTAAATATCAGCAAAACTAAGGAGATGGTGTTGGACTTCCAGAGGAAAAGAGAGGAACCTGCTCCACTGAACATCATGGGAGGCCGGGTGGAGAGAGTCTCCTCCTTCAAATTCCTGGGAGTTCATTTTAGTGAAGATCTTACCTGGAAAATTAATACAACCCATGTGGCCAAGAAGGCTCAACAGAGACTCCATTTCCTCAGGCTTTTGCAGAAGAACAATGTGAAACAACAATTGATGACTTCCTTCTATCGTTCTACAATAGAAAGTGTCCTTACGTACTGCATTACAGTCTGGTATGCTGGTTTGACAGCTGCGGACAGAAAGACTTTACAGAGGGTAGTGAACACAGCGCAAAACATCATGGGCTGTCCCCTGAGTCCACTGAATGATATCGCCAGGGACCGCTGTCTTAGGAGAGCAAGGAAAATCATCAGGGATGGCTCATACCCCGGTCAGCACTTCTTTACTCTCCTACCCTCGGGATACAGAAGTATAGCAAGCTGTACCAACAGGCTAAAAAACAGTTTTTATCCGTGGGCTGTTCGACTGTTAAATGGGACGTGACAACTCGTGATAGACTCGTGGGGCTGGCAAGTTGTGCAGCAAGCACACAGTGTGATATCAGATTGAATGGCTTTTTAGTGGGATGGTGTTGGGGGGGAGGGAGGGAGCTCAGCCAATTTCATTGTACACTGATTGTACAATGACAATAAAGGTTGTTGTTGTTGTTGTTGTTGTTGTTGTTGTTGTTGTTGTTGTTGTTGTTGTTGTTGTTGTTGTTGTTGTGCCAGTTTGTCCTTCAGATGAACAAGTGCTTGGCACTTCCCAGCTCTGGCAATTACCCATTTTCAAAGTCAGTGCCTGCATGAGGCAGGACATGGGAGCATGGGCAACCCACTAACGAGGCAGGGCTGGTAAGTGTTGAAGACCTGATTTTCTGGAGGGTAAACTGGCACAAACTACTGTACTGGCAGTTCGTGCCCTTCTCTAGTCCTGAAATCTTCAACTCAATGAAACAGATCTAGGGGTGTGGTGGCTCAGCAGACTAAGGTCTGCAACTCAGCAGTTTGAATCCCAGATGCCACACAGCAGAGCAAGCTCCCGCTGGTAACCCCAGCTCCTGCCAACCTAACAGTTCAAAAGCATGTAAATACAAGTAGATAAATAGGTAGCACCATTAAAAAGTGGGAAGGTAAAACAGTGTTTCCTTGCAGCCATGCCGACCATGTGGCTATGGACTTGCACAACACTGGCTCTTTCGGCTTGAATACAGAGATGAGCACTGCCCTTAGAGTTGGACACAACTAGCATGCATGTGTGGGGGAACCTTTACCTTTACCTAGGACTTCAAACACTTTTCCTATTCTATCTGTATTTCTTTAATGAACATAAGCTTTCTTATTTTCTCTAAAAGAAGTCTGGATATTATTTCTTCACAACAACTCCAAGTTTCAAGGGCTGAATCCACAAGCTAACATTGATATTGTACCTCTATATGCATACTCTCCAGCAGAGAGAATGGGTAAGTTGTGGAGAGGGAAGAAGAGGAGCCCGCATTTAGGGTGGTGTGGGGAAGAGGACTGATTCAGTATTATCCACACATTGGGGGGGGAGTGTGCTTATATACTCAAAGGTGTTATTGCTGCAGTAAGGCTGAAATCCTGATTTACTCTCTTACCCAGATCAGGACTTCCATTCACGGATGCCCAAAGTCCATAAAATGAAATCTGAAGTTAAAGTCATCTTACATTATGCACACTTGTACTCAGATGAAGGCCCAGAGCACACATACAGTACATATGATTGCTCATATCTGCCCCTGTGATTTATTGATTTAAAGCAGAAGCTGATAACAAGTCAGACACCCATACTTGAACAGGCAAGCAATAAATTGGTGAGATACTCTTGGGTGGAATATGCATGTTGAGAAGCAGTTCTGCAACTGTTGTCATTCTCTTGTGAGTCAATTAAGGCCCCCCCATTTTCTAGATGGATTAAAACCATCCTGTTTTTCTGGCAAAATGCCTACAGTACTATGATAACTTTGTATTGGCTATCACAGCACACATTTTAATGGTAATGCTTCCTCTGTCATAATCTCCTCTAAGCATCTGTCCGCTCCACATCGGAAGGCTATGCTACATTTAAAAACTGTTGTGAGCATTAATCCTAGTTGTTCACAGCTCAGTTGTGTAGGCAGCCATATTTACACAAGGTAGCCCAGCCTGGGAGTGGAAAAACAATCTCCAATTAACAAAGATAACTGTACTGTAAAAAGTGAAATATGAGAGCAGTGGAGATAAAGGGAAACAAAAGAGTCAAATACAGAGAGGAAACCCACACCAAAATGTAATATTTAGAAGGAAACAAATGGGGAAAGGAACCTGCCTACCTCTGGAGGGGAAGAAGATTGAAAGGGAAACAAATGAAACCATGACAAAATGAAATGAAACAAAAAATCTGGCACTGAGCAGTGCCAAAGAATTTGAAGGGCTTGCATGAAATAAATATCTGAAAAGCCTAATTAAATCCAACTGCTTTTGAGTTGAATTGGAAAGTCGCTCTAATTTTGTTTGTTTGTTTTAATATAGGAAACTGAATTGGGAAAATAATGAGCCTTAAAGCTAAAATAAACATTTTTTTTAATGAAGAGAGGGCTTTGAATATTACTGCAACTCTGCCGTTACAGATTTAGACCCTTCCTCTTCTTCCTCAAGTTGGCTAGCTGGAAAATATATGGAAACAAATATGGGTTTTAAAGGGCAGTATGATACATTTTAGTCATATTCTCAAAAGAATCTGACTTTTCCATAATCTTTTAAGGCCCAAGCATCCAATTCTAAGCTTAATATTGCATATTCAATTCAGTCATTTCATTTATTAGGTTTATACCCTACCCATCTGGCCGTGAAGCCACTCGATGTACTTAGCCTTTACCAAAAATCAAAGCATTCTCCTCCACGTTTGTGGTATGGTATGTTTATAAATGTTGCTTTGGGGATCCACTCTGCCCCATTATGAAAAGGTTGACCTTCTGGATTAATTTCCCACCAGGTGTAATTCACACGTGGCTGAATTTTATATTGGAAAAAATGGTGGAAATTTGTTTGATTATTTTAAAAAAATCCAAAATGTTGTTTTTAGTTTTTATAGAATAGTATTTTAATGATATAAGCTGTATTTTAAAGAAAAAAATCAGTACAGTAGACCCAAAGTGAATTCTAGTCCATGCGGTGGGCCTGTGCTGGGCCTCTGGAGCTTGCCCCATCTGCGATATACCAGGATCACAGTATGGGAAGCACGATGTGGTGGGAGACTACTGTACAGTAGGACTTCCATATCCACTGGTTCATTATCCACTGATTCAGCTATTCACGGTTGGCAGAGGGGAAAAAATTAAATAATTCAGCAGCCACAAAGCAAGCTGTTGTCACAAACAGTAGCTGTAAAGCGAGCTATTGTCACAGATAGCATTTGTAAAGCAGGCTACTGTCACAAACAGCAGCCATAAAGCAAGCTACTGTCTCAAAATAGCAGTCATAAAGTAAGCTACTGTCAGGAAACAGCAGTTGGGGGGTGGGTGGGCAGGCATTCTCTCTTATCCATGGATTTCATTATCCACAGGAAGGCCTGGAACCAATCCCCAGTGAATACTGGGGTCCTACTGTAGTGTACCTTTTTAAGAAGAAATATTTTCAATCAGTCAGTTAGTCATTCAGTCAGTCAGGATGGGCAATTTGTGGCCCTCCAGGCATTTCTAGACTGCAGCTCCCATCTGCCGAGCATAACCTAGCCAAGAACACTAGGCGCTGCTGGCCAATAACATCTAGAGCAGTGGTTCTCAACCTGTGGGTCCCCAGATGTTCCTGGACTGCAATTCCCAGAAACCCCTTCCAGCACAGCAAGTGGTGGAGGCTTCTGGGAGTTGCAGTCCAGGAACATCTGGGGACCCACAGGTTGAGAACCACTGATCTAGAGGGTGACAAATTGCTCACCTCAATGTAGACCAATTGTTCCGAACCTTGGGTGTTGCAGTCATGATGCAACACAGTGATTGGGTTGAAGCAGAATGCTCTGAGTCCGCTCTAAACAAGGCTGGGTCATAAATCTTTGACAGTAGGGAAAAGAGAGGAAGGGTCTTTTTGGTCACGTCACTTCCAGACCTGTGGGCACCCTCCCCCACCTAATCTCTGAGTGCCAGAGCCTGTTTCCCCCTGCGGCTTCCTCTCAAGTCATCCCACTGCAGACTGCCTTTGTCTTTGCTCGGGGTCATCTAGAGTTCGCTATGGTCCTGGCTTCCACTCTGGGTCCCTGCTCTGCTGTGGATGTGGATGTACGTCCAGGGGCTAATGACTTCCTCAGCACTGCTAGCTCCCTTGGGGTTTCAGGCTGCCTGAGCCTCAGAGTGGGCTTCCTACACTTAGGTCCATAGATGTTCTTAAACTGTAACTCCCAGAAGTCTTCACCCCTAGCAGTTCTGGCTAAAATTTCTGGGAGTTGTAGTCCAAGAACATCTGGGAGGTCACGGTTGGGAACCCCTGATGTAGAGGATAATAGGAGATATATGTCTAGGTGATTTATAGGGAGCTGAAGGTTTAAGCCTTTAAAAATCACCCCATTCCTTTCTTTTTGTATTTTTCTTTTCTTTTCCCCCTTTCCTTTCTCTTTGTTTTCTTTAATTTTCTGTAATTAAACATCACAGCTGCTGCTTTGTCCAAAGCATTCAACATTCAGCCTGCCATTTACAAAACTAAAACAATCATCTGATTTATTCTAGAGCTGCTTTAAGGCTTACACAGCTGAAGTAGGAAATATTCTATGCTTAAAAGACACTTTTACTACCATAGTGTTACTAGTTATGATGCTATATGTTTTGTTTCCAGTCTCAAAAACTTAACTAACCAACAACAGCTCAATTTGAATTTTTAAAATATGCCTGAATTTTACAATCAAATGAGGAGTGATCTGATTTGCCCCCTGCTGCCTACAAGTCAAGATTGCTCAGCTGTTCTTGTACTGCCTGTCAGACCAGAGTTCCCATGATATAGCAACTCAGGTTGGCAATTTCTTCCTGGATGCAAAACATAAAAAGGATGTATTACTTGCAGATGCCTGAATATTGTATGTGCTCCATGTTTTTTTCTTCTTTTTATTCATTTTTCTCTTTTATATTAACCAACTTTGCATATTAATATAGGCCATATGACCTCAACAACCATTATTTTTTAAACTTAAGTTAAGTAAGTTAATCAATGGGGTGGGGAAACAATGGCTTTTCATCTATAGTTTTGAAAGGCTTATAGCCTGTCGCCTCAAGTGGATGAACCGGGGTGGGGATGTTCACATCTCTTGCAGGTCACCGTTGGCCCTTTCAATCAAATATGCTTTTAAAAGCTTTAGACTGGTTCCAACCTCTGCAACGGCAAGAAACTTGGCTTGTCCGTTTAATGAATATCCAATCAGCTAGTGGTGGCATATATGGGGACTTTGGGGTCAAATCAAGGTCAAACTAGCTATGTGGGCAATATGACAACTGTGCCCCTTTCTTTCTCACTGGATTTTCTTTTCTTCTGTTTTCTGTTTGCCCTTTGCCTTCTCCCCAGTGATCATTCAGAGTTTTCCTCTTCTAACTCTCCTCCTCCAACATATCAAGCTGCAGGAACTCAAGAATGTGTATGAATCTGAGCATCACACATAGAGGAGGGCGACAAGGATGGTTGAGGGTCTGGAGGAAACGTCTTATGAGGAACGGCTTAGGGAACTGGGAATGTTTAGCCTCTCTAAAAGAAGGCTGGGGGGTATGATAGCTATGTTTAAATATTTGAAAGGATGTCATATTGAAGAGGGAACACGTTTGTTTTCTATGGCTTCAGAGACTAGGACTCGGGGCAATGGTTTCAAACTACAGGAAAAGAGATTCCATTTGAACATCAGGAAGAACTTCATGACAGTTAGAGCTGTTTGGCAGTGGAATATGCTGCCACAAAGGGTGGTGGAGTTTCCTTCCTTGGAGGTTTTTAAGCAAAGGCTGGATGGCCATCTGTTTGGCATCCTGTGATGGGGGTTCCTGCATGGCAGGGGGTTGGACTAGATGGCCCTTGAGGTCTCTTCCAACTCTATGATTCTATGATTCTATGATTCTATGAACAGGCATAATTCACAAGAACTGTGGTTCTCTCTCTCTCTCACACACACACACACATACACACACAGAGAGAGGGGGGAGGGGGAGTCAAGAACAAATAAGATCCATTAAGTGATGGGGACCTGGAAAGTATGTGCAGTGTTTGTTGCCATATACACGTGGCATGTGCAAACTGGTTGCACTGTCGGGAAGGCCAAGCGGTCAGTCTTGGAAGCCAAAATTCAGGTTGTTAGGTAGAAGATAGAAGTCCCGAGCTTCCAAGGTAGCATTTTCAGAAGTGCTACCTGTTCCTCGTGCAGGACCTGCAAGGCAGGCAGAACTCAGGAGCCTCAATGCGTGGATGAGGCGATGGTGTCGAGAGGAGGGCTTTAGATTTGTCAGGAACTGGAGAACATTTTGGGACAAGCCAAACCTGTTCAGGAGGGATGGGTTGCACTTGAATCATGATGGGACCAGATTGCTGGCACTCAACCTCAAAAAGGCAGCAGAGCAGCTTTTAAACTGATAACTGGGGGAAAGCCGACAGGAGCTGAGTGGCATCCGGTTCGGAACACCTCATCCTCGGGGAATGAGGTTGGAGAGGGTAGAGAATCACATAGAGAAGACATAGCAGGTATTAGCACTGGGAGAATAACGGAATGTGACAGTTTGTCTACTGAAAATAAAAGCTGTCGGGGAAAAAGAACAAGGCAGCAGCTGTTGTTGCGGGACCCACTGTACAGGTGCTTCTACACCAATGCTCGAAGCCTCCAAGCAAAGATGGGAGAACTTGAACATATGGCAGCTAGGGATAACATAGATATAATAACCATAACAGAAACCTGGTGGAATGAGGAGAACCAGTGGGATACAGCAATCCCAGGCTATAAACTCTATAGAAGGGATAGAGAGGGGTGGGTTGGAGGAGGAGTGGCCATCTATGTCAAAGAAGGGGTAAAATCCAGCAGAATGGAGATGGACAGAGGGTCTGACTCCACCATAGAATCACTTTGGGTTAAACTACCAGGTCCAAGGAGTGATGTGATAGTTGGAGTATTCTATCGTCCACCAGATCAAAAACTTGAGGGGGAACTTGAAATGAGGAGAGAAATCATGGAGGTGGCTAAGAGGGATAGAATAGTAATCATGGGGGACTTCAATTATCCCCACATTGACTGGGTCAATGTGAGCTCCGGGCAAGAAAGAGAAACCGGGTTTCTCGACTTGCTGAATGACTGTGCCTTAGAGCAACTTGTCATGGAGCCCACCCGAGAACAGGCAACTCTGGATCTAATACTGTGCGATATTCAGGACCTGGTCAGGGATGTGAATGTCACTGAGCCTCTGGGGAACAGTGACCATGCTGCAATTTCCTTTGCCATGCATGTCGGAGGAAGAGTGTCAACCAAATCAGACATAAAACCCTTGATTTTCGAAGGGCAAACTTCCCTCAGATGAGGAAACTAGTTAGAGAGAAACTGAAGGGGAAGGTTAGAAGAATCCAATCTCTTCAGAGTGCATGGAGCCTGTTTAAAACAACAATAATAGAGGCCCAGCACAAGTGCATACCACAAAGAAAGAAGAGCTCATTTAAATCCAAGAGGACACCGGCATGGTTAACGAGTGGAGTTAGAGAGGCTCTAAAGCACAAGGAGAGGTCTTTCTGTAAATGGAAATCCTCCCCAAATGAGGAAAATAAAAAGGAACACAAACTCTGGCAAAAGAAATGTAAGAAGATGATAAGGGAAGCAAAGAAAGATTTTGAGGAACACATGGCTAGCAATATAAAGGGTAATAATAAAAGCTTCTTTAAATATGTTAGAAGTAGAAAACCTGCCAGAGAACCAGTTGGCCCTCTGGATGGTGAGGGAGGAAAAGGGGAGGTTAAGGAGGACTTGGACATTGCAGAGAAATTGAATGAGTTATTTGCGTCTGTCTTCACGACAGAGGACCTTGAGCGGATTCCGCTGCCTGAGCCGCCCCTCTTGACTAAAGTATTAAATCAAATACAGGTCAAAAGAGAGGAGGTTTTAGGACTAATTGATAAATTGAGGATTAACAAGTCACCGGGCCCAGATGGAATCCACCCAAGGGTTATTAGGGAACTGAGAAACAAAATTGCAGATCTCTTAACGGTTATATGCAACTTTTCTCTTAAAACGGCCACAGTGCCGGAGGACTGGAGGATAGCAGATGTCACACCAATTTTTAAAAAAGGAAGGAGGGGGGACCCGGGAAACTACAGGCCAGTTAGCCTTACATCTGTCCCAGGGAAGATGGTGGAAAGCCTCATCCAAGAGAAAATCTTAAAACACATAAAAGAACAAACCTTGCTGAGAGAAAATCAGCGTGGTTTCTGTAAGGGTAAATCTTGTCTGACAAACCTTTTAGAATTTTTTGAAAAGGTCAACAGGCACGTGGATTTGGGTGAACCGGTGGATATAGTCTATCTGGATTTTGAAAAGGCATTTGACACAGTCCCTCACCATATGCTGCTGAGAAAATTGCACAGTCAGGGGATACGAGGGCAGGTCCTCTTATGGATTGAGAACTGGTTGAGATCCCGGAAACAAAGAGTAGGTGTCAATGGGAAATTTTCACAATGGAGAGAGGTGAAAAGCGGTGTGCCCCAGGGCTCTGTCCTGGGACTGGTGCTTTTCAATCTGTTCATAAATGATCTGGAGACAGGGATAAGTTTGCCGATGACACAAAACGTTTCCGTGTCGTAAAAACCAGAGAAGATTGTGAAGAGCTCCAGAAGGATCTCTCCAAACTGGGGGAATGGGCTGAGAAATGGCAAATGCGTTTTAATGTAACTAAATGTAAAGTAATGCATATTGGGGCAAAAAAAATCCAAACTTCATCTATCAACTCATGGGCTCTGAGTTATCCGTGACGGATCAGGAAAGAGATCTTGGTGTGTTGGTGGACAGCTCCATGAAGGGGTCTCCCCAATGTGTGGCAGCGGTGAAGAAGGCCAATTCCATGCTAGGGATTATCAAAAAGGGGATTGAAAATAAAACAGCCAACATTATAATGCCTTTATACAAAACAATAGTAAGGTCCCACCTGGAGTATTGTGTACAATTCTGGTCACCGCATCTCAAGAAAGACATAGTGGAACTGGAAAAGGTGCAGAAGAGAGCGACTAAAATGATTACTGGCCTGGGGCACCTCCCTTATGAAGAAAGGCTAAAACATTTGGGCCTCTTTAGTCTGGAAAAAAGGCACTTGAGGGGGGATATGATTGAGACATACAAAATAATGCAGGGTATGAGTAAAGTGGATAGAGGGAAGCTCTTCTCTCTCTCCCAAAATGCCAGAACTAGGGGACATACACTCAAATTGAGGGCTGGGAGAGTAAGAACTGACAAAAGAAAATATTTTTTCACCCAGCGCGTTGTAAGTGTATGGAACTCCCTGCCACAGGATGTGGTGATGGCATCTGGCCTGGATGCCTTCAAAAGGGGATTGGACAGATTCCTGGAGGAAAAGTCCATCACAGGTTACAAACCATGATGGAGATGTGTAATCTCCAGGCTTTAAACCAGGGTACTTCAAGGGCCAGATGCAGGGGAGTGGTATCAGGAGACAGATATCTAGTCTTATGCGCTCCCAAACACATCTGGTGGAGCCGCTGTGAGATACAGGAAGCTGGACTAGATGGGCCTTTGGCCTGATCCAGCATGGCTCTTCTTATGTTCTTATGTTCTATGAAAAGTAAGAGAACTGGAGCTGTGGGTAGTCATTCTTAAGGCCATAAAAGAAGACAAATAGGATGTAGACAGAACTCTTGAGTAGCAACGACTGCCACCGAGGAAGGCACTGGAGGTGGAAGAACAGCAAGATAAAACAGAGGAGGAGAATGTTAAGTAGAAAACAAACAGAGTGGAAGATGCACCTTGAAAAGCAGTCACATTGAGGACCAAAAGAAGAAGTGGAAACAGTGGAACTGCAAAACCACTTTCAGTTTGTTGAAGACGAGTCTGGCAGACAGCATAGAGACTGAGACATAAAGGAGACCCTGCTGAAGAGCAAGAGGGAGTATTAAGTTCAGCAAGCAGAGTCAGCGAAGCCCCACCCTGCAAAAAGAAGAAAAGGACAGTTGTTGTAATTGGAAATTCCTGACAAAGTTTGGCAATTTATTCTGCCAGTGGAAGCTAAGACTCAGGGCCTTTTCACACGACCCCTAAGATCCGCTGGCCACTTATATTCGGACCACAGATCTTAGGGGTTCGTCGCTCTTCCTGTGTCCCCACCCCCTCCGCACTTCCTGGCTGCTGGCTGCGTGAGGGGAGGGAGAAAAAGAGAAAGAAAAGCATGCCGCTCACCTCATTATGCCTCTCGTCTCTGTAAAAGTAGCTCTTAAAGGGGCGGGAGCCAAAAAACAACAAACAGAAGCAAGGAGAGCTCCACACTCACTATCATTACACCGGATCAAATTATTTTCACCTCCAAAGAGCAGGTACGTGAAAGCTGCGCTGGGACATGCTAAAGTGGGCGGGGTCGCACTTAATTTCCTGTTAACTCCCGAGCTGGTGGGTAAACATTTTTAAGCTCCGGAGCTGGGAGCCATTTGCCCCGGAGTTTAGGGGTCGTGTATAAACGCCCTCAGGGAGACAAAATCCACATGAAACTGCCAGTGTTTCTTAAAAGCAGCTATATTACATATATACAAACATAACAGAATTTCAGCAACATTTCACAGAGTACATAAAGATAGCATATCAGCATAACATAGTACAGATATAAAGCATGGCAAAGGTACAAAGGCTACTGATTTCTGGAGCCCTTTTATACTCATGATGATAACCAATCAGAAAACTGGTTCTATCATGCAATTGCATCTACTCTGCATCAGCTTTATTCATTATGTCTATTCAGAACACCTGGCAGTATTTAGAAAACTTATACACCTCTGTTACAATGACTCAGTATTACATACTGGACTCCATTTTACAAATCATATACTTATGAAACACCCATTGACAAACCTATTCTGTCTAATGCAACATATTTTCCTCACTAATATCTGACTATTCCCTACAGTATGGGATGGGAACTGTGCTACGCCACGTACCCAACAGTTAGGCTGCCTCCCTAGAGAATTAGGGATGTGATGGGAGAATGGTCATTTTTCATAAAACCCATGGATACACACCCCTTTCTTTTCAATGGCATGGAAACAAATGACACAGGCAAGAGGAACTACAAAGAAATCACATCAGAATCTGAACCTCTGGGGAGGAGATGTAAGAACTTTGGAGCCCAGATGCTCTTCTTGTCCATCCAACCAGTACTCTCTTACTGGTGTTGGGTTGCCCCTCAGAAGAAAGTTTTTGGCCACAAAAAGGGGGAAATCATCAGGAGCATTAAACTGATTGGAAAAGGGAGAGAGATGAAGGCTCAGTTGTAAAGATGATGTTACATGCCATCAACTCTCCCTCAAGTTATGGCGATCCTATGAATGAGCAATCGCCAAAATGTCCTGTTCTCAACTGCCCCTGCTCTTTTGCAAACTGAAGTCTGTGGTTTCTTGAGGGAGCCAGACCATCTTGTATTTGGCCTTCCTCTTTTCCTGCTCCCTTCACCCATTCCCAATATTATTGTCTTTTCCAGAGAATCATGCCTTCTCATTATGTGTCTCAAGGAAAATCTCAATTTCAATGTTTTTGCCTCCAGAGATAGTTCAGGCTTGATTTGCTCTTGGGCTCACTTATTCACTTCTGGCAGCCCATAAACATTTCCTTCAGCATCACATTTCAAACAAATTACTTTCCCTCTCCCCCCATCACTTTCCTTAAATGTCCAGCTTTCACACTCATACATGGTGATCAGAAATACAATAGTATGGTTGATTTTGATCTTGGCCTTCAGTGACACATCCTTACACTTCATTATATTTTCTACTTCCTTCTCCATCCCCTGTTTCCAGTTACATAGTCTGTTTGAGTTCTGCATTGACCATCTGGTGATGTCCATGTGTACAGCTATCTGTGTGCTTGTTTGAAGCATTACAGTATCTGCAATAAATAAGTAGACGGAGGCTTACATACACACAAACAGAGAAAAACAATCAAGCAGCTTTAACGGGGGGCAGTAATAATCTTCATAAAAATGAAGAAAGGAAAGCAGGCCACAAATCACACAATCTCTGTTGTTTATGCCTGAAAGCCAAAGAAAACAAACAAGAAACTCGAAATTCGGAAGTAATAATACAGCTTGATAGAGATATATGAAACTTGGTTGAATGACTCATGACTAGAATACAGCAACTGAAGGGTATACTGTTCAGAAATAACATAAAGAATAGAAAATGAGATGAAGTCACGGTATATTTCAAAATACACATTTCTTTGCAGAAATACTGGAAAATGAGCATGGTTGTCCCATGGAGAGCATCTGGATTAATATAACTGGGAAGAAAAATAAAAGGAACATGGTACTTGGAGTCTAACTAACTGCCTGATAGAGGAATAGATGAGGATGACAAAGTTGGAAAACAAATTGCAAGAATTTTGAAAAGACGTGGTGTATTAGTAACGGGAGATATCAGTTATTCTGATCTTTGCTGGTAGGCAAATTCTGCCAAATATCACCCTTCCACGAAATTCCTGGCTTGTGTGGCTAATTGCATTATTTAGGCATGTGCCTAGCAAAAGACAGAGAAAAGAAACAGTGGCTCAGATACTCAGTGGAGATGGAAAAAATCATAGATTTTAAAGAAAAGGCAATGGTGCTTGATTCTTAATTTAGCTTGGCCTTTTCCCAAACAACAGTCTATGACCACCACCACCCCAGGAAATGTGAAGTACACATGGAGGGGACAGGGCTGTAATTTATGTCTGACAAACAAATAGTCAAGGAGTACCTTTTTACTTTGAATGAGTTCAAACCTCCAGGCCCATTTGAACTGCATCCCATTGAAGAAACTGGCTGAAGAACTCTTCGTTCCACTGTCTATTATTTTCTTGAAATCATTGAGTATGGATGCAGTGCTAGATCATTGGAGGAAGGCCAATGTTGTCCCTATCTTCAAAAAAGAAGAAGCAGGGAAATACAGACCAGTCAGCCTGACATCAATCCAGTGGAAAATTCTAGGCAGATTATAAAAGAATCACTCTGAGAGCTTCTTAAAAACAATACGGCAATAACCAGAAGCCAACCTGGACCTGTCAAGAACAAATACTGCCAGAGTAATGGAGAGAATGTTGTAGATGTAATATATCTTGACTTCAGCAAACCTTTTGTCAACTTGCAGAGGGTGAAGAGAATAGTCATGGGAAGATTTAGGTGCCATAGAGGCCACAAATCACCATTTTTCTGATTCATCCCATATCTTGTGCTTGCCAGGTTTAACAGGGATAGGTGTATATTGCTACACTTAGGAAAAAAACAAAAATAAAACAAATAAACATACAATGGCAAGATAGATCTTGGAATTACTGTAGATCACAAGGTTAATATGAACCAATAGTGCAATGTAGTTGCAAAAAAATCAAATGTTATTTCAGGCTACAGTTACAGTCTACAAATCCCATTACGTACTAGTCAACACTGATTAAGTTTCATTTTGAGTAGTGTGTCCAGTTCTGCACACAACACATTGTAAAAGGATGTGAACAAATTGGAACAAGTTCAGAGGAGGGCAAGAAGTATGATCCAGGGGAGGGGGGACTGAAAACCAAGCCCTATGAGGAAAGACTGAAAGAACCGTTTAGTCTAGAGTGGGGGAAAGAATAGCAAGAGGTATGCACTTTTCAAATATTAGGATGACCTCCTCAGGGAGGCTGACAGGGGTTGCTCTACCCTGTTGGTCCTCTTTGATTTTTCAGCAGCCTTTGGTACTGTTGACCACGGTATCCTGCTGGATCAGCTTGCCAAGGTGGGGATCGGAGGCTCTGCATTCAGCTGGCTCCGGTCCTTCCTTGGCAACCGACTCCAGCGGGTGCAGCTGGGGGATGAGCTGTCGGCTCCTTGGACGCTCCCTTGCCCCAGGGATTGGCAATATCCCCCATGCTGTTCAACATCTATATGAGATCGCTGGCTGAGGGGGGATTTAGAGTCTGCTGTCATCAATATGCTGATGACACGCAGCTCTCTCTCTCCTTTTCCACCTCTGCAGAGGAGGTGGTGCACTCCCTCGATCTGTGCCTGGAGGCAGTCATGGAATGGACCAGGACTAACAGGATCAAGCTTAACCTGGAGAAGACAGAGGTTCTGTTCTTTGGGGCATCTTCTGTGGGGTACAGCGGTCCTCTCCCCAAGCTGGGGCGTCCTGGACCCGGCCTTATCCATGGAAGATCAGGTGATGGCCATATCCAGAACCGCCTTTTTCCACCTGCGTCAGATTGCCCAGATCCGTATGTACCTAGTTGGGGCCTCCCTCAGAACAGTTGTGCAGGCTCTCATGAGCTCGAGGATTGACTACTGCAATGCTCTCTACGTGGGGTTGCCCTTGACCCTTGTCCGGAGATTTCAGCGGGTCCAGAACGTGGCAGCCAGATTGGTAGCTGGTGCGCGTTGCTTTGGCTGCATCACCCCAATTCTGGCTCGTCTGCACTGGTTGCCCGTTGTGCTCCAGATAAGGTTCAAGGTCTTGGTTTTGGTTTACAAAACCCTCCATGGCTTGGGACCTGAATACCTGTCGAAGTGTATCTCCCAAAGATCATCTGAGGCCTGGCCCACTAGGATGTCGCAGGCGCGCTCACTCCGAGTGGCCACACCCAGGTAGGCGCAGAAATCAGCTACCTGTAATCGCACCTTCTCTGTGGCTGGCCCCTCACTCTGGAACCATCTTCCGAGTGAGCTGCGCCTTGCACAGTCCCTGCCCGCCTTCAAAAAGTGCTAAAAACCCTGGTTTTAGGGAGGCATTTGGTGACCTAGTTTAGGGTTTTGTTTGTTTGTTTGTTTGCCATCTTGCTGTTGACTTCTTGACTCTCTTGTGTCTTTATATATATTTTTATATTTTTCTTTTATACGGTTTTTATTTTCGTTTGATTGTTGTATTGTTTCCTTTGGGTCTGTTGTGCCCTTCTTGTTCACTGCCCAGAGTTCCTTCGGGAAGACGGGTGGTATAAAAATGGATAAATAAATAATAAATATATAAATAAATATTTGAAAGATGGTTATTCAGAGAAGGAACAGGATCTGTCCTTGATCATCTCAGATAATAATGGGCTCAAGTTATAGAAAGCCAGATTTTGGTTGAATGTCAGGGGGAATTTTCTGTTAAAGCAATATGACAATCGGTCATCTTAGGAGGTGGTGAACCCTGGTGGCATTCAAATGAAAATAGAGACAGCCATTAATCAGATATACTTGTATTTGGATTCTTGCACTGAGCAGGGGATCGGGCTCATGGCCTTATAAGGCCCCTTCAACCTCCATGATGATTCTTGTTTCCATGCACAGCAGTTAGACCTTTGCTGTTCCAACAGTGAAAAGATTAGAAGTGTATGTTTAATTGACCTGGTCCTCCAGGCCTACTCCAAAGAGTACAAGCATTTAATCAAATTCCAGTGTTTCCTACTTTTGAGATTCTTGAGGAGCCTTTTTAATCCAGAGCGGATTTGAGTCTACTGCAGGCTACAGACATAATTTCATTGATATCACTTTTAAAGAGGAAATATGCATTAAAAATTCATATCTCAGAAATCCCTTAATATTCACAATAATTTTAGGTCTCACTATCTTGGAGCTGTAATATAACAGGAAGACACATATACTGCCCATACAAATATAAAGATACTATTTATTCATTTGCTTTATATATTGTCACTTTAGTGCAATGCACTATTCTGGGCGGCTTACAGCAAGCTAAAACATATAATCATCATATAACTGAGCAAGATGGCGGAGGGTTAACCTCTTAGTGTCTTGCTGCTCCTCCCCTTTCTATTTTTATTTTTGTTTTCTGCTATACACTTTTACTTTCTAGCTCTTATTTTTAACATCTTTCTTTTCTTTGCTGTTTTCTTTTTACTAATCTGGACTTTGGTGTTTTTCCCCACACTTATGTAGAGGAGGATTTTGTAATTGCTGCTTCTCCGGTGAGAACAACAGCGACATGGAGACGGTCAGTGCTTATAGCCCGGACAGATAATTTCTTTTGCCTCGGACTTAGCTTGCATAACCCAAGGACATGTTATCTCCTTTGAATTCTATCATTTGCCTATACATTTCTCAGATACCATCATGAGTCGCTGCCTTGAAACAGCTATCTGTCTGGGAGCTGTGATTTATACTTCCAGCACTTACCATGACGCTTGAACCAGGTCATGCTCATCGAAAGTACAGGGTGGAAGAATCCCCAAGCTGGGCGCCTTGGCGCGGGAGGCTTGGATTGAGATTCTCCCCTGTTTTGGAAACCTTCGATGTCCTACCATTCTGAGAACAGTTCGGAGAGCTACCATCTGCCTCCTGATAAACTGTTTTCATTCTCTTTGCTGGGCAAGACAGAGACAGTGAAGCTGTACTTGTGGCAAGCGGACAACTTATGGCTGATAAGACCTTCCACAGCTGCAATTAAGGCGATGTGAACAAGCTGAGAGACCATCCTCAGAGGGAAATGCAAGCTTTAACAACTACCGATGGCTGCTGTCCTTGAAAGGCTTTCTAACAGAAACATATTAAGATTCTCTGTTTGTTTCAAGTTTGTTTACACGATCTAATATGTATGCTTGACCTTAGTACTTGGCTGTGACTCTGAGAACGTTTGGAAGGATTTTTGGGATGTTATTATTATTGTAGATGGCTAAGGAAAGTTTAAAGAATAAAGTTTTAAGATGGCATTCTTCTGCCTCTGCTCTGCCTAATCCAACACCTGTGGCGAACACCACATGGACCTGGCTTAAAGGAGCAGAGTCATAGGAATTAAAGGGGAGTATTTGATGGTATAGAATGTGATTGTGGTGAGTGTAAGGGTGGAAAAATGATTCTACTTTCAGAATCTGATGGGAACTATAGATCAAGCAGTACATCATCTGTAACACCAAGTAAGGATTTAGGGTCGCTGTTAATATTCAGAGTTATAATAATTATTACTGAGACCCATATTTAGATTGCCTAAGATATTGTATTTTTGCATTTTTAAACCTCCCATCTCCATGAAAATTGTTTGTTCTCCCCTAATCTCGGTGATTATTCTATCCTCCCATACCCTACCTTATTCTAGACACAGATTTTAGTTTACTGGACTGGTTCACCTATACTCCTATGTATTATACAGTTCTTTCATTTATTTATTATTTTACCTTCAGGAGAACTGGAAGGCCATTCTTTTAGCGAGGAAGTCACCTATATCTATCTCTCTGATATCTGGCAGAGGGAGGTATGCTGCGGATGCAGGATCGAGTAGACCAAAGAGAAGGAGGGAGAGATGGTTGCAAGCTGTTCCTTGTTCTAACCTTGCACCCACCTGTGAGATACGAGGTAACCAGCTCAGTCGGCCCTCCCCTCTATCCCTGATGTCATTGAATGCCAGGTCAGCCTCTAATAAAGCCCACCTAATTTATGATTTGATTCAGGATCATAAGGCAGACCTGGCTTGTATTACTGAAACTTGGGTGGGCACAGAGGGTGGTCCTACCCTCGCTCTGATGTGTCCTCCTGGGTACTCCATCCAACACCTGGGTAGATTGGAGGGGCGGGGGGGGAGCCATTGTATACAAAACACCCTTGAGGCTGTTAGGCTCTCTGCATTGGCGGTTCCAGGTCTTGAGGTCCTCCACGTGGCTATTGGGGGCAGGGAAGGAACTGGGATAGTGCTGGCGTACCGTGCTCCCCGTGACCCAGCACTTTCCCTTCCGGAGCTGGCCACCTTTGTCTCCAGGGCGTTGTTGAGATCTCTTAGGCTTTTAGTTCTGGGGGACTTCAACATCCATGCGGAGGCTCAGGTTTCGGGTCCAGCTCTAGAGTTCTTGGAAACCATGGCTTCCTTGGACATGTCCCAACTTGTCAATGGCCCCACCCATGTGGCAGGACATACATTAGATTTGGTTTTCGCAAATGCACAGAGAGAGAGTGGATCGATGGTGACTGACCTTGAGTCAGTCCCCTTGTCATGGTCGGACCACTACCTGATTAAATGCAGCCTTACTGCGGCACCCCCACCCCGCGGGTAGCTTGGACCCATTAAGATGGTCCGCCCACGCAGGCTACTGGATCCTATTGGTTTCCAGGATGCCATGGGTGGGTTACCCGCTGAACTGGTTGGTACTCCTGTCGACGCTCTGGTGGATAGCTGGCATACTGCTGCCCCCAGGGCAGTGGACAGGATTGCACCCAAACGCCCCCTCCATCGCATGACCCGTCCAGCTCCATGGTTTAACCAGGAGCTGCGGGCCTTAAAGCGAAATCGGAGGAGGCTAGAGAGCATCTGGAGGCAGGCCCCGATGGAAAATAATCTATCAGCTGTAAAGATTGCATCATCCATCTATCTAGCTAAGATCAAGGCCACAAGAAGATCTTACTTCGCTACCCGGATAAGCGAAGCACAAAATCATCAGGCCGAATTGTTCCGCATATTGTGCGATCTATCCGGGGTTGGTCACAGTGAAAGGCCTCCCCCTAGTATTTCCTGTGACCAATTTGCGGCATTCTTTAAGACTAAAGTGGAGACCATCCGCCGGGACCTGAACCACCATTTACAAACAGTAGATCGAGCAAAGATGTCCAGTGCATCGCCTTGCCTGGCATTGCTTTCCAGCTTTCAACCAGTGACGCCGACAGATGTGGACAGAGCCCTTGATCACTGTCGGGCCACCACCTCCTCCTTGGATCCTTGCCCGGCCTGGTTAATAAAAATAGCCAGGCCAATTTTGAATGAATGGGCCACAGTAATAATTAATGGGTCTCTCCTTGAGGGCAGGGTTCCCCTGGCCTTCATGGAGACTCTCATTAGGCCCATTCGGGAAAAAATCTAATGTGGCGGCAGACCAAATTGACAATTATAGGCCTGTCGCCAATATTTCTTATATGAGCAAGGTCTTCGAGAGGGTGGTGGCAGATCAGCTTCAGGGTCTTCTGGATGACACAAATGCCCTCGATCCTTTTCAGTCGGGCTTCAGGCCATGCCATAGTACGGAAACGGCATTGGTCGCCCTGCATGATGACCTTTTGAGGGAGTCTGACAGGGGCAAAAAGTCCCTGTTGGTCCTCCTCGACCTCTCAGCAGCCTTTGATACCATCGACCACGGTATCCTCCTGGGCAGGCTCTCCGAGTTGGGGATGGGAGGCACTGCTTTGCTGTGGTTCCATTCCTTCTTGGAGGGCCGCCCCCAGCAAGTGCAGCTGGGTGAGATGACCTCCGCTCCTTGGTCCCTCAATTGTGGGGTGCCACAGGGGTCGGTCATCTCTCCCATGCTCTTCAACATTTATATGAGGCCGCTGGGAAGGGTCATAAGGGGGTATGGAGCTTCATGTCACCAATATGCGGATAACACCCAGCTCTATATCTCCTTTCCATCTTCTGCAGTGGATGCCATTCCGTCCTTTGAGTGCTGCCTGGCGGCCATCTCGGATTGGATGGGGGCTAATAGGCTGAGGTTGAACCCGGGCAAGACGGAGATCCTGCGTGTGGGCCCCCCTGGTGTCGGCGGGTTGGGGAACTTCCTCACTTTTGGGGGGGTGACTCTCTCCACGAAGGATGGGGTCCGCAGTTTGGGTGTCCTACTGGACCTGGCACTCACCATGGAAACCCAGGTGGCGTCAGTGGTCCGTTCCGCTCATTGCCAACTGTGGAGCATTGCCCAGCTGCGGGCCCTCCTTGACATCAGGGCGTTAACTACGCTGGTTCATGCACTTGTAATCTCGAGAATAGACTACTGTAGTGCTCTCTACGTGGGGCTGCCCTTGAGGTTAATGCGGAGATTGCAGCTAGTGCAGAATACAGCTGCCAGACTTCTAATGGGGCAAAGAAGGCAGCAACATATTACCCCCGTGCTGGCAGCCCTGCACTGGCTGCCGGTACGCTACCGCATTGACTTCAAGGTTTTGGTGTTAACATACAAAGCCCTAAATGGTTTGGGACCTCGGTATCTGACAGAGCGGCTCCTCCCAAGAAGAGCTGCCAGGATCACCCGTGCCAGACAGGCAGGACACCTGGGAGTCCCAACCCCGAGGGAGGCCTGGAAAGCTGTAACAAGGAGTAGGACCTTCTCGGTGGTTGCTCCCCAATTATGGAACCATCTACCCCCTGAAATTCGTCTGGCACCCTCACTTCAAATTTTTAAAAAACTACTGGAGACCTGGTTCTATAGAATGGCATTCCCTGATTCTTTAAACATTTAGTAAGGCACTATTTTTAAACAATTTTATCAAATCTCTTGCCATTTTAAGCTTCATTTTAGCTTCATTTTAGTTTTTGTTGTTGATTTATGTATATTTTATTTTATTTTGTACCTTGTATTTTGGTTTTTAAAATGTATTCCTTTGTTTGTTGTTACATGTTGTAAACCGCCCAGAGTAGCCCTTGGTCTTGATGGGTGGTATAAAAGTCAAATAAATAAATAAATAAATAAATAAATAAATAAATAAATAAATAAATAAAATAAAGGCAAAGCAAAAATAGTTAAACGCCATGTATCTGTTTTTATAATATTTTTATTTTAGTTTCGGCTGCCTGCTTCTACATTTGAGAGAAAGGCAAAATGTCAATGAAGCAAACAGACAAATAAGATGGTATATAAAATAAATTGGATAAAGAATCTACTTTTGTTTTGTTTACTTTTTGAGCTCTTTGTTTTAAGATTACAAGCTGTTTGAGAACATTCGTGTATAAATCAACACATAATCATGAATTCTCCAAAAGGGTTCATTAAGTGCTTTGCCCCTTCTGTTGACTGAACATGTGGGATGCCAGGATTACAGGAGCAAAATGGACCCTCCAAATGGCTATGCACAGTAGATACTGGGGGAAGGGTTGCATGCCCCCCTTACATTAGATTGTGGCCTCCATGAGGTAAATGATCCACCTATGTTTAGGCTGCCTTTCTGATCATTTACCCAAGGCTGATGTAGAAAAGCATATTGCTGAGGCCATTATTTTCTGTGTTTGAAAGATTTGCCTCAGGGGTGGGAAACCCTTGAACCTTTACATGTTTTGGACATCAAATCCCAGAAGGCCCTACCAACACTGTCAGTGTTGTGAGAATTGTAGTACAAAATGGTTGGAAAGTCAAAGGTTCTTCTCATTTGCCTGAGGGTTTCTAGTGTTTATTTATAGCAAACATTGTGTGTGTGTGTGTGTGTGTGTGTGTGTGTGTGTGTGTGTGTGTGTGTGTGTGTGTGTGTGTGTGTGTTTAGAATATTTTACACCACCTATCTCCTTGAAAAGGACTCAAAATGGCTTACAAAAATAAGGGACAATATACAGCCCAGAACATTTCAGACATATTCAAGTTAAGAACAGGGAATTAGAAAAGGCATCTTAGAACATTAAAAGGTAACATTAAAGCTACAAAGAACATGCCAAAAGAAAAAAAGATCCATTATGATGGGTGGAAACTAACATGGAAAACATTTTGGTGTTCTTACGAAATCAGTCAATGTAATCATGCATGGTAATCCATGTAAAAGTCACATGTAGGCAATCCATCATTCAGGGAACGCTTACCTGAAAAGGAAGGTCTTTGCCTGCTTCCAGAAAGACAGCAGAGATGGGGCAGTTGTGGCCTCCAGTGCGAGGGAGTTCCAAAGACTTGGAGCAGCAACAGAGAAGGCCCTTTCATTGTTCTTATGAGACATACCTGTGAAGGTGTTGGGATGGAGAAAAAGGTCTTTCCTGATGACCTTAGCTCCTGAGCTGGTTCATACTGCAATATTCTATCTTTGAGGTAGCTTGGACCCAGGCCATTTTGTGCATTGTAGATTAAGGTCAGCACTTTAAATTGTGCCCGAAAGCTGATTGGCAGCCAGTAGAACTGCTTTAGTAGGGGTGTAATGTGATCTCTGTAACCTGCCCCAGTGAGTAATCTAGGTGCTGAATTTTGGACCTGTTGAAGTTTCCTGAGACTTTCCATTGGTAGCACCACATACAGCCCATTACAGTAGTCCAGCCACAATGGGCATGTGTCACAGTGGCCAGAGCAGGTTTCTCAATAAATGGGCGTAACTGGTGTACTAGATTTGATTCTGCAAATGCACTCCTGGCCACAGCTGTGACCTGGGCATCTAGGTTCAGGGATGAGCCCCAAAGCACCCCCAAGCTACATACCTCTTTTTTTTTCAATGGGGGGGGGTAATCCCTTCCAGTACAAATTGCATCCCTATTCCTTGATCTCCCTTTTGACTGACCAGAAGCAGCTCTGTCTTGTCTGGGTTTAGTTTCAGTTTGTCCCTCATCATTCAGTTCATTACCAAAGCTAAGCACTCATCTAAAGTCAAAATAGTTCCCTTGGAATTCGGAGGTGACGAGAGGTAGAGTTGAGTGTCATCGTCATACTAGAGACTCTTAACCCCAAAATTCTGGATAAGTTCCCCCAGTGTTTTCATATAAATGTTAAATAACATAGGAGACAAAACAGATCCTGGAGGGACCCCACAGGTCAGTGACTGTGGTGTTGAACATGAGTCTCTTAATACCACTGCATTCTCTCATGCAGGAAGGACTGAAGCCACTGTAAGACAGTGACCCCAAGTCCGATTTCAGAGAGACAAGTGAGGAGGATGCTGTGGTCAATAGTGTCAAAAGCAGCTGAAACATCCAGTAAAACCAAAAGGGGCAGAGATCCCCTGTCCATTTCCTGGTGTAGGTCATCTACCAAGGCAACCAGTGCTGTCCCAGGCCTGAAGCCAGATTGAGCTGGATCCAGGTATTTTATTTCATCCAGAAACCTCTGGAGCTGTGAGGCCACATCCCGTTCTAGTACTTTCCCCAAGAATGGGATGTTAGATATCGGTCGGTAATTGGTCAGTATTGCTGGATTTAAGGAGGGCTATTTAAACAGTGGTTTTATTATTCTCTCCTACAAGCATGCTGAAATCCTGCCCTGTTGCAAGGAGGCATTCACTACTCTTCCTAACCAGTCCAACATACTCTCTCTGGCAGCTTTTATCAACCAGGAAGGGCAAAGGTCCAACAGACATGTGATGGCCCTCATCTCCCCAAGGGTTCTAACCACATCCTCAGGCAGTAGGAGCTGAAACTCATTCATTAGTACAAGGCAGGCAAGGGAGACAGTTTTATTTATAGGCTCCGGATGAATAGCAGCATCCAGGTCAGTCCATATCTGTACAATTTTGTATATGAGTTACTATTCAGTTTCCATCTTCAGCCAGTGACATGTTCTGATTAAGTATTTGTATACATTGTATATACAGATTCCCCTCCACTTCTGACTTTCTGAGATACAGAACACAAGCATCTGTTTTTAAAATATCAAAATAAAACACCATTTAAACATCCATAAGGGAATGATTCATGAGATTTCAAGCACCAAAGGGAAGGATGAATTCCTTAGAGTACATGTAGCACAAATAACATAATCAAAGTGTTGGCACTATGAATCTTTGTAAAAGAAAAAACCTCATGTGACAATCAAACCAGATAAAAATACAAACATGTCCTGAGTAAATGAAAACTCAAGATAAAACTGCTCTTCCCCAAAGACTAACCAAACAATTATGCCAAATATCATTTTAAGAATCTATGCTTTCATGCATCTCAACATGGAGATACTCTCTGTATAAAAGAATGACACCAATGTGCTGCTTGTCTATTACATTGGCATCCTCCATGAATTCAAAGCTCTTGACCATTGACCTTGCTAAGTGGTGTTACTGAGATATAAAGTCCACAACATGGGGTGGGGGGATGACTAAATACTAAGGAATGCTATTTTATTAAAGACTTCTTGGCTGAATAGTGATTGAAATCCAGACCCTCTAGTTCCCTGTCCAACCTCCAATCAGCTTTCTCGGTCCCTACTTCTAAACTCTGGAACACCCTTCAACAGGAGACCAGGCTGGCACCATTTTTGCTCTCCTTTTGCATCCAGGCAAAGGCCTTTCTCATCAGGCAGACTTTTCCTTGCCACTGACTGTCTAGGAGACAATAAGCAGGATGGTTTGTATTTTGTTGCTTCTAAATCTGTATATGTAATGCTTCTACCTTACATTTCTAATTAGAGATGGGCACGAAACAGAAAAATGGTGTTTCGTTTTTTCGTTTTTCGTTGAAGTCTGTTTCGGTTTGTTTCCGTTTGTCGTGAATTTTTTGAAAAATTTCGTTACCGTTTTTCATTTTTTCGTTTGTCGTTTCTACCCGCTTTTTGCGCGATTTTTAAAGCATTTCCATGTGCAGGCATCCTCCAACGCCCCAGACCAGAGGGAAAACACTAAAAAAAGTGGATGCTGGCAGAGACACAGTATAGAATAGGTATGCAGGGAGGCTGCAAAGGCAGCAGCGGGCATTGCCCAGGGTGCAAGGCAGCTGCAGAGTGACTGCACTGCGGGGCAGGGGAGGGTACTCACCGAGAGGTACGCACGCACGCACACAGGGAGGCTGCAGGACTGAAACTAGAGTCGCAGAGACAGCAATCCCACCCTAACTCCCACCAGAGACTGCAAGGAGGATGGGGGCAGCCAGAGCTTTTTATGCCCTCTGTGGCTGCCAGACCTGCCCGCCCAGTCTGCAACCTGGGCATGCTATTGGTTGAACATGATCCCATCACATGGCTTGCCTCCCTTTTGTGGCTGGTGGTGACATCCATTTTAAAGGGAAAAGAAAAATACATTGCGATGGGAGAAGACAAAAACAAACGTTTTAAGGACCCCAACCCCCCTGGTAGGTATTATCAGACAATATAAATAATTATCGCTGTGTTTTTACGGATGTCCAGGGCGTTTTTTAACATTTAAAACAGCTCATTTCATTGCGCGTCACCATTAACGGAAATGAAACGTAACGACCATAATTTCCGCGGTTCTGTTCGTTTCGTTGCATTTTCATCACAATTTTCGTTTGTCATTTGATTACGTAACAGAAACGACAAACAGTAGCGGAAACGAAAAAATGTTCGTTCCATGCCCATCTCTATTTCTAATATATTGCTGCCAATGCTGTTAATTCGTCTTTAACATTTGAACTACGTATGTACTGGTTTTAACTTTTAACATTGTGTTTTTAATTATGTAAGCCATCTTGGGTTTATTTTCATGAGAAAAGTAGGTTAAATTTTTTAAATAAATAAATAACAGACCACATCAGAATACATACTAAATTCCATTTTGTTTCAAGTAAGAATCTGTTATGACAGGCTGCACCCTGCAGCTTTTAATTTTTTTATTAGATCTCATTTCATCTGTAACCCTTCATCATGCTGGCAATGCTAACTGTATCTGGGTGTAACAACGACTCAAGGTGCTCCACCCTTGGACTACACACTCAAAGATGATTCTTTCTCCTACCACTAACTGAATAGGTAGAAAGCCATGGACCTTCTGATGGAGGTGGCTTAAGAGCAGGGCAGCCATTTCCCACATTTTAGAGGTGAAGAACCCACAATCATTCCATGATTCACCTTTCCCCTTGAGAGTTGTTTGTGTTGCAGCTCACATGATCCCTCACCATAGTGTCTCAGGCTGATAAGGTTTGCAACCTGACTGATGCCAACATCAGAAAATATCCCTTTCTAACAATGCATGATGTTTGCACGAACTCTCATTTTGTTTAGGCACCAGTAATAATGCAGCCAACCCTCCCTCACTGTGCTGAAAGAAGGGAAACTTTAACCCTAAAACCACTTGTGAGGAGGAATAAATACTGCAACCCTTGATGCCTGTTGACTTTAAACTTTATAGCCTTGTGGCGCAATGGTTAAATGCCTGCACTACAGGTAAAACTGGGGTTCAATCCCAGACAGCAGGCTCATGGTTGACTCAGCCTTCCATCCTTCCGAGGTCGGTAAAATGAGTAGCCAGCTTGCTGGGGGGCGGGGGAATGTGTAGCCTACAAAGTTAAACTGTAAACCGACCAGATATTACTTGAAGTGGTTTGGGCGGTATATAAACAGACCACTTTGCTTTGCTTTGCTTTGATATGGAGAGGCTGCTATAAAAATACTGGAAATGCTGTTTATTCTCTTATGCAGTTGGTGGAGTCAAGGGGGTTGGGAAGGGAGGGAACAAAGTCGCCTGATGTGAGGAGACCATTCAAGACCACAGTGGTGATTTAATGGAGCAATCAGCAACATGTCAAATTTTATTGATGGGGCCCTTCCAAAGGGTGGCAGGTGATTTGATCCCCAGCAGGGCAGACAAATCTCCCTGCTTCTGGGTGGGGAAATATTGAAACCTCCTGTTGCTGCGGCTGAAAAGTTGTAGAAAGATTTCGGTTTTGAATAAAATGCCTCTTTGTGTTTGCCCTTGAAAAAAGGAGAATTTGTTGTCGCTACTGCTTTTGTAGTTGGAAGCCTTCTGCTTAGATTTGAATACCGTTCTATGGTGTGTCTTGAAATGTTATTTATGACATGGCACAGAGACACTTACCTTTCAAAATGTCAAGTGTTCAGTCGGGTGGTTAAAAAGTTATTCCTCAGATATGGCTGAATCCAAAGAGAGAGAGAAAAGGGTAATAAATGTAATTTTCACCAAATAGCCGTTTTAATAGCTAGGAATGTGCTTTTAAAACTCTAAGATGCTGCACTTGAAACAGAATTTTGAAACATCGTTATCTTCCATTTGGAGCTTTTAGTTTAGCCGATGCAGAAAAGCAACTGCCAGGCGCTGGCAGAGAACAAACACGCACAAATCAGTTGGGCGTTCATTCTCATTCCAAAGGGATACAAATCACGCCACGCTAAGTGATCATTTGATTCTACAAAGTGTGTACTTTTCAAACCCATATTGAAATATGTCATAAAAATTATTCTTAAAAAGAGAGAGAAGAAGCTCATGACAATGTAAAGTGCAAAAATGTCCTTGCTGATGCTCAGTTGGTTTGATGTTAAATATACTCCTTTCCCTCCTCTTTGATTTCATTGCTCTGTCACAGCCATTCCCTTAGAAGTGATCATGAATGCTATAGATAATCATGTAATTTTGTAAACCATCCTGCAAATGCCTATAGCTGCACCGAATAGACACCATTGAGAATGTCAGTTATCACAAACTACTATCCAATATTCTGGGATGTATATTGTCCCTCATTGTAAGTCACCTTGGGCTTTTTTTCCAAGGAGAAAGGTGAGATAAAAATATTCAAATAAATAATTTTTAAAAAATTGTGTAGGCTCACCTAGGGGTTTTCTACAGTTTTGGGACAAAATTTAAATGGAATGCCCAATGACACAGTGCCCTGAGCACCAAGTAGCCCTAACCCTAACCCTAACCCTAACCCTAACCCTAACCCTAACCCTAACCCTAACCCTAACCCTTGTGGCAACTATAAAGTTCAGGGTGTGTGTGTTGTGTTGTTACAGTCGTGACTGACTCTTCGTGACCCCATGTCCATGGAGTTTTTATGACAGGAATACTGGAGTGGTTTGCCAGTTCCTACTCCAGGCGCCTACAGCAACTGGTATTCCCTGGTGGTCTCCCATCCAAGTACTAACCAGGGCTGACCCTGCTTAGCTTCCAAAATCAGGTGAGATTGGATGTTGTTAGGGCATCTAGTTTTGCCCTTTAAAAGAAATGGCAACTGGAGCTTGAAAAATTTACATTGTGAGGTGGAAGCTCACCCTTCTAGCCATGCTGGTCGGGTGATTCTGAAAGATATACCCCAACAGTGACTTTCCCAAGCTCTATGTTAAAAGGGAATTGAGCCACTTGGATAGCAGTCCTAAGCATTGCAAAGTGAGACAGCCATCTCCTGTAGCTGATTTGCAATATCTTGAAACAGTGGGGGAACATAATGTATTTGTTGTATGTTTACAGCTAGTGAGAGCCCACACAGCTAAACTATCCCTTGGTCTCTTGCACTAGCTGTATTCAGACCGATGAAGCTGTTTGGATGAACAGCGAAATGTTTCTATCTCTCAAAAAAGAAGTCCAGTAGCCATGACTCAACTCCCAGATAAACACACCTGGATGACTGAGAATCTTCACAGACATATCCCTTGGTATTGCATACTATGACTGAAGTCCAGTCACCTTCTCCTGCTGATGGAAGTGTTTCCATGAACTGAGTTAGGAATGGAACCGTTCCTCCTCCCTTTTATATTCCCAGGCATGTTTCCAAAATCTGGCATGTGGGGTTGGTCACCTCCAAGGATGGATTTGCAGAGAGCATACAGAGCTGCAAAGGAACTGAGATATGGCAGAACAACTATTCCTTAGGCAAAAGTTGACTCATGTATCACAAACCTGCCCTTGACTAGGGGAAACATACATGTACAGTAGACCCTTGTATAACAAACGGTTTGTATAACATAACATCTGTATAACATAAATTCTGGAGATAGGGGAAATTTGATTAACAGAATCATCTGTGGGGCGAATCCGTACAACATAAAAATGGTCGCGATTAGGGATTACTCTGTTTTCAATGCATTCCTATGGGAAATTTGTATTATTTGCTTAACAGAATTTCATTTGGAATGAATTAATTCTTTTATACAAGGCACCACCACTTTTATACAAGGCACCACTTTAGTACAGACTATGCTGTACTAGAGCATAGTCTGATTGGGAAATATAAATAAAGTTTAAAAGTAAGTAATAGATACATCACATCTACTACAGAAGAAAATGAATTTATGCCCCAAGCAAATTTTCTATAGTATGTATAGACACAAGAACTAGGCCAGTTGTCATGACCACAGAGTATATTTCGTCGATTCTCAGACAACCTTCCGGCATACAGAATATCTGCACCAGGCTAGAGGTGATCCTATGGTTCTGAAAAGGCATAAAAATAAAAGAAGAGGGAATTTCTTAACTGTGGAAAGCATCTGTCCACAACAGGAGTTTTCCTCATCTCCCTTATTTAGCAATTAGTTTGCTGTATTTTGTGACTGGTCTTCAATATAGGATTCCTCTGACATCTTGCTTTTCAGACATGAAAGCCTGCTTGAATCACATCCCTTCAACACTAATGTGATTCCTATTTATAATTAGAAATGAGGATGAAGATCACTGATTTGTTAAATATTGATCCCTTAATATTTGTTGAATATTTAGGGACAAATATTTCCTAGTTTTATTCACCTCCCCACTTTTTTAAAGATAGCCCATGGTTGTCTTTAAAAAAAATCTCCCCCTCCCAAACTCAAGCCCCCAGTCTACCCCATGCCCCATTTCCACATCCCTGTCCAACCTGAATCCTTTGATGCCCTGCAGTGGCAGGAGTGATCACATAGGCCGCTGCTGCAGCAATGTAAGCAGAACTGGGTGCAGCCTGAGGTGATGGTGGTCACAGAACCCACCAAAGCCTGGATTGAGTCACAGGCCTCAGACCCTACCACAGCCTAGATCTGTCCGCAAGCTGCTAAGCCCATCGGGGCCTGGATTGTGCCTGGGCATGTGATTCTGAGGGAAGCAGAGCCTGCTCTAGCCTGGTTCCCCCTGGAGTGGCGGCAGTGACTTTGGCCATGAAAACAGAGCCTACCATACATGCTGCATCCCACTATAGCATGCACAAAAGGAGAGACGTGGGTGTTGGAATGTAGCTGAGGCAGTGTTGGGTAAACATGGGGTAGGGGGCTCATTTTGTGTGTGTGTGTGTGTGTGTGTGTGTGTGTGTGTGTGTGTGTGTGTGTGTGTGTGTGTGTGTGTGTGTGTTTAAGACAGCCATGGGCTGTTTTAAAAAAGAAAAAAAACAACACTGACAAACCAATCTGTGGTTTGTTGCTGGGAAGCAGAATGTGTGGTTTGTCACATTTGACAAACCATGAATTGGGATGAACCATCATTTTGGTGTTTGGTTCTGATCTCTATTTATATCCCACTCCTTAAAAAGAAATCTTTGAACGTGGGATATTGGTTCTGTATCCACGATCCAAAATGCCAGGAAATGCATCACCAACAAGAGGAAGGATGCCTTACTTTGCACAGCAAAGACCACCTTGAAGATTGATGACATCAATGTCAGGATCTCCTATTTGACTCGCCATCATTTGCAAAAAGACACCAAGCAAGGAAAAATCCTAGAGCCTGACTCTTTCCCCCATCACGTAAGCCATTTTTCAGGACTATTTTTCCCCAATACGTTCTCTAGCTGTTTGTTGCTTGGAGCACAAAGCAGTCCAAATACATAGATGAAATCCTCTGTTCATGGAAACATGGGTTTACCATGGCTACTCTCTCTGTGTGTGTTTATTTGTTCAAAGACAATTATGCCTGTGAAAAGGATGAAGTCACAATCTAGCATCTTGCTTAGAAATAAATTCCATGCAGCCCAATGTAACTCATTAGTATTGGCGGGATGCTTGGGCACTGCCTACAGATTGATTCAATGAGCATGCAGCCTGCCCTTATTAACCTTTTCGGTGCAAAATAAACATCTTTAAGGTCCTGTACCTTCTAAACAACAGGATGGATTAAAAGAGGAAGTTGGAAACTTTTTAAATCACCACCACCACCTTCTCTCATTCTCTTATCTCTCAGCTCTTGGGCCTCCCATTGTTTTCAACAACTCCCATAGGAATTTATATGTTTCAGTTCTTGGTGAACAGTCAAAAGCCTTTCTACATAGAGTACAGTAAACCCCCACCTATTGCAGGGGTGAGGGACCCAACCCGACCCGCAATAATTTAAAATTCGCAATATGCTGATGCTGGGTCAGGTCGGAACTGGGCGGGCTCTCTGGGGGCTCTTGTACTTACCCCAGGCCTGGCGCTGCCCCAAACAGGCCTGCAAGGGGCTTTCCAGTCCCCCAGAGGCCCCAAAAGTGCTTTCTAGTGCTCTGGAGGTCACTTCTGGTTTACTGGAAGTCACTTCTGGTTTGCGAGGAAGCACTTTTGGGGCCTTTGATGGGCCTGGGAAGGCCTTTCCTCCTTACCCCGGGGGGGCTTTTTTCATATACTGTGGACCCATGATATACCAGAACTGCAGTATATGAACCACAAAAGGGCGGGGGACAACTGTATATTAAAACATTAACAGGTAAATGGAGTGTCAAAGTGTATCAACCTGGATTTTATGTAATTTCTCCCTGGTATGGTGTACATCTCATGATTTTCATGTACTTTCCTGTGTTACTCATAATATTTGGGGGATGGGAGGAGCCACGAGGAAAATGCTGTTAAATAAAAGTAGTTTGTAAGACGTTATCAATAATACAAACTTTCATATTAAATATGCATGATATGACTTGCCTGGTGAGCAAGGTCATATCCATTTTAATGATGTCAAATCATAATTAAAATAAACACAAATGGCTTTGGAAGGAAGGCTGGTATGTTTTGGGGGCAGAGGAGTTAATCTTAAAGGGTGCTGTTTGCAGATGGAGCAACCAATCTCTGTTTGACTGCTTTATTAAAATAAGTTCAGTGATCTTCTCAAACAAAACAGGGGTAGATGGAGGAGGAGGGGGATCAGTTTTAACACTTCCCTGCAAACAATTTCATGTAAGAAACATTTTCATTTTTAATTATAAACATAATTTATCAGTGTAGCAAGGCTTGGCTTCCGATGAGAACAGAGTATGTGCACTTTTAAAACAATATTCATTGAATAATGGAAAATTACTGTGTTTGAATAATAATGGAATTGAATAATTTATTATTTTAATTTTATTAAGCAAGCAAATTATAAAGAGCTCTTCTCAGAAAATTATCTTCTGCCCTGTGGCTGCAAGAACTGGATATTAAAGGAAGTTGAACTTTCAGTGCATGCCCATGCCTAGAAAAGCCTTTCACCTGTTGTTGTTGTTGTTGTTGTTGTTGTTGTTGTTGTTGTTGTTGTTGTTGTTGTTGCTGCTGCTGCTGCTGCTGCTGCTGCTGCTGCTGCTGCTACACGAATGTAAAAATAATGTTAATCAAACAAATCAAATTGTATGAAATTCAAGTGCTAAGGCTAGTTGTTTCTTCCAAAATCTTCCACCTGATATTCCACTGAACTAGAAGGAAAGATGATGTCCAGTGTGATGTAGAGAAGAAAGTGATGGACTGAGATCCAGGGGACCTGGATCCAAGACCCCAGTCAACTGTGGCGTCTCACGGTAATAGCATTGTTAGAATCATTATATAGTGCATCCAACAAAACTTGACAGCACATCACAAGACGAAGCATAGGTCTGAATATGATTTCTAGTCCCAGCTAGAAGTGCTGGATCAATGGTGACTGAATGAAGTGGTAAACCATTGACTCAGCTCATCTGTTCTAACCTGGACTGGTGGCCATTGCTTTGGATTTGGAGTTTGCTCCCATGAAAGATAAAACTCTGTCCAAACTGTAAACTAATGTTCAGAAAGTCCTTTGCATACGCAGAATTCGTTTTTGTTTTTTTCATTTTTGTATCAGAAGACTTCTTCAATCCCCACTGCTTTCATCATCCAGCAACACATCCCTGTTCCATGTCTCAGAGAGGCATTGCTCCCTTCCTAAGAAGCAGCCTTCCAGGAGATGTTCCACGGTAAAACTGCACATTTTTCCAAATGAAATTGCTTCTCTTGACTGGACTACTTGTCAAAATATTACTCACATTGTACAGGTTTTCTTTGTCATACTCCAGAGAAATCCTGTGGATATGTAAGTCATTATTGAGCAAAGAAGCCCATTGATTTCACTTGCCTTTAAGGAAGTGATGGATTGTTTCCTTACATTTTCTAAATTACGGTAAGTGTCAGGCTCACTTCCTAAGTCCCGGAGGTGCAACAAATTTGGACAAAGTGCAGTCTAAAATGATAAAATCACGAGACAGGCAGATTTGGGGAAATGTAATTTGCTTTTGGATTTCATTTTCAAATTATAGCATAATGGTGTCCTTGAATGGAGGAGGAGGAGGAGGAGGAGGGGAGAGGTATTTTGTTACTTTCTCAGAGGGATATTATGAGGATTAATTAATTTGTGTTTGCACAGTGTGTTGAAGATGAAAGCTCTCTTTAGTATTACGCATTAGTTTTCTGAAGAACAATGCTGCTTTCCAGTAGAGTTCCTTGAAGCTATTAAACTAGGACTGTTTTGATCCTTCTTATTTGGCTAGAGGGAAGCATTTGATAGCTTCATCACTGAGGACTGTAATCCTAAGTATGCTTGACTGGATTTTGTGTTGAATCTGGTCTATAGTGACTGATGTTAATGCAGTTCGACCCACTTATATTAGAAGCTTCTGTTTTTAAAGGGCAAAACTGAATTTGGGCAGAAAACACTCAGTGTATTCAATCTTCACTATCATATGCACCAGTGTTTTTTTCTTGAAAGTTCATATATGCTCATTCCACTTTCAACTGTTGCTTGATCAGCCATCAGTGCCTATAGATGGAGTCTCTTTGGAGACAACAGATAAATATATCTTAGGCTGATATAAAATGAAAATCCTGTCATTTCTTGACTACCTAAAGGCCCAATATTTAATGTCTTGAATTTGAGCAAACCTTTATGGGCACATAGAATTCAAAGTGTTTCTGTGATTGGCTCCCTGGAACAAGTGGAATAATTTTTGTTATAGCACATGCATAGGGGGCGTGGTGGCTCAGTGGACTAAGGCTTCCGAAAACTGTCAGCTTCAAAGTCGGCAGCTCGGGGGTTTGAATCTTGGGTGCCATGCAGCAGAGCGAGCTCCTGCTGATAACCCCAGGTCCTGCCAACCTAGCAGTTCGAAAGCATGTAAATGCAAGTAGATAAATACATACCGCCGTAAAAAGCGGGAAGGTAAAACAGTGTTTCCTTGCAGCCACGCTGGCCATGTGGCCATGGACTTGCACAACACTTGCTCTTCGGCTTAAATACGGAGATGAGCATTGCCCCTAGAGTCGGACATGACTAGCATGCATGTGGGGGGGGGACCTTTACCTTTACCTTAGGATTATTTTGTACCATAATTATATTCTATATCTCTCTCCCACACATTTTAAACAAACAAATGGTAGTAATATTAGACTTATTTTATTGTGGGATCAAAATATTTTGCTACTCATCCAAGTAGCTTCTTCAGTCTGAGAAAAGTTTGTGGGAGGTTTCCAGTGGGTGTTGGGAAGGGTTGCATAGGTGCAAGTTTCCCACACACTGGGCCATTGTCCATCTAGCAAGCCTATTCAAGTCATTGTCCACCTAATGAGCCTATTCAGACCCTGTGTGTGTGAAACTAAAGTAAACTACACATTGGAAGCCTCCCACAAACTTTTCTCAGAGTGAAGAAGCTACTTGGATCAGTAGCAAAATATTTGGATCTCACAATTGGCTCAAGTCCCAGATAACATCACCTAAATGACTGAGAGTCTCCACAGACAAGTAGTAATTGGAGAAATGAATAACGAACCTGAGAGTGAATTTAGAACGAAACAAAATGAACCAAAAAAATGGTTCGGTTCCATTCGGTTCATTAATGGCAGCACCGGAGATGTCTCCTACCTGGTGCTGGTCTTCCTGGTCCAGTCTTCCTGGCTGCAGGGAGGAGCAACCAGGGGAAAAAAGCCGAATGGCCTGCGCTACAGCTGTAGCACGGGCCATGTGGTTGGAGCAAAAAAACACCACCACCACCACCACCACCACCACCACCACCACCACCACCACCACCACCACCATCATCATCATCATCATCATCATCATCATCATCATCATCATCATCATCAAAAGGAGCACTGACCTGGCCCCAGGGATGGCCAGGTTGGCACCCTAAAATAAGGAAAAAATATAAAAAAGAAAACCAGTGCTGACCCGGCCCCAGGGGGCGTGCAGTCGGTGCTTGAAAAAAATAAAAAGCATTCCAGAAAAAAGGAGTGCCGACCTGGCCCCAGGGGTGGCTGGGTCGGTGCTCCAAAATAAAAAATAATAAAAAATAATAAAACAAGTGCCCACCTGTCCCCAGAGGCCATGTTGTGGGCTCTTGGGGAAAAAAGAGGCACTGGCCCCAAGCCAATGCCTCTCAGCTGAGAGGTTCTGGCCCCATGCCAGCGCCTCAAAAAGCCCCTGCCACAGGGGCCAGGATCTGCCACTTCCACCACCACCACCAAGCTGCCGCCACCACAGGTAAGAACCCGAACTGGTTCAGATCGGTTCGGGTTTGTATGATTATTTTTCAAATTCATACAAACCCGAACCCAAACCGAACCAAGGGTGGGCCCGAACCAGATGAACTCCATTTGAACATTAGGAAGAACTTCATGACAGTTAGAGCTATTCGGCAGTCGAATATGTTGCCACGGAGGGTGGTTGAGTCTCCTTCTTTGGAGGTTTTTAAGCAGAGGCTGGATGGCCATCTGTCGGAAATATTGTGATGGGGGTTCCTGCATGGCAGGGGGTTGGACTAGATGGCCCTTGAGGTCTCTTCCAACTCTATGATTCTATGATTCTATGATTTTATGAACCCAAACCATGGGTTTTCTGGTTCATGCCCACCTCTAGTAGTAATAGTATTGGGAATGCTGCCTCCATGGCCAATATCACAGAGGAAGTTTATCTACATTGTGAATGGGGGAAAAGGCTTAAATTCATCTCAGTAAGCAGTAGCAGTCGCAGCAGCAGCAGCAGCAGCAGCAACAACAACAACCATAATCTGAGAACTGTAAAACTGGGAGGGAGCCTATGGATTGAGTTCAGCCCATGTCATTGAGGCACAGTGGGGAATCTTCACCCAGATGCCTAAACCACTGAGCTAGCCATTAAATATGTTCTTCATGAAAATACTGCATACAGAGAGAAAACTTCCTATGAAATGCTTACAATGTGTTTTCTATTTTAGTCATTCATTCCTTTATTACTTGGTAGTTATCATATACTGCGTGTTTTTTCTAAGGAGCTTGAGGCAGAACCTATGGCCTTCTTCCTCAGCACTTTATCCTCTCAACGATCTTATGGGATAAGTCAAACTGTGAGGATATGACTACTTAAATATCATACTGTCAGCTTTGCACCAAATGGAAATTTGAACATGGTTCTTTCCAGTCCTACAAAACACTGAATGTCTATATGGACTCCTGTTCTTTTCCTTTGACTTTGCCTTGCCCCGTGTGGAAGATTTAGCTTTTCCTTTATTTCTAAATAGAGATAAGCATTTTGCTTTGTTTTTCAATTTGTTTTTCAATTTGTTTCTTATTGTTTCTCTTCATTTAGAAAGAAATGAATTATTTTTTAAAAAATCATTTCGTTGTTTGTTTGCTTCATTTGTTTCATTTTTTTAAAAAAATTACGCCCATGGGCCAGGTCGGCAGGTTTTTTTTTTTAATTTGTTTTAATGTTTTGTTTTTTAAACTAGTGCCGATCAGCTGGCTCGCGGGCCGGGTTGGTGCGGTATTTTTTATTTATTATTAGTAGTATTTTAACTCGCACCGACTAGCTGGCCCATGGGCTGGGTCTGCGCATTATTTATCTATCTATCTATCTATTTATTTATTTATTTATTTATTTATTTATTTATTTATTTATTTAATTTGCACTGACCAACTGGCCCATGGGCTGGGTTGGTGCGTTTTTTAACTCACACTGACTAGCTGGCCTGCCAGCCAGGTCAGTACATTTTTAATATTTTTTTAAACTTTTTATTCCTTTTAACTCGTGCTGACCAGCTGGCCTGTGGGCTGGGTCAGCGTGGCTTTTTTAAAAAACAAATATTATTCTTATTTAACTCACACTGACCAGCAGGCACATGGGCTAGGTAGGTGCATTTTTAAATTATTATTTTTAAACGTGCACTGACCAGCTGGCCTAGGGGCCGGGTCAGCACGTTTTTTTAATTTCTTTTAACTCACACCGAGGTTTTAACTCATGGACCAGGTTGGTGTGTTGTTTTATTTATTTTTATGTTTACATTCTTTTATTCCGCCACTTGATGACACCCAATCGGTGTCACCCTTTTAAAACTTTTTCCCCACCAAAGCCCCATGCTACAGCTAATCGGCTGTGGCTTCTTCAGGGAAAACCCTTGCGGTTTCCCTGCCTGGGCGCATGGGGGGGGGACCGGCTTTTCCTCATTTTTAAGTCTGTTATAGGAGACAAGTTGACAATTCTCTGGCTTATTTATATTTCCTTCTCTGTCTGTCTTCTTTGTGGGGCGGGGAGGAGAGAGAGAGAGCGAGAGAGAGAGAAGGAGAGAGCGAGAATGTCAAAAAAGATTTTATCCTGTTCATCGTGGAACTCTTTGTGGTATCAACATTTTCCATGAGCTTCTCTCACAGTTTGCTGCTTTCTTACCAACCACAGGTAATTGGATTTGACCCACATTCGGGTCTTCAGTGCCATGATTGATGTGCCTCTGCTTCGTCCTCATCATTCTCTTCTGACCTGCGTAACCAACATTTGTTTGACCTTAGGTGTCCATTCTGTGACAAACTCTCCCTGCCTAGGATTGTCCCAGTTTCTGCCTACCAAGGCACTAATGGCTTTTTATGTCAGTGTAAAAATGGTGCCACCTGCAGCTTACAACTGAAAAAAAAGCCATATTTCCTACTTATGCCAGTCATTTGCTCACATCTACCAAGCTTCCTTACCTTTGAGCACAATAGAATTGAGACATTCCCCCCACCCCACCCCCATCTGGCAGGAACTGCTGCATACATCTTGTGCCTTGTCAGGGGAACACTGTCATTCCTGTGGATTATAATCATTTATGGATGAAATTGCCTGTCGAGTTCCTAGGGGTACATGAATACTCCTTGTAGCACAAAGAGCTGCACAATACCAGCCTTTCTAGCCGAGTTTAAGTGCCAGCATTTTTAAAGGTCTCTGAGATGGTTCTAAATTACTACAGCACTGAGCTAAGGGTGCCCTGAAGACTCAGGAGTCCACCACAGAAGTTTCAGCGTGCTCAGTTTAACTACAGATGAAGTACACCCTACAGTGTCAAGAGATTTTCTATAGATTTTTGAAGATGGCTCCATCTGGCTTGGGGACTGTGGCTTTTAATGTAACGGGAGTAAAGTTAAACAAGAAAACAGAGTTACCACACCTCACACAACAGTGACAGACAGACGTGCTCCCCTACCTCTTGGTCATACAGGATGTAATGTGAATTACTGGTATATACCACCCTTTTGTTTTTTCTGAGGTAATCCCTTGTCCACCCCAATCGAAATAAAGAGGCAAGACAAAATTGGTGGGTTTAAATGGGCCACAATTTTATGTAAAGTAAATTCCTATCAAAATATTTTAGCCCTTCCTCACTCCAAGGGGGCCTGCCTGGAGTGCAAGTTGGTTAACAGTTGGAATCCCAAGGTCTTCCAACCCCCAACCATATCAATTTAATTCCATGCATTGAGACGGTGCAGCCCACCTTCCCAACACTAGACGAAATGAAATTTCTCCTAAAGCCCCAAGTATCCCTCTTTTGCATCAATTTAAAGAGTTGCCTTAATACAGATCTTATTATCTCTAGGTAATAAGATCTACTCTGTTTTACACTCTAACAGGGCTACCTGTTGCCTCAAGGGCAATTCCCTATGGGGCATGCTTAACTTCCTTACCTCTTGCACTACCCGCCAAATTGTAACCAAAACACAGACTTTGAATCCTAAAATAAGCCTCAATACACATACACACACACACCGAGAGAGAATGGGAGGGGCGAAAATGCACTGCCACTCAAGGCTAATCAGAATGACAGCCAGAAATTCCCATCCAGCCCTTAGGCGACCAGTTAATCTCATTCTCTCTTACCTATAGTGTGGGAGGGTGGGGAGAACACAGCAAGCCAAAAGGGGGAGAACTCAGAGAGGGCAAACCCTAAATATTCTGCCTTCTCAAGCAATAATGGTCCAGAAACTGGCGTGAATTTTTGCACCCCATTCAATTGAGGAGATGAAGAAGCCAAGCCCTCAACAACCTTGGGTGAAGCCACCATTTTCATGTACTTCATTTCCCAGCTTTTTCAGGTTAACACTGTAAACCACTTAGTTAATGCAAATGGTTGTGACTAGAGATGGGCACGAAATGAGCGATTTTTCGTTTTTGTTTTTGTTTTTTCATTTCGTTACACAACAAAAACAAAACGGATTTTTTTTAAACAAAACGAAAACAAAAACGAAACGACCAAATTTGCTGTGTTTTTTGTTTTCGTTGCAGCAGATGCATTGAACTAAACAGAATGCTAACAAAACAGCATTTTTTCATTTTCGTTTTCATTTTTCATTTCGTTACCTAACGAAACAAAAACAATTTTTTTGCAAAAAATGTCACAAAAACGAAAACGAACCGAAACGGACCCCTAAACGACCAAACGACAAACGAAACACCATTTTTTTGAGTCGTGCCCATCTCTAGTTGTGACCAGTACCTGACCTGTTATTCTTTCACTGAGGTTAGCTGGTAATGATCACAGAGTTTGATTCCTGTTGCAGCATATTTCTTGCGCCTCCTTGTTTGAAACATGTTTTCAGTCAGTGCCCGTGTTCACTACACATGTCTCTGCACTATTTCAGATTAGCTTCAGGGTTAAACAGGTAGCTCTGATGTCCACCCATGGCTGGATTAAAACAGAAAGCATAGCTCAGTGTTAGAACGTCCAACTGAGCTCCCCAGTTTCAAGCCTTGGTAAACTGGAGGATGTTTTTCTCTGAAACCATGGAAGGGTGCAGCCACTCTCTGTAGACTGAAGGCAGGCTAAATATAAACCTGCAAAACATCAGTTCCCAACATTCTCATTACTAACATGCTGATGAAAGTCATAAGCCCAAAAACATCTGGGAGAAGGAGCTTTGCCCAATTCTCTTGTATACAATATTGCAAAGCTTGCAAAACTGATTCTTTCTCCAGGCTCTTAAAATATAGAGCTAGATGTCTCAATATCTTGACTCAATACCAGAAAACTTGTAGGATCATAGAATTGTAGAGCTGGAAGTGACCCAAGGATCACTGAGGCCAGCCCACTGCCAGGGCAGGAAATCCACACCTAAGGCATCCCTCGCAGGTGGCCATTCCACCTGCCCTTAAAATTATTAAAATGACAGACTACTGCTGTCTGAAGTAATTGATTCCATTTCCAAATGCCTCTCACACTGTTTAATGTTCCTCATAAGGTTCAGTCGAAATCTCTTTTCTTCTATCTTGAAGGTAGTACTTCTGCTCCTATTGTCTTGAAAAACAAGCTTGCTCCATCTTATACACGGCAGAACCTCAGATACTTGAAGATACTATCATACTATTATCTTGCAGCCTTCTATTTGCCAGGCTAAGCTCCGTCAACCTTTTCTCATAGGACTTGCTTTAAAAATGTCTTACCATGCAGGCTGTCTTTTGCTGGACACATTTCAATGCTTTTCAATCTCCCTCTTGAACTATGGTGTCCTGACCAAAACAGAACAGAGTTGTACTATTACTTCTCAATCTGGACACTATACTGTTGATACACTATAGCAGTGATGTCGAACCTTTTAGAGACCGAGTGCCCAAACTGCCATTCAAAACCCACTAATTTTTCGCAAAATGCCAATACAGCAATTTAACTGGAATACAGGTGGCTGTGAAGATGCAATGTCAGGTGCCCGCAGAAAGGGCTCTGAGTGCCACCTTTGGCACCTGTGTAATAGGTTTGCCAACACTGCACTATAGTATAGTATTCATGTGTTTTTTGTTGGTTTTGCACACATATCAAACTGTTGACTTGTGGTTTAACTTGTGATCGACTACAAGCCCTAGATACTTTTCATATGTTCTACTCCCAAGCCATCTGTCATCTATCCTATACTTCTGTGTCTGATTTTCCCAGCCCAAATGCACCACTTGACATTTTCCTCTGTTACAACTCATGTTCTCTAATTGTTAAGGAATTTTAACTGCTGATTTTGTCTTCTAATATATTAGCAAGCCCTTCAAGTTTAGTGTTATCTGCAAATTTAATGAGTATCTATCCATATCCTCATTCAGGCAATGAATAAAAATATTGAACAACAGGACTAGGACAGAACCCTGTAGCACCTTAATTGTTACTTCCCTCCAGAATGATGAGAAGCTATTGGTAAGCACTCTGTGCAAGTCCTCTCATTCTCTACAGATGTTATCTGAGAAAGTATTCACATGTTGCAATATTTTAAATGCATTTACACTGCATACAACATAAACCAAATAACTTTAAATCAACAGTAAAGCAAATTTCACCCAAACCCAAAAATATTTAACCTCCTGAAATATCACTCTTGAGTTGCCTAAAGCCACTAGAAAATTAAAATTATATAATTAAAATGATAAATCTCTTAAATGGTTTAATAAAAATGTTTAAACAGACTGTATTTTTCTAATTCTATTATTCCTTTTTAACATAATCCTAGAAGGTATGTACTTCCTAAATATTGGCAAACTGCAGGAATAGTTGTTGTTACATGCTGTCAAGTTTTCCCCAACTTATGACAATCTTATGAAAGAGCAGCAGTCTTTAAAAGGTCCTATGCTCAACAAGCTTACTCTGCTCAAAACAAAAGTCTGTGGTTTTCTTTAGGAAGGCAGTTCATCTCTTATTTGGTCTTCCTGTTTTCCTGCTTCCTTCAACCTTTTCCAGCCTTTGTCTTTTACAGAGAATCTTCCTTTCTTATGAAGTGTCACACAGCCTCAATTTCAACTTTTGTATGCCTCCAGAACTAGTTCAGGCTTGATTTGCTCAAGGAACTTTTTTGTCTTTTCTGGAAGTTCAGGGGTACACAACGCTCTCCTTCAGAAATGTATTATAAACAAATCAATTATTTTCCTGTTAATTTTCTTTACAGTCCAACTTTTACACCCATACATGGTGACTGGAAATGCAAGAGCATGAATGATCTTGATCTTGGTTTCCAGTGACCCCCTCCTTACACATGTTGATTTCTTCTAGTTCTTTCATTGCTGCCTTTCCCAGCCTCAGCCTTCTTTTGGTTGTTTCGGGTGGAATCCATTTGGATGGAAGTTTGAACCAAGGTATACAAAAATTGCTAATGATCCCTAAACCTGACAAAGACCCAAAGAATGTTGGTCCATGTAGGCCTCTTATAATTATACACAACGTTGTTAAGATCTTTCCTTGTGCCTTGGCAGACAGATTAGCCTCTGTGGCTACTAATTGCATAACATGATCAATTTGTTTTTTTATTTTCCACGGACAAATGTCAGATTCAATCTGCACTGTCAGTGTAGTTCACCACTGTACTCACTCAGCCTCGACATCTTTTAGAATAACTTCTTTCAACATTGCCAAGGCCTTTGACAAGCTTGAATGGCCATGCGTTTTTCAAACCATGTAAGGTGATGAAGATAGGGTACATCCTTTTAAAGACCTTACATGCCATATATATGAAGCACTGGGTTGTTATTAGAACAAACAAAAATGGTTTCCTTGTCAATAAAAATCTATCAGGACATGAATCATGGATGCCCTCTTATTCTATTGCTTTTTTGGGGGGGGGGGTTGCAGAAGAGTTACTAACAGAAATATTTAGATCTGACCCTGCATTAATGTTTATGTACATGGCCAAATATGTCTTCTAACTCTTTTCACAGATAGTGTTGCAATGCCAGTCTCAAATCCTCTGAAAGAACTGCCTTATATTTTTTATACATTGCATGAATTTAATTTCTCCTCAGGTTTGAAAATTAATGCTAAAAAAATCTGATCTTGAACATTAATCATAATATTATAACCATAAATTTATAATATCAGATGTTTTTATGTGAGGGAAGAGAGATCCTTATTAGCTCATCCTCTATAAAATAGTGAGACATTTTAAAAACAAACTGATATCACTGAATTTTAACCTTCTTCTCCAATAGACCAGATCTATTTAAAAAAAACTAGAGTAAACTTAAATTGATACAGGTGGATAGCATAGCCATAATCAAAACAACTATTTTCTTTCAGATAATATTTCTACCACAGATCTTGTCAGAGGAAAGCTCTGAAGTATGTCTCCAAGCATGGCAAAAAACCTAAAAACATTTCTGTCCTTTATTAAAGGGTCTAGACATTTCAGAATCTGTTTATCAACAAATTGTGGTGGTAGTTTCCAGAGTGGCATGAGTGAAGCTCTATTATGCAGCCTATCAGATTGGACATGTGATAACTCCGTATACATAAGCATGAAGTTGTTGCCTGGTTTCACTTTGAGGTTGGTTATAAACATATTAACTTGATTTTGGAGGATATCTTTTGCTCCCTATTTCCCCTACTTAATTGCAAAAGATGTCCGATAGGGTTTTTAAATTAGTTATTTCATTCTAGTACAGAGAAAAGTGTGGAGAGGTCTGCCAATCTCACCCACTTCTTTAAAAAAGTAAAACTGATCAGTCTAGATCAGGGGTCCTCAAAGTTTTCAAACAGCGGGCCGGTTCACCACCATCCAGACACCACTGGGGGCGGGACCACAGTCCAAAAGCAGCTGCGGAGGCTGGCTTGCTCACAAAACAGGGGGTAGGTGGGGGGTTGCAATTGGTCCCAGGGGCCGGATTCAGGACCTTGGGGGGCCGCTTCCGGCCCCGGGGCCTTAGGTTGAGGACCCCTGGTCTAGATGCTTCTCAGCTAAAGGAAACAAAAAAGTGTTAAAATTCATGTCTCTGTTCTTTTTACATGCATAGTATGGGCCTGAAGCTCCTCATATCTAAAATAAGCAGCAAGAAAATGAAGGACATAAAAGAAGGTTGTAACAAAGGAAACCACAGGAAGGAAGGGTCCACTTCAGTGACTCTGAGGTGGTGGTGGTGGTGGTGGTGGTGGGAATACTCTTTATGTTTAATGGCAGATACTGAGTGTGTTCCCTGCAGGTACATTGTGTTACAAGTGTTAACAGAGAAGGATGTACTTTTTACACGAAACATTTCTAATCCATAATTTGGAAACTCCTTCAGAATCTGAATTCATGGGCAAAAGAAACTCCTTTTCCTTCTTGCCACATTTTATTTATTTTATTTTATTTATTTTTGCATTTATATACCGCTCCCATTTCCCAAAGGAACTCTGGGTGGTTCACACAAAAGGTTAAAAACTAACATCAATAAAAACAATATAAAATAGCACTGGGCAAGAGGCAAAAACTAGACGACCATGAGAAAAATAAAACTGGTATCGCATTAGCAATCGCCAAAGGCATCCCTGAAGAGCCAGGTTTTAAGGGTTAGGGTTAGGGTTAGAGTTAGGGTTAGGGTTAGGGTTAGGGTTAGGATTAGGGTTAGGGTCCTGAAGTAGTAAAACCTGGCTCTTCATTTATGTTATCACCCAGTTTCCCAAAACAAATATGAATTCCTTCACTTCAAGAACTGGGAATATCAACACCTGTGTTACTGAAAAAAAGTGTGTGACATACACATACACACACACACACACACACACAGAGAGAGAGAGAGAGAGAGAGAGAGAGAGAGAGAGAGAGAGAGAGAGAGCAGTTTTGTTTCTAGCTGGACATAATTTCAGTATCTTACTTCCAAATAGTTTCTATTTCCTATCTGTTTGTTGAAATCTGTCTGTCCTCTTACAGTTTTGAAAATCTTATTTTATAGCCAAAGAGTAATGCAAATAGACTCTCTAAGAAGTGATATTCTGTTCTAATAGATATGATGGACAGCAGTGTATTAGAGGTTAACCACGTATGTGAGAGAGATCTCAACATTAATATTGCTGATGCTGATCAGTCCAACTTGGGACAGAGGGCACTGATGAGATCAATATCTTCTGCCATACATAAACATTGTTTTAAGGTAGTCAACAGATGGTACTGAACTCCAAGGAAGCTAAGAAGAGACAGGGGGCTCGGTCCTATATCCCTTTAAAAGCAGTTTAAATTACTAGATAAACCCTGTCTAAAAATGCCGTCCCCACAGCCACCGGGCTTGTTGAAAAAAAAGAAAAAAGAAAACCCGGTAATGCCCCTTTAAGCGAGGTTTCTGTGACTCACCGAAGAGGTAGGAAATTTTTTGCTTCAATTTGATAATCCACCTTTTAAGGAAGCAGACGCCGTGATCACGCAGATGATCCGGGCTTCTTCTTTTTTTAAACTCATAGCACCGACCGGCTGTTCCTGGGACCGATCCACACTGTTTTTTTTTATTTCTTTTCACCTTCGGAGAAACAGGAAGCTCTATCAGGTCCTACAAGTTTTAATTTCCCCCAGCCAAGTGGTCCATTTTTTAAAAATGCTAGCGCCACCTGCTGACCAAGGGGGCTGAACTGCACTTTAAAATTTAAAAAAAAAAACAGCTTTGGATGTGTGAACACCTGTCCCACTTATTCAATCACGTGATGCTACAAAGAAGAAAAGCCGAACCTTCAGAAGATCAGGATCAAAACCCAGGTGAGATAGCAGCCCTGTCACCTTTATCGAATGAACTGTGAAGGACTGGTCTCATGTGCCTATTTATATAACTTTTTTTAGAAAGAGCCATTAAACAAAATAAAATGATAACTAATCTGGCATTTTGTCCAGCAGTAGGATTGATGTTCCTGTTGCTTAGCATAATGAATCGCACTTGTGTGTGTGTGTGTGTGTGTGTGTGTGTGTGTGTGTGTGTGTGTGTGTGTGTGTGTGTGTGTGTGTGTGTGTTGTATCGTTACAGTCATGACCGACTCCTCGTTACTCTCCATGGAGTTTTCTTGGCAGGAATACTGGAGTGGTTTGCCAGTTCCTACTCCAGGCACCTGCAGCACCTGGTATTACTTGGAGGTCTTCCATCCAAGTACTAACTAGGCCCAAACTGCTTAGCTTCCGAAATCAGACGAGATCAGATGTGTTTAGGGCGTCTAGGCAGCTTGCACTAGAGTAGGATGAATGAATTAACAGTGATTTGGAGAGTCAACTGCTCTGCAAATTGGATTGATTAAAATGGGTTTACTCTAACTGTCACTTACTGTAGAACAATAAGGCCGTGGTCACATGAACCAAATATTGCCTTCCAATCACCCATGGAATTTGTGGTCACGTGATGCAGGGCCATTAGCAAATCATTTAAAAGGCAAGCTAACTGTGAATCATTTCTTGTTTGGCCAGAAGCTTCTACCTCTTTGGTTGTAGATCTTTTTTAGTTGTTGTGTGTGTGAATGCTCTTGTTACACTTTTTTTTTGAACTGTCCCTGTGCATGTCCTTTTAATCTTGTTTTTTTTTTTAAATTATTTTTCAGCAGCATTTTGGTTGATATGTCATCTGTCAAATGGTGTCCACAAAAAAGATCCAGGACAGTACTTATTGAATTGAAAGGAAATTACTCAGTAGCCTAAAAGCATAATGGGATATATGTACATCCTGGAATAAATACCATGTGACTAGATGATTAAAACACAACTAAAACTCATATAACCATAGGGGGACATTTCACTTGTGTGACCCTGGCCTTAATCACAGTTACAGTAGGCTCATTTGAATCAATGACACTGAAAGGGGATTTGACTAATTAAATCCCCATTGATTCAGTAAGCCTACTCAAGTGTGATTTAGTATACTAAGTAGAGATGGGCACAAATGAAAAAAAATGGTGTTTCGTTTGTCATTTAGGGGGTCTGTTTCGGTTTGTTTCCTTTTTTGCGGATTTTTGCAAAAAATCATTTTCATTTTTGTTCGTTTTGTTACTGTTTCATTACCATTTATTTCAATTTTTTGTGATTTTTAATAGCTTTTAAAGCAGTTCAATGTATTGCCGTAACGAAAACGAAACGGGTGACAAAATTTCTGGTGTTTCTGTTCATTTCTTTTCATTTTAGAGATAAAATTTGTTTGTCATTTCGTTGTGTAACAAAACGAAAAAATGGAAACGGAAACAAAAAATTGTTCGTTTCGTGCCCATCTCTAATACTAAGCAACAGGATTTTGGCCAATGTTTGACATAATGAATTAATTGTCTGCTTTAGTGTTTGCGTATATGGAATTAGTGCTGAATTGGAAAGATCACACGTTCCATCTTTTAGAAGCAGGCTAGCTAGAATCAAGGCTTTCACAGTCATGGATTCTCAAATGGAATCTTAGAGTGGAAAGTTCCAAAGCATGTCAATATAGAAAAGGACCAGCATCACATGCCGTAAGTCCAACTTTGAATCCTGGTGTGAAGTGGAAAAAGACCATCACCCCCAATGACTCAACTGGGGTGGGGAGGAAGGTTCCAATAGGAGATCCTGGTACATCAGGCATCCTGGCCTAGGGAGATTTGGGCTTTAAAAGCAGTATCTTCAGAAGTTTTCTGAATCTGACTTGACTCTATACTTTAATACATGCGTTGCTAGGAATACTTCTGAAGTCAGGGCTTCTTTGCCCACCCATATGGATGAGCTGTGTACAGCGCCAGACACAGGGCTGGTCGGGCAGGGGTCAGGCAGCCTATATATATGCTGCTCAAGCCTGCTCTGGCCTCTTTCCCACCCAACCACCCTTCAGTGCTGAGAATGATAATAACCGGTCACATCTGGGGCTAGATGGGAATTTTTGACCAGTACCCAAATTAGATGCAGGGTATTGGTGGGTTTTCTCCCATAACATTTTCATTCTAGGGTTAGGTCAGTAGTTATTACTCAATCTGGTCACAACGGCAGGTAGTACAAAAAAAAGGCAAAGTGTGCTGCTTATATACCACCCCATACCACTTCCAGTAGTCTCTGACCAGTTTACAGTTCAGTTACAGTATGCAGGCTACACATTGCCCCCCCACCAGGCTGGGTACTCATTTTACCTACCTCGGAAGGATGGAAGACTGAGTCAACCATGAGCTGACTACCTGGGATTGAACCCCAGGTCGTCAGCACAGTTTTAGCTGCAGTGCAGGCATTTAACCACTGCGCCATGAGGAAATGAATTCAGGTGAGTTCTTTAGCAAGGGATTAGAGGGTGCAAGGCAGCCCACATAGGGCCTTTTCACACGACCCCTAAGATCCGCTGGTCCCTTAAATTCGGACCAAAGATCTTAGGGGTTCGTTGCTCTTCCTTCCTCCCCACCAGAGAAAGAGGGGGGGAAATGCAGCTCACCTGGAAGAACTTCCCGGAGCTCCGTTTCTCTTCTGCTTGCTTTTTTTCCTCCCACCTCTTCTCTTAAAGGGGCAGGAGGCAAAAAAAAAAAAACCCACAAGCAGAAGCCAGGAGAGCCCCGCACTGACCAGATTAAATCCGGACCTGGGGATTTTCACCCACCTCAAGCAGGTACAAGAAAGTGCAGCTGGGTCGCGCTTGGGTGGGCGGGGTCGCACTTAATTGTCTGCAAAGTCCGGAACTGGTGGGAAAACACTTGTAAGGTCCGGACCTTGCAGCCATTTCCTGCGGAGCTTAGGGGTCGTGTATAAAGGCTGATAGTGGAATTAAGGACAGGAGGGAGGATATTAAAGGATGTTAAACATGGTTAATGAGGCTGCGTTTGAGGGCTGCTTTGGGGTATTCAGACTTCAAGGGTGTGGAAGAATGCTGAATGAGTGAGTAGCATGCTCCTGAAGTGGGAACTTGCTGAAATCAGGCATGAGTTGGGGATCAAACTAGACTCCAGACCCAGACCTGCTTGCTCTACATTCAGGCCCTCATAATAAAAGGAGGTTAAAAGGGTGGAATAGTTTTCTAACAATTGTGGCCAAGTTTTTGTCCTATAATACATTGCCTCATCTGTTTATTCCAGGCCAGGTGAGCAAAAGTTACTGGTGCTTAGTGAGTATCACTGTGAATTATTTCTCTGAGTGTAGTTTCCAAGCTAAGCTGATTACCCTTAAGGTCACAGGGTTCGTGTTCTGCTTTTTAAAACAGGTACAATAGCAGATGGTGACTGCCTCATTGGTGCTGTCACCATTACTTGGGGGGGATCCATAATGAATAGTAGCTCTTTAAACACTTTCCCTTTTCCTTCTGGAGTAAGGTGAGACATCCTCCTGACAGTGACAGATGCAGCTGCATTACTAAACTGACAGCATTTTATGCTGTAACAAGTGCCAGGCCGATTTTAGCAGCTCAAAAGCGAACTCTGCTTGCAGAACAAAGCCTTTAAATGGACATATGTGAGTTGGACAAGAAAGGAAATGACAAGGTGGTCGTTGGTCTGTCCGCAGAAGATGGTCGAGAACAAAACCAAATAAAGAAGGAAGAAAAGGAAAGAATAGAATTGGAAGAGCAGCCCGGGAAATTGTTCTTTGATAGAGGGGAACAAAAAGAAAAACATTGTGATGAAGAGGAAGTTAAGAAAGAACAGTCAGAGAAATTTATAGAAGGTTCTAGGGCTGTGGTAAAAGAAATAGGAATTTGGGAAATGATAAAAACTGAATTGGAGGAAGTTACACAAGAGGTAAAGAATATGGGGGTGCAAACTGAACTTGAACTAAATAATAAAAAGGAGAGTAAAGAGTTAAGCGTTCAGACTGAGGATTGGAAGTGCAGAGGGAAATCCGTTAATATCCAAACTAATATCATAATTAAAAAGGATACTAAGACTCAAGCAGTACAAGTAGGGAAAGTGTAGGACAAATATATTGTAGGTCAATCCTGGCATATTGGGGTGCAGGTAAAATTAGATGAAGTTAAACAGCAGAGAAGCGCAGGGATACAAACAGAAGAGAAAGTTAGAAGGGTATTATTTAGGGATATGGGGATTCAGACTGAAGAGCACGAGACAGAAAAGCCAATGGGGAGGGGCAAGGAGGATATAACGCGCGAGAGAGGGGCGGTTGGGGGGGCCAACAAATTATCAAGAGAGGGGAAGCCAAACGGGGGACATCTTACCGGGAAGAGAAGAGATAGGTCTCTCTTTGCCTATCCCGATAAGACCTTATACACCATCAAGAAGAAGTAATAATTTGAGTGGTGAATACCCAGGGATTTCCACATGATTTAACCCACCAGGATGGATTCCTGGATGGGGTTGGAAAAACCCACTGCGAGCTCCTCCTCCTGTCCTAGAGACTCCACATGGTGGAATAGGGGAGAACCGTCACCCAAAAATGTAAAAGTAAGAAATAATCCATTTTTTGAAGAAGAAAACTTTCAATCTCAAATTAATTCACCTTATGCAAGTTTACCGTTATTAACACCGAATGTTATAAATGGTGGAAATAAGAAAGACAATAATCCGTTATGTGAACTGTTTAATAAAAGTTTATTGGATTTTTCTACAAATAAACGTCTCAACATTCATTCATCATTTGATCCATTGATCAATCTAGACGAACCCTCACAACATATTAGCTACGACCCACTCTGGTGTTCATGCCGCTTTCTAGAACCTCAGTCTTCCCATGCCTAGGAATTTCTCCACTCTTCCATTTTTTTAAAGTCAGGGAACAGTGACAACCTGTTAACAAGCATGAACCAAATGCTTAACTGACTCCCACAGTGCTGCCATATACAGGACCATGAGCAGTGTTCAAAGCTTTCACAATGCAGCTGGTTGCTTTAAACAACCACCACAATGCAAAGTAGGTTGAGGAAGCAAAAGAATAGCTCACAATTACCGTGCAACAGGAGGCTTGCAAGAGATCTAAGATGCACCCTCCAATGGTATTTTAGAAGTGAGTAATAATTTCATTTTGGTCCTTTTTAAAAAAAGAAATTTGAGAAATTTCTTCAGAAATTTGAGGGGAATAATTAAAATTTAACATTTCCACAAGATGGGGGGGGGGAGGCAGATAGATAGATCCATGGTTCCAGGCAGAGTATGATCCCATCCACAGTGGGGATAACTACAAAGCAAACAGAAACACAGTTTCCCACAACTTTATGTTAAATAGTTGTGGTTCCGTATTTAGTCAGTAGAGATGGCTGAAATACAGTACTTACTTGGGGCGTTTATACACGACCCCTAAGCTCCGCCGCAAATGGCTGCAAGGTCCGGACCTTAAAAATGTTTACCCATCAGCTCCGGACTTTGCAGACAATTAAGTGCGACCCCGCCCACTTTAGCAAGACCAAACAGCAGTTTTCTTGTACCTGCTTTTTGGAGGTGACAAATATTTGATCCGGTGTAAGGATAGTGAGTGCGGGGCTCTCCTGGCTTCCGTTTGTTCTTTTTTTGCGCCCTGCCCCTTTAAGAGATCTGAATGCTGCCCGGAACAAAACGGAGGTAAGAAGGCATTCTTTTCTTTCTTTTTTCTCCTTCCCTTAGGCAGCCAGCAACCAGGAAGTGCGGAGAGGGGTGGGGACAGAGGAAGAGCTAGGAACCCCTAAGATCTCTGGTCCGAATTTAAGTGGCCAGCGGATCTTAGGGGTCGTGTAAAAAGGCCCTTGGTTCAGTAAATTTTCAGTAGGAACCTTGCCAACATTTGCAAAATTCTTCATATATTCAGTGGTAAGTATGAAGACTTTGATAGGTAGCAGCTTTTTTAAAATGAAAGAAAAGGGAAAACAAAATTAAATTAAAAGAGAGCAAGGCATTAAAAGTACCAAATGACTATAAGGGTATATATATATTAAATAATAATAAGATCATTTACTGAATGGCTGGTGCGAAATTACATGTGGTTACTTGTTGTAGCCCACATCCCCTTGTCAACTTAAGTTGGTGTAACGCAAATGGCATAATGTTTGGAGGAAAGTTGCATTAAGTAAAGAAATCATCCTCAACATCATTCATTGCATACTAAGCTGTGTGACTAATAATGCAACCAATAATGTCTACAGTGCGTTCTTTTTTAACTTGGGGCAATAGGGCAAAAATACTCTAAATAAATAAATAAATTGCATAGCTACCCAAAAGGATTGAATGGATGTAAATACAGATTCAGCATATTGGTTTATTAGGAAACTAGCATTTATTCTGCTGTAGGCTTTTCCAAACTAATCCAGAAAAGCAGAGATTATAACGGTATGTCGGTTCTGGGTGAGTCGCATCATGAGTTGGGTCTCTGCGAAAGCTATTTAGCCCCAGGATGCCGCCACTTCTGAGTGCTCTCTGTCTAGGAAGTACTGGAAGGGGTTGCCATAAGCTGGAATCAACATGATGGAATGTCATCATCATCACCACCACCACCACCACGTTAGTATCACAGACTACTGTACTTCTTATCTCCATAAAATTGCATAAACTACTTTGGGGTTTCTACAATATGTTTCACAAAAGATGTATTGTAAATTTAGAACATTCCCTGAAGTTTTTCTTTTTCTAATTACAATTTTAAAAAATAGCTTCCTTTTTCTGCTACACTTTGAAACTTCTCTTCTCTCTTTATCCTCCATTTGTAATTCTTCAATCATGTTAACCTCTCTTCTGTCTCTACCTCAAAATGTCAGAGATATGCTACAGACAGGGCCGGCGTGTCCATTAAGGCGAACTAGGCAGCTGCCTAGGGTGCCAAAATGGAGAGGGGGCGCTGGCCAGCCTGCTGCCCCTGCTGCCCCCCCCCCGCCGCTGGCCACCACCCCCCGCTGCCTGTCGCCATCCGCCTGCCGCCCCCCACGCATATCGCTGCCCACCCCTGTGCCATCGCCCCCGCCATCTGCCACCCCCTGCTGCCCCACCCCCTGCCGCCACCCCACCCCGCCTCGCCCCACCGCCGCCCCTGCTGCCACCCCCACCCTGCCCCCACTGCCACTGCCTTCCCCGCCCCCCCCCGCCCCACCTAGGGCGCAAAAAAATCAAGCGCCGGCCCTGGCTACAGATATAAAAGTTCCCTTTCTTTTCTACTGTGTTTGGATCTGATAGTGTTTCTGTGTACAATTGTTTTAGATTCCATTGAGGGCACTAATAAAATGTGGTGAAAATTATAATGTAAGCTGAAGTATAGAATTATTTCCCAGCATTTCATTGGTGTAAATCCAATAACTGTCTATTCTTCTGGGATATAAGATAAAGATGACAAACCACAATTGCCCATCCCAGGACTGAATTTTAATTGGTTTGGTAACATCTTAATAGATGCATTTGTTTAATTGTTTTAATTTAGTGTCAGTTCAGACATTTCAGTCTGTACTTGGATAGCAGCAGAGTAGATATTTGTTGATATTTTTCTTTGTCATTAAATGAAATGAAATTAAATTATTTTAGCTCACGTCCCCTGATGTAAATGGCATCGCTTCTCTAATCTAATAATGCACACTGTTTGGAAAATATGTGCTTTCAATTAAAGACATTTTAAGAACAGAAATGATGAAAAAAATAATTAATGAGAAAATAGTTTGCATCCCTGTGTACTGGCTTAAGTTAATCAAAGGTGCTTTGAATTCGAAATTGGTAATTAAGTTTGCTTGGTTTTGTACTCATCAAGTGCTAGGAGAGTTGCTAAGAATTTGTGAAATTAAGTTACTCTCAAAGTGAGAACAACATTGAATACATTTTGTTTTTCTAAATGACAAATTATGTATTACCCTATTAGGAGCCAAGTCAATGCATTCTTATTTACACCCAACAATCAGCTTTAAATAAATAAATAAATAAATAAATATTATGGCACCTTAAAGACTAGCTACTATATTTTAATGTGACCTTTTGTAATCCACTTTTTTCAGATACAAAATATTTAGTATTTCTCTGCCAATATGGGTTGGAATCATAGTTGCCATCTTGCTCCCTACATGACTCATGAATGATTTGTGGTATTGTATATAGTAATAGGTAGGACCCAATCCATGTTGGAAGGGCTGCAGAATTAGCAGTAGGTTTAGAAGAATTTATTCTTCCCTTCTTTAAGGAGCGTTTTTACCAGTTCCACTCCCCCAGTGAGCTTCCATGGCTAAGAGAGGATTCAGAGACAGGCCTCCAGAGTCCTAGTCCATTACTCGGCCCACTACACCATACTTCTGCATCTCACAAAGAATGAGAGAAAGAGAGGGGCAATCAGGCAGACAAGAAATGACATAGAATTGTGTCTACTTTGGATTTATATCCTCCAGGATAACCTATCATGCCCTCACAAAGGAAACGAGACGATTTGAGAAAAGAGTCTTCTTCCAGTCTTTGAGAGACTGTGTACATTTTTCTGGACCAGTTTAGCGCAATTCTCTAAGTATGCCAATTAAGAAATTCTATAAGAGTTGTTTTGTTGTATATAGATTGCCAACGAGTACAAGCACAGGATGAGTTGTTTGAATCTTTTTTATTAATCAGCCTTCTGTGCTCTCTCTCTCTCTCTCTCTCTCTCTCTCTCTCTCTCTGTGTGTGTGTGTGTGTGTGTACTTAGATACCCAAAGGGGAACAATGCCATTTCTCCCATGTTTTGTGCAAATAGAAAAAACACAATGAAAAATATCTCAGCCTCATGGCTGAAGGTGACTATTCCCATGGGGCTTGATGTCGTTCTCAACATGTTGTCTTGCAGTGTTCGGATGGTCTATCCCAGGCCTGCCCAACAGGTAGACCAGGGGCTACCAGTAGCCCGTGAAGGATGCAAAAGTAGCCCGCCAGCCATCAATAAAAAATGTGATGGGATAAGTTCTCCACCTCTACCTCCCCCACCCCAAGGACCACCACTGCCCCAGCAAAGCTCTGGGTCTGCCAGCCCACTGTTCCAGCCGAGCGGGACAGTTCAAGGGCCATGGCGCAGTGGCGCAGTCCCCTGCTCTCCCTACTGGCCAGATGATCGGCGCGCCACTGTCTTGTGACCAATTGAGTTGTTGGTGCAGAACAGAGGAAGGGGAGTGAAGGGGACAGCTACTTTGCATGGTGACGTCCTCCTCTTCTCCCCTCCCCCAGAGAATTCCTTCCTCCCACTCTTCCATCATCCTCCTCCTCCTCCTCCTCCCACCCCCACAGCTGCCTCACAGAGACTGTGATGTGCCGCTCCTCTGGCTCCCCTTCTGAGCCATTCCCTCCTCCTTGCGCCGCCTTGGAGATGTGATTGCCCCGCTGCTGGCTTGGCCCATCCCAGCTGCACAGAGAACATGGCAGAAGTGAGTGAGAGCTATGGGCGGCGGCAGCAGTGGCAGCGAGGGGGCTGGAAGGGACAAGGGGAAAAACAGGAGGAGAAGTAGAGTCAAGTCAGGCCCCAGGCAGGTTGGGAGGGAAAGTGCACCTTTAAAAAAAAGTCTTCCAGCAGCCTGGGCAAGCGGAAGGGGTGATCTGCACAAGCATGCACACACCTCCCTTGCACCCATCCACACTGGCTCGAGCAGGTGTAAGAGAAGCATGTGCACGGTCAGCCTTACCATAGGAATGCACTGAAATATGTTCCCTCCAGAAAGGATTAATGGATTTTCAATGTGTTCCTATGGGAAACCGCTGCTCTACTTACAGTTGTTTTTACTTATGAGCATATGCTCAGAACAGATAAAATTCATAAGTAGAGATTTTAGTGTAATAGCCCTCAGGCACTTTCGTCTGGAAAAAGTAGACCTCGGCCTGTTCAAAGTTGGACAGCCCTGGTCTATCCCAATCAAAATTTCACCAATCATTAGGTTTTCTTAACCTTCCTATTATATGGAGTGATGCATATGGATGACTACCCATCTCTACATACATGACTATATGGTTTTGTTTTCTGCCCAGACTTTGGGCAGGGATAACTCTGTGCCACAATCAGGAAGAGAGTAAACATTCACTATTTCTTAAGTATAATGTTGAGAAGAAATTTAGGCTACCATCACCCTGGCAATAAGAACCGCATATCAGCATCTTTAAATCAATTTAGATTCCATCGTTCACACGTTGCAAGGGTGAAATTGATTTATATGGGCTGCAAATTTGGGGTGGGTGGGTTGCAGCAGACCAGCTGGGGCTTTTAAAAATACTTAACTTCTAAAATCAATTCAATTTAATGTGGTTCTCTGGATGAGAATGCAGGTGTTGTTTTAATTTGAGTCTATGTGGATTTTCAATGGCAGGGGCACCAACATTTTTCCATTGATTTTTTTTAAAAAAATTCTTAAAATGTTTATCACTGCATCACTTCATTCAGCATTACAGCCACCTATCCTGTTTTTTTTTTTTCATTTGGCCAAGGAAGGAGCCAGCAAAGTAGCCGGAGACCAATGGCTACGAGTGGGTACAGAGGCGGTGCACTTGGATGTGGAGGACAGTCTGTGCTCCAGGAGCATCACCCTATCTGTCTGTCTGTCTGTCTGTCTGTCTGTCTGTCTGTCTGTCTGTCTCTCTCTCTCTCTCTCTCTCTCTCTCTCTCTCTCTCTCTCTCTCTCTCTCTCTGTGTGTCACTGTCTCTCTCGGTCTGTTTCTCTCTGTCTCTGTCTCTGTCTCTGTCTCTGTCTCTCTTTCTCCCTCTCTCTCTCTCTGTCTGCCTCCGCTTCTGTCTCTGTCTCTGTCTCTGTCACTGTCTCTCTTCTCTCTGTCTGTCTGTCTGTCTGTCTGTCTGTCTGTCTGTCTGTCTGTCTCTCTCTCTCTCTGTCTCTCTCTCTCTCTCTCTCTCTCTCTCTCTGCCTGTGCCTGTGCCTCTGCCTCTGTCTCTCTGTCTGTCTCTGTCTCTGTCTCTCTGTCTTTGTCTGTGTCTGTCTGTCTACCTATAAATCTAACTCTCTGTCTCTGTCTCTGTCTCTGTCTCTCTGTCTCTCTCTCTGTCTCTATCTTTTGGAAGGGATGCTTATATTCCCCAATTCTAGTGAAATGTTGAAACAAGGAATCTGATTACTGCTCTGCAAGGTGGGCATGAGGGATGTGGAAACTGGAGTGCTTGACTTGAATTTCTCTGCTCCCTTAACAAAGGGTGAACTGACTAAAGAATTAAATCAAATACAGGTTAAAAGAGAGGAGGTTTTAAGACTAATCGATAAATTAAGGATAAACAAGTCACCAGGCCCAGATGGTATCCACCCAAGGGTTATTAGGGAACTGAGAAATGAAATTGCAGATCTCTTAACGATTATATGCAACTTGTATCTTAAAACTGCCACAGTGCCGGAGGACTGGAGGATGGCAGATGTCACACCAATTTTTAAAAAAGGAAGGAGGGGGGACCCAGGAAACTACAGGCCAGTTAGCCTTACATCTGTCCCAGGGAAGATGGTGGAAAGCCTCATCCAAGAGAAAATCTTAAAACACATAAAAGAACAAACCTTGCTGAGAGAAAATCAGCATGGCTTCTGTAAGGGTAAATCTTGTCTGACAAACCTTTTAGAATTTTTTGAAAAGGTCAACAGGCACGTGGATTTGGGTGAACCAGTGGATATAGTCTATCTGGATTTTCAAAAGGCTTTTGACACAGTCCCTCACCAAAGGCTGCTGAGAAAATTGCACAGTCAGGGGATAAGAGGGCAGGTCCTCTTATGGATTGAGAACTGGTTGAGATCCCGGAAACAAAGAGTAGGTATCAATGGGAAATTTTCACAATGGAGAGAAGTGAAAAGCGGTGTGCCCCAGGGCTCTGTCCTGGGACCGGTGCTTTTCAATCTCTTCATAAATGACCTGGAGACAGGGATAAGCAGTGAGGTGGCCAAGTTTGCAGATGACACAAAACTTTTCCGTGTGGTGAAAACCAGAGAAGATTGTGAAGAGCTCCAGAAGGATCTCTCCAAACTGGGGGAATGGGCTGAGAAATGGCAAATGCGTTTTAATGTAACCAAATGTAAAGTAATGCATATTGGGGCAAAAAATCCAAACTTCATCTATCAACTCATGGGCTCTGAGTTATCCATGACGGATCAGGAAAGAGATCTTGGTGTGTTGGTGGACAGCTCCATGAACGTGTCTCCCCAGTGTGTGGCAGCGGTGAAGAAGGCCAATTCCATGCTAGGGATTATCAAAAAGGAGATTGAAAATAAAACAGCCAACATTATAATGCCATTATACAAAACAATAGTAAGGCCCCACCTGGAGTATTGTGTATAATTCTGGTCACCTCATCTCAAGAAAGACATAGTGGAACTGGAAAAGGTGCAGAAGAGAACGACTAAAACGATTACTGGGCTGGGGCACCTCCCTTATGAAGAAAGGCTAAAACATTTGGGCCTCTTTAGTCTGGAAAAAAGGCGCTTGAGGGGGGATATGATTGAGACATACAAAATAATGCAGGGTATGAGTAAAGTGGATAGAGGGAAGCTCTTCTCTCTCTCCCAAAATACCAGAACTAGGGGACATACACTCAAATTGAAGGCTGGGAGGGTAAGAACTGACAAAAGAAAATGTTTTTTCACCCAGCGCGTTGTAAGTCTATGGAACTCCCTGCCACAGGATGTGGTGATGGCATCTGGCCTGGATGCCTTCAAAAGGGGATTGGACAGATTCCTGGAGGAAAAGTCTATCACAGGTTACAAACCATGATGGAGAAACCAGGGTACTTCAAGGGCCAGATGCAGGGGAGTGGTATCAGGAGACAGATATCTAGTCTCATGCACTCCCAAACGCATCTGGTGGGGCCGCTGTGAGATACAGGAAGCTGGACTAGATGAGCCTTTGGCCTGATCCAGCATGGCTCTTCTTATGTTCTTATGTTCTTATGTACCTAGTTGTTTCAATAGTGAGAGTTCAATTATCATAAAATCAGGGACAAGCTAGCTTTCAATGTCTATCACACCAGATGAAATACCGTACTTGTGATGTTTACACCTTAAAATAAATCTGAAAAAGCTTTCACACATCCTTCAGGACAGTCAAAGCATTTTTTACCTTTTCTCCTAATGTACAGAGAGAAATGCAGAAATGCATTGCACACACTCTGGATTCTGAGGTTAATAACATTTATTGTTCTCATTCATTTATTTCCTTTAAAAAGTAAAATAAAAAGCACATGATCTGCTTTTGGAAAAAAGCAAAAACAGAAAATAATCTTACTTGAGCTAGTCTAGTGGCTATTGCAGTTCAGTTTGGAAACTAGATAATTTTAAATAAGTCTCCCAAAATAAAACCAAGTAAGAAAATAGATTAAAACACATGCATTCACTTCAAAGAAAAAGCTTAGAGATATGTGCTTTGCAGTTTCTAGGCAATGACAGCCCTGTTTTAATATAAGCCTTCCTTTTCCTTTCTCTTTTAAATTAAGACTGTGACTATGAAAAGCAAAGTTAATTCAGTATAGTAATGAATGAATGAATATTTCCAGAAACATCAAAATAATAATGCAAATGGCAAGCACAGCATTGCCTTCTCTACCTCAATGGAGGATGATGATGGTGAAGATAATACTATAGATAAAGATAATTATGTGGGGATTGTTAAATGTATTTCTTTACAGTAATGCCTCTTAAGATGAATTTAATTCATTCTATGAGTTGTTTCATTTTACGAAAAAAATTGTCTTGCGATACGCGTTTTCCCGTAGAAATGAATGGGAAACCAATTAGTCCATTCCACAAATCAGAAAAAAGGCCAAAAAGGCTGTTCTTTTTCCAGACCTCTTTATAAAGTGCACTTTAAAGACATGCAGAGGAACACATACACCCCAGAACACCTCCCCCCCCACACACAGTGCAATGCAAAGATGGACAAAAGCAAGCAGCAAGACAAACCCCAGCTTGTTCCTCCCAAAAGTGCAATGAAAAGCAATGCAAAGATAGACAAAAGAAAGCAGCAAGACAAACCCCACCTTGTTCCTCCCAAAAGTGCAATGAAAAGCAATGCAAAGATATAGACAAAAGAAAGCAGCAAGACAAACCCCAGCTTGTTCCTCCCCAAAGTGCAATGAAAAGAATTGCAAAGATAGACAAAAGAAAGCAGCAAGACAAACACCAGGCTGTTCCTGCCAGAGTGCAATGAAAAGCAATGCAAAGATGGACCAAAGAAAGCAGCAAGACAAATAGGTAATTTCTGCCAAAAATGCAATGGAAAACAATGCAAAAACACAAAAGAAAGCAAGGAAACCTCAGCTCTTGACCTTTCCAAGTTCTAAAAGTCCAAAACCTGCTGCAAAACAATGCCCAGAATGGCTCCAAAACTTGATGGAAAAAAACCCTCCCACCCCTCCACAAGCTATGGGGTTGCAATACATCCTGGGTACCTTATTTCAGAATGTGGAATGGATTTTCATCTTGCCAATCCTCCCATAAGGAATTTTCATCTTATAAAGCAACCCTATATCCAGACATTTTATTCATCTTACGAGTTTTTCTTCTTAAGGGGCATTTGTCTTAAAAGGTATTACTGTACTTTACTTCTTTGGATATTTTGGTGTTGCTTTTGTTTAGCACTTTTACTCTGATGTCTGTTTGATTTTTTCACTGTTGCCTACTCACTGCTACCTTTGCATGCCGTCGTCTAATGATACAAATGCTCCACATGGTGTGTGCTGCCACCAAAGGGAAGGAGGTGAGTGTAGACTGATGGTGGTGGCCAGGGGGAAGGAATACACAGAGTGGGTCTTTAAAAGGCTTGAAACCCTGCCCTGCCTCAGTCTCTCTTCTACTGGAAATGACTTGGCTCTGATGATGGGCAAGCACATTATTATATAGGTATTTAATGATTTGTGGGCCATCATGACTATGTTTCCCTGGATCATAGAATCATAGAATCATAGAGTTGGAAGAGACCTCGGGGGGAATCCAGTCCAACCCCCTGCCATGCAGGAATCCCCATCACAGTACTCCCATAGAATCATAGAGTTGCAAGAGACCTCGGGGGCCATCCAGCTTCTGCTTAAAAACCTCTGAAGAAGGAGACTCCACCACCCTCCATGGCAGCATATTCAACTGCCAAATAGCTCTGTCATGAAGTTCTTCGTACTGTCCAAACGGAATCTCTTTTCCTGTAGTTTGAAACCATTGCCCCAAGTCCTAGTCTCTTAAGCCACGGGAAACAAACCAGTCCCCACTTCAATATGACATCCTTTCAGATATTTAAACATGGCTATCATATTCCTGCTCAGACATTTCTTCCAGACCTTCAACCATCCTGGCCACCATCCTCTGTGCCCGCTCAAGGTTGTCAACATCCTTTTTAAATTGAGGTGCACATAACTGGACACAGTACCCCAGGTACTGACCAGAGCAGAATAGAGTGGTACTATCACTTCCCTATCTTTAGACACTATGCTTCTGTTGATGCAACCAAGAATCACATTGACTTTCTTGGCTGCCACATCACACTGCTGACTCATGTTCAATTTGTGGTCCACAATACCTTCCAATTTGGTATCATCTGGAAATTTAATCAGCATACTCTTAATTCCTTCATCCAAGTCATTAATAAAGATATTGAACAGCGCTGGACCCAGAACAGAACCCTGGAGGACCCCACTGGTCACCTTTCTCCAAGCTGAAGAAGGGCCATTTATGATCATCCTTTGGGTGTGATAAGTCAACCAATTACAGATCCACCTAACAGTAACAATATCTATCTCACATTTTACTAACTTCTTTGCAAGTATACCATGGGGAACCTTACTGAAGGCCTTACTGAAATCTACATAAGCAATATCCACATCATTCCCCTCATCCACAAATCCTGTAACTATCAAAGAAAGAGATCAAATTAATCTGCCAAGACTTGTTTTTAAGAAACCCGTGTTAATTTCTAGTAATGGCAGCATTGCTTGTTAAATAATTACAGACTCGTGGCGCAGTGGTTAAATACCTGTACTGCAGGTAAAACTGTGCTCACGACCTGGGTTCAATCCCTGGTAGCAGGCTCAAGGTTCACTCAGCCTTCCATCCTTCCGAGGTCGGTAAAATGAGTACCCAGCTTGCTGGGGGGGGGGGGCAATGTGTAGCCTGCACACTGTAATTAAAATTGTAAACCGCCCAGAGACTACTTGTAGTGGTATGGGGCGGTATATAAGCAGAACACTTTGCTTTGCTTTGCTTTAATAATCTGCTCAAGGATATTTTCAGGAATTGAAGTCAAACTGACAGGGTGGTAATTATTTTGGTCCTCTTCCCCCCCCTTTTTTTTTGGAAGATCGGGACAACACTCATCCTCCTACAATCTATGGAGACTTCCCCTATTCTCCAAGACTTCTCAAACATTATTGCCAAGGGTTCTGATATTACTTCTGCCTGTTCTTTTAATATCATTGGGTGTAAATCATCTGCCCCAGGAGACTTAAATTCATTTAATAGTTGGATTGTGGATTGTCTGGCAAGATATAATACTGAGAGTGGTATGGTGGGCACAGTGTGTCTCCAGATGTATTGACTGTATTAGATGGGGAGAGAACGGAGAAGTTGGAAGAGCCATGGAAGCTGGCTTGGAGGTCAGTGGTGAAAAATCCTGAGATACGTGCAGAGCAGCCTCAATTGTTTAAGCTGGCTGGTGTCCATTCTTCTGACATGGGCCTTGATGTTATTCTGACAGATGGTCAAGGGGGCCTTTTAGCTGAAACTTCTGGCTTGGCTGGTAGGCACAGGTTATAAGAGTAACCCCTATGCTGTGGTTTCACAGGGATGCCCAAGGAGGGTGCCAGTCATCTCACCTTTCAGATTGGTGGAGCTAGATACAGTGACAACCCCCCCCGCCGCCGCCTATCGCGGGGGTTAGGGACACAACCCAACCCACAATAATTGAAAATCTGCAATATGCAGATGCAGGTCGGGTTGGGCCTGGTGGGCCTAACTGGGGGCTTTTGTACTTACCCCCCAGCCTGGTGCTGCCTCGAACGGGCCTGCGAGGGCCTTCCCACGCCTTCTGGGGGCCCCAAAAGGACCTCCCTGTGAACTAGAAGTGACTTCCGGTAAACCGGAAGTGACTTCCAGGTCACCAAAGATCCTCTCTGAGGCCTTCAACAGGCCTAAAAAGGCCCTCACAGGCCTGCACAAGGCAGTGCCAGTCCTGGGGTAAGTATGGGAGACCTGAAACAGGCCTTTGCCTCTTACCCAGGGGGGGCTTTTTTCATATACTGTATTTCCACGATATAGCAGGACCGCAGTATATGAACTACAAAAGGATGGGGAAACCACAGTACTTTTTAAGAGAAAGGGAGTTTAAGGGGCTTCCTGGGCAAGAGTGTGCCTAGTAACAGGAGGCTTGAGTGGGCTGAGACTGAGGGGGTCTCTTGAGATCTGGGCAGCGGAAGATGTGCTATACAAAGGACAGCATGCTTTGGAGTCAGGGACATGCCTTTGAGAGGCCTGGTCTGGAGGTCAATGGAACTTCGGACTCAGATGAGATGTTCCACTATAGCAGGCCCTCTTGTGAAAGGGGACATTCACATTAAATAGTTCAATAAACTTTTGGCTTGGGTTTTAACTCAGCACATATAAACTACTGGCATGCACTTCTTAAAGGAAATCATTAGTGTGAACTTCTCTCTTGTCTCAGCAGAGGATAAATGAGAAATAGGTGCCAGAATAATAAGCGCAGGTACTCTGATCCAAGGACTCACTGGTTTGACCCTGTCAGAAGGGACACTGGAATGACTTCAATGGGACTAAAAGAAAAGAAGCTGCTAGAGATAGAAAAGTGTGGAGGGCATTGATCCTCAAAGTGACTGAGAGTCAGTCACAACTGAATGGAAAGAAGTAGAAGTTCTGATTCAGCTGGTCATATAACCATTTTTGCTTTGTTGCTTAATGAGACATCTCAGGCTATTATCAGCAATAGCTACTTCCCTCAGTCTGCTTCAAGACGCTCAGCTATAGGCCCTCTTGCATCTTGAACCAAACATTGTTGGAAGGCACTGAAGTCACCAGGGAATGAGTGAGCCCATTAAAAATAAAGTTTACAAGCACCCCCTTCATCAAATGCATCATAAACAAGTTAGCAAGACTACATTTGAGAACTAGATTGGCAGTCAGTTCAAGCTCACTGCACACCTGAAAATTAATAGCATCACCCATCTTCCGATTCAGTCATCTGTATCTGTGGTGTACACGACGCGTGGACACACGCTGGGATTTGCTCAGGTTTTATTACAAAGATAATATCTTATCCTGATAGGCACTGGTCTTTAGGGGGAAAGGAAGCTCACATCAGGTTCAAGAAAACATTGTTAATGATTAGGTTCCCTGCCTATTGTAGATCAGATTAATCTTGAACTGTTCAATGTTGTATTTTTTCATCTTGGAAAATCATCTGCTCCATTGGAAAATGATCATGTTCCACAGTGGGTGTAGGATGATACCACGTACAGTGCTGCAAGCAGAGAGAAAAGAGTGAACATACCAAGGCTGTTTTCAGCCATCTCAGGTGCTGCTTACCCTGCTAATCCAAGTTTTCAATCAGGGGTTTATGAATTTCAAATTGTTGCTGCAGAACGGCGAGGTAAAACAGCTACCGGGCTTAGCGATATTTGTATGATCAAAACCTTGTCTTAAAGATCGCTAAGCCTGGAGAGTTGTGATCTGTGCTTCAGCTGTGCTGAGCGGCAGAAGGTACATATTTTGAGAAATACCAGACATAAGCAAGCAAGCAGGAATTTACAGTGCTTTATTCATTTCACAGCAATCGTAACAACCATTTCAATTTCTGCCATGAAGCAATGACTTTGGGGCCAAAGAGGCTTAGTTCCACTGTGGCATTTAAAATGTAAACTGGAATATATATGCATTTTGTGCCAAGTCTCCAAACCACAACAGCACGTGAATTGCAAGTGTTTTATTTGCTCCTAGGTAAATGAACCATTTATCAAGTAAGGGAACCGGGGGAAATTATGAGGGAGGAGCAGCTCCCTAAAGGTAGCCCAGTTCATGGGACTAGTAAGTCTTCTTTTAAAAAGAGTTTGGGCCCTTTTCTAGTGCGGATGCCCTTGACCCTTACCCGGAGATTCCAACGGGTGCAGAATGCGGCGGCCAGACTGGTGGTGGGTGTGCGTAGATACGATCACATCACCCCAGTTCTGGTCTGCCTGCATTGGCTGCCCGTGGCTCTCCAGATAACGTTCAAGGTCCTGGTTTTGGTTTACAAAACCCTCCATGGCTTGGGAACCAAATACCTGTCGGAGCGTATCTCCCAAAGGTCAACTGAGGCCTGGCCCACTAGAATGTTGCAGGCACGCTCACTCCGAGTGGCCACACCTAGGGAAGTGCAGAAATCGCTTACATGCAACCGCGCCTTCTCTGTGGCTGGCCCCTCGCTCTGGAACCATCTCCCAAGTGAGTTGCACTTTGCACAGCCCCTGCCCGCCTTCAAAAAAGCACTTAAAACCATGCTTTATCGGGAGGCATTTGGCGACCTTTAATTTAATTAATTTAATTTTTAATTTATTTATTTTTCTTTGACTCTTGCCGATGTTTCTTTTTTATTACTGCATTGTCTTTCCCTGGTGTTTTATTGTTCTTTTAACCCATTGTTAACTGCCCAGAGTTCCTTCAGAAGACGGGCGGTATAAAAATATAATAAATAAATAAATAAATAAATAAATAAATAAATAAATAAATAAATATTTTTAAATCTCAGACATAGTATTATTTATTTATTTATTTATTTATTTATTAAAACATCATTTATTTATTTATTTATTTATTTATTTATTTATTTATTTATTTATTATACTGGTTAAAATCACTTTACTAAAAACACAATTATTTAGTCAGCTGGCCTAGAGTGCCAAGCACACAGCAGGCATTCCCTCTTTGGACAGCGATTGAGAGCTGTTGCCTCAGGAACATAGGTGCTCGGTCGTAATAAATAAATAAATACATAATTTTTCTAGTAGTGAGAGCACTGCAGCATGCCATTGCACAAGATGGGCACTATTTTTGTTTCTAGGCTCTGAGAGAGACAGTAGGCACGGCTTACACCGAAGGCAAACTATACCTCCTGAATAATGCCATGGTTCTGTTTATAATGTGTGCTATTAAGTCAATTCTACATAGGAACATAAGAACATAAGAAGAGCCATGCTGGATCTCTCCAAACTGGGGGAATGGGCTACGAAATGGCAAATGCGTTTTAATGTAGCCAAATGTAAAGTAATGCATATTGGGGCAAAAAATCAAAACTTTATCTATCAACTCATGGGCTCTGAGTTATCCGTGACAGATCAGGAAAGAGATCTTGGTGTGTTGGTGGACAGCTCCATGAAGGTGTCTACCCAATGTGTGGCAGCGGTGAAGAAGGCCAATCCCATGCTAGGGATTATCAAAAAGGGGATTGAAAATAAAACAGCCAACATTATAATGCCATTATATAAAACAATAGTAAGGCCGCATCTGGAGTATTGTGTACAATTCTGGTCACCGCATCTCAAGAAAGACATAGTGGAACTGGAAAAGGTGCAAAAGAGAGTGACTAAAATGATTACTGGGCTGGGGCACCTCCCTTATGAGGAAAGGCTAAAACATTTGGGGGGATATGATTGAGACGTACAAAATAATGCAGGGCATGAGTAAAGTGGATAGAGGGGAGCTCTTTTCCCTCTCACAAAATACCAGAACTAGGGGACATCCACTCAAATTGAGGGCTGGGAGAGTAAGAACAGACAAAAGAAAATATTTTTTCACCCAGCGCGTTGTAAGTCTATGGAACTCCCTGCCAACGGATGTGGTGATGGCATCTGGCTTGGATGCCTTTAAAAGGGGATTGGACAGATTCCTGGAGAAAAAGTCCATCACAGGTTACAAACCATGATGGGGATGTGTCATCTCCAGGCTTAAAACCAGGGTACTTCAAGGGCCAGATGCAGGGGAGTGGTATCAGGGGACAGATATCTAGTCTCATGCGCTCCCAAAAGCATCTGGTGGGGCCACTGTGAGATACAGGAAGCTGGACTAGATGGGCCTTTGGCCTGATCCAGCATGGCTCTTCTTATGTTCTTATGTTCTCACCCACTACAAAATGGCATGCATAGCCAATTGGATATGCATACCATTAAGCTGCAGTTGCAGCAGGCAGAGGCACCTCGACGGGTGCCTCTGTGACTCACTGCCTGCTTGGGCTGGAGAGCGAAGTGAGAGAGGACCGGACCCCTACGGGCGCCCGCTGTGACTCACTAAGAAGGGAAGTGTACTTGCTGTAGTGCAATGCGAGTACACAGATCTGGCTTGGGGCTAGGGGTTAGCGCAAGGGCTAGGGTTAGAGTTACTGGTAAGGTTAGGGTGAGTTACTGGGGTGCACCTCTGGGTGCCTCTCTGACCCACTAAGAAGGACAGTGTACTGGCGTATGGGTTAGGGTTCGGGTTCGGGCTAGGGTTAGTGGCTTTTTATGCCCGACTGGCACATCCCAGAAGTCTCGGTCAAAACCTGGCCAAGTGGCCATGCAATTGGTGGAATGGTTCCCAAAATTTGCATGCTCCACTCCCACGTCCAGCCCATCATTGCGCAGGTGTAAAAAAATAAAATAAAATAAAATAAAATCAATGGAGTGTTGGAGACGTTTTGTTGCAAGAAAAACCCACTGCTGCTACTGAAAAAATTCAGGCAGTTTTAAAATAGCTATTTTCGCATGTTTCTGTGGTGCTTTGGTGTGTTTTTGGACCACGATTTCAAAATAAATATTGCGGTCGCCCCATTTTGGATCCCCCGCCCGCACCGCATGGCATGGCGAGTTGGCGAGACGACGAGGATGCGCAGCCCAGGAGAGGAGAGGGGGGGAGGCCGGGGACCCCCCGCCCCCCAGAAACCACCCTTCTGGTAGGTGCCCTCACTGAGGCAGGCCGCAGGCATATTTTCGCCTGCTTTCTTGGTGTGGGCGAGTGCAAGCGACTCGACAACGAGGATGCGCACTTTGCGCAGCCCAGGAGACGAGGGGAAGGAGGCTGGGGAACCCCCCCCCCAGAAACCACCCCTCTGGTAGGTGCCCCCCTCACTGAGGCAGGCATATTTTCGCCTGCTTTTTTGGCCGGGAATCGGGGGGGGGGGTTGTTTTTTTTTAAACTTTTTTCCTGTGCCACGCCACTTGGCGAGTTGGCGTGGGCGAGTGCAACTCGACGACGAAGATGCGCACTTTGCACAGCCCAGGAGAGGAGGGGGGAGGCCGGGGACCCCCCCCCAGAAACCACCCCTCTGGTAGGTGCCCTCACTGAGGCAGGCATATTTTCGCCTGCTTTTTTGGCCGGGAATCGGGGTTTTTTTTTTTTAACTTTGTTCCTCTGCCGCGCCGCTTGGCGAGTTGGCGTGGGCGAGTGCGACTCGACGATGAGGATGCGCACTTTGCCTAGCCCAGGAGAGGAGGGGGGAGGCCAGGGACCCCCCCCCCAGAAACCACCCCTCTGGTAGATGCCCTCACTCAGGCAGGCATATTTTCACCTGCAGAGTTGCCTGTTCTCGGGTGGGCTCCATGACAAGTTGCTCTAAGGCACAGTCATTCAGCAAGTCGAGAAACCCAGTTTCTCTTTCTTGCCCGGAGCTCGCATTGGCCCAGTCAATGTGGGGATAATTGAAGTCCCCCATGATTACTATCCTATCCTTCTGAGACACCTCCATGATTTGTCTCCTCATTTCAAGGTCCCCCTCAAGTTTTTGATCTGGTGGGCGATAGCATACCCCAACTATCACATCACTCCTTGGACCTGGTAGTTTAACCCACAGTGATTCTGTGGTGGAGTTAGACCCTCTGTCAATCTCCATTCTGCTGGATTTTACCCCTTCTTTAACGTAGATGGCCACTCCCCCTCCAACCCGCCCCTCTCTATCCCTTCTATAGAGTTTATAGCCTGGGATTGCTGTATCCCACTGGTTCTCTACATTCCACCAGGTTTCTGTTATGGCTATTATATCAATGTTATCCCTCGCTGCCAAATGTTCAAGTTCTCCCATTTTTGGTTGGAGGCTTCGAGCATTGGCGTAAAAGCACCTGTACAGTGGGTTCTGCAACAACAGCTGCTGCTTTGTTCTTTTCCCCCACAGGTATTATTTTCAGTAGACAAACTATCACATTCCATTATTCTCCCAGTACTAATACCTACTATGTCATCTCTGTGTGATTCTCTACCCTTTCCAATCTCATTCCCTGTGGATGAGGTGTTCCAAACTGGATGCCACTCAGTTATCAGTTTAAAAGCTGCTCTGCAGCCTTTTTGAGGTTGAGTGCCAGCAGTCTGGTCCCATCATGATTCAAGTGCAACCCATCCCTCCTGAACAGGTTTGGCTTGTCCCAAAATGTTCTCCAGTTCCTGACAAATCTAAAGTTCTCCTCTCGACACCATTGCCTCATCCACGCATTGAGGCTTCTGAGTAGAGATGGGCACGACTCAAAAAAATGGTGTTTCGTTTGTCGTTTGTCATTTAGGGGGTCCGTTTTGGTTCATTTTCTTTTTTGTGAATTTTTTGCAAAAAAATTAGTTTTCGTTTCGTTACGTAATGAAACGAAAAAATGAAAATGAAAACGAAAAATTGCTGTTTCGTTAGCATTCATTACAGTTCAATGTATTTGCCGCAACGAAAACAAAATACACAACAAAATTTCTGTTGTTTCGGTTTGTTTCGTTTCATTTTGGAGACAAAATAAGTTTTTTGTTTCGTTACGTAATGAAACGAAAAAACAAAAACGAAAACGAAAAATTGCTCGTTTCGTGCCCATCTCTACTTCTGAGTTCTGCCTGCCTGGTGGGTCCTGCACGAGGACCAGGTAGCACTTCTGAAAATGCTACCTTGGAAGCCCGGGACTTCAATCTTCTTCCTAACAACCTGAACTTGGCTTCCAAGACTGACCGCTTGGCCTTCCCGACATCACCAACATGTACTATGACCACTGGCTCCTTCCCGGTTCTCTCTAACAAGCTATCTAGATTTCTCGTGATGTCTGCAACCTTTGCACCTGGCAGGCAAGTGACCATACGGTTATCATGCTCATCACAAATCCATCCCTCCGTATTTCTAATTATAGAATCCCCTAGCAGAAGGAGCTTCTCTCCTGCAGCCTGTTCTTCTACATGTACCTGATCCTGTATCTCATCAATTGTGATGAGGGAGAGATCCTCAGGTGGAACCAGTTTTAAAATTATTTTAGGTGATTTTAATCAAGCTGATTTAAGGAAAGAGTTACCAAAGTTCTTCCAGCATGTTAAATGCCCTACTAGAGGGGAAAATATTTTGGATCATTGTTATACAACTTTAAAGGATGCTTATCGCTCTTTATCATGCTCAGCTGTGGGACATTCTGATCACTGCATGGTTCCCCTTGTACCTGTTTACAAACAAAAGCTTAAAACTCTAAAACCAACAATTAAAACAGTGAAAACTTGGACTGAGGAAGCAAAGTTAAAGTTGCAAGCATGTTTTGACTGCACTGATTGGGACCTATTTGAAAACACTTCTGCTGATTTGGATGAGCTCACAGACACTATAACATCATATGTCAGCTTTTGTGAGGACTTATGTGTGCCATCTAGGAATGCGAAAATTTACAGTAATAACAAACCGTGGTTTACAACTAAACTCAAACAGCTACGTCATGCCAAAGAAGAAGCCTATAAAAATGGTGATAGAACATTGTATAATCAGGCTAGGAATATACTGAACAGAGAAATTAGAGCAGCAAAAAGGAACTACACTGAAAAGATAAAGAACCAGTTTTCAACAAATGAATCAGCAAATATGTGGAAAACTCTTAAAACCATTACTGGTCATAGTAAGACCCCTCTCCATGTTGAAGGAAATCATCAACTGGTGAATGACTTGAATATGTTTTTACTGCAGGTTTGAGAGGAAACTGCAGCCATCTATTCCTGAAATTTCCATCTCAGATTTAACAACATCAACTGAGCCTGTGGAAATTTATCCCATGTTATCGGGTCCTCCATCTTTGGTGATCACAGAGAAGGAGGTGCAAAGTCTGTTTCACAATCAGAAGTTAAGAAAAGCACCAGGTCCAGATAAAATCTCTTCTTCTTGTTTAAGAGTCTGTGCTGAACAACTGGCTCCTATTTTTACCCGCATCTTTAATAGATCACTGGAGATGTGTTATGTTCCTTCTTGCTTCAAACATTCATTGATTATTCCAGTACCAAAAAAATCTTCTGTCAAGGAATTGAATGATTATAGACCAGTTGCTTTAACTTCTGTGGTCATGAAAACTTTTGAGAGACTAGTGTTGGCTCACTTGAAATCTATCACGGATTTGTCATTAGATCCATTGCAATTTGCTTATCGTGCAAATAGATCAATAGATGATGCTATTAATATGTCCTTATACTATATATTGCAACATCTTGAATCTCCAAAATCTTATGCAAGGGTTCTTTTTGTTGATTTTAGTTCTGCATTTAACACTATTATTCCAGGTATCCTTATGACTAAATTAAAACAGCTGGCTGTACCTGATCACATTTGTAAATGGATTGTAAGCTTCCTAACAGACAGAAAGCAGCAGGTGAAGTTAGGTAAAATTATATCAGATATTAGCAAGGTTAGCATAGGAGCCCCTCAGGGCTGTGTGCTTTCTCCATTTCTGTTTTCCTTATATACTAATGATTGTACCTCAAAGGATTCCTCTGTTAAAATAGTGAAGTTTGCAGATGACACTACGGTGATTGGTCTCATTCGAGATAATGATGAATCTTCCTATAGGCAAGAGATTGAACAACTAGTTTTATGGTGTACTCAAAATAATCTTGAATTAAATACATGCAAAACTGTTGAAATGGTGGTGGATTTTAGGAGGACTCGTTCTATACAGCCACCTCTTATGATATCAAATAACTTAGTGTCAATAGTGGAGTCCTTTAAATTTTTAGGTACTATTATATCTCAAGATTTAAAATGGTCATCTAATATTGAAAGTGTTATTAAGAAAGCACAACAAAGAATGTTTTTTCTGCGTCAACTTAGGAAGTTTAGACTGCCAAAAGAACTGTTGATTCAATTCTATAGAGGTGTTATTGAATCTATTATCTGTTCCTCTATAACTGTCTGGTTTAGCTCTGCGACTAAGCATGACAGATATAGACTTCAAAGGATAATTGGAACTGCAGAAAAAATTATTGCTACTAATTTGCCATCTATTGTGGAATTGTATACCACACGAGCTAAAAAGAGGGCGATGAAAATATATACAGATTCCACACATCCTGGACATAATCTCTTTCAATTGTTACCCTCAGGGCGACGTTTTAGGGCATTGCATACTAGGACAACTAGATATAGAGATAGTTTCTTTCCAAGTGCTATCAAACTGTTGAATAATTAATTTTTACATTTCTTCTTCCTTTTTAAATAATAGGTTATATTGTAGTATTGTACTGTGTTTTTATTGTTGACTATATGATTCTTATATTTCCTTTTATATAGAGCATTTTTACCAAAACAAATTCTGGGTGTGTCTAACCACACTTGGCCAATAAAAGTATTCTATTCTATTCTATTCTATTCTATTCTATTCTATTCCTCTGTGTGTGCCTCATGAGGTGTGATGAGGGAAAGAGCCTCAAATTGATTGTGCAATATGAGACTCTCTGAGCGATCCCTTGGCCTTCTACTCCTTTGAGTCACATTCCTCCACCCATCTACCTCCTGGGTTGGGGAAGTGATTACATCCTCAGAAGTGTGCCCTGTCTCTTCTTGGACCTGGGTAGTCTGTTCCGCTCTGTCCAAGAACCGCTCAAGCTCCTTAATATGTTGCTGGTTCGATATGCGGGCCTCTAGCTCCTGGACCTTCTCTTCTAATAGTGCATTTGCAGCAAGTGTAGTTCTCTGTGCGTTTTGTCAAGATGACAAATATGGCACAAGTGTTACAGGTAACTGCAGCTGCTCCCTCAGACTCCATTTTAATGAGTGCAGTATTCTGGGCCTTGAAGATTTTACAGTGTTACTAGCTACTACTCTAGAAATAGTAATCTATTACCAATGTTCCTCCTTTTATGTTAAAAATAAAGTCTCGTGCGCCGTCAGGCGCGCAGGCCAGTCAAAGATCCATAGAAACCCTTCTCTGGCAAATAGTACAGTATTTATAAATGGTTTACTGTTCCCTTCTTCTGGGGGCCTCTTGGAACTGTGCATCTTGTCTAAGGCCACACAGGCTGGGTCTTCTCCTGGGATGCACAGAGAAGAATTGGACTTCCAACTTCGGGCTCTTTCACTGGATATTGAACTTTTTTTTCAACTAGCTACTATTCAGAAGCCAGGAGATAGTGTGACACTTTCTTGTTGTGTGTACTCTTACCTGTCTAGAAGAAAAACATTATGGGGTTGGTAGTGAAACTTCTCAAGCCCCATGTGGCTAGGTTGTCCAGACTATACTCACCTTATTAACCTGTTACCCTGGATTTCCCTCATGGATGTTTCTATAGGCAGGTGGCTCAAAAGCAGCTCTAGCTCTCATCTCATTCCTTTCCTGCTCTGCCTCTCTGATATTCAAAGGACCTAAGCCAGGGGTGTCCAAATTTTGTGCAAGGAGGGCCAGATTTGGCAAGGTAAAAATGTGAGGTGGCTGACCATCCAGCCACATTTGGGCCCTGGCCTGGACTTTGGACAAGTCTCTCAAGGATTCCCTCAAGGAGGCCGTGAGGATGCTGCAGCAACGGAGCCAGGGGCGGGTGGGCTGGGCAGGTGGCTGGGGGGATGGACAGAGGAAGGGAGGGCAGGCAGACCGTAAAACTGTAAGCTGACACATCCATCCCGTATGGGGAGGGGCCAGCTGGCGGGGATGCATGACAGGCTTAACCAGTGGCAAGAACTGCCCACGGGCCACTCAGAATTTGAAAATGGGCCACATTTGGGCCCCAGGCCTGACCTGCACCCTGGTCCTAGATTTTGTAGGGAAATAGATGATTCTAAGCCCTGTAGGCCTGTGCAGAGTCATGGAGCAGGGAGTCTCAAAAATCTGTCTTGGAGAGAAACAAGATGTAAGAGAGCCACAGCTGTCTGAATTAGATTCAGCTCACTACATTGTAGTCACAAGGAATTGCAGTTATTTCATCCTCAGGAGCTTCCAAGGCCCTCTTGGAGCCTGTACCCATTGGGTCCTGTTCAGTCCCAGTCAAATAGAAGAGACAAATAAGGCTTTGGGGGAGAAAGATTGATCCAGATCAGAAGAATGACGAGTCAGAAGGACAACAGATGGCACAACACACATATGAAACTGAAAATCAAAATAGCAAGCTGAAAGGGCAAAAGATGATCAGAGGTTGGAAATTTTAATTTTAAACGCCTTACCTTTACCAAATTGAACAAAATGGGATCACCTGACCATTACAGAGGCATTCATATACCTCTCTGTAAAGGCAATAATTATGGCATCACTTTCAATCACAATTCCTCAGCAGAGTACTATCAAGACTATCTCTAAAAATAGTCTTCTAAAGTGAATATTCTTCAGAACCTAGCCTTACTATCTTGAATGGTAATGCAATTTACAGTGTGTAATTTCCTGTCACATCCACTACTTCCCACAGAACAACCACAAAACTGAAAACAATTAACTTCTCTCTTGGATAATTTAGGCCCCGGTCCCACGTCCCTTTAAAAGCAGTTTAAATTACCAGATAACCTGTGTCTAAAAATGCCGCCCCCATGGCCACCGGGCTTTTTGGGGAAAAAAGAAAAAAGAAAACCGGGTAATGATCCCTTAAGCGAGGTTTCTCTGACTCACCCAAGAGGTAGGAAAAATTTTCCCTCGCTTTGAAAATCCAGCTTTTAAGGAGGCAGACGCCATGGGACCATGCAGATGATCCGGGTTTCTTTTTCTTTCTTTTTTCATAGTACCGACCGGCTGTTCCTGGGGCCGATGGGCTATTTTTTTAAAAATTGCTTTTCACCTTCGGAGAAACAGGAAGCTCTATCCGGTCCTACAAGTTCTAATTTCCCCCAGCCAAGTGGTCCATTTTTTCAAATGCTAGCACCACCTGCTGGCCAATGGGGCTGAACTGCACTTATAAAAAAAAGGTTTTGACGTGGGAACGCTTGTCGCACATTTAAATCACGTGATGGGACGAAGAGGAAAAGCCGGACCTTCAGAAGATCACTACCAAAACCCAGGTATGACCACGGCCTTAGTTGGAGAATATTTTTTAGAAGTCTGTATTTGAATAAAACAAAACTTGTATACCAAGTGGAGGATTAAGTGGAATGACTTGCATGGCCCCTACATAAATGCTGTAACCTCCACAGAAACTTCCAGACAGGTGTATTATATTAGCTTGTTACATAACAACATAAGAAGAGCCATGCTGGATCAGGCCAAAGGCCCATCTAGTCCAGCTTCCTGTATCTCACAGTGGCCCCGCCAAATGTGTCTGGGAGCACACGAGACTAGATCTCTGTCTTCTGATAATACTCCCCTGCATCTGGCCCTTGAAGTACCCCGGTTTTAAGCCTGGAGATGACACATCATTGTTGCTGCAAGAGCAGAATTGGAGTTGCCTTTTTAAAGACTAATGGGTTTAGGTTTGGTGTTTGTGCTTTATGAAGTGGGGTCCAGTTATGCTGCTAACAAAACTTGTTAGGATGTGATCTTATGCAGATTTTGGAAGGAGTAAACATACACATATATTTCTGAGACACTTTTCATGCTGCCAGCTCTTGTTGAGTTCCCAAATGCTCTTTATTTTTCATTTTATGCTTTTGTATGTTTTCTTGAATTATTTTAATTCAGTGCTTGTTCTAAAATGAGAATTTGTTTAACTCTATTTAAATTTTATAAAACTTTAGCAGTTTCTATTTTTTTTAATAACGTGTTATGACTGTCTCTAATCCAAGGGGAAAGACACAATGAGATCTAATGAGTCCAATGTTGAAGGGACAGTAAATCCACTCTAGGTTATAGTTTCCACTTCACAAAAGTTATGCCAGGTATTAAACCTATTTTAGAGATAAAACTCAACTCTTGAACAGCTCCTGAAAAGTGCAGGCTGAAACCCAGACTGGATTCACAGAAGCCCATCTCCTAACTGGAGTCACCACTGGAAAGATGGACATGAAAACCAACCAACCAACCAATCAATATTTCAGTAAGAAACACTAGCTGTTTCTTGTGTTCTGAACACTTCTAATGTGTAATTTTATTAATATTCATCAATATTCATTAATTTATTTATTTAAAATATTTATATGCTAATTTTTGCTTCAAGAGAAATTCTAGGCAATATAATTAATATTATACGCCATATATTTGAAATTTATTTTTTGTAAAATATTATCCATCTGCTTATTAGAGAATTAAAAAGCTATATCTTAATTAATTATTTAATAAGCAGTGTGAGTACCTACAGTGTGTAGTTATAAACTGTATATAGTTTAGAGGGGGAAATATAATATTGGCCTGAACTCAGGAAACTTCAACGGGTCCAAAATACAGTAGCCAGATTGCTGATTGGGATCACATTACACCCCACTGGCTGCCAATCAGCTATCAGGCACAATTCAAGGTGCTGACCTTGACCTACAAAGCACTGTATGACCTAGGTCCAAGCTACCTCAAAGCTCGAATATCACAGTATGAACCAACTCAGGTGTTACGATCATCAGGAGAGGCCTTTCTCTCCATCCCACCACCCTCACACATCACGTGTGAACATATGAAAGGGCCTTCTCGTCTGTGGTGCCCATTCTCCGGAACTCCCTTCCACTAGAGGCCAGGACTGCCTCATCTCTGATGTATTTCTGGAAACAGGCAAAGACCTTTCTCTTCAGGCAAGCTTTCCCTGAATAATGGATTACCTATTATGTGTCTTTCATATGAATGTATAGGATGACATAGACTTTGCGTTTATAACCACTTATAACCTAGTGTGATTACATTGACACTATGTTTTCAATGTTAGGTTCCATCACTCATAACTTTACATAAAATTTACTCTTCTTTTAACTGCTCGCATTCTCTAGTAGCTTTAATGTAATGTTGTCTTTTAATTTTGTAGGATGTTCCTCAATTCCCTGTTCTCAATACTTGAACATGTCTTAATTGTACTGAACTGTATATTATCCCTCATTACTGTAACCCACCTTGGGTCCTTTTCTAGGGAGAAAGGCAGAGTAAAAATACTCTAAAATAAATAAATAAATAAATAAATAAATAAATAAATAAATAAATAAATAAATGATCTATGACCAATCCATCATCCCCAGTGAAATGTTGTATTATGAGATTAGTAGTTTATCAAGTAAAAAAGTGTCGGACTGGAGGAGGCAGTTTTAAAGTGAAAAAAGAGCACTTTGTGCCACTAGAAATCAAGAGTGACAAACAGCATACCAATCTTTGTAAATCAGATTGTTTATTTCAAAGCTAAGGATTTGATTGACAAATTAATAACATTAACTCAATGAACTACATTACTTCAGCTCTGGGTGTAAAGAAGTCCTGTACAGATCAGTCTCTCCAGTTCTATTGTTTAACAGTAATAAATTAATTTTCAAGCTGAAAGTTCGTGCTCTGAAGAGAGATGGTGTCTGAGGGTACTGTTGATGCACTGCTTTTGATTATTCTTGATAACCTCTGCTATATAAACATATTTTGTTAGTTTTGCCCCTGTTGGGTATGATGCATTTTTAATCAACATTTTAATAGCATACAGACATTTTTCTTAAATCCATCATGAATCCCTAACAATTTTTTTCCTGGTGCATTTTAATGCACTGTTTTATACGGATGCTTTGGGAGGAAGGCTACACTTATTATTTCAGATGGTATTTTTCCATTCCAAAATGCCGTATTAAAGTAGCTGCACAGTCTGGGTTTTGAAAATTAAATTTTCAAACTTTCCGAGACAGATTGTTACCCCTGAAACTCTCTGAAATGATCTCCTTTCTCTGTGTGTATGTTGTTAAAAGCAGATCTCACTTTGAAACATCAAAACAAGGCAGGATTAAAATCTGTTCCGTGTAATTTTCAAAAATTGGCATTTAAAATCAACTTCACGCAAAATAATTGCATCAATGCCAGCTTATAATAGAAGCCTTCATGGAAGACAAAGCACTTCACAGGCTGTGTTTGTTCAAAGGATTTGTCTTGCACACAATTTCTCTTTGGTCTATGTAACCTATATAACTTCACAGCTCCTGTCACCCCCCACCTTCCATTGACGAATTGGCTGTCTGTAACCCAGTATCGAAGGGCAGTTTCACAAGCAAATTGCAAAGATTTTCATAGCAACCTTGCTGTGGATTCATAATTCACCCCAATTCCCTGAGCAACCACGTACTTAAAAAGAAATTATCTCTTGAGCTGCAGCAACATGGCAGGAGGAATATTTGAGTTTCTTCGCACACTTGTTTCTTCACAGGCCTCAGGCTTTGAGATGTGTCTTCCCACTCCTTCTCCCTGCTGTTTACCTGCTTGTCTACTCACAAATGCCTTCCCTGAGTACTGACAGCTATGATAGGAAAATGCTTTTGGCCACATATCTCAAACCACCTCAGACAAATTAGCAATCAGGCCCTGTCATTTACACAATGCTTACCCGAAATGGAATGCCAACCACAGCACGTCTGAGAGGGTCTTGCTTCAGAACAAATACCAATTTAGATGCTGGTGTTTGTTTTTTTAATTGCTTGATCCATGCCCCCCCCCCCCCCGGTCCATTCTTAGATCGAGTAAAGGGGGAAGCAAATGAGACAGAAATATAAGCAGCATAGTATAGGGAGAAAAGAGATGGGATGTCAACATTTGGATGTTATCGAAAACATCTGCTTGAAGTGATCTGGAAAGAGTGGGACAGGATGGAAGGTTGAAATCAGAGTCCATCACACATGTAAAGTTCTGTGTATTTCTAAGGTCTCCTTTCAGGATGTCTAAGATTTTGTTTGGTCACCTCCCCCCCCCCCCCCCGATTCCAAAGTGAGCTGAGTTCATGCATCAGGTCATACTCAGACACTCATAAAAGGATTAATCTAAGATGGTCAACTAGAAGGGAGTTCTAGGCCCACCCAATAACTGGCTGTCAGTAATGCAACAAAGAGGAAGGACCCATCTGAATCAGTAAGCCTGTGCCCTTGCCCCTGACTGGGAACCCTGAAAAATGGGAGGGTCCCATCTAGCATTTTCTCTAAAATCAACTTCACACATTCATGCGCTTTTCTTAACTCCTGATAGAGCTTTTGAAGAGGAAGAATCTTTCATTTAAAAACAATTAAAAAGAAGAAATTAGCATTTATAATTCCATCAATTAAAGCAGAAGGCCTACACCGTTTAGCTCGTAAACATATAGCTTTGAATCACTCTATATCCATCTGTGTTTGTGGTACTGCTTTAGGACCCTTCCCTCTTGACAGACTCTTCTTTAATAGGAGGTAGGTACCGCGAAACTCTTGATACTGGGAATAGTTGTATGATGCACAATATTTTGATTATGGTCAGAGGTTTCACAGGCACAGATTAACTCCGTCCTGAATTGTTCTTTGTAATAATAATAATAATAATAATAATAATAATAATAATAATAATAATAATAATAATAATAATAATAATAATAATAATAATAATAATAATAAGCTGGCGTGATGGTGGGATAATCATGAAAAAATAAAATAAAATAAAAGGATTAACTGTCGCCAAATGCCTCACAAAAAAAGCCAGGTCTTTAAGGCTTTTTTGATGGCTGCCAGGGAGTGCGCAAGGCGCAACTCACTCGGGAGATGGTTCCAGAGCACTAGGCCAGACACAGAGAAGGCTTGGTTGCGTGTCATGGTCTTCCGAGCCTCTCTGGGTGTGGCCACCTGAAGTGAGACTGCCTGCGACATTCTGGTAGGTTGTCACATGTTGGATGTGTCATCATATGAATCCATTCTAAATGGACCAGAACAAAGAATCACCAGATATTCTTTCCTTCACTACTCTAACTGACAAAATCTGGTTTCAAATCATTGTTTTGTTTTGTATCTTAATTAGCACTATATGTTTCTTTGTAAATGCATTAATGTGAAAATGAGAGGAAAATAACTTGATGTAATTACAATGTAAATGTTTGTCACAGAACATTGGTCTGACAAATTTGGCTTTGTCCAAATTCCTGTGCATTGCATGAATACCATCTCACCCTGCATATACATTTATAAAAAGCTTGTTAAGGTCCCTTCTCCCTACACTGTACAAGAGTCTTTGTACCAGTGTCGCTCAGTACTCAACCTCTCTTTTTAACATTAAATGCAACTATTGTCTACATATGCACATGTATCCCTGCTTCATGGACATAAACAAATAATATGAAATGGGAATTTTAAAATGACTTCCTTCAAAAGGCTCATTAGGAACGTTTCATTGACAAAATAATTATTTCATTACAGAGATCTGGAATGTTATGATATACATGATGCAAAACTACTAGAAATTATTAGTGTAGTACAGCTGTCTTATGTAGCTTTAAAGCATCATCTAAATTAACTGTGCCTCGTTGCCTACTAACCAGCTGGCCACCCTTTATTGAGGCATCTGTCAGTTATTCCTTGAAAAAATAAAACAACATTGGAATTGAGATGATTTCACTCTCACATTCTCTCTCTCTCTCTGACACACACACACACACACATTTATTGTAAAGGGTTCAATTGACAAGGTATTTTTTTTTTAAATGACCTGATGTCTACGGAAAATTATGATTCAACATAGGAGATTCAGATGCTTCAAAATCATGCATTCAAACCTAATATCCATTATTTATTTATACATTCCCAAAAGGAGGGGGAAACATGGGTTTATGCATCTAATCTCACTCAAAATATGGATACGTTGATATACCTTCTCTGTACCTTAACTTCCATTCCAAGTAAACACCAGAGTGCACTCCTATTTTAGTTCAAAGTTCAAAGATTTTTTTTATTTGTGTGGCCTCATCCATTACAATCACATTCAAAGAGTTTAAAACAAAGACATTACACATCAGTAACAGTCCGGGACTAATACAAAAAGATAACACTCAATTAACTTGAGGCAATGAATCCTTATCAATACAAAAATTCCTTCTTAAAATTGCTCTTAAAACAGCCCACTTTTTCTGAGATATATGGTACTCTGTTCCCCCAGTAAAAAGTTTACCAGATAAGTATCAGATCTATTGGGATCCAGGCCTAGCTCACTGATTAAGGTTGCCCTTATGTCCTTATATAAGGGGCAGGTAATTAGGTACAGTGAGCTGCCGAGATGCCCTAAGCATATCCAATCTCGCCTGATTTCGGAAGCTAAGCAGGGTCGGCCCTGGTTAGTACTTGGATGGGAGACCACCAGGGAATACCAGGTGCTGTAGGTGTCTAGAGTAGGAACTGGCAAGCCACTCCAGTATTCCTGCCAAGAAAACTCCATGGACATGGAGTCACAAAGAGTCGGTCACGACTGTAACGACACAACACACACACACACAATTAGGTACAGTAGTGAGCTAGGTCTTCTATTTCATTTGTACCACATGGGCCGATTCTCTCTTCCAGAGGAATCCATTGGTAACGTCCCTCGGCCACAGCTGTAACCATAGATTGGCATCTTATGGTTGTAAAAGCATTTCTCCATGTCAGGTTTGTCACTTTAGTTAGGTACTGTGGGTATGGAGTTTAGATGGGTAGTTTGGCATACCAAAGAGCACATTTAGATGAGCAGATGGAAATGCGGTCTGCTCTTAGATCTTGTCCGATTTTAGTTAGAAAAAAATTAAGAGCAAAGGGGAGGGACCATCAAAAATCTGATTAATCAGGATCAGCCCCATTAAGCACAATGAAACTTCCCTCCTGTAACCCTGTATAGACAACTGCAGATCTGCTGTGCTTAGATTTCGACATTATAAAATTATTTCAGATCTCTGCTGGTGATGCATTTTATAGGACATGGGAAGGAAAGTAGGGTTATGCTGTAGTATTTACTTGGACAAAACCCAGACTGCAAGATGATTAAATCAGAAGCCTGAGAGGTGGTGGTGGTGCGGGGGAAAGTTGATCTTGGTGTACATTTCCCTGGAGTTATGGTTTCAGCAGTAACTTTGGTTTTAAACTGAACCATTTTCTGCTTTAGAGAAGTCTCCTGCTTTTTGAAAGCTTGGAACATAGACAGAATTGGAGGGGGGGGAGGAGAAAATGTCTTTACTATGCAATTTTAAAAAGCCACCATATAAATAAGCAAAGAAAATATCAACATCTTAGATTTATGAACTTCTCCCAAAGAGATATAGCTAAATTTCTGCACCACTAGCCATAAGCACTGCTCCAAGAGCATTCAACTATGTTCAGCTCTTTTGTGGGTCTTTTAACCCTTCCTTCTACTAACAGTGCATGTATGACTCTGGAGGGGGGAGGAATGAAAATTTCCTATTCCGCCCCACTAGGATTCCAGGAATCTCCAGCAATCCCATTCATCCTAGGAAGCCTTTGGGAGCCGCAGAACAGGGTTGGAAACCATTTGAAGCTAGAAGAACATTGCTGGTTCCTTCATCCTAACTTCCTGCAACAATTTTCACTCTGTCATCCCAAGCTTCTAAAAGTTTCCCTTGGATGAAAGGGATCCCTAGGGATCTATGGGGAAACCCACAATCCTAGTGAGAGAAATAAACAATTTTAAATTCTCCTGAAGAAACCGCAGCATGGTTGTGGCTGATGGCATCATATGGAATATAGCCTCTCCCTGATCTACTCTGCCATTAAAGTCTCCTGCTAGAAGAAGGGGGATCCCTAGGAATCAATGGTCAAGTTCATCCAGGGCTGGACTCAAGGCTTCCCAGTGGCAGGCCCTACGACCCTTGGAGGGAGCTGGGGGCATATATACATTGACTATCAGTGTTTCTCGGGACCTGAGTTGAACTTTTATGGCCTGGATTTTACACCTGCCAACATATGTAAGAATATAGTCTGATAGTAGGCAATCAGCAACCAGTATAGCCAAGTCCCCAGAAGGGAGGCCCTTTGTCGAGAGCCTATGCAGGGAGTGAGTGTGAAGTGTATCCTGCTAGTTGGACAGACTAAACTGCCTACCTTTCTTGCAGTAAGATGGTGCCAAATTCTTGAAGGAGTCCGTAGAAGCAGGGTTCTTGCAGCTTTCTATACCTCCCAGCCACATTCCATGAGGTTAGTCTAAAGCTGTGGTTCTCAACCTGTGGGTCCCCAGATGTTCCTGGACTGCAACTCCCAGCAATCCTGGCCAGCTCAGCTAGTGGTGGAGGCTTCTGGGAGTTGGAGTCCAGGAACATCTGGGGACCCACAGGTTGAGAATCACTGGTCTAAAGGGTTCAGGGAAGCTGCCATTGGTGGAGTGGGCAGTGTGTCATTCAGAAAGCAAGCTAGAGCCCAGTCTGTCAGATTTGACATGAGGTCCATTGCATAAGAGTCAGCCCCAAGTAGGAGGTTTATGGTAGGGGTAGCCAAAGGTCCTAATGATGACTGTAAGTCCGTGAGGCAGCCTCTAGGAATCTCATGGTGGCACATGTCCAAGTAAATGCTAGGCTGATTTGAAGCGGGTCTAGAAGCTTACAGTAGTGCCAGTGGTGCATTGATGGGTTGAGAGGGCTGCGATCCAGTGCTCTCCAAGAGCTGGATGACATTCCTTTGCTTAGGGGAAGGGGAAGGAACAGACTGCGGGGCAGGTAGCCTTGGAGATTGGTGGGTAAGCCCAACAATCTTTGTTGCAGGTGGCTGCCCTGCTTGGTTGGGTCCTTCATCGGGAACAGCAACTGTTGCAAATTGGTAACAGGATAGCTCTGTTGAAGATTGTTTCGATGGGAGTGGGAGTTGTGAGAAAAATGACAGAGCAAATGTTGATTCATGCCATAGTCTGGTGGATTCTGTTATAGCAAAAGAGTTTTTAGGTGGAGTGATCACCAGGCCCTCTGAGCTTTGAAGTTTATTTTAATAAATGCAATTCAGCCATGGTTTATTATCACTGGGTAAATCACCTGAGGGAGAAGGAGAGGGCAGTAGAGAGGCAGAGAAAATAGGAGGCTAAGGGTGAACCTCATATGAGTTGTATGGCTGGATTCTGGCCAGTTATTGGCAAGAGATGGGAATTTTTGGACAGAGGTAAAAAGAAGCAGTACTTTCTTTTACCCTTTTTAATTTTCTCAAGTTTTGGCATTGAGTTGGGTCATAGTTGGGTCACTATTCAGTTATGGACTATTTCAGAACATCTTCAAGTCCTTTCACCTGAAAGGGAACTTTCCAGACTCTTGTTGCAGTCAGACATTAGATTCAGTTGCACCATTTCCCTCACACTAATTGGCCTGCTCTCTTATACAGTCACCCCCTGCCCATTTCGCAGTTCAGATACTGCGGTCCCACTACATCGCGGGATCACAGTACCTGCACCTCGGGGCGGCGGCGGGGGGGGGGGGCGGGGGCGATCGGGTCGCTCCACGCCACCCCCGCGCTCCTCCGAGAAGCCGCAGGTGGCGGGGGGGGCGGCAGGAGGTAAGATTCTGCAACACCGCCTGTGCGCACCGCCCCAAGACTTCTCGGACAGGCATGCAATCACCCCCCACCCCCAGGCCCCACCCTACCCATTTCCACATATTGTGGATTTTCATGCATCGCGGGTGGGGTGGGTCCCTAACCCCCACGATCGGCAGGGGGTTACTGTACCTAACTTCTGTTGGAGTTTTAGTAACTTTTTAAATCCCACCTTTAAGAGATTTTGCTGGGAGGACCCTTTTTGGGCTGTGATGACTATCAATCAACCCAACAGCAACCAATTGTTTTCTTCCCTGCCCCTGGTTTGGGAAGAGAGCCACATCTCTTTGCCTAAAGAGGCTTTTCCTGTTCATTTTTAGTCAGTAGTTGGCATTCAGTTAGTATTAGAGTTAATCATGTAGTGCAGTATGTAACATCAGCATGGAACTGACTATTCATTCCACAACTAACCTTATAGGCCACCATATCTTTTACAGTCCTGTTTTGCAAAATGGAAGTTCTACTTCCATTTTGTATTACAAATTGCCTTAAGGCAAATTAGGGAAGAGGCTATAAATTCATTCATCACTCTGTGTGGTAGAATGACCTTAGCAATGACCTGTGCATTGAGCCATGGTCAGAAAGTGGTCAGCTTTGAGCAGTGCTGACTGTGGTTGCTCTCGCCTTTTGAAACTCTCCAACGGTACCATTAATCTGCCAGAATCTATGGGAGGCCTTCAGAAACTAATTAAATATCTATGGAGAAAGTGGATTTTGTTTTGGGTGTGTGTGTATAATCTTTCAATTCAAAGCATGTGTGTACATATGTACTCATTAGACTGAAATATTTTATTGGTTTTCCATCCCCCAATATGAGTATTATTAATGCTCACAGAAGTAGCCTCATCTGAGAATCTGTTTTACAGCCTCTGACCTCTGAAAAAGAGACAGAAAGCCTTTATTCTGGTAATGTGGGCTTAAAACCAAGGTAGAGGAATAGATGACCCATCCACCGCATTCCATCTAAAACTCAGTAACAGCATCACACATTTTTGTTGATGGAAATAAAACACTGGAAATATGGAAAACAGATAAGGAATTAAAGTAACCATTTGCCTTTCACTCCTTCTAATCATACTTCCAAATATATTATAAGAACATAAGAACATAAGAAGAGCCATGCTGGAACAGGCCAAAGGCCCATCTAGTCCAGCTTCCTGTATCTCACAGCGGCTCCACCAGATGCGTTTGGGAGCGCATGAGACTAGATATCTGTCTCCTGATACCACTCCCCTGCATCTGGCCCTTGAAGTACCCTGGTTTAAAGCCTGGAGATTACACATCTCCATCATGGTTTGTAACCTGGGATGGACTTTTCCTCCAGGAATCTGTCCAATCCCCTTTTGAAGGCATTCAGGCCAGATGCCATCACCACATCCTGTGGCAGGGAGTTCCATAGACTTACAACGCGCTGGGTGAAAAAATATTTTCTTTTGTCAGTTCTTACTCTCCCAGCCCTCAATTTGAGTGTATGTCCCCTAGTTCTGGCATTTTGGGAGAGAGAGAAGAGCTTCCCTCTATCCACTTTACTCATACCCTGCATTATTTTGTATGTCTCAATCATATCCCCCCTCAAGCGCCTTTTTTTCCAGACTAAAGAGGCCCAAATGTTTTAGCCTTTCTTCATAAGGGAGGTGCCCCAGGCCAGTAATCATTTTAGTCGCTCTCTTCTGCACCTTTTCCAGTTCCACTATGTCTTTCTTGAGATGCGGTGACCAGAATTGTACACAATACTCCAGGTGGGGCCTTACTGTTGTTTTGTATAAAGGCATTATAATGTTGGCTGTTTTATTTTCAATCCCCTTTTTGATAATCCCTAGCATGGAATTGGCCTTCTTCACCGCTGCCACACATTGGGGAGACACCTTCATGGAGCTGTCCACCAACACACCAAGATCTCTTTCCTGATCCGTCACGGATAACTCAGAGCCCATGAGTTGATAGATGAAGTTTGGATTTTTTGCCCCAATATGCATTATTTTACATTTAGTTACATTAAAACGCATTTGCCATTTCTCAGCCCATTCCCCCAGTTTGGAGAGATCCTTCTGGAGCTCTTCACAATCTTCTCTGGTTTTTGCCACACAGAAAAGTTTTGTGTCATCGGCAAACTTGGCCACCTCACTGTTTATCCCTGTCTCCAGGTCATTTATGAACAGATTGAAAAGCACCGGTCCCAGGACAGAGCCCTGGGGAACACCGCTTTTCACCTCTCTCCATTGTGAAAATTTCCCATTGACACCTACTCTTTGTTTCCGGGATCTCAACCAGTTCTCAATCCATAAGAGGACCTGCCCTCTTATCCCCTGACTGTGCAATTTTCTCAGCAGCTTTTGGTGAGGGACTGTGTCAAAAGCCTTTTGAAAATCCAGATAGACTATATCCACCGGTTCACCCAAATCCATGTGCCTGTTGACCTTTTCAAAAAATTCTAAAAGGTTTGTCAGACAAGATTTACCCTTACAGAAGCCATGCTGATTTTCTCTCAGCAAGGTTTGTTCTTTTATGTGTTTTAAGATTTTCTCTTGGATGAGGCTTTCCACCATCTTCCCTGGGACAGATGTAAGGCTAACTGGCCTGTAGTTTCCCGGGTCCCCCCTCCTTCCTTTTTTAAAAATTGGTGTGACATCTGCTATCCTCCAGTCCTCCGGCACTGTGGCCTTTTAAGAGACAAGTTGCATATAACTGTTAAGAGATCTGCAATTTCGTTTCTCAGTTCCCTAATAACCCTTGGGTGGATGCCATCTGGGCCCGGTGACTTGTTAATCCTCAATTTATCAATTAGTCCTAAAACCTCCTCTCTTTTAACCTGTATTTGATTTAATTCTTTAGTCAAGAGGGGCGGCTCAGGCAGCGGAATCCGCTCAAGGTCCTCTGTCGTGAAGACAGACGCAAAGAACTCATTCAATTTCTCTGCAATGTCCAAGTCCTCCTTAACCTCCCCTTTTCCTCCCTCACCATTCAGAGGGCCAACTGGTTCTCTGGCAGGTTTTCTACTTCTAACATATTTAAAGAAGCTTTTATTATTACCCTTTATATTGCTAGCCATGCGTTCCTCAAAATCTTTCTTTGCTTCCCTTATCATCTTCTTACATTTCTTTTGCCAGAGTTTGTGCTCCTTTTTATTTTCCTCATTTGGGGAGGATTTCTATTTACAGAAAGACCTCTCCTTGTGCTTTAGAGCCTCTCTAACTCCACTCGTTAACCATGCTGGTGTCCTCTTGGACTTAAATGAGCTCTTCTTTCTTTGTGGTATGCACTTGTGCTGGGCCTCTATTATTGTTGTTTTAAAGAGGCTCCATGCACTCTGAAGAGATTGGATTCTTCTAACCTTCCCCTCCAATTTCTCTCTAACTAGTTTCCTCATCTGAGGGAAGTTTGCCCTTCGAAAATCAAGGGTTTTTATGTCTGATTTGGTTGACACTCTTCCTCCGACATGTATGGCAAAGGAAATTGCAGCATGGTCACTGTTCCCCAGAGGCTCAGTGACATTCACATCTCTGACTAGGTCCTGAGTATCGCACAGTATTAGATCCAGAGTTGCCTGTTCTCGGGTGGGCTCCATGACAATTTGCCCTAAGGCACAGTCATTCAGCAAGTCGAGAAACCCAGTTTCTCTTTCTTGCCCGGAGCTCGCATTGACCCAGTCAATGTGGGGATAATTGAAGTCCCCCATGATTACTATCCTATCCCTCTTAGCCACTTCCATGATTTCTCTCCTCATTTCAAGGTCCCCCTCAAGTTTTTGATCTGGTGGACGATAGAATACTCCAACTATCACATCACTCCTTGGTAGTTTAACCCAAAGTGATTCTATGGTGGAGTCAGACCCTCTGTCCATCTCCATTCTGCTGGATTTTACCCCTTCTTTGACATAGATGGCCACTCCTCCTCCAACCCGCCCCTCTCTATCCCTTCTATAGAGTTTATAGCCTGGGATTGCTGTATCCCACTTGTTCTCCTCATTCCACCAGGTTTCTGTTATGGCTATTATATCTATGTTATCCCTAGCTGCCAAATGTTCAAGTTCTCCCATCTTTGCTCGGAGGCTTCGAGCATTGGCGTAGAAGCACCTGTACCGTGGGTCCCGCAACAACAGCTGCTGCCTTGTTCTTTTTCCCCGACAGCTTTTATTTTCAGTAGACAAACTGTCACATTCCATTCTCCCAATGCTAATACCTGCTATGTCTTCTCTATGTGATTCTCTACCCTCTCCAACCTCATTCCCCGAGGATGAGGTGTTCCGAACCGGATGCCACTCAGCTCCTGTCGGCTTTCCCCCAGTTATCAGTTTAAAAGCTGCTCTGCTGCCTTTTTGAGGTTGAGTGCCAGCAATCTGGTCCCATCGTGATTCAAGTGCAACCCATCCCTCCTGAACAGGTTTGGCTTGTCCCAAAATGTTCTCCAGTTCCTGACAAATCTAAAGCCCTCCTCTCGACATCATCGCCTCATCCACGCATTGAGGCTTCTGAGTTCTGCCTGCCTTGCATGTCCTGCACGAGGAACAGGTAGCACTTCTGAAAATGCTACCTTGGAAGCCCGGGACTTCAATCTTCTACCTAACAACCTGAATTTGGCTTCCAAGACTGACCGCTTGGCCTTCCCGACATCATTGGTACCAACGTGTACCATGACCACTGGCTCCTTCCCGGTTCTCTCTAACAAGCTATCTAGATTTCTCGTGATGTCTGCAACCTTTGCACCTGGCAGGCAAGTGACCATACGGTTATCATGCTCGTCACAAATCCATCCCTCTGTATTTCTAATGATAGAATCCCCTAGTACAAGAAGCTTCTCTCCTGCAGCCTGCTCATCTACATGTACCTGATCTTGTATCTCATCAATAGTGATGAGGGAGAGATCCTCCGGTGAAACCAAATCTTCCTCTGTCTGTGCCTCATGAGGTGTGCTGAGGGAAAGAGCCTCAAACTGATTGTGCAATATGAGACTCTCTGAGCGATCCCTTGGCCTTCTACTCCTTTGAGTCACATTCCTCCACCCATCTACCTCCTGAGTTGGGGAAGTGACTTCATCCTCAGAAGTGTGCCCTGTCTCTTCTTGGACCTGGATAGTCCGTTCCGCCCTGTCCAAGAACCGCTCAAGCTCCTTAATATGTTGCTGGTCTGATATGCGAGCCTCTAGCTGCTCCTCTAGATTCCCACATGTCCTTACATCACATGATTCATGCTACATAAGGAAGTTAGGTGGAGCGGCTGGGATTGTGAAATTCATACCATGGTACAAGAGGAGCGTGTATAAACTGATGGTACAATTATTCCCCCTGCTGCCATTGCAACTAGAGATGGGCACACATTTTTTAAAAAATGGATCAAAGGTTTGTTTAAAAATTGCTAATTTGTTTATTTGAATTTGCATCTGTACACCTCCGCAGTGAATATGAATTAATGGATTTTTGCCAATTTTAAATCCATCAATTGTTGGAATATAAAATGCACCCCTCAGACACCTAAGAAAGCAGAACTGCAGATACTCTTACTTGAATCTCTTCTACAAATCTCCCAAAGTTTGGTGAATATTAAGTTTCAGATGTTTGAGTTAGACACCCACAAAAAGGAAGCCACTTTGTGGTTGTGTAACTCAAATGTCTGAAACCCAATCTGCACCAAACCTGGAGGGATTGTAGAGGAGATTAAAGAGAACCATCTCTGTGATTCTGGTGTCTCTTGGTGACACTTCCTTGTGCGGTTTGTAGAAGAGAGTCAGGGGACATTTCTCTGAGATTTCCTTATCTGTAGATACTCAGGGGCATTGCCCCCCCACGGCGGAATAACCACGCGAGACAGGGTCTTGGGTTCAAACTCCGGGCCACTTTATTAACATATTAAACAGAACACAACTTTAACCCGGGGCATGCTGCAGTGCGGGTGGGATTATTCTTTGGGTCTCCCCGGACCCCCTTTTACCTGACAGTCTATTTGGGCGAGTCGCTAGCCCCTAGCCCGTCCTGCCCGTAAACAGGGCGGCCTCGGTTAGCTGGTCCCCTTTCCCCAGCCGGACTGTCCAGACGTGTCCATTGTGCCTAGCAGTCCAGCGGGCCCTCCAGGTACATCCATCCCCCCCCCGGCTTTGTGATCTCCGATCTGCAACGCCGTGAGAGCGGACGGTCCCTTCGGGAAATCGAGACCAGACTCCCTACTGCCTCTCCCTACCCGCACTACTGCCACGGTAGGAGCCTGGCCTTGCCATGGCGCCTACCCACCCCACCAACGAGCCACCACCTCCCGCAGGCCCCTCTTCAGGTCCATAAGAAACAGCTCCATTCCCTGGTCCGAAAGATGAACCCCATCGTCCCGGTATAACTCAGGGCTAGCGGCCACAATCCTCGGGTGACCCACTACCGACCCCAAACCTTGAACCACTGCCCGGCACACATCCCTATTAACCCCTCTGCGCACCGTATTCATCACCTGCGGGTCGCACTGAGCTCTCCACTGTCGCCGTGGCACTATATTGGACCACACCAACTCCACCTGAGTAAAGGCCTCCTTCCACGCAGTCAGATCCCTGACAATATCCTGGGCCAACAGCTTCCCTGTTTGATCGCCCACATCGTTACCCCCCAAGTGAACCACCAGAACATCAGGGGGCGGCCTCTAGCTTCCATCCTCGCTGTCCGCTCAAACTGGCACCAACGCATGCCCCTGAATCCCTTCCATTCAAGAACGGCCCTTCCCCCCCACCCCAAATTGACTTCCCAGGCCGTCCTGGCCGCGTACTTCCCTGCCCAATAAACGTAACTATGTCCCAAAACGAGCACGCGGCACCTGGCACGTCCCGGCCCGGGTCCTGTAAGAAAACAAACCAAACAGCTAACAGTGGGGGAGGGGGCGTACCTAAGTTGTGAAACGTGCCGACGCCCACCGTCCCAGGGACTTTATTTCCCACGGCCCATAACCCAAGCCCGCTGCTGTGGAGGCTGCACCAATTCTAAAGGAATGTGTCCCAAACTTCATACCCCCGAGGCCCTGTGCTTCCAACACCCGCTGCGTCAGCCTCCAGAATTGGAATTTTGTCAAGGGTTCACCCTCCGCGTGGCGGAACAAAGGGCCATCCCCCTCCCCCCGTAGGGCCACGTATTCCTCCATTGCCCTGACGGGGCAAACCTCCGCCCTGGAGCAAGCCCCAAGTTCCACCCTCTGCCCTTGCACCCGTTGGTCCGTCTTTGAGCGGCGCAGCAGGAACGCCACCTTACCTTGCCCCAGTTGGCAATCAGCCCATTGCAGAGCCTGCCTGGATTCGTCACGCCGGCCCGCCGCGACCAGCTCGCTGATCTGGAAGGCCCCCCAAAAGGCCGTAAGCACCGTGGCCCTCATCAGGGCGGCCTCATAGCCGTCCCTACACAGCTTCACCCATTGCTCCCCCATTTGGGACAAGATGTCTGGCATCAGTGGAAAATGGCCGTCTGCCTTCCTACCCCCAGCCCTGGCCCAACCTTCCAACATCTTTCGAACCCGGAAATCCCGAGTCATGTCCTCACACCCCAGGGCTTTGGCGTGGAATGTCAACGCGGCCAACCGCCCTTGCATTGTCCCCGGCGACAGTCCCTTCCTGCGCAGGTATACGAGGTACTGCCGGATGTGGTCTACGGGGGCGGGCCAGGAGGCCGGCAGCTCCATCAGGTCCTGGAATTTACCAAAGTCCTTGGTTGCAGCTTCGTATACTCGCCTTGTCCGTGGCGCCAGCGCAAGCTCCAGGGGCCCATTCGCCTCCTCCCGCCAATCTGCCAGACTTCGTCTGGCAGCCACTCGGGCAGCTCGTTCGCCCCCGGGGCCAGCTCCCTGAAGCGCTCGAGCTGCTGGCAGGAAAGAGCATCCACTATGGAATTATCTAACCCCGGAACATGGCGCGCGCGTACCACGATGTTATACTGAAGTGCGCGCAATGTCAGGGACCGAACCAACCCCATTACCCGCTCTGACTTGGATGTTAGGTCATTAATGGTGTATACAACGGCCATGTTGTCACACCAGAAGTGGACTGTTGAGTTGGCCCAGTCCCCCTCCCACAGCCACAGGGCCCCCACTATCGGGAACAGCTCCAGAAATGTGAGGTCCCGCGTAATCCCGGCGGCCGCCCACTCAGGTGGCCAGGTACCGTGGCACCACTTACCTTTCCAGTAGATGCCATAGCCCTGGGAACCCGCCACGTCGGTCTGCACCTGGAAATCCGCCCCCAACCTCAGTTCTTCCCTCCAGAAAGACACCCCGTTGTACCCTTGCAGGAATTCCAACCACACCAAGCTGTCATCCCTCATGCCCCCCGTAACCTTGGTTCTGTGAGCCGGCTTCCTCAGGCCTCGCATTGCGCTGCAAAAACACCGGGTAAATGGCTGGCCAGGCGCGATCACACGGCAGGCAAAGTTCAAGTGGCCTACCAATTCCTGGAGCTCCCTCAAGGTGGCACTCTTGCGCCGCAGCAAAGCCGCCAACCTGGCCCTGAGGTCCGCCAGCTTATCCCCCGGCAGTGTGCAGGATTGGTCCCAGGTGTCCAGCTCCACCCCAAGGAAGGTAAGGCAGGTTGCCGGGCCCTCAGTTTTATCTACTGCCAGGGGGAGCCCCAACTCGTCAGCCAGGGCCTGGAAGGAACTGAGCAGAAACTTGCATGCTCCCGAGTCCCGCCGGCCACAGAAAATGTAATCATCAAGGTAATGGGCAATACTGCCCATTCCTGTAATGTGGCGCAACTGCCACTCAACTAGCAATATAAAGTATAATAATAAAAGCTTCTTTAAATATGTTAGAAGTAGAAAACCTGCCAGAGAACCAATTGGGCCTCTGGATGGTGAGGGAGGAAAAGGGGAGGTTAAGGAAGACTTGGACATTGCAGAGAAATTGAATGAGTTCTTTGCGTCTGTCTTCACGACAGAGGACCTTGAGCGGATTCCGCTGCCTGAGCCGCCCCTCTTGACTAAAGAATTAAATCAAATACAGGTTAAAAGAGAGGAGGTTTTAGGACTAATTGATAAATTGAGGATTAACAAGTCACCTGGCCCAGATGGCATCCACCCAAGGGTTATTAGGGAACTGAGAAATGAAATTGCAGATCTCTTAACGGTTGTATGCAACTTGTCTCTTAAAACGGCCACAGTGCCGAAGGACTGGAGGATAGCAGATGTCACACCAATTTTTAAAAAAGGAAGGAGGGGGGACCCAGGAAACGACAGGCCGGTTAGCCTTACATCTGTCCCAGGGAAGATGGTGGAAAGCCTCATCCAAGAGAAAATCTTAAAACACATAAAAGAACAAACCTTGCTGAGAGAAAATCAGCATGGCTTCTGTAAGGGTAAATCTTGTCTGACAAACCTCTTAGAATTTTTTGAAAAGGTCAACAGGCACGTGGATTTGGGTGAACCGGTTGATATAGTCTATCTGGATTTTCAAAAGGCTTTTGACACAGTCCCTCACCAAAGGCTGCTGAGAAAATTGCACAGTCAGGGGATAAGAGGGCAGGTCCTCTTATGGATTGAGAACTGGTTGAGATCCCGGAAACAAAGAGTAGGTGTCAATGGGAAATTTTCACAATGGAGAGAAGTGAAAAGCGGTGTGCCCCAGGGCTCTGTCCTGGGACCGGTGCTTTTCAATCTGTTCATAAATGACCTGGAGACAGGGATAAACAGTGAGGTGGCCAAGTTTGCCGATGACACAAAACTTTTCCATGTGGTAAAAACCAGAGAAGATTGTGAAGAGCTCCAGAAGGATCTCTCCAAACTGGGGGAATGGGCTGAGAAATGGCAAATGCGTTTTAATGTAACCAAATGTAAAGTAATGCATATTGGGGCAAAAAAATCCAAACTTCATCTATCAACTCATGGGCTCTGAGTTATCCGTGACGGATCAGGAAAGAGATCTTGGTGTGTTGGTGGACAGCTCCATGAAGGTGTCTCCCCAATGTGTGGCAGCGGTGAAGAAGGCCAATTCCATGCTAGGGATTATCAAAAAGGGGATTGAAAATAAAACAGCCAACATTATAATGCCATTATACAAAACAATAGTAAGGCCCCACCTGGAGTATTGTGTACAATTCTGGTCACCGCATCTCAAGAAAGACATAGTGGAACTGGAAAAGGTGCAAAAGAGAGCGACTAAAATGATTACTGGGCTGGGGCACCTCCCTTATGAAGAAAGGCTAAAACATTTGGGCCTCTTTAGTCTGGAAAAAAGGCGCTTGAGGGGGGATATGATTGAGACATACAAAATAATGCAGGGTATGAGTAAAGTGGATAGAGGGAAGCTCTTCTCCCTCTCCCAAAATACCAGAACTAGGGGACATACACTCAAATTGAGGGCTGGGAGAGTAAGAACTGACAAAAAATATTTTTTCACCCAGCGTGTTGTAAGTCTATGGAACTCCCTGCCACACAATGTGGTGATGGCATCTGACCTGGATGCCTTCAAAAGGGGATTGGACAGATTCCTGGAGGAAAAGTCCATCACAGGTTACAAACCATGATGGAGATGTGTAACCTCCAGGGTTTAAACCAGGGTACTTCAAGGGCCAGATGCAGGAGAATGGTATCAGGAGACAGATATCTAGTCTCATGCGCTCCCAAACACATCTGGTGGGGCCGCTGTGAGATACAGGAAGCTGGACTAGATGGGCCTTTGGCCTGATCCAGCATGGCTCTTCTTATGTTCTTATGTTCTTATGAAGGAACTGAACCGTTCAAAAACCGCACAGGAGATCGAACACCCGAACGGCAGCGCCCTGTCTAGGTAGAACTTCTCCTGGAACCGGAAACCTAACAAGTCAAAGTCGTCTGGGTTGACTGGTAGAAGCCGGAATGCCGACTGGATGTCGCATTTGGCCATCTCGGCTCCCACCCCGCAAGACCGAACCAGTATACCTAACTGAGCAAAGGTCCTGGGGGATCCCATCATTGACCGATGCCCCTTCCGGGAACGACAAGTGATGGATAAGCCGGTACTCGCCCGGCGCTTCTTCGGTACCAACCCCAGGGGGGACAACCTAAAGTTGGGCAGAGGGGGGTCATCGAATGGCCCCAGGACCCTCCCCTTAGTAACCTCCTTCTGGATCTTCTCCGCCGCTATCCGTTCCATGCCCTTCAACGACTTCAAATTGGGCGCCGAAAACGCTCATCGCACCCCTTCAAACTGAATACGAAAACCAGCAGCAAACCCCTCTGCAAGGAATCTAGCCCCTTCCCTGTCTGGGTATATGGACAACCACCCTTCCAGGACTCTTCGGTTGGTTGGGCTGGGGCCCTTTTGGCGGATTAGGCCCTCCCCCTCTGGGGGGATTCCGTTGCTGCCCTCCGTTTCCCTGCCTGCCGAAACCCCCTTTTGCCTTGGGGCAATTAACTGTGGGATGCTGCGCCCTGCAGACCGAGCATTCGTGTTTAAATCGGCACTGTGCCCGGTTGCAGGCGCCCTGGCTGTTGAAGTCCCAACAAACCAGCCGGGGTTGAACCTGCTGGCCCGCCCCCTGGCGGGTGCCTGCTACCTGAGCCAGGCGCCGGATGATATGCCTGCTGTCGAAACGGTCCCCCAGGGCCGGGCGCACAGGAGTCATGTACTGCAGCCACAGCGGGGGGTATGGCTCATCCCATCTCAGGTGAGGCTGCGTGGCCGCCTTCATGCGGAAGCGCTCATCATACGTCAGCCAGGCATACCCCGGGAAATCCACAAAGGCCCAGTATATCATGTCCTGATACTTGATGAGGGACTGAGCCCTCCTTGGGTGTGCGTGCAGTACCATGGACATATATATGCTATAGGCCCGCAGCCAATTGGCCCAATTCCGTTCCGGCTTTTGCTTCAATCGGCGCTCCTTGTCTTTGGCATCCTCCCTTTCAATTTCTTTGGGCTCCAACTCCCTGTTAAGGAGGCTAAAGAGGTCTATGTAGTCCCCCCGCCAGATCCGCTCCTTTGTGCCTTGGGCCAAATGGTCCCCCAAGGGTAACGCATAGTCGGCGTGGGGTAGAGCGGTATAGGGAACTCCAGCGTAAACCGGACCCGTTGCCCATCCGTGAGGGCCCCACTGGGGGCTGCCCGCCCCCGGGAACCCGCAGGGTTGTTGAGCAGGGTTCCACGGCCCCAAGCCGCCTGTTCCCATCGCCCCTTGCTGCGGCTGGGGAATCGGCCATGCCGGGCCCTGTGGTGTTTGTTGCGTTGCCCCAAAACTCAGGCCTGCAGGACTGTGTGCCATACTCACCTGTTGGGCATGCGCCCCCGGACCACTCGTTGCGGCGCCGAAAGGCCCCCCTCCCATCATTGACCCCACTGCCCAACCCCCGCTGGGGGCCTGGGGGTGCCCCCGGTCGGGCCATGTGCCCCGCCCTGCATGTGGGAAGCCTCCCCCGCCGGCCCCCAGGGCCAGGCTTCCTGTAGTGTGGTGTCCGGTGCGCACGCCAACTCACTGCTGGTTGAAGGCACTGTCACCATCTCGCTCCTGGGGGTAGGGGGTGGGGCACCAAGGGCCGCCGCTGGGCCTGCAGCCTCTTCCGGGGTCCGTTCCTGGCTCGCTCCTGGTGTTGCCCCTGCCATAGCCGGGCACGAGGCTGGAGGCGTCCAGGCCGGGTGGCCCGCCTGCGGCAGGCCTGGCTGTGGGTTGCTCTGCATCGTGGAAGCTATACGAGCCGTTAACCTAGGCACCAACTGTCGCCTCCTTGCCCGCCTCCTGGCCTTGGATGGCCTATCCATGTGCCTGCCGGCTGATGTCCCTTCCCCGGCCTGCTGCGCTCCACTGGGGGCCCCCTCCATTTCTTCCATGCGAGCCTCCAGTTGGGCCCACTCCTGCCAGTCGTCCCCGTCCGAGGAGGACTCGTCATCAGATACCTGCGGGGCAGGCCGCTTGGCTGGGCGCTTGCCCTTAGGCCCAGCCTTCTGCCTCCTGGGTGCCATGTCGCCCCCTCCGGCCCACCTAAGGGGCCTAGCCCCGCTAATGAATCGACGTGGCTGGGAGACTCCCCCGCCCGGGTGTTATGGCCTACAGGCCCGTGCACGGAGCCCACCCAGGCAGGCCCGAGTCGCCGCGGCCCAGCCGCTCCTGGGCCCAGCCGGCCCCCGATATCAGGTAGGCTCGGGTAGCCGCGGCCCAAGAGCCTCTGGGCCCAGGCAGCCCCACTATCCGGTAAGCCCGGGTAGCCGCAGCCTAACAGCCTCTGGGCCCAGCCGGCCCTCGCTATCCTGGAGGCCCGGGTCGCAGCGGCCTACAGCCCCCGAGCCGAACCAGCCCTCTCTGTTAGGTAGGCCCAATGGGGCCTGCTCCCGCGAGAAGCGTCCGCGCCCTCGCCCCCCTTTCCGGCTCCACACCGGGTGTCCCTGGGGATTTGGGCGCCGCGGGGGCCCCCCGGCATCACGGCGTAGGCCGCTAAGCCACACGGATGGTTTGGAGTTGCTGCGAGCCGCCGCTGCGGTCTCGCCTGGGCAGCCTAAAGCGGAAGGGTGGATCGCCAGCCGGTCCCCCCTTCCCGCCGTCCCCCGCCCCAGGTCGGGCTCCCCAGGTCCGGCGAGCTGCGGTAGGCCGCCGCCCGTCGGGCCGCGAACCTGAGGGGAAGGCGCGGCCGTGCCTTCCCAGCCGAGTCCTCCTCGCCGTCGCCTCCGCTCAGGCCTTCCGCACCGCGGATCGCCGCCACGCCGCCACCACCGTGCCCCTCCGCCGTCCACCGCCGCCAATCTTCGGGCTCGGGGCCCGCCGCCGCGCCGCCACCCGAAACAAAATGGCGGCCGCAAGCAGCGGAGCTCCGAGCGTCCTGCTCCAACGACGATCGACGAAGAAAGAGGGCTGGAGCCACGTGGCGAGCCCTTATAAGGGCTCTGGTCTCCGCCCTCTGCGAGACCATGAAGGTCTCGTGTGGCTTCCGCCCTGGGGGGGGGTCAATGGCGCTCCGCCTGGCACAGCAGCGCCACAGAGCCAGACTTTGTATAGGGTTTTTAAAAAGTCCAAAAAACAGGCAAGTCTATCAGAAAAAAATTATAAACTTGTAAATTCATCACCATTCACGATTTGCTGAGCTTGAAGGCCACAACACGACACTGTTGCATGCGTGAAGGCAGAGATTGAAACACCATTTATAGATATATCACTCTGATATCATCTAGCACAGTGGTCCTCAACCCACGGGCCGCAGACCGGTGCCGGTCCGTGGAGCAATCTACGCCGGGCCGCCGCCCGAGGAACTTCCAATCATTTCCCTGTGGCGGCGGCCCGGCTCCCGGAAATGAGAGAGAGAGAGAGAGAGAGAGGCACACACATGCCGCCGCCCCTTCTTCACCTGCTTAAGCTGAGCGCATGCGCTGGGAGGACGGGCGGGAGGTAGCCAAGGCGCGCGCGCTGCTTTTATCCCAAGGCTGGTGCTTGCTTCCTCCTTGGTGAAGCTGCCCAGCGCGCCCAAAAGCAGCCCCAGGAGAGCACGTCTCCGGGGGAGCCGAGCGAGCGAGCGAGAGAGAGAGAGAGAGAGAAAGGGGCCCTGCTCGGAAGGGCCGCTTTCTCCCGGCGACTCCCGAACCCCTCGGGCTCTTGGCTGGCGGCGGCGAGGCAGGCAGGCCGCGCCTGTTTTGAGGTGAGGGGAGGGGAGGGGAGGGGAGGGGGGAGGGTGGGCGTCTCAGGCCGGGCCGGGCTTTGGCCGGCCGGCGCCGCGCGTGCCTCTTTTTTGGGGGGGAGGGGGCGTCTCAGGCCGGGCCGGGCTTTGGCCGGCCAGCGCCGCGCGTGCCTCTTTTTGGGGGGGGAGGGGGGAGGGGGGCGTCTCAGGCCGGGCCGGGCTTTGGCCGGCCGGCGCCGCGCGTGCCTCTTTTTTGGGGGGGAGGGGGGAGGGGGGCGTCTCAGGCCGGGCCGGGTCTTTTCGCCGCCGCCGCTGCCGCCGCAACCCCCCTGCAATCGCCCCCGCCCCGCCATCGCCGCCGCCGCTGCAACCCTCCCAGCAATCGCGCCGCCGCCGCCGCCGCCGTGACCCCCCCCGCCATCGCGCCCACCCTGCCCCGCCATCGCCGCCGCCGCGACCCCCCCCCGCAATCGCGCCGCCGCCGCCGCGACCCCCTCGCCATCGCCCCCGCCATCGCCGCCACCGCCACCGCGACCCCCCCGCCATCGCCATCGCCCCCGCCCCGCCATCGCCGCCGCCGCCGCCGCGACCCCCCCGCCATCGCCCCCCCCGCCATCGCGCCGCCGCCGCCGCGAACCCCCCGCCATCGCCCCCCCCCCCGCCGCCGCCCGCCGCCGCCGCCGCGAACCCCCCGCCATCGCCCCCCCCTGCAATCGCGCCGCCGCCGCCGCGACCCCCCCGCCATCGCCCCCGCCCCGCCATCGCCGCCGCCGCCGCCGCGACCCCCCCGCCATCGCCCCCCCCCGCAATCGCGCCGCCGCCCGCCGCGACCCCCTCGCCATCGCCCCCCCCGCCCCGCCATCGCCGCCGCCGCCGCCGCGAACCCCCCGCCATCGCCCCCCCCGCAAACGCGCGCCGCCGCCGCCGCGACCCCCCCTCGCCATCGCCCCCGCCCCGCCATCGCCGCCGCCGCCGCCGCGACCCCCCCCCCCGCAAGTGGGCCAGGGAAAAATTATCACACATTTACCGGTCCCCGGTGGTAAAAAGGTTGGGGAGCACTGATCTAGCACATATCAATCCCCATTTGGCTTAGCCTAGCAGGTCATGAGAATCCCAAGACTATGTATGTTGGTCATTATTTAATTTGAATGGTAGACGTCATATCGCTCAACTGAATAAAGCCTTTACTTAGCATGCAGAGCATGTGTCCAAAATTACAAAAGAAAATGTGATCCCATCATAGGTACATTAAATGGAATACAATGCATCTTTAGAATCTTGCACTCAGAGGCTATTAACACGGAATGTATAACAATAAAGACAAGCTTATAAGACTTCTGGGTGGGTCCTTGCCCATAACCAACATTTCCACCTCTAGGATGAAACTCTTGTAGAATTTTAAACTAGATATTCCATCTGCTTAGAGCACTAACATGGCTAGAAGAAAATACTTTGAAAAGGGCTGTAAGCATGTTAATAAAAAGGAGACAAGTACTATAGCTGGAGGAGATTTTAGATATTTCCTCTAAGACACTGTAGAGAATTTATCTACTCTAGTTGCCTAAATACCAACCTCCTGCATGCTTGTAAAAGAGTTCTAACACATATATAGCCCTGTCAAGAAGAATGGACAGAACTCCATTTGTTCATGGAAATTTTCTTAAGAAATGGAAGCATCAACGCTAATGGCCTTACAATCTTTCTGCCTTATTTTTATGATATTTCTCAGAAACTCCCTGTCAGTCTCATGCCCTGCATGGCTCTCTGTTACACATGGAAGTCTCTGACTATTTTTGTGTGCCCTGTTAATGCACACATGTGCACCTGCCTTTTTGCAATGAACAGATTTTGCTGAGCCTCGTGGCACAGTGGTTAAATGCCTGTACTGCAGTTAAACCTATACTCACGACCGGGAGTTCAATCCCAGGTAGCAGCCTCATGGTTGACCCTTCTATGCTTCTGAGGTCAGTAAAAGGAGTACCCAGTTTGCTGGGGGGGCGGCAATGTGTAGCCTGCATTCTGTAATTAAACTGCAAACCGCACAGAGACTACTTGAAGTGGTATAGGGCAGTGCTCCCCAACCTTTTTACCACCGGGGACCGGTAAATGTGTGATAATTTTTCCCTGGCCCACTTGCGGGGGGGGGGTCGCGGCGGCGGCGGCGGCGATGGCGGGGCGGGGGCGATGGCGAGGGGGTCGCGGCGGCGGCGGCGCGATTGCGGGGGGGGGGGCGATGGCGGGGGGTTCGCGGCGGCGGCGGCGCGATTGCAGGGGGGGCGATGGCGGGGGGTTCGCGGCGGCGGCGGCGGCGGCGGCGGCGGGGCGGGGGCGATGGCGGGGGGTTCGCGGCGGCGGCGGCGCGATGGCGGGGGGGGCGATGGCGGGGGGGGTCGCGGCGGCGGCGGCGGCGATGGCGGGGCGGGGGCGATGGCGATGGCGGGGGGTCGCGGTGGCGGTGGCGGCGATGGCGGGGGCGATGGCGAGGGGGGGTCGGCGGCGGCGGCGGCGCGATTGCGGGGGGGGGGTCGCGGCGGCGGCGATGGCGGGGCAGGGTGGGCGCGATGGCGGGGGGGGTCACGGCGGCGGCGGCGGCGGCGCGATTGCTGGGAGGGTCGCAGCGGCGGCGGCGATGGCGGGGCGGGGGCGATTGCAGGGGGGTTGCGGCGGCAGCGGCGGCGAAAAGACCCGGCCCGGCCTGAGACGCCCCCCCCTCCCCCCTCCCCCCCCAAAAAAGAGGCACGCGCGGCGCCGGCCGGCCAAAGCCCGGCCCGGCCTGAGACGCCCCCCTCCCCCCTCCCCCCCAAAAAAGAGGCACGCGCGGCGCTGGCCGGCCAAAGCCCGGCCCGGCCTGAGACGCCCCCTCCCCCCCAAAAAACTAGCAAAACTAGTTTTCAGACTACCTAGTCCAGGTATGACTATTTTGTTTTATGATTATATTGTTTTCAAGTTGCAACGAAACAGGATGCTTCCACCCTCTGAAAAATTGTAATAATCTGTATTGACCTTTTGGCACAAAACAATGCATTTCTTTCTTGCTTTATATGACATGAGTTACTGTTTAATTCAATGGTTGTCTACTGAGAACAGTTAGAGACTGACATAATACTATATCAAGTACATAAAATGTAAAACTATGCTACCCCTCCCCCCAATCATACAATCACTACTAAGGAACTATAGATTTTAACTTTATTTTTATTTTATTTTTATTTTTGAAACGTTCCATGCCAGATCTCCTATTGGGATTTGAAAGCTCTTAATCTTCATTTGTTTGTGGCTGGGAAGTTAAACATTTTCCTATCAGTAGGATGAACTGAATAAAATGAATGCAATTTTTTCTAAGCTTTGCTGGAAATGTGATAATGAGATTGGTACCTTTTATCATTTGTGGTGGGAATGTAAAAAGATACAGAAATTATGGAAATGTATTTTTAAAAGAACTAAGTGACATACTAGAAATGACTATAGAGCCCAAATCTGAAATTGCTTTGTTATCAATATTTGTGGATCATAGTTATGATGTTAAAACTAAAGAGTTGATTACAAATTTGTTGACAGCAGCTAGATTAATAATTGCTAGTAATTGGAAATCTAAATATAAACTATGTTTAGAAGAATGGTATAATGAAGTATGGAATATTGCTTTAAATGATAAATTGACTTGTTCTCTCAAGGTTAAAAAGGAGAGCTAAAAAGAGATATTTTCTATGATACAGTATATGGGGTAGATATATTGAATATGTGCTTGTACGGGATAAGGGTAAGGTTTCTGCACAACAAGCAATTTTGTTCTGGAGGGGAGGATAACGAATGTAAATATGAAGAGTGATCCTGTTGGTGAAGGGGTGCACTGTTGTTGATGTTTGTCTTTTTTATGTAATTTGTATATGGTTTTTTTAAATAAAAAAGGGGGGAGGATGAGCTGCCTAGATGCCCTAAGCATAGCTGATCTCGCCTCTTTTCAGAAGCTAAGCAGGGTCAGCCCTGGTTAGTACTTGGATGGGAGACCACCAGGGAATACCAGATGCTGTAGGCGCCTGAAGTAGGAACTGGCAAACCATTCCAGTATTCCTGCCAAGAAAACTCCATGGACATGGAGTCCCGAAGAGTCGGTCACGACTGTAATGACACAACACATCAGTAGGATGCCAGCTCCCCCAAGGAACATTTAGGCAGTCTTTAAACTGTAGCACTGAAGAAAATTGTGCCATAACTACAGTAGCATCAATGCGTTGATTTGCATTGAGAAAGCACGCAGTTTACAGGATTTGTTCATTACCTTATTGGGTGCTACTTCCATACCATTTGCCAAGATTCATCTATACAGGGGAAAGACCCTTGCTGCTGGGCTGCAATCCTCATCTCCCATATCATTGGCTTTGCTCTCTAGAACTGATGGGAGCTGTATTACAACAATATATAAAAAGGCAAAGGTTGCCACCGCACATGCATGCTAGTCGTGTCCAACCCTAGGGGCAGTGCTCATCTCCATATTCAAGCCAAAGAGCCAGTGTTGTGCAAGTCCGTGGCCACATGGCAGGCATGGCTGGAAGGAAACACTGTTTTACCTTCCTGCTTTTTACAGCAGTACCAATTTATCTACTTGCATTGACATGCTTTCAGACTGCTAGGTTGGCAGGAGCTGGGGTTAACAGCGGGAGCTCGCTGCACTGCGTGGCACCCGGGATTCGAACCGCTGAGCTGCCAACTTTGTAGCTGACAGTTTTCAGTGCACTAACCTGCTGAGCCACCACAGTCCAGTACAACACTATATAGAGGGTCACATTTTACCTACCTCCATGGTGGAATAAGGTAAGAGTCTGGCTATGGGACTGAGATGGCACCGGTTGGATTGGTAGAAGACTTACACAAAGAAATGGTTAGGGGATCTGTGTCCCTTTTGGTTTTACTAGACCTTTCGGCTTTTTTTGAAAGCATAGACCATGGCATCTTCCTGACTCGTCTCTCTGAAATGGGAATTGGGGGTACTGCATTAAAGTGGCTTCGGTCCTTCCTGCAGGAAAGAATGCAGAAAGTGGTGTTAGGTGATTCAGGTTTGAAACCACGGCTGCTAACCTGTGGAGTTCTCCAGCATTCTGTTCTGTCTCCTATGTTGTTTAACATTTATATGAAACCACTGGGTGAGATTATTAGGTCTTTTGGGGGTAAGTGTCATCAGTATGCCGATGATACCCAGCTCTGCCTCTTGTCACCTTATCACTTCCGGATTCTAAGGGAGCTACTATCCCAACTTTACATAAGTGTTTAGCTACGCAGGCATGTCGAAACTTCGGCCCTCCTGATGTTTTGGACCACAACTCCCAGAATTCTAAGCCTGTATTTCCAATGGCAAAGGGACTTTGGGAGTTGTGCTCCAAAACATCTGGAGGGCCGAAGTTTGGACATGCCTGAGCTACAGTAATGAACTGGATAGGATGAACAAAAATGAAACTAAAACCAGACAAACAGAGGTGCTCCTGGTCAGTTGAAAGGGATAAGGGTGCAACCTGAACTGGATGGGGTCACCCTCCAATTGAAAAAACAGGTACGCAGCTTGGGGGTGCTCTTGGGCGCAAGTACACAGCTTGGATGCCCAGGTCATGGCTGTGGCCAGGAGTGCATTTGCACAATTAAGGCTAGTATGCAAGTTACACCCTTTTTTGAGAAACCAGCTGTGAACATGATGATACATGCCCTAGTGACATCCCAGCTGGACTACTGTAATGCGCTCTATGTGGGTTACTGATAAAAAGCCTCAGGAAACTTCAATGGGTCCCAAATGCAGCAGCCAGACTGCTGACTGAGGTGGGGTTACAGAGATCACATTACAACCCTATTAAAGCAGCTCCACTGGCTGCCAATCAGCTATCGAGCACAATTCAAGGTGCTGACCTTGACCTACAAAGCACTATATGACCTGAGTCCTAGCTACTTCAAAGACTGAATCTCACAGTATGAACCGACTCAGGTGTTAAGGCCATCAGGAGAGGCCCTTCTCTCCATCCCACCACCCTCACAGGTACGTCTCGTGGGAACCCATGAAAGTGCCTTCTCAGCTGCTGCACCTAGACTCTGGAACTCCCTTCCACTAAAGGCCAGGGCTGCCGCATCTCTGATGTCTTTCCAGAAACAGGCAAAGACCTTTCTCTTCAGGTAAGCTTTCCCTGAATGATGGTCTACCTATTATGTGTCTTTTATATGGCTCTAGAGGATCACACAGACTTTGTGTTTATAACTACTTATAACCTTATGGGTTTACATTAACACTATATTTTTATATGAATCTACAGGATCACATAAACTTCGTGTTTATAACTACTTATAACCTTATGGGATTACATTGACACTATGTTTTTAATGTTTGTTTCCATTACTCATAACTTTAGATGGAACTTTACTACCCTTTAACTGCTTGTGTTCTCTTGTAACTTTAATGTAATGTTGTCTATTAATGCTGTAAGACAGTGGTTCTCAACTTTCCTCATGCCGTGACCCTTTAATACAGTTCCTTATGTTGTGGTGTCCCCTTGCTCTGCTTGGAAGAGGCCACAAGCCAGCCTTCAGCAGGCCATTGCTGCAGGTGCCATAGAGAACTTCCCTCTACACAGGCACCCTTAGCCAATTGCAGCCTCCAGTGCCATTGACTGACAGCCCCTTCAACCTATCAAGCTGTAACTCATTCTTTCCCCCCTTTCCTCCCCCTCCTCCTCCAGACCCAAGTCATTTGTGCCTTTTTCTTCACTGACTTATGGAGACCCCTGTGAAATGGTTGTTCGACCCCCAAAGGGGTCCTGACCCCCAGGTCGGGAACCACTGCTGTAAGATGTCCCTCAATTCCTTGTTCTCGATACTTGAACATGTCTTAATTGTACTGGACTGTATATTATCCCTCATTCTGTAAACCACCTTGGGTCCTTTTTCCAAGGAGAAAGGTAGGGTAAAAATACTCTAAAATAAATAAAAATAAATAAAGAGTCTTCTTGGATCTGGGGCAAGCAGGAAATTCTTCTGTTTGTGTCCAAGGACTGCAAAACATTTCTTTCCCTTCTGGTGACAGCCCCAGGCACTCTAGACTGCCTTAAGGGAAAAGAAAGAGTAAGCATGGTGTAATACTAGGCAGTGGCATACCATGGGTTTCTAGCACCCAGGGCAAGGCAAGTCTTGCAGGTTGTGAGTTTCAGGTCACAGGTCACATGCCAGCTCTGTAATGCAATGCATGGGTGGGGTGAGGAATGGGGATGTGGTGGGAGATGCCCCCCACCGGATAACACCATGAAGTGGCCACATAGTGGCTGTGGTAGAGGTGGACCTAGTGCCCCCTTACAGCTTGGGCTCATACTGCCAGTGAGGGGAGGAGAAGCACAAGGAGTGGATGTGGGAGCATCCACCCGGGGCCCCACCACACTATGCCACTGGTACTAAGTATAGTCCATTGGCCACCAATGGCATTTTTTCTGCCCCCTATACCACCTGATAATCATCCTTGCAAGGGTTACTTGCAATTTATACATTTGTTTTAATCAAAACATTCTTTCCTATTACTGGAAAAAATCCCTACTTCAACAAGGACTTCCTTCCTTCCTTCCTTCCTTCCTTCCTTCCTTCCTTCCTTCCTTCCTTCCTTCCTAGAATGAAATAGAATAGAACAGAATAGAATTTATTGTCATTGTATAAAATAGAAGATTAAAAAGTGCCATCCAGTGAGCTCATTCACACACCCCAGTATAAAAACCCAAGACATAAAATCTACCATTTAAGAACAATCATCCATACACATACTCCTACATTCACATGCAAAACATCACTTGTACTCATTTAAAACTGACATAAAACCAAACATACACACAAACAGCCCTACACTCTCTCACCCGACAGCATTCATACCCAATACATAAAAACTACAATTTAAACAACAACAACCATAGACAATCCTCTATACGATATACATGTTACACATTCAACATTGATATTACCCGTCAACTTAATTTTTAATAGAATTTAGCATGCGTACTGCTATTGGGTAAAAACTGTTTCTGACTATTTTTGTCCTTGCTCTAATAGATCTATACCCTCTGGCTGATGGTAACAGTACAAACAGAGAGTGTCCAGGATGAGAAATGTCTCCTATAATATTCTGTGTTTTCTTAAGACAGCGGGAGCTGTATAATTCCTTCCTTCCTTCCTTCCTTCCTTCCTTCCTTCCTTCCTTCCTTCCTTCCTTCCTTCCTTCCTTCCTTCAAGTCCAAAACAGAGGTTAGTCATCTGGAGCACTTCCCATTTTTGGCCATGTCCAGAGCTGATGCAGCCTGGTGCAGTTCCTGGCACAAATTCCATTATTTTATCCCTGGCATCTGCCCTGTCTGTATGATTACGAGATGAGTCTGCAGTGCATGCACAGCATCTGATTTGCAAGTTGGAGGATTAGATTTCCAGCGTTGACTATTCAGGCACTGTGGCTTTTCAAGAAAGTAGTCTAAAAGATGTCGTGAGCCTCAGGGACCACTGTTCTGGGGATGAGGAGAGGAAAAGAAGCCGATCTGACCCGATGACTATGCGGCATTCATCATTTGATGCCTAAAATCAGACATACCCCAGAGAAAGGCAAGGAACAGAAGACATCAAAGTGCAAGAAGCAATGCTGAGACTCCGAGAATTGCTGAAGACATTTCTGGCAAATGAAAAGGACATTAATATTCCTTTCATAAATTTGCTGAAATTACCCTTTGTTAGTTGTTTCCATTAGCAGAGGCGAAAGAGGCTTAATTTTGAACAACAAAAACATATAAAAAGAACTCCAGGCCTAGATCCAATACTGGTGCAGCCCTGCATTTTAATTTTGAGCTTTAAAAGAAGAAATATATACCAAATGGAAGGAAATGGGGCACTGGGAATTACGGTTCACTTTCAAAGTGAAAGACATTTCAGAAAAAGAGCTAAAGGGGCATGGGAGTTGTATTGGAGGGCAGAGATGAAGATCATGTTGATGCTGGTAAGTTTAGGAAAGCTTTTGAAGAGTTTTCAAATGGAAATATGTCATAGGGAGGGAGAGAACAACGAGATTAGTTGACAGCGCTGGCCTTGGTTATCGTGGGGCTGGATTCGGTTTTAAAACACTTGTTAAGCAAACATACTTTGTGACACTGTATGGTAACATTCCTGGTTAGGGATGAGCACAAAATGAAAAATGAAATGCTGTTTTGTCATTTTGTTGTGTAACAAAATGAAATGAAATGAAACAAAATGATGAAACAGCATTTTGTTACAGATGATACAAAATGGTCATTTTTCCCATTAAAATGAATTGTTTCATTTCCTCTGTAAAATGCCACCACAAGTAAAAAAAAAAAAGCATCAACCCAGCCAGCAGGCAAGCTGGTCAGTGTGAGAAATTTTAAAAAAATAAAATAAAAATATTTAAATATGCACCGACCTGGCCCATGGGCCAGCTGGTCAGTGTGAGATATTAAAAAAATTAAAAAATGTGCTGACCTGGCCCACACGCCAGCTGGTGAGTGTGAGAAAAAGAAAAGCAAAATGAAATAAATGAAATACAAAATAATTCTTTTAAAAAAACATTTTGTAACAAACAAAACAAAATGGGGGGGAGAGAAACAAAGAACAAAATGCAACACCATTTTGGCATTTCGTGCCCATCCCTATTCTTGGTCACTGCCCATGATCATTAAGTCTGGACTATGAATTGTGATCTGCTTTGTCCCCATCTGCTAAATAAATAAATAAATAAATAAATAAATAAATAAATAAATAATAATAATAATAATAATAATAATAATAATAATACAATGATAGCAACCTTTGGGCTGCAGAGCTGGAAGGGACCCCATGGCTCCTTGAGTCCAGCCCCAATTAGAGGAGGCACAGTGTGGAACTGAGCTCCCAACCTCTAAGGATCTAGCATTAGACTTTGATTCCCCCACTTCTTTTTTTCAGTCTCATGGAGCAGTGATTAAGCTGCTGTACTGCAGCCAAAACTGTGCGCATGACCAGGAGCTCAATCCCAGGTAGCCAGCAAAAGGTTGACTTAGACTTCCATCCTTCTGAGTCCATAAAATGAGTATCCAGCTCACTAGGGTAGCAACGTTCAGCCTGCATAGGTAAATTGTAACACCCCCCCACACACACACACTCCAAATTAAATGCTATGGGGTGATGATATATAAGTAGCACACTTTGCTTTGCTTTCTTTCTCAAAGGAACTGACCGTTTGAAGCAGGGGGAGACAAGGCACTCAACCCCAAATAAAGTTGTGACAAACAAGATAAAACTATAGTAACCCATGACACTTGCCCAATGATTGTAATACCCCATCACCAATACCCCATCAATGTAATATACAGAAACTGACATGTCCCAACAAGAAAGCAAAAGGGGACAGGATGGAAAACCAGCACAAACCATTTACTGGTTGCTGCTTATTTAAGTTCCCATGCTGGATGGGTGGATCACAATGAAGGCTTCTCCTGTCAGGTCCACCTGACTAGAAGCTTCAGTTCAAGTATCCTGAACTGATCATTTTTATCCACCATTCAGTGAAGCTACACCCTTGTAACTATGAAAGTAGCTAAAACTTTAAATGTGGAGGAAACCATTTTGGTCACAAGGCACATTCCAAATCCATGTTGTTGTGGTAATTTTGTGAGGCATAAAACAACACAAACTAAAAAGGCACAAAATAATATGTATGCAGTCTTTCAGGATATATATATTTTAAAATCTTTCATCAATAGGATGAAACGAGGTTGATGTTGCTGTAGTCTGTGCGCTGTCCCTGAGATGTACATGGAAGAAAACTGCAAACACTATAGCAGCATTCATCTGGTAAATAAATAAATTTCATTCTGAACAGTCCCTAGTTCTGTTGAGAGAAAAAAAAAGCTATAAGCAGCAATAAACTCTGGATCCATTTTGAGAGTACACCCTCCCTTGAAATTCAGAAGTGTCACCCCAAATCCACAAGAGGCATATGATTCTCAAATTATCACCACAATTATTTCTCATTAAACTACAATTGCAAAGTAACATAACACAGCCAGAACTGTGCTGTTGGAAATAGGAATAGATTACCACTACCTAGAGTTTTTTTAAAATAAATTACTTCCAAGCTTTGCCACAAATTACATAGATATATTTAAATGTTTTACCCAGTTTTAGTAATGTTTTGCATGCACTTATTATGACATTAAAACACATAATACTGGTTTCTCTAACACTAGCCCTTTAAGATGCTTTTCTGTGGGCTTGTAAGTGTGCCTGTAGAGATTTAACATTTTCATCTTGACCAAAGAGCATGGCACTTATCTCCCACACTTCGAGAGTAATTTTGTCAAATAGCTATCTCATCAAGATTTCAGATCAGGAGCTCTGTGAAAGAATTCCAAGGTCCTGCCCTCAAGTGTATTTTTTCTTATGCAGCCTTTGAAGCAGCATGGGAGGCAGAGAGTCCATTTTAAGTGCCATTTGTCCTGACACCTAGGAAATGAAACAAGCCCTCTCTTGACACAAGTCAAGTCATTTTACCTAGCTCTTGACATATCTGCAATCTGCATCTACAAAAGTAGATCTACAGTGACACCACTGTAAAGGAGGTGATGAAAACAGCAACTCCATAGAGGCTAAGAGAACTACAAGTGGGAAATCATATAGGGCCCCCCAACACTTTCTTTTAGTATCAGTCCAAAGGCCAATTTAATGCAGTATTTGGGGTCTAACCATAAACACCAAGATGTCCTTTCAAGTGTAAGGAGACTAAGCCATCCTCTAATGCTGCTTCAAATGTCTGTTAACATGGCACATGCCATCTCTGAAAATGAACTGCTTCTTTGACTTTTATTTTTTAAAAATTATCTGATTTATTGCCCTTCACTCTGAGTTGTGAATATACCATCAAACAAAAAAACATTTTTTTAAAAAAAAGAATCAGTGCAAAGAGAAAAGTAAGTTAAATCAATCAATCAATTTTTATTATGCTCATATGACCGCTTCAGATAGAAAAGGAAAAAAAATAGACAACAACAATAAAACAGTACAGTGAGAGAGAGAGATTGCAACTATTTTAAAAAAAACGAGTACATTGGTCAACTTACTGCCAGTAATGCTGCCCTTCTGTGGATTACACCTAAGGAAAAAAATTGGCAACCTGACTTGTTATGTAAGAGTTCTGGTCCAAGAGGCAGTATGCAACCAACCACTTATCTGAGTAACCTTGAAATCAATGAGTCAAGGGATGGATCAAGTATTTCTGGATTTTTTCATAAAAGATGCAATGTAAAAGAATATGTGATATATGAAGTAAGTTTTAGATTGGGTAACTCCTTTACTGTATTACTAAAATGCTACAAACCGATGAGGTTTCAGCTTTTCCACTATGGATGGGCATGAATTGCTTCCACCCAGGTGGCTGCGCTTCATTGACATGGTGCCACCACATTCTGTTCCCGCCCCGCCAGCTTCTCCACTCACCCGCTGGTGCGTGCTGCTCCTCCCCACCTCATTGGGTGTTTGCCAAGTCCCAGCAGGAGCATCTGCTTCCTTCTTCTGACTCCTCTGGCAGACGCCCACCTGGGTGAGGAGGTGAGGCAGGAAATCCTGCAGCACAATCTTTGATGGGGGCTGCTGCTGGAGGAGGAGGAGGAGGAGGAGGAGGAAGCAGAGGAAGGAAGCAAATGTTCCTGCCAGGACTGAATGAACTCCCAACAAGGAGGGCAAGAAGAGCGCACACCAGCTGGTGATTGGAGGTGCTGGCAGGAGGAAAGGAATGTGTGGCACCAGTTGTGCCATGTTACACCCCAGCACGAAGCAATTCATGGCCATCTCTATTTTCCGCACCTCTGCGCAAGGCAGAGATGATGTAAAATGGGGGGAGGGGTTTGACATACTTGGAAAACTCAGCATTCTCCCTATGTGTAACTTGTTAGTAATCTAATAGAGGTACTATCTAGCCTAGAATGCTATGTGACAAAATGTGATGTGGAGTCTGTAGGCTAGATCAAACTCCTCTAGAGAAGACCCACTGAATCAATGGTATTTACAAACACACCTCCTTGCCAACTTACCTGCAGATTCATTGGGACTACTATAGTGAGGATTTTAAATTGGATTTATCCTTATAGCTTTTATCAGTGTAAAGAAGTAGAAAATCCAACAATGCTAAATGAATTTTCCAGCTGGTGTACCAATTTGTGGCAGTTTTCCATTTTCCATAGTGCATGCTCTGTGAGAATTCCATTAAATCTTCTGCTCTGGCTTGGAAATAAACAGTTGCATTTCCGAGAGGTTGATTGACAACCTTGGTAATGATGGCACAGAAAGTCTGGCACTGAATGTTGGACAGATTTTACTCTGGGGGGCAATTTTAATTCAGACGAAAAAAGCCATCGATTCCGGTGTCCCATTTAACCATTTTGCCTGGGGCCAATTTGAGTTCTAAGCTGAATATAGCACTGCTGGATGGGAGGAAGGGCAGAAGTTTATTGCTGCAAGCCCCAAATATTGACCCTGCAAGGGAAAGCAAGATAGTAGGTACATTATTAACAAAGTAAGCCAGGGTCATTTTAGAGCTAGCAATGGTCTATGACGGTGATGGTGAAACTGTTAGAGACCGAGTGCCCAAACTGCGATTCAAAGCCCACTAATTTTTCACAAAGTGACCATACAACAATTTAACCTGAGTACTGGGGGCTGTGAAGGGGCAATATTGGGCGCCCATAGATAGGGAATGCCAGCTTTGGCACCTGTACCATAGATTCACCAATACTGGTCTATAATGACATAAATGTTTTTTAAACACACACACACACACACACACACACACACACACACACACACGCACACACACACACACACACACACAACAGTTACCCTGGGCAAATACCCTGGGTTTGAGAGATACAGTAGGATAAGGGAGATTTACTATATATTAGTTCCCCATAAAGTATATAGTATAATGCCAGTTAATATCCAAATATAATTATGCAAGCAATGCCATCCAGATGATGTTGGATTGTCTTGCCAACCCTAATATCGTTTTAGGGTGGGGAGAATTAAATGGTTTTTTGTTTTGTTTTTTAATGTTGGGGTAGGAAAATGGTTTCTTACCTGTCTTTCATGGGTAGCTGTCAAGGTTGACAGGCGTTATATTGCTAACAAGATCCAGATGGCCACAGTTGTGCACTGCAACAATACACACCTTGCTGAATATATTGAACTTTCATTGAATTCAGTGCTGCTTACTTTTGAGGAGACACACATAGGGTTAGGCTGCTCAAACAGGGGAGAACTGATTAAACATCAACTCTAAGTGTCCTTGAAATTGAGCCATAGAGATGTAGGAACTGTGAAATTCTCGGAGAAAAGGTAAGCCAAAGGACATGGAAATGTAATTCTGTGTGGAAAATGACCCTATATGGGTCATTCTGAATTTGGGCTAAGTTTCAGAATCTGCTTTTCGGGGCTCATCATCCTATCTTGGAAACATGAAGCACACAGCTATGATGCCACTATCCTGCCACTCTCCGATGCAACAAGAGAAAGGCTTAATCTTTTTTTTTTTAATTTGATGGACAAAAGATGATCTTAAGACATTCTAAAGTAGAAAGGTAAACTTGTGAGCCAAAATCCTAGGGCAAGGCAACTGTACCTTTTCTCAATGACACCAGCATTTCAGAAGAACTTGAAATCAACTAATGAATCTACTTGTAAATACCAACAAAATTAACGACTACAACCACCACCATCCCGCTTCTTTCATTTTTCTTTCTTCTTTTGTGAGGCATATGCTTTCTGGGGGCAGGGGGGAATACCACACTCTCTCCCTCCTTTTTTCAGGGTGGAGTGCATGGACGCAGGGACAGATCTACTATGAAACTGTTGAAGCTTAAGCTTCAGGGTCTCTAATCCCAGAGGGGCCCCAGAAGTGGCCTTAGCCCACATTTTATAGATAGATAGATAGATAGATAGATAGATAGATAGATAGATAGATAGATAGATAGATAGATACACACACACACACACACACACACACACACGATGATCACCATTGCATGGGAGACAATGACATTTTTGTCGCTGAATGCCCCAAATTGCTAGTCATGCCAAGGCAGAGCCATCACTGAATAAATAAATAAATTTTGCTTCCGGCTCATCTTGAGGTGTATGTAGAGGCTGGAGATGATTTAAATTGGGGTGAACAATTTTCTATGGATGAGAGGGGTAGCTATTTTTTCTAGTTGGCTAGCTGCTTCAGTGATGCAGCTATGAAGGGAGTGTAGCTGAGGAAGCTACTTATTCATATGATATTTGTATAACTCTTTACTCAATAGAAGCTGTAAAATTCACTGAAGTAAATTCTTCACGATTGTTTACAGACACACCTCCTGTTCTGTTCTAATCTGATACGAAGCTGAACCTTTCTCTTTCCCACTTCCCACTCCACCTTCAAACGCTACTGGATTCTATAATGATAGTTGTTGTCTAAATAATCTGAGCATCTCCCTTTAGGGTATCTCTCCTAGGGTCTTCTCCATGTCAATTACTCAGAAGTAGATTGCAATTCCCCTCTGTTGATGCTATGGGACTATGCAGCTTGCCGAAGGCTGTACAGATAGCAGCACATGTAATCTCCCTAGCCACACACTCTCACGGTGATCTCAACTGGCCCTTCTCCCAGGAGACATTGAAATCCCAGGCCCTGGCTCTCGGTAGCCTTATGCTCCAACCCACTAAGCTCCACCCATTCAACATATCCAGTAACATTTAGGTAAGTGTCTATTACGGGGTGTCCAAACTTTTTGCAAGGAGGGCCAGATTAGGTGAGGTGAAAATGTGTGGAGGCCGACCATTCAGCCTGAAGGCAGGGGGGAGAAAGGGTGTGGCATCTGCAACAGATGCAAATGATTCGGTTTCAAGGTGTCCCAAGGGCACGGCGGCTGTTGCATGGCTCGGGAATCAGACTTTGAGCACCCAAGATACACCACTGCTTGCATATGCTGCCCTCCTTTTCAAGGAGGTGGGGAAGACACTGCAGCAACGGAGCCAGGAGTGGGTAGGCAGGGCGGGTGGCTGAGGGGATGGACGGAGGCAGGGAGGGTAGGCAAATCATAAACCTGTAAGATGATGTCTCTAGCCAGCGTGGGGAAGGGCCAGCTGGCGGGGATGAGTGACAGGCTGAGCTGGCAGGGAGAAGAGGCTGAGGGCCACTCAAAATTTTAAATCGGGCTGTATTTGGCCCCCGTGCCGGACTTTGGACATGCCTAGTCTATTACCTTTTTGAGGGACACAGGCATGTGGCAATCACTTCTGTCCTTCCATTAACCTAAACAGTGAAAGGAGCACAGAAGATGGAACCTGTCAAGTATTCTCTGACAGATGTTAGGTGCCATGTACAAATCAAATAAGACTGTTAGCCAGGCTTCAGTTTGTTGTTTGAATCCACTGTGGACTAAACATTTCTCTGTCCTCAGCAAAGTTATGCCGACAAAAAAGTAGCATTTTGTTTATTGAAAATGTCTAACTGTTTGGGGAGATAAATGCTGTGAATGGTATCACCACCAGAACCCATTTAAAACCTTGCTGTGGCCGACCTAGTCGCAGTTGGGTTCAGATTTGCAGCCCGAACAAGTGATTGGGGTCAGAGAATTTACTGACAGTTCCCACCTTAAACCAAAACCTTTGGATAATGGGAAAAATGAAATAGTTATTTATAAGTAGCCGTGGTGCAGAAAAATATTGCCTAGCAATTGGTTTTGAGAATTAAAAGAATGCAATCTTTTTCAGCTGAACGAGAAGCAGAAAATCAAAACAATTGATTTCAAAAAAAAAGCCCTTTTCTCTCCACTATCTGGAGACAGTCCATCAGAGAGTGCGGCTTTCCAGCCACTCTGATCTCTTGGAACCCTCGCTGCAAAACCAGATCTCAAAACAGCCTCCTCTTTTCTAAAGCTACATTTCCTTCAGCTCCAAAGCTTTTCTATGTGTGTCTGAAGTTGTAAGAAAGACGGTGGCAAGAGCTTACAAAAAAGCTCATGGCTTACACAAGGAAGATAAGGATACAGTTGGTACACTTGTTAAATAGAAATCACCCTGCTGGCTCTCCCTGCAACTAAGCTTCTTCCCACATGGGTAGTAACATGTGCATGATGACTCTTTAGGCAGGCTGCTGCCCTGCAAAATACAGTCTTCAGTACAGCAGCTCCACTTGCTGTCTTTCTTCAACCATTGCAATCCCTTCTTCTTCTTCTTCTTCTTCTTCTTCTTCTTCTTCTTCTTCTTCTTCTTCTTCTTCTTCTTCTTCTTCTTCTTCTTCTTCTTCTTCTTCTTCTTCTTCTTCTTCTTCTTCTTTAGTACAAAAGTCCTTTTGGGGAGGGATATTGAACCACTATATGTTTATTTTTCAGATACACATAGGCAGAAGTGAGCCAGCAGGCACCCAACCAGGCCATCATAATTGCAAAGAGGCACCCACTTCCCATTGGGTGACATCCTCAGAAAAGACATTGGCTGGAATATATTATCGCATAGGCAGTGAAGTAAACTGAGAAATACTCACTATAATTTGGTGCAGATATAGTACAGCTCTACAGTGTAGGACAAACTGTGGTCAGGTGACTCGGTTAAGTCTTCTGCCCCAGTGGTACTCAATGTGGATGGGCAATTTCAAGGTCCCCTAACTCCCTCCTTATGGTTCTTTACCTTTAAATTCAAGGTGGGATGAACAGTCATCCCAACAGAGGTCTGTTCTGTGAGAATTCTTCAAGCAGAGAGGATTGTGAAGTACAAAAAATGGCGATTATGCTCTTCTCACTTTGTGACAGTAGACCTGCTCATTTCTGCTCTGGGCTCACCCACCACTCACCCCCTGTTCTCTCATCCCTGCTTTATGACTTATTGCCAGGGTATCTATACCAGGGAAAGGAAGATTTGAAGAATCATGCTTTCTTGCTGATGCATATGTTTGTTTCTCAGAACCAAGAGATCCAACAAAAATGAAAATATTGAGATAGGAACGACCAGGAGGAAGTCCCGCCCACCAAGACATGCCGGCAGCCTGATCTTAGAGCTCTGTGCCGCGATCTAAAAAGAGCTTTAAAACTACTGTTTAAATGCCGTGGTGCCGTGAGTAATGCATCAATAAATTACTCGGGTGTCGGGAGAAGCAATATATGTGTTTTTCTAGACAAGATAAGCTTGATTTATAAGCAAAAGGAGCTACTTTCGCTTTTGCCTGCTTGATTCTGCTGGCCGCTGGCTGTTTAGAAAACTGCATCCCAGCGGCTTGGAAAGTTACCAGATGATTACAAACAGTTAGACCTTCTGATGCCTGCCTTTGTCTAATTATATGCCGGGTAAGAGAGCAAAAAAGAAACTCCAGCCAATAGGTTGGACTAGGAAATTATCTGATACAACACACAATCGCCCAGCTCTACAGCGTGTCGAGCAGCCCCCAGACGACGGAGGGGTAAAAATGGCGTCAGGATCTGAGAAGGGAAAGAGGGAGACTACTCCTCCTCCCACAGATCAAGACTTCATGAAGGAACTGCGTTTAATGAGGACAGAGCTAGCTAGCATCATGAGTGTTAATCAACAGGACGTGATACATAGAATGGATGGCCTTTCAAAGGATCTCCAAAGCGCTAAACAAGATTTATCACATGAAATAAAGTTAAATGGACAGCGGCTTGATAATTTGGCAGGAGAATTTAAAAATCTGGAGATACGTGTAACGGAAAATGAAACTCAAATTAACTCTCAGAAGCAGGCTTTACTTAAAACTAATATGAAACTGACTTATATTGAAGATTATTCCCGGAGGCAGAATGCCAAACTGATTAATTTTGTTATTCAAAAGAAGGGGGCATCATTAAAACAGGAAGTTTTAACCTGGTTTAACTCCTTTCTGCCCAAACAACTAGACGACGACGATTTGGAGAGAGTTCATTATCTGGGCAAGTCAAGAGATGGGCCCCCAAAACCAGTGATAGTAAGATTTGCTTCTTATGTAAATAAAGAGCGTCTTATGTCTTCAATTAGAGCCAATCCTAATATTCTGAAGAGAGGAGATGCAACTGTGCAAGTTTTTCAAGATTTTTCTAAAGAAACTGCTGATTGGCGTAAATCGATGAGACCAGTCACAATCATATTAAGGAAGAACAATTATCGCTATTCTTGGGGCCACCCCCTATTTTTGAAAGTTTGGAAAGGCTCTGTTCAACATACTATTCACTCTCTAGAAGAAGGCCAGCATCTTCTTGAAGCATGGAACATACAAGACGGCTCAGGTTCTGCCTGTTCTCCCCCGGGAACTTCAGTGGCAACATCAGGACAGTGAATTTCTCTCTTTTTACTCCGACTCCAGGAATCTTCGATGAAGATGAAGAATATTTGAAACTCATTTAACTTACTCCTTTCTCTTTCCCCCTCTCTCACCTCCTATCATCCCCTTTGTTTTTCTTCTTTTACTCTTTCCCCCCCCTTTCCCTTCCACTTCCCTTCCCCCCTCTCCCCCCCTTTTTTGCTTTTTTTTCTTTCTTTTTCCAATTTTAATTTTTGTTTTTGGGGTGTTTTTTTTTTTCTTTTTTCTTTTTCATTATCCCTTTTCTTCCCTTCCCCCCTCCTCTCCTCCCTTCTCTTTTTTGTTTTTGTTTGTTTGTTTGTTTGTTTGTTTGTTTGTTTGTTTGTTTTTTGAGTGTGGTGGTGGTGGTGAGAGGGTGGTTTAGAAGGGGGTAGAATAAACATAGAATTTACAGTAACACGCTACTTAAGAGCTAATGAGATCTAGGCTGGCTAATGTCTGTGGACGACCTCCTCCCTCCCATCCCCTTGATGCACATGCTAAACAGTATGATAGCTGGTGGGGTGGGAGAAAAGAATAGTTTTTTAGGGTGGAGGATTAGATTTATTTTAGTTTATTTTTTATTAATTGATGGTGTTTTTACTTTTGTATGCACAACGGGACCATTCCAGAATATTGAAACTAAAAGAAATAGGTTATGGGAAAGTTTATAAAATTAGCAACGTTGAATGTAAAAGGTCTGGGGTCATTTTCGAAGAGAAATAGAATCGAAGCGATGATCAAAAGGCACAAAATAGATATTGCCTTTTTGCAAGAGACTCATCAAATAAGAGATGATATTAATGAATTAAAAATTCCAAATATTGATATTTATGAAAAAAGCTTTGGCACATCTAAAGCAAGAGGGGTTGCCATTATAATCTCAAGGAATTGTGAATGTGTTGTTGAAAAATGTGGTAAAAGATTCAGAAGGTAGATATATAATATTGCAAGTTCTAATGGGGAAAGATCATTATACTTTGGTTAATCTGTATGCACCAAACGTTAACCAAGGCCGCTTTTACAATCTCCTTTGGGATCAGATTGAATTGGTTAAAAAGGGGTATTTAATAATGGCAGGGGATTTCAATATGGTTTTAGATAAAATTAAAGATAAATCGGTATGTAAAAAAGAAGAGTGGAGGACAAGACATACAACCCTAGCAAAGTTTATAAATACAACAGGATTGAAGGATGTCTGGAGAGAACTGAAAGGAGATGAAATAAAATACACCTTCTACTCACCAGTGCACAAAACCTATTCTAGGATAGATTTTGTGTTTGTTTCACAAAGCCTAATACCCAAGATAAATAATACCGAAATTGAGATCATAAAAACATCTGATCATGCTTTAATGTCGATTGATTTAGCAACAAATAAAAATTATAGAGAAGCTAAAAGGTGGAGAATGAATTTAAAAATATTTCAACATCCAGAAGTGCTGGAAAAGGTTAAAAAAGATTGGTTGGAAACTTGGGATATAAACGAAAAGGCAGGTAGCCAAACGCCAATCATATGGGACACCCTGAAAGCGGTAGCTAGAGGCCTTATCATAAAAGAAAATATTAAAGCTAAAAAACAGGAAGAACTCAATAAAAGAAAATTAGAAAAATTAATAGCAGATTTAGAATCCCAATTCTTTCTTACTAAGGATAATAAGATACTGAGGTTGATTGAAGCAAGGAAAAAAGAGTTAGAAGATCTAGATTTACAACAAACACAAAGGAATCTTCTGTACCTAAAAAGAAATTTTTTTGAATACAGCAACAAGAACTCAAAACTTTTAGCCAGATTAGCACAGAAAAGACAAGACAAGAATACAATAGGGATCATAAAAGACTCCTCAGGTAAGACATGCACACAAATGAAGGAAAAGTTGTTAGCTATACAAGAGTTTTATCAGTTGTTATACACTGCAAAAAATAAACCTAAGGAGGATATAGAAAGGTACATCACTAAGAATTTAAAGAGGGTCTTGGAACAGGAAGATATGCTGGAAATGGAAAAGCCTATTACAGACCAAGAGATAAGCGAGGTAATAGACAAACTAAAGAATAATAAAACGCCCGGAGTGGACGCTCTGGGACCTGAATTTTACAAACTTTTTAAAGCAGTATTAATACCTAAATTAAAGAAGCTATATAATGAAATTTTGGATGGAGAACAAATTCCGAGATCTTGGACCCATTCTTTAACTATTTTAATTCCAAAACCTAATAAAAATTTAATGGATATTGGGTCATACAGACCAATATCCTTATTAAATCAAGATGCTAAGATTTTCACAGCAATTTTGGCTAAAAGAATGAATAAATTTATAGCTAAATATATTAAAGAGGATCAATGTGGTTTTATCAAAGGTAGACAAATGGCAAATATTATTAGAAGAAATTTGAATGTTCTTTATGAAATGGGAAAGAGTACTATTAAAGCTGGGATGTTATCTCTAGATCTTTTTAAAGCTTTTGATTGTGTTCAATGGCCCACATTAAAAATATTGTTAAAAAATGGGGATTTGGGAAATCCTTTTTGGGAGTAATAAATCAACTATATTCAACGGGCACTTCCTCAATAATAGTTAATGATGGATTGACTGAACAAATCACCCTAGGCCGAGGAACTAGACAAGGATGTCCTCTTTCTCCAGTCCTTTTTTGTATTGTTATAGAGCTCCTGGCAAATGCCATAAGGGAAGATAAATCTATTAAAGGTATAGGGAAGGATGGGGCAACTAAAATCAGTTTATTCACGGACGATGCTCTTTTGACTATTGTAAACCCAATAGAGAATATTCAAAGAGTAAAAACTCATTTAGAAGAATTTGGAGAAATAACAGGATTATGTGTAAACTGGCAAAAATCAGAGAGTTTATTGTTCAATTATGGAAAACATGACTTAAAGATGATTGAAAAATCTGGACTTAAACCGGGAAAAAGCATTAAATATCTAGGATTAGAACTCCATAAAGAATTTACTAAAACTAAAGAAAGAAATATTTCGAAATTACAAGAAGAGATGAAAAACAAATTATTATCCTACTCTAAACTAAAATTATCGTGGTTTGGCAGAATTGCATTGATAAAAATGAAAATACTTCCAAAAATTAACTTTATTTTTAAAATGTTACCGGTTCAGTTTTTAGAAAAGGAAATTAAAACTCTCCAAGACATGATAAATAGGTTTTGTAATGCAGGGAAAAAATCAAGAATAAATAAAAGTCTATGGTATAGATCTCAGAAAGAAGGAGGAATAGGTATACCCAATATAAAAAATTATTATATAGCCAATCAACTTAGTTCTTTGGGGGAAATTCTTTTTAAACCACAGAAGCTAATATGGTGGGAGCAAGAGTCTTTGGATATAAAGGGGGAAATAAACACATTTTTATTCACGGAAGTTAAAAACAAAGTAAAGATTGACAACCCCCTATTGAATAGTTTAATTGTTACATGGAGAACATATAGGAAAATCTTGTCTCCGAAGGGATCCCCACTGGCTTTAGTTACTGACTTGGAAAGCTTTCCAGACAACTTGAAGCAGGATTTGGAGCTATTTAAAATTAAGAAAATAGCTAGACTAAAGGATTGGATGCTCAAGATTAAAACAATTCAGGATATAAAAAATATTTTGCAACCCAGTGATTTAACATGGTTAAATTATATTCAACTAGGAAAATGGATGAAGGACTGGGGAAAGAAGAATAATCAAATCAGAGAATGCACAAAATTTGAACATTTCCTATTATCGCTTGAGTCTGAACAGGAAAATTCACAGAAAGGAATAACACGTAAAATATATAAAATATTAGGGGAATTATCAGAAATGAACGAGTTAAACACCTTGAGAGAAGTTTGGAACCAAGACCTTAATGTACAGATAGAGAAAGAAGACTGGAAGAAAATTTGGAACATGAGAATTTTGAGATCATTATCGGTCAGGATAAAAGAAAACTACTTCAAATTGGTTTCTAGATGGTATTTAACCCCAGTAAGACTAAATAGAATGAATCCTGCTTACTCTAAGATATGTTGGAAATGTGAAAAAGAGCTTGGTACTTACTTGCATCTTTGGTGGGAATGTGAAATAGTCCAAAGGTTCTGGGAAAAAGTGTTTTTAGAGCTAAGTAATATGATTAAGATGGATATAGATTGTAATCCAGAGATAGCATTATTATCATTGTTAACAAGTAAAGATTATGTTGTTACAACAAAGGAACTAATAGCAAATTTTATGACAGCTGCTAGATTAATTATAGCAAAAAACTGGAAGTCAAAACTAGAATTCAAGATGGAAGACTGGTATAATGAACTTTGGGATATAGCTATAAACGATAAACTGTCCTGCAGTTTAAAGGTTAAACGAGGAGAAATGAAAAAAGACATTTTCTACGATATCTGGGGTAAATTTTTAGATTATGTACTAGTCGAAGGAAAAGGGAAAGAGTCCACGAATATCTCACAACAATTCTGGAGAAGAGAACTTTAAGAAGACTACTGGAAGAATAGAAGATGGAGCAACGAATAAGAATGTATGGATGGCCCCGTGGGATGGGGGTGCACTTATATTGTTTGTTGTAGGTTTTTTTTTTACTTTCATTTTCTTATGTTGTATGTAGTTTAAAATTTAATAAAAAACATTAATAAAAAAAAGAGATAGGAACGACCAGTTAAAGAACAAGGAGGACCGTGTGGACATCCCGTTCAGCCTAGGGTTTTTTTTCTAATTACCAGAATCCAACTCACAGTCATGTCCCACAATAATCTACTTCTAAGATAGCAAAATCACCCTTCAGCTTCATCTCCCTGTTTTTCACCTGCTTCCAGCCATAGCAGAAAATGGAAGAATAGCCACTTTGTAAATATTTGCCTGGTGTTGCCTCTGTCCTGATTAGGTGACAGGTTTCAAAGGCTTTAGTGAACAATGACATTAACTTTATTGCCTTTTTGATTCATTGCTATTTCAGTTGGTTAAAACTATAGCCTGATAATTATTATTGATATTTTCCATTTTTAATTTTATATGCCATAATATTTTAATCATGTATGCATTTACCATTTTATTAATATTGAAAGTTGCCTTGTGAATGTTGCAGAATTAAAATTTGGGACAGACATATAATATTTTAATTATTTAGATAGATATAGTGTAACAAACATGTCTTCTTAAATTTAAGCCCCAACAAGGTCAATATGGCTTACTCTCAATGAGAATTTGAATAATGGAATCCTATACATGTCTATCTGAAGTCAACATCTTATTGAGTTCAGTGGAAGTGACTTTGGTCTAATGTGTATAGGATTTCTAAATGCGAACCATCCATTGAACCCAATCCAAGTACAGTGGTACCTTGTATAAAGGAATTAATTTGTTCCAAATGACATTCTGTTCAGCAAATTTTCCTTTGCACAAATTTCCCATAGGAATGTATTGAAAACAGATTAATCCCTAATCACAACCGTTTTTCTGTTGCACAGAATCACCCCATAAGTGATTCTATTGATTTTCCCCTATCTCCAGATTTTTTTCCCTTTAAGCAGATTTTCTGTTAAGCAACCCGCTTGTTTTATGAGGGTCCACTGTACTACTACATCTAGGTATGGCTAGGATGCAATATTAATCCAAATAAAATAGAAGCATGTATCCAAAATGACAAGAGATAGACATCCATAGTCAGTTACTTTATTTGGGTGGGAAAGTATTCCAAGAAAGTGAGGTAATTCTGCCTGAGCTAGCCATTAGACTAACTGAAGGGGTTGCCTCAGGTTCTCAACGCTGTAACTAGTCTCTTTTTTCTTCCAACCAGTGTTGCCGTTGTCACCACATTCTTTACTTGTCCAGCGTCTCTTTAGATGGCTTTGGAGGGAGTTATCTTCCCACTGGGACTACTAGTGGAAGTCATTGGCGGTTACTTCATGTCCTTGTTTGTTCCGTGACTAGTTTTGTACCGACAGCGTTGGTCGCGATCACATGGTTTTGTCCCTGTTTCAGTGTTCCCATGGCCATGATAACTTGTCTCATGACAAGTGTTACCTCACAGTCTTGTACTGTGACAAACACTGCATTTGTCTAGCTTCCTTTTTTCCTTTTTTTTTTTTGGGGGGGGGGTATAAAATTTTCTTTTTCGACATTTTTATTTACTGATATTCTGGTTTTCATATGCCAATGCAGCAGCATTGATAATGTTTTCTTTCTTATACATTTGAGTTGCGTGGTTTTTCCCCGTAGGGAAATTAATTACATATGTCGCTTCACCCAGTAACCAATAGATGGACACAAGGAAAAAAACCCAGGAAGCCAGGATTGTACAGGCCAAATACCATTTGTACCAGTACAGTTGTTACTTCACATCCTCTTAACCAGGACAAGAAGCGGAACAGAAGAGGGATAAGAGAAAACCCAACCCCAGCGCTAAGTACAGATTTATCTCACATAGCACCCATTTCGGGGGCATGGTTGAGACATATTTCAGTTGTTGCAAGACGGACGTGAAGTAACATTTTTTGTACCACTCCTAAATGCAACAACTACAGAGACAAAAGGGACGTGGAGTAACTGCCATTGTGATAATCTTAGAACTGCAGAGCCTGATGAGACTCTGTGGATCATCAAGTCCAGCACCTGTCAAGGATCCTGAATGTCACAATGGGATCCAGCCCAGTGATAAATGTGTTGTGAGCAGAATGGGAGCATTAGGACAACAATCCATGTATGTTGGGGGGTGGAGAGTATAGCAAAGTGAAACTTCAGACACAAGGGTGGCAAAACTAATCTTGGTCTTACTGGCTCTTTTGTGCCAGTTAAAATAGCAATTTTGTCACAATTAATTTTTTTGTTTGTTTCAAACATTACAAATCAAGAGGCCCAACAGAGTTTTTTTGCAGCCATTATTTAGAAATGTTCTTTGTCAGGGGGGGGGGAGAGAAAGCCAGGATTAAATAACTTATTCTGTAGCTGTATGAAAGTAAAAGAGGTTTAGAAATAGCAAACATCAAATTGTATTATTATGCCAGCTGCCTACAGCGGATAATTGAATGGGTCTGTGATACAGTTATAGTTGGCATTAGAACTGAATAATCTTATAGCTGTGTTAATTTATAAGCCCTTTTGTGAATAACTCCGAAAGTACATTTGAAATATTGTAAGCAAACACCATTGATTAAAACATCGTAAGAAGCTGAGAGAATAAAGTGCAATGAGAGAGCCAGTCCAGCAAAATAATCGAGACCGGCACTCATATACAATCCAGATTGCAAACCTAGTGGTGAGATTAGGTTCTCCTGGAATGTGTTAGGAAATTAATTTATGTAAATATGAAAGAAGAAAAGACAAAATCAATTTGTGTTCCTCAAGGGCATAAGATTAATGTGCACAGTGAGTCACCTCCATCGTTTGAATTTGTACAGTTTTTAACATTTATCAGGAAACTGAAAAGGCAATTCTGTTAGCAGAAATTAACCACAGTCAGAAAAAAAATTGCAGGATCAAGGATATGAAATAGCTAATCTTCACAAAATGCAATGACCTAAATCCACTCGCTAGTCCCGACTGGAGTAGCTCTGTCAAGTCAGTTCTGAATTATAGCTCAGCATTTATATAAAAACCCATTGATTCAACAGGTCTACTTTACCTGGGACTAGTAACTGGATCTAGGCTGGTTTTCTTTGGACTTTGTGAAATGGAACACAGATATAGTTAGAATTGGAGAGCAAAATATTAGCATCTATATCCAATGGCACGCTTGGATATTTCTGTGTCTTTCCCTTACAAACCTAGAAACAACTCCTTGCTCCAGAAACAACTGCAGAAGGTTTCCACAATCCTCGGAAAAGGCTTTTCTGGTGGACAGTGTGTGTTGAGGTGGCTGCAGTAGAGTGTCCATATGGCAGTATCTGAATCCCTTCCAAATGTTGTTTATGAAAGAAGTTTTATCAGAGACCAGACAACACGCATAGGAAAAAAAATGAGGGAGACACACTGTGTGGTGTAAAATGAATGCACATCTGGGTCAAGTGAGATGTCCTTCCTTCCTCTATGCACAAAGCCCAAAAAGGGCAGTGAAAGAAGCACAGGTCTTTCAGGCATTCATTAATGCCTCCTGAGGTAAGCATCTAAACCACTCCCTCAGGGTCATACTTGATCATACATTTCAACCTCCAGGTTGGAGTGATAGGCAGGATATCTCTCAATGCCATTTGCAGGGAATCATATGCAAGTGAAGACATCTGCTTGGGAATACCCTGAAGCAAATGGTGAGCCACTGTGTGGGACTGAATGCTGGACTGAATGGGCTGTGGCCTGTTCCAGCAAGGCTGTTCTTATGTTCTTAATATATTCAGCATGTCATTAAAATGTTGTTCCCTGAAGTGATGCAAGATACCTCTTTATCAAAATGGCTGGAATCCTGTTGCTTAGTGTAGTAAGTCACAACTAGAATGGGCCCACTGAATCAATGAAACTTATAGAGAAACTGGGTCACCAAATCCACACTGACTCAATGAGCCTACTCAAAATGTGACTTGCTAAGCTAAACAACAGGATTTCAGCCATTATGTGTTTTCGCTCACTTCTGCAGCTATAACGTGGCTCAATAACCTTAACATAGTTCAAATGTGGAAAACCCTGTGGAGGTCTGAGGGACCTCTCATATAGTAAACGTATGTGGGATAACAGGGTGTGCTATTGTTGGGCTTTTCTCAAATGAGCCTCCTTAACATGACTTTTAAAGCCTGGTTGAACTGTTCTGCCAAGCCATTTGTTTAGGGATGGTACACTGAGATCTTTAGCGAGTAGAGATGGGCACGACTAGGGAAAATGACGTTTTCGAGTTGTCGTGTGTCGGAGGCAGTCCGTTTCGGCTCGTTTCCGTTTTTCGCGAAATTTCGCAAAAATTAGTCGTTCGTTTTTTCGTTTTTTCGTTGTCATTAGTACTGGTTTGGGGGAATAGCGGGCTCCTGGAGGAAGCTGCAGGAGTCAGCCAGAGCCACAAGTGACGGACTGGCAGACTCTTTGCACCCGCTGTGTCTCACGTACTTGCATGTAGTGCAATGCAAGTAGATCTGGCTTAGGGTTAAGACAGGTTAGCGCAAGGGCTAGGGTTAGGCTAGTTACGGGTGAGGTTAGGGTGAGTATTGGGGTGCACCTCTGGGTGCCTCTCTGACCCACTTAGAAGGACAGTGTACTGGCGTATGGGTTAGGCTTAGGGTTCGGGTTTGGGCTACGATTAGTGGGCTGTTTATGCCCGATTGGCACATCCCAGAAGTCTCTGTGGTCAACCTGGCCAAGTGGCCATGCGATTGGTGGAAAATTTGCATGGTCTACTCCCATGGGCGAGCCCATCATTGCAAATGTGCAGGTGTAAAAAAATAAAATAAAATAAAATAAAATCAACAGAGACTTTTTTTTTTGCAAGAAAAACCCACTGCTGCTACTGTAAAAATTCAAGCATTTAAAATAGCTAATTTTCGCATGTTTCTGTGGTGCTTTGGTGGGGTTTTGGGCAACGATTTCAAACAAAATATTGCGGTCGCCATTTTGGATCCCCCGCACTGCATGGCAAATGGATGCACCCTCCCAGCCTGGTACCAGCAGCGCAGCAGTAGCAATAGCCAAGGAGAGGGGGGCGGGGAAACCCCCCCCCCCAAATAAAACACCCTTCTGGCCTGGTAGGTGCCCTCAGACAGTTTTCGCCTACTTTTAGGGCCGGGAATTGGTTTTTTTTTAAACTTTTAACAACTTTTTTTTTGTGCCGCTTGGCATTGCGTGATCGCCGCGATGCAAGTAACAAGCACGACAAATCAGACCAAATTGTTCGTTCGTCGGTTCGAGCTCGAATTCTGGCGGAGTAATTCCCGTTACCGTTTCTGTAGAGTAACGGATACGAGTAACGGAAACGGAAACGGGAATACCGCTAAGTCGTGCCCATCTCTATTAGCGAGCATATGCCCAAGACAGTCTGCTTCTGATGGAATGTCTGGATGATGAAATTTGTTCCATAATACCTCAGGTGGGAAACACACACACACACACACACACACACACAGAGAGAGAGAGAGAGAGAGAGAGAGAGAGAGAGAGAGAGAGAGAGAGAGAGAGAGAAGAAGCAATTCCAAAGTGTGTGTGGTGGGAACTGGATTATGGCTAGAGATGGGCACGAAACGAACAATTTTTCGTTTCTGTTTTCGGTTTTTTGTTTTGTTATGTAACGAACCGACAAACGAATTTTGTCTCTAAAATGAAACGAAACGAACAGAAACACCGGAATTTTTGTCGTGTGTTTCGTTTCCGTTACTGCAATATGAGTGAATTGCTTAAAATCCTTTAAAAATCACAAAAAATTGAAATAAATGGCAACGAAATGAACGAAAATGAAAACGAGTTTTTTGGTAAAATTTCGCGAAAAACAGAAATGAACTGAAACGGACCCTCCAAACGACAAACGAAATGCCATTTTTTTATTCGTGCCCATCTCTAATTATGGCTGGCCCCAGAGGAAGGGCTTCAGGCTCCCTGGTGGCATAGTCTATCACTACTATGACATGTATCTCTCTCTCTCTCTCTCTCTCTCTCTCTCTCTCTCTCTCTCTCTCTCTCTCTCTCTCTCTCTCTCTCTCACACACACACACACACACACACACACACACACACACACACACACACACACACACACACACACACACACACACACACACACACACACACACACCACTGATGTAAAATCTCCTCATGTTCTAAGAGGCCCACTGAAAGGGGCACCCAAACCTCACATACCACTTGTGAGGGCAGAAACAATTTATTACATTGCAGTTTATTACTCATTGCAGTTTATTACAAGAGCTTATTTTAAAACAAACATTACAAATAATATGGCAGCCAGGCTTTTTTTCTTTTAAAAAAAAGAAGTCCTCTGCTGTATTACATAGCAATTGAAACACTCTTCCCAAGGGCAAAAGCTGTCTAGTGCCAATCTCCTTTGTCAATTCCCCCAGTTACAACAGATGAAAATTATCTTGACATTCTGTGCATTTGTCTGGATGTTATCCTTTGCTGCTGTTGTAACCTCCTGTAAGGCATCACGCTGAAGAGATTCAATTTCTGAAGCACCTGAAGGTAGCGTCAGCATTAAGGAAGCATGCCAATGCCCCTGTCTGGTAAAAATGGAACAAAGAAAGGATTCAAGCTGCATTATGAGTGGTTGGGTGTTTTTTTCTTTCTTTCCCTCTTTTTTCCAAAGATCCTCTAAAAATGCTTGGTAGGAAGCCACACCGTTTTAAGAGCTTGCTTAAAGTAAAGTGCAGAGAACAGCAAGGCACAATCACAGTAAAGGACAATACATTGTGATTAACTTGAGTGGAATTCAGGCAAACAGGCTGCTGGTGTCTGTGGGGTGAGGGGGATTTAATACATTGTTTAGATTCCTTTCTTGGAAAATATTGAAAAATACTTTCCAACAGCAAATCGGTAGGAGCTTTGGGAGAATAAAACTTGCTTTTGTCTCCTTTAAGAGAAATTCATTCAGTTGAAACATTTGTTCCATGGTGGGGGGAGCCAAGTGCCTTGTGAGGGGGCAAAATTCAAGCTTGCTGACTCCCTAAACTTCACAGAAAAGTGGAGCAAGTCTGGCTTGTGATGAAAGAAAACGGAAAAAATGGGATCTGGGGCCACTGGGGTGCATAAAGCAAAGAAACAGGGTTGTTGCCAAATTCACTTGGGAATCTAATTTGGTGGCAGAGTAGCTGTTCTGCCTGCAAACTGGAACCTGGACTGACCTCAGTTAGGGCGAGCTCTGTTATGAGTCCAGGGAGATTATTTTGTGTCTTAGGCTCTTCTGATTGCACATTTAAGAAGTTGATTTCATGTTTTTCTTACAATGTCAGCAAAACTTTTGGAACTGATTCTACATCCCACAAACTGCCACATTCCCTCTTAACTCATCTTGATAAGGTATCTGAATAAAAAAATTCTAATTTGCCAAGGCTGTTCAGTTTTGGTTTTGGTTGTTTTCAGTGGAATCAGATGTCTTGTTCCATCTCCATGAAGAGAACTGCTAAGTCATTGTGCTTCTTGTCCCAGCTGAGATTTTTTTCTTATTTTCTTTATTGGCAGAAGAACTCGATGATCGCTCACCGAAGCATGGCAGGGGTACAAATTGCCTTAATATAAAAGTACCAAAGTGCTGTGGAGCCCTGTGCCGATAACTGTCTGACTTGGGAATGGAGAGAGATAAAAAGAAAAAATGTCCCACCTTTTCCAGCACCCCGGCAGGTGGGAGTTTATTTATTCATTTATTTTTGCCTCCCCCAGCACCCATCAGCTGGCTCAGGAGCTGGGGGAGGCAAAAAAAACCAGCCCACAGCGATTCCTCATTGGAATGCACTAGTTCATTGCATTCCAGTGAGGAAAAGTTTCTCCATTGAAATGCATTGAGCCAATGCATTTCAAAGGAGAAAATGAAAAAAATGCCCCACCTTTCCCCCCGCCCTATCGGGCAGGGAAAAGGCAGGGTTTTTTTATTTATTCTTTTGCCTCCCCCAGCACCCATCAGCTGGCTTGCGGGCAGGGGGAGGCAAAAATTCCTCATTGGAATGCATTGAGCCACTATAGCACTGATCAGCTGGCATGCGGGACTGGGGGGAACACAGAAAAGGTTTTTTTAAAAGCCTCAGGTTTTTAAAAAAACTTATCACCCTCCCTCTAAGCCCTGCATGCCAGCTGATGGGCACTGGGGTGGGGGAAAAGGTTTTTTCACCACCCCAGCACCCAACAGGTGGCAAGTGGGGCTTGGGGAAGGGAAAAGGTTTTTTTAAAAAAGCCCTGGACTTTTTTTAAAAAAAAAACTTTTTCCCTCTCCCTCCAAGTCCCACCTGCCAGTTGATGGGTGCTGGGGTGGGGTGAAAACATTTTTTTCCACCACCCCAGCACCCATCAGCTGGCAGGCAGGGCTTGGGGGACGGAGGAAAAGGTTTTTCCCTCCCCCAAGCCCCACATGCTAGCTGATTGGCACTATGGTGGGGGAAGAGGTTTTTGTCCCTCCACCCCAGCACCTATCAGCTGGGGGGCTGGGAGAGGGAAAAGTTTTTTTTAAAAAAATCCCTCCCCCATGTCACTTACAGATGGAACAAAATGGATCGTTTCAACAAAAAAACCCATTTCATTTCATCTGTAAAGAAATGCTACTTCCTCATGTCGTTTGGTTTCGTTTCATTTTGTTATGTAACAACATGACAAAATAGCATTTCATTTTTTATTTTGTGCCCATACCTAGCATAGCATACTGCATGTCCTTGGGGAACCCATTGTAGACAACCTAATTCTCACTCAAGGGACCTAGATTCAGATTCCACATGGGCATTGCTAAACTACTCTTTGAACACACCCCATGCCCTGAAAACCTTCTTATTATCATTATTACTTGGAAAATTATTTATTTATTTATTTATTTATTTATTTATTTATTTATACAATTTATATGCCGCCCACTACCCAAAGGTGTCTTTATATTGAAGGAGAACATAGTTTGAGAGGTTATATATACAGTGGTACCTCGACTTATGCAATTAATCCATTCCGAAGGCATCTTCTGAAGTTGAACAATGTATAAGTCGAACAGTGGTTTCCCTTAGGAATGCACTGAAAATCAATTAATCTGTTCTAAAGGGAATGGACTAATGGGTTTTCAATGCATTCCTATGGAAGGCTGTATAGAACCCCCTCAATCAAAGGACAGCTGAAGGCTGTTGTCCCCCTGCAGCTGACAGAAGGCTGATTTTGACAGCTCAGAGTGTCAGCTGTGTGGAGGAGCCTTGTCTGCCAGTGATTGAGGGGGCAACCACCTTCTCTTCACCCGTGTCTTGGCACAGAGACTTGGGTGAAGAGGAGGAGTCCCTGTTGTGCCCAACAAAGTGTTGGGCAGAGCACGGACAGATGGATCTTTGCCCAGCCCAGGCACCTTGCAAAGGGAAGTGCTTATGTCTGGGTAAGTGCTTACCTGGCCTGATTGATCTTCAGCCAGCCTGGAGGTAAGCGAAGGTAAGCGCTTACCCGGAGGTAAAGTGCTTACCCAGAGGTAAGTGCTTCCCTTGCAAGGTGGTCGGACTGGGTGAAGATTGCAGGGATGGATGCATCTTCACACAGCCCAGGAGGTTTGGAAGGCAAACGGTGGTGGTGGATCACCACTGCAACTTCCCTTGCAATCCTCCCAGGCTGGCCAAAGATCAATGGGACCATGCTCTGCCCACCAATTTGGTGAGCAGACCACAGACCCATTGATCTTCATGCAGCCCGGGTGGTTTGGGAGGGGATTGGCAGTGGTGATCTGCCACCACCCCTTGCCTTCCAAACCACCCGGGCTGTGCAAACATGCATCCATCCCAGAAGATCCCTGGGATGGATGCATGTTTGTGGAGCCCAGGCAGTTTGTAAGGCAGGTGTGCCTACCTTCCAAACCACTTGGGCTGTGCGAACATGCATCTGTCCCCGAAAATCCCTGGAATGGATGCATGTTCATGCAGCCAGGGCACACAGCAGCCCCCGCACACTATCCTCCTCGTCCTTTTCCCGACTGTGCAGTGTGTGTGTGTGTGTGTGTGTGTGTGTGTGTGTGTGTGTGTGTTTGTGTGTGTGTGTGTGTGCACGTGCATATGTGCATGCGTGTGTATGGGGGCTGCCTGCTGCAGCAGAAGGCTCTTTGGGTTACCCTATGTTCTGCTGTAGCGGGCGCAGAAAAGGGGAAAGGCAGTGGGGCTTTCGTGCCCACTGCAAGTCCCACTGCCTTTCCCCTTTCCTGTGCTCACAAAAACAGAAGGTGGGGTAACCCAAAGAGCCTTCTGCTGCAGCTGGCAGTCAACACACACACACACACACACACACACACACACACACACACACACACACACACACACATTGCAGAGTCAGGAGGAGGAGGAGGAGGAAGAGAGTGTGTGTGTGTGCGTGGGGGGCCGCCACCCACCCATCAATTGTGTTTTGTTTTGACAGCCCAACCTCTAAAGAAACAACTCCTGAGAGACTCAAAAAGGCAGACCCAAGAAAGCAGTGAGAAAATTCAAATAGTACCAATTTCTTGGGGCCTAGCTTGCCTCCACACCTCTAAGGAGTTTTTTTTTAAGAGGTCACTGTGTCAAAATAAAACACAGCTGTGAGGCAGGCATTAGCCCTCCTCCTCCTCCTGACTCTGCAGGTCTGGCTGTGAAGGGTGGGGGACGCCCTCACTCCCCACAGCCAGACCTGTCAAACAGTGCTTTTCAGTATGAAGCATCGGTTTCCAATTTAACAGGAAATCATTGGAAACTGATGCCCTGGTTCCGGAAATGCTACGTACAGCATGCATTGGAGGGGGGGGGAGCTTTGTACTGAAGGGAAATAATTGGAAATGGATTTCCTCTCATAACTCAAGTTTTTTTGGAAATCAATTTCCAATTATTTCTGCTCGTAAGTCAAATAATTTGGATGTCTAAGCACTCATAAGTCGAGGTACCACTGCATATCTTAAAACCAGATAGAGATAGATAGAGATAGAGATAACGGTGTGTGTGTGTGGAGGCTTTGTGTGTCTCGGTATGTTTACATGGGGCTGGTTGGTTTTGAGCAACGAACACAATCTCTGCCTGACAAATGTTGATGTGGAGGACATGACTGTTTCTGAGGTAAGGACTGGAATTTCTGGCCTAACCTTCTAGTGTTCTGGCTGTGAGTCCCTCTTTGCGAAGGATACACACTTGGGAGAACCCCATGCAAATGCAGTGATGTATTTCTCTAGAGATGGTTGCATCTGACTTCTCTTCTTCTCAAAGGTAACTGCAGGCAGCCCCTGTAATAACCCTGTCTACATGCATGTGCCATCAAGGCCTGCAACACATCTTCTTGAGCAGTATTTAGGCCAATAAGAAAAGACTCTAGATTCATAAGATGTCCAAGATGTGGTGAAAAGGAGACCGTGGAGAATGTCATATTGATCTTCTTATGTGCCACAGAGATGTGTAAGTGATAATTCAGGGCCACTTTTGTACCAACAAGACACTTAATATTTTGTTCCTTCTACCTTCTGCTGATTCCTGCATTTCTCTTTGGCATTCTAAATGAAAGCATTTCCCCCAATGACCAAAATGGCCATTTTGGATACTGCATGAGTGATGTTTTTAATTTCTTTCTGTTACTTTAGACATGTATTGGGAAACAAATGGCTATAACTGTATACTTATGAAGACATAAATAAGTGTGCAGCATGCACTACCAGCATCTCAAGAAAGAAACATTTAGTACATCAGATGAATCTTTGTGACCTTGGAAGAGAGAACTGAACCATGTAAGCTAGCACATGAAAAATGGTGTTCAAAAGACCATATATTTCTTGCTCAATCAGGAAGCAAAAAGTCATCAGCTTATCTAGACTGCTTGCTTTGCTGCTCCCTTATCCTCCAGATTGTTGTATGGCTCATTAGTGTGTATATTCAGAAATAAATAAATAAATAAATAAATAAATAAATAAATAAATAAATAAATGCTGGTTTTGAATGTGGACTGTTGTGCTTCTGTATCCAAGCGTCAGAATTAGAGATGGGTACAAAACGAATAAAAATTCATTTCGTTATTTGTTATTTGTTTAGTTATGCAATGAAATGAATAACGAACTGTCCCCTCAAAGAAAAATGAAATGAAACAAAATGGAAATTTTTGTATCGTTCTGTTTTGTTTTTCATTCTGGTGCTGACGATGACTCTCCTACCTGTCCTCCACTGCTGCTGCCGCCACCAGCCACCACTGCCACAACTTTAAAAACCAAAAGAAAAAAAAACCCACCAGGCCCATGCTACAGCTGGTAGGTGAGCCACATGGTCAGCCATTCAAAAAACAAAATAAAAATAAAAATTAATTTAATTAATTAAATTAATTTTTTTAAAAAGATCAGGCCCGCAGGCCACCCAACTGGCCCATGGGCCGCTGCGCTACAGCTGGTAGGAGGTTCACGTGGTTGGGCATTAAAAAATAAAATTAAAATTAAATTAAAATTAAAATTAAAATTAAAAAAGACAATCCAGCCTGCGGGCCACCAACCCGGCCCACGTGCTCCCGAACTGGCAGGATTTAAATAAATAAATAAATAAATAAATAAATAAATAAATAAATAAATAAAAATCCGACCCAGCTGCACTATAGCTGGTCGGCAGGCTTCAAAAAAAGGGGGGGGGGGAACGAACCAAACTAAAACAAATTACAAAATGAATTTTAAAATTTTTTTTTGTAATGAACAAACTTAAATGGGGTGGGGAAATGAATAACTAAACGATAAGCCATTTCGGCGTTTCATGCCCGTCTCTAGTCAGAATCCCAGGAAATGGCCCAGTATTGTTGCACAATATCATGCCTGCGTTGCCAGCTGGAAAAATGACATCAAGCTTGACATAGCAAAGGACAATCTAAATGTTGCCAACACCAATAGCAACAGTCAACACAATCTACTCCAAATAGTCTTAATCTTTCTCTTTTTTTTAGACACAGCTATAAATATAGGCCATATCAGAATTGTTTAAGTCACATAACAAATCTTGTAAGGTGGTGTGTGAAAAACACATTCTAATCTGTGGCCCTCTTCAAATATGCCAGGGCCTCCGGCAGGGGACGGGACGGGACCATGTGGTCCCCACTGAGAATGGCTGATTTACTGAATGCCCTCTTGTGCTCAGTGCTATTCACACATCTTTGAAAAACAGCCCTGGCAATTGCTTTGCATTTGGCTGAGAGGGTATTGACTGATTTTTAACAAGTAGTCACCTTCTGGGATTTTCCCTTGCTCTGTATAACTTGTGAATGGTAGTGAACGCAAGAGGCTATCCCGCAGACCTTCTTTGTTGTCAGCATTCAGATTTGGCATCCTTTTTTCCTGCTGGCAATGTGGGGACAACATTGTGTGGTAATAGTGGGCCATTTCCTGCCAATAGCCCACAGTCATTAAACTGGAGGGGGGGCAGGTTGGAGATGTTTCTCTTTTTAAAAGGGAAGCCTAAGTATAAACACAAGTTCCAAGAGAAACTTCTCTCACACCAAGCTACCCAGTGTTAGAGGATCTTGGAAGATGATCACATGAGATGTACTGTGGTTGCTGGGAGAAGATACACATAATATTAGTATTTAAATAAATAATCATATTTATTAAGTCTTTTGGCCTTAATAAACTGGTGAAACAAATGTGTATGTACAAGACATACAATGGTGTCCAGTGCTATTTAATATCTTTATTAATGATTTGGAAGAAGGAATAAAGAGTAGGCTGATCAAATTTGCAGATGATACCAAATTGGGTGGGGTTGCTAATTCCCTAGAGGATAAGATGAAAATCCAAAAGGACCTTGACAGATTAGAGTCCTGGGCCAAAGCTAACGGAATAGGGTTCAACAGAGGGAAATGTAGGGTGGTGCATCTAGATAAAAAGAATGAATTGCACAGATATAGGATGGGAGACACCTGGCTGGAAAATAGTACCTGTGGAAGGGATCTAGGAGTCTTGGTGGACCACAAATTGAACATAAGTCAGCAGTGTGATGCGGCGGCCAGGAAAGCCAATGAGATTTTTGGTTGCATCAAGAGAAGCATCATGTCTAGATCAAGGGAAGTGATAGTACCACTCTATTCTGCTCTGGTCAGACCCCATCTGGAGTAGAGATGGGCACGACTTGAAAAAAAAAATTTCGAGTTGTCGTTAGTCGGGCCGGTCCCATTTCGGCTCGTTTCCGGTTTTTGCGAAAATTTGCAAAAATTAGTCGATTCGTTTTTTCGTTTTTTTGTTGTCGTTAGTACTGGTTTTGGGGGGGGAGCGGGCTCCTGGAGGCACCTCTGTGGGGTGGGTGCCTCCTCTGGCCCGCTATAAAGGGAAAGTGGGCTCCTGGAGGCACCCGTGGGTGCCTCCTATCCTCACCCACTAGGAAGGGGAAGCAGGCTCCAAGAGACCCCTCTACATGGGGGTCTCCCCTTCTCACCTGCTGCTGCTGCAAAATGCTATGCAATAGCCATATGGATATTGCATAACAGAATGTGCAGACAGTGAGACCAGTGAGAGTGATAGCGTCATGCCTTCCCTGCACAAGGCTCTCGCACCACCATGTCTCACACAGAAGGGAATTGTACTTGCTGCGTGTAGTGCAATGCAAGCAAGTAGATCTGGCTTTAAGGTGGCTTAGTGCAAGGGCTAGGGTTAGGCTAGTGACGGGTAAGGTTACGGTGGGCTAGTGGGTTGCACCTCTGGGTGCCTCTCTGACCCACTAAGAAGACAGTCTGTGACGTATGGTTACGGAGTCAAGGGTTAGGGTTAGGGTTAGGGGGCTAGGGCAGGTTTTAGGGGGCTTTTTGGCACATCCCAGAAGTCTCCATGGCCAAGTGGCCATGCGACTGGTGGGATGGCTCCAAAAATTTGCATGGTTGTCCACTCCCACATGGCTGGCCACTCGGCCAGCCCATCATTGCGCAGGTGTAAAAAAAATAAAAAAAATAAAATCAATGGAGGACAGAGGAGGAGAGGAGAGACATTTTGTTGCAAGAAAAAACCCACTGCTATTGTGAAAAATCTGGCAGTTTATAAATTTTCGCGTGTTTCTGTTGTGCTTGTGTGTTTTTGGACCACGATTTCAAAAACAATATTGCGTTCGCTGCCCCATTTTGGATCCCCCGCCCGCACCGCATGGCATGGCGAAATGGCGACTCGAGTCCGGCTGCCCAGGACGGGGGGGAGGCGGGACCCCCCCTCCAGAAACCACCCCTCCGGTAGGTGCCCTGCGCCCTTTGTCAAGCAGGCATTTTTCCGCCTGCTTTTTTGGCCCGGGAATGGGTGGGGGGAGAGTTTAAAAGTTTTTTCCTGTGCCATCCGTGCCGCTTGCTTGCGCTTTAATTGCGGCGGCCGGCGGCGAGACTGGGCTTTTTGCTGGCTGCGAGCCTGCGGCGAGTCCCACCAGAGCAGCCCAGGACGGGGGATGGGGGGGAGGCCGGGGACCTCCAGAAACAACCCCTCTGGTAGGTGCCCTGAGGCATGGCAGGCATTTTTCTGCCTGCTTTTTGACCGGGAACCGGGGTTTTTTAACTTTTAAAAACTTTTTTTCTGTGCCGCATGGCATCGCGCGATCGCGCGATGCAAGGAACGAGCACGATAAATCAGACCAAAATTGTTCGTTTGTCGGTTCGAGCTCGAAGTCTGGGGGAGTGATTCCCGTTACCGTTTCCGTAGAGTAACGGAACCGAGTAACGGAAACGGAAACGGGAATACCGCTAAGTCGTGCCCATCTCTAATCTGGAGTACTGTGTCCAATTCTGTGCACCTCGATTTAAAAAGGATGTTGACAATCTTGAACCGGGTCCAGAGGAGGGCGACCAGGATGATTGAGTGTCTGGAAGAAATGTCTTACGAGGAGCGGCTTAGGGAGCTGGGAATGTTTAGCTTTTCAAAAAAAGACTGAGAGGGAATATGATAGCTATGTTTAAATATTTGAAAGGATGACATATTGAAGAAGGGACTGGTTTATTTTTCATGGCTTCAGAGACTAGGACAAGGGGCAGTGGTTTCAAACTACAGGAAAAGAGATTCAATTTAAACCTTAGAAAGACTTTCATGACAGTTAGAGCTGCCACGGAGGATGGTGGAGTCTCCTCCTTTGGAGTTTTTTAAGCAAAGTCTGGATGACCATATATTGGGCGTCCTGTGATGGGGATTCCTGCATGGCAGGGGGTTGGACTAGATGGCCCTTGTGGTCTCTTCCAACTCTATGAATCTATTATTCTATGATTCTGTGGTGAAATATGCACAACCTTTAACCTCTCAAGTAAACTGCCATGTCTGTTCTACAGAATGCAGATTAGAAAGCTGTGCTCCCATTTCTTATGTCTTCCCTTGGGGTAGGCAACCTGAGAAAGAAAAGCTGTATTGGACTGAAAGCTCTATGGACTTCTGTGCATATTGAAACACTGCTTATAGACAAAAGAATCAACGTACCACACTACTGAAATTTTGGAGTTTAATCAGCCCACCCAAACTACATTTGGCCAGCTTAAAACAAGATTGTCTTGTGCTGGGTGACAGAACAAACTTTATACTGGAAGGGTAAATATTAACAACCTGCTGTCACATCAGTTCTGACCCTTTCCTGCATTTGTTAAGTATACTCAGAAATCTTTACCATTCCTTTCTTCAGGGGAGATGGGGTTGCCCTTAGAATATGCAGCTTCTCCAACATTTCACAGGATGGCTTTTCTCCCAGAAGGAACAATTAGGAATTGAACTCCTGACCTCTACCTCTGCAGCCAGATATCTCAACTCACTGAACCATCAAAATTCAAGAAACAAAATAGGGTGAGCCTATTTTGAGATGGAGATGAACCACGAATCATTAATTTCCCTGCCCATGAATCCACAAATGGAGGAATTGGTTTTTGGGTGTCCTGGCTTCAAGGAGGTATTGCCTCCCCCCATCTCATGAATCATGTTTCAGGGAGCTCAAGGGGGTGGGGTTTGCCTCCTTGGGCATCTGTGCAACTGCAGTGCTTGCCCACTACCACCAGCAGGCAAAGACCTTCCTTTTCAGGTAAATGTCCAACTGACATGACATATGCTATCTATTAGGGATGGGCAATTCATTTTGGAACCTACTGGTTCTGAAAAGACCCGTGCAAACCCAGGTGGTGTTGGGAAGCCTCTGACACACAAGCAGTCAATCACTTACCTTGTTCTGCACCCGCATGGAGCTGAGTTCCAACAAGGAAGCAGGCTCTGATGTCATCTTTGCTCCTCCGTGGTGCTAGCCAAGCAGGAGCTGAGCAAAGACAGGCATTATCCCACCTCCCTGTCTGATTCGCCAGCACCACAGAGGAGCAGAGATGACATTGGAGCCTGCTTCCCTGTTGGAGCTCAGTTCCGTGCGGGCAGAACAGGGTAAGTGATTGGTTGCTTGTGTGTCAGAGGCTTCTGAATAGAGATGGGCACGAATTGAAAAAAAAAAATTTCGAGTTGTCGTTAGTCGGGCCGGTCCCGTTTCGGCTCGTTTCCGGTTTTCGCGAAAATTTGCAAAAATTAGTTGGTTCGTTTTTTCATTTTTTCGTTGTCGTTAGTACTGGTTTTGGGGGGGGGAGCGGGCTCCTGGAGGCACCTCTGTGGGGTGGGTGCCTCCTCTGGCCCGCTATAACGGGAAAGTGGGCTCCTGGAGGCACCCGTGGGTGCCTCCTATCGAAGCAGGCTCCAAGAGACCCCTCTACATGGGGGTCTCCCCTCCTCACCTGCTGCTGCTGCAAAATGCTATGCAATAGCCATATGGATATTGCATAACAGAATGTGCAGACAGTGAGACCAGTGAGAGTGATAGCGTCATGCCTGCCCTTCACAAGGCTCTCGCACCACCATGTCTCACACAGAAGGGAATTGTACTTGCTGCGTGTAGTGCAATGCAAGCAAGTAGATCTGGCTTTAAGGTGGCTTAGTGCAATGGCTAGGGTTAGGCTAGTGACGGGTAAGGTTACGGTGGGCTAGTGGGTTGCATCTCTGGGTGCCTCTCTGACCCACTAAGAAGACAGTCTGTGACGTATGGGTACGGAGTCAAGGGTTAGGGTTAGGGCTAGGGCAGGTTTTAGGGGGCTTTTTGGCACATCCCAGAAGTCTCCATGGCCAAGTAGCCATGCGACTGGTGGGATGGCTCCAAAAATTTGCATGGTTGTCCACTCCCACATGGCTGGCCACTCGGCCAGCCCATCATTGCGCAGGTATAAAAAAATAAAATAAAATAAAATCAATGGAGGACAGAGGAGGAGAGGAGAGACATTTTGTTGCAAGAAAAAACCCACTGCTACTGTGAAAAATCTGGCAGTTTATAAATTTTCGCGTGTTTCTGTTGTGCTTGTGTGTTTTTGGACCACGATTTCAAAAACAATATTGCGTTTGCCGCCCCATTTTGGATCCCCCGCCCGCACCGCATGGCATGGCGAAATGGCAACTCGAGTCCGGCTGCCCAGGACGGGGGGGAGGCGGGACCCCCCCTCCAGAAACCACCCCTCCGGTAGGTGCCCTGCGCCCTTAGTCAAGCAGGCATTTTTCCGCCTGCTTTTTTGGCCCGGGAATGGGTGGGGGGAGAGTTTTAAAAGTTTTTTCCTGTGCCGTCCGTGCCGCTTGCTTGCGCTTTAATTGCGGGCGGCCGGCGGCGAGACTGGGCTTTTTGCTGGCTGCGAGCCTGCGGCGAGTCCCACCAGAGCAGCCCAGGACGGGGGATGAGGGGGGAGGCCGGGGACCTCCAGAAACAACCCCTCTGGTAGGTGCCGTGAGGCACGGCAGGCATTTTTCCGCCTGCTTTTCGGCCGGGAACCGGGTTTTTTTAACTTTTAAAAACTTTTTTTCTGTGCCGCGTGGCATCGCGCAATCGCGCGATGCAAGGAACGAGCACGACAAATCAGACCAAAATTGTTCGTTCGTCGGTTCGAGCTCGAAGTCTGGCGGAGTAATTCCCGTTACCGTTTCCGTAGAGTAACAGAACCGAGTAACGGAAACGGAAACGGGAATACCGCTAAGTCGTGCCCATCTCTACTTCTGAACACTACCCAGGCTCACGTGGCTCATTTCAGAACTGGTAGGTTCTGAAAGGAATTGCCCATCCCTACTATCTATCTATCTATCTATCTATCTATCTATCTATCTATCTATCTATCTATCTATCTATCTATCTATCTATCTATCTATGATAATTACAAGAGAGTACTTAAGCTAACAGTGAGTATACAATACTAAAAAGATCAAATAAATGCATTACTAAAAACATAAGACACAATAAGATTAAAAACAAAACAAAATACTAGATGACATTCTCCCAATAGTGGGGCACATCAACAGGATTCGCTTTTATAACAAATGATCTTCTTTTGTGCATATTGAAAGTATCATAACACGTGTGAGATGGTTTGTTGTTTTCCACATTAGCACCAGATGTCTTCTATAGGGGAACCCCATTTTTTCAGATTATGCTTTGGTCTTCCAACCCTGGCATGCAGTCTGTTCAATGCTTTCCATGCAGGCCAAGGTTGTTCTTGGCCAGGTGGCAGAGAGCCATGTGGTTCTACTCTAGTTACTCAATAGATCCTTCATCATCTTGCATAGTTCTAGGGTGGTCTGTGAGGGCTGATTTTTGGGAGGGGCAGAGGTTCTGAAGAAATTATACTGTTTTCAGTCTTGGCTTTGGTGGTTGATGGCCAAATAACAACACTGGTGTAACTAGGAAGGGGCAGAAGAGTGCATTTGCCCCAGGGTGTACAGCAATCTAGGGGCACCTGGAGGGGAAGCAGGAGGAAGAAGCCATGTGCCATCCTGCTAGCAGTCCTCCTTTTGCCCCACTAAGGCTTGGCCATCCTTGGTTGGGGGGAAGGAGGAGAGGGAAGCAGGCATTTCCCCCCAAGCAGCACCTCCTTTGATTGTTCCCCCTCCTAACCCCCCTTTGCCCAGGGAAAGAAGGAGAGGGTAATGTGTGATGGACGTGCTGCTTGGGGAAAAATCCCATTGCTTGCTTCCCTCTCCTCCTTTCCCCAGGTTAACAATCTCCAAGCCTTAGCCAGGGAAAAGGAGGAGGGGGAAGCGTGCAACTGAGGTGTTACTTGGGGAAAAAATCCCATCACCTGCTTCCCTCTCCTCCTTTCCCCAGACTAACAATTGCCAGGCCTTAACTGGGGGAAAGGAGGAGGGTGTGATGGTGGTGATGCTTGGGGAAAAAAAACATTGCCTGCTTGGTGCTATCGGCATGCTGTGTGGTTTGCACAGGAGAGTTTTGTCTGGGAGACCCCTGAAGAGGGCATGAGAAAGAACGACCCTTCTCTCCTTCCCCCACTGTTCCCCCAGTATCAGGCACCCCATGCTTGGCGGGTGAGATGCAGTTGGGGCAGGAGGGGACACAAAAACTGACTTTGTCTCCAGGTGCTCCAAACCCTTGCTACACCTCTGAATAACAAATATGTTTCTGAGGTCATTGCTTTGACCCACTCTTTCTGTGCAGCACTTTCCCAGTGAAATTTTGGTGGAAGAATGCCAGTTAAGTAATGAATCTTTTGTATTGGGGTTGGTTTTAAACACCCTGTGACTGATTGTGCTATATCAGTTAAGGCCATGTCTACCTGTTTTATTATTTATTATTGAATTTATACCCCACCCATCTTCCCAAGGGAACTCTGGGTGGCTTACAATAGGCTGAACCAATCAGCAAGATACAAGTATGGTAGACTTGGGACATGGAGCCTCAAGTTCTAATCCCTGCTTTCATGGTTACTTCACATCCACTCTCATCCCGGGAGGAAGCTTGCTACGTGCCGATGTCAGCTGCAGCCACACGGTCCTCCCGCAGCCCCGTCCAAACAAGGCTAGAATATTCTCCCACAGAGTAACATAGGGCTAGTGCAGAAGTTCACAATATTGTGGTTGGCCACCCCATCTTATACCCTCTAGTTTCCTCAGAAAGTTGTTCCTAGCAAAAACTTTCTGTTTGGTATTAAAACAGCGGCTCTTGAAAGTGAGAGTTCGGTCCAGGGTAACGCCCAAGTATGTTGGGGTAGCACATTGCTCTATCACAGGCATGGCCAAACTTCGGCACTCCAGGTGTTTTGGGCTGCAACTCCCACAGTCCTTTGCCATTGGAGGGGACATTTTTGTTATGGAGCTGTGCCATATGAGGCAGGGTTTAGGGAGACACACAATGCATACCATAGTCCTGGTCCTGAGCACTTTCTCCCCACAGCAGTTGTTTGGCAACAACGGTAAGAGCATACAAAGAGGTGTTGAGCCCTTGGGGTGAAAGTGCATGTGCTTAAGGCCACTGGGGATACAGTAATTTTGTTCTTCTTGCAACTGCCCAGACAGTCTTTACTTAATGATGCAGCATATCCCTCTATTAGGGATGAGCATGAAATGGAAAAAAATGTGTTTTGTTCTGTTTCATTTTATTCCCCATGATTCATTTTGTTTTGGTCAAAATGATTTTTTTAAAAAAAATTGTACAAAATGAAACAGTAATGAACCGAATTTTTATTCTATAAATGGGGTTCCCTGGGTCCTAGAAGCACAAAATTTGATGGGTACCTCCCTTGGTCTCTTCCCTTTAGGCCCTCCAAATTTGGAGAGATTTGGGGTTCAGGCGGTGAGTTATTCAACATCAAATGGGGTAACCCCAGAAAAAAAATCTAATCGCAATATTATGTGCTTGAAAATAATCAACCCAGGCAGGTAGCAGCATGGAAATTAAAGTGGAGCTTCCTCAAGCTATCCTCTTGAAACACCCCTAATTTGGAGAGGTTAGGGGTACAGGAGGCCAGGGGAGCCATTTTACAGCAAAATGAATCAGTTTGTTTTAAATGGGAAAAATGCTGTTTTGTTTCATTACTAACGAAACACTGCTTCCCGGTTTTGTTTCATTTCATTTTGTTAGCTAATGAAATGATATTAGCTGTTTCTCAGCCATTTGAGCCAATTCAGTTGACTAACAGATTTCTAGTAAATGTTAATTCCTTTTGTTAGCAGTCAGTTTTTCCAGAACCTTCACACACACACACACAGAAACCATTTTGAGGGGTGGAGAAGGGTCAGCAACCTTACTGTGTTCAGTGAATCTAGCTACAAGTGTAATTTAGTGGAGCTGTCAGAGCCCATTACTGGAAGAATCTACCATGTATTTCTTCATTTACTTGTTTTTCCCCAGGGGTGCAAAGACTAATCTTGTCACAACATGAATATGGGTCCATTGGCAAAGCTCTTTTCTAAATCCATTTGACTATATAATAGAATGCTGCCTTTAAAAGGTTTCACTAAATGTTTTCCTCTGTTGTGTGACAGAAAGTTAACTGCATTCAGATTAGACATGACCATTGAACGAATGCTTTGAATACATGAAATGTCGCTGCATAATTGAGCAATAAGGATTTCCATCCAGACTGTGACACTACCAAAGGTTTCATCTCAAACAGCAATTCTGTTTCCATTCTATCAAATCAGATTCAAATTCTGCTTTTCAGACCCCAGTATGTACTCTTCTTATTTATGTGTTTATGCACCATCCAACCAAAACTTGCCCAGAGAGCCTTACAATGATAAAATTAAAAACAAGATCCAGACATTAAAGTAAGAGACAAGAAATAGCAATGTGAAAATGCAGCATAGCAGCTAAAAGATTGATCGATCAATGGTCTGAAACAGGACCAAAACTATTTCTGATAGATATGAAATATGAAGATTACCACCTATACTCAAGTATAAGTTGACCCGAATATAAGTCGAGACCCCTAATTTAACCCCCCAAAACTGGGGAAATGTATTGACTTGAGCATAAGTCTATGGTGGGAAATGCAGCAGGGCCTGGCAGCTCCTCCATTGTGAACTGGGGGAGCTGTGTGTTATGTTTTAAATGGCTTTTAGCCACTGGTGCAAGTGCTTGGGTCAGTGGCTAAAAGTCATTTTAAACATCGCCGCGCCCCTGTGATGCAGAGGGGGGTCATGAGAAGCGGCACACAATGTTTAAAATGACTTTTAGCCACCGACCCAAGCACTTGCATAAGTGGCTAAAAGTATTGACCCGAATATAAGTCAAGGGCCCCTTTTTTATCCCAAAATTAGGGCTGAAAAACTAGGCTTATATTCAAGTATATTTGTATATTGGGTTTCTTATTTAATCTCTATTAGCTACTTTGTTTTCTCTCACACACACTTTATACCTTTTTGTGCACCTAGCTATCTTTACTTGTTTTTTTTTTATATTGGGAGCTGTGTAACAAGTAAATTTCCCCAGATGTGGTGGGATCAATAAAGATTTATCTTATCTTAACATAAGAACATAAGAACATAAGAAGAGCCATGCTGGATCAGGCCAAAGGCCCATCTAGTCCAGCTTCCTGTATCTCACAGTGGCCCCACCAGATGTGTTTGGGAGAGCATGAGACTAGATATCTGTCTCCTGATACCACTCTCCTGCATCTGGCCCTTGAAGTACCCTGGTTTAAACTCTGGAGGTTACACATCTCCATCATGGTTTGTAACCTGTGATGGAGTTTTCCACCAGGAATCTGTCCAATCCCCTTTTGAAGGCATCCAGGTCAGATGCCATCACCACATTGTGTGGCAGGGAGTTCCATAGACTTACAACGCGCTGGGTGAAAAAATATTTTCTTTTCTCAGTTCTTACTCTCCCAGCCCTCAATTTGAGTGTATGTCCCCTAGTTCTGGTATTTTGGGAGAGGGAGAAGAGCTTCCCTCTATCCACTTTACTCATACCCTGCATTATTTTGTATGTCTCAATCATATCCCCCCTCAAGCGCCTTTTTTCCAGACTAAAGAGGCCCAAATGTTTTAGCCTTTCTTCATAAGGGAGGTGCCCCAGCCCAGTAATCATTTTAGTCGCTCTCTTCTGCACCTTTTCCAGTTCCACTATGTCTTTCTTGAGATGCGGTGACCAGAATTGTACACAATACTCCAGGTGGGGCCTTACTATTGTTTTGTACAATGGCATTATAATGTTGGCTGTTTTATTTTCAATCCCCTTTTTGATAATCCCTAGCATGGAATTGGCCTTCTTCACCGCTGCCACACATTGGGGAGACACCTTCATGGAGCTGTCCACCAACACACCAAGATCTCTTTCCTGATCCGTCACGGATAACTCAGAGCCCATGAGTTGATAGATGAAGTTTGGATTTTTTGCCCCAATATGCATTACTTTACATTTGGTTACATTAAAACGCATTTGCCATTTCTCAGCCCATTCCCCCAGTTTGGAGAGATCCTTCTGGAGCTCTTCACAATCTTCTCTGGTTTTTACCACACGGAAAAGTTTTGTGTCATCGGCAAACTTGGCCACCTCACTGTTTATCCCTGTCTCCAGGTCATTTATGAACAGATTGAAAAGCACCGGTCCCAGGACAGAGCCCTGGGGCACACCGCTTTTCACTTCTCTCCATTGTGAAAATTTCCCATTGACACCTACTCTTTGTTTCCGGGATCTCAACCAGTTCTCAATCCATAAGAGGACCTGCCCTCTTATCCCCTGACTGTGCAATTTTCTCAGCAGCCTTTGGTGAGGGACTGTGTCAAAAGCCTTGAAAATCCAGATAGACTATATCCACTGGTTCACCCAAATCCACGTGCCTGTTGACCTTTTCAAAAAATTCTAAGAGGTTTGTCAGACAAGATTTACCCTTACAGAAGCCATGCTGATTTTCTCTCAGCAAGGTTTGTTCTTTTATGTGTTTTAAGATTTTCTCTTGGATGAGGCTTTCCACCATCTTCCCTGGGACAGATGTAAGGCTAACCGGCCTGTAGTTTCCTGGGTCCCCCCTCCTTCCTTTTTTAAAAATTGGTGTGACATCTGCTATCCTCCAGTCCTCCGGCACTGTGGCCGTTTTAAGAGACAAGTTGCATATAACCATTAAGAGATCTGCAATTTCATTTCTCAGTTCCCTAATAACCCTTGGGTGGATGCCATCTGGGCCAGGTGACTTGTTAATCCTCAGTTTATCAATTAGTCCTAAAACCTCCTCTCTTTTAACCTGTATTTGATTTAATTCTTTAGTCAAGAGGGGCGGCTCAGGCAGCGGAATCCGCTCAAGGTCCTCTGTCGTGAAGACAGACGCAAAGAACTCATTCAATGTCTCTGCAATGTCCAAGTCTTTCTTAACCTCCCCTTTTCCTCCCTCACCACCCAGAGGGCCAACTGGTTCTCTGGCAGGTTTTCTACTTCTAACATATTTAAAGAAGCTTTTATTATTACCCTTTATATTGCTAGCCATTCGTTCCTCAAAGTCTTTCTTTGCCTCCCTTATCATCTTCTTACATTTCTTTTGCCAGAGTTTGTGATCCTTTTTATTTTCCTCATTTGGGGAGGATTTCCATTTACAGAAGGACCTCTCCTTGCGCTTTAGAGCCTCTCTAACTCCACTCGTTAACCATGCCGGTGTCCTCTTGGACTTAAATGAGCTCTTCTTTCTTTGTGGTATGCACTTGTGCTGGGCCTCTATTATTGTTGTTTTAAACAGGCTCCATGCACTCTGAAGAGATTGGATTCTTCTAACCTTCCCCTTCAGTTTCTCTCTAACTAGTTTCCTCATCTGAGGGAAGTTTGCCCTTCGAAAATCAAGGGTTTTTATGTCTGATTTGGTTGACACTCTTCCTCCGACATGCATGGCAAAGGTAATAGCAGCATGGTCACTGTTCCCCAGAGGCTCAGTGACATTCACACCTCTGACCAGGTCCTGAGTATCACACAATATTAGATCCAGAGTTGCCTGTTCTCGGGTGGGCTCCGTGGGCTCTTATCTTCACATCATATAATTACTAGGGATCTTCCCAAGGGCTCTGTACACCAGTGTTGCTATCCTCTCTTCCACAGAGTGTTTTAGAAAGTCATTGTGAGTAGAGATGGGCACGACCAGGGAAAATGACGTTTTCGAGTTGTCGTGTGTCGGAGCCGGCCCGTTTCGGCTCGTTTCCGTTTTTTCGCGAAATTTTCCAAAAATTTGTCGTTTCGTTTGTCGGTTTTTCGTCTGTCGTTAGTACTGGTTTGGGGGGGGAGCAGGCTCCTGGAGGCACCTCTCTGGGGTGGGTGCCTCCTCTGTCCCGCCATGAAGGGAAAGCGGGCTCCTGGAGGCACCTCTCTGGGGTGGGTGCCTCCTCTGGCCCTCTACAAAATGGCATGCATAGCCAATTGGATATGCATACCAAGTTGAGACTCGAGGCACCTCTTTTTGGGGTGCCTCTCTGTTGACCACAGGCCCACTGCTAACTGCAGTGTCACAGTGCGCACACTGGGGGAAGGCTCCTCCACCTCTTCAGTCTCGGCGCTCTGTGGTTCACCAAGAAGGGAACTGTACATGCATGTGTGCAATGCGAGTACAGATTTGGCTTAGGGTTAGGGGGTTAGCACAAGGGCTAGGCTTAGGGTTGTTACGGGTAAGGTTAGGGTGAGTTCGTGGGATGCACCTCTGGGTGCCTCTCTGACCCACTAAGAAGGACAGTGTACTGGTGTATGGGTTAGGGTTAGGGTTAGGGTTAGGGCTACTGTTAGTGGGCTTTCTATGCCCGACAGGCACACCCCAGAAGTCTCGGTCAAAACCTGGTCAAGTGGCCATGCAATTGGTGGAATGGCTCCAAAAATTTGCATGGTCCACTCCCATGGCCAGCCCATCATTGCACAGGTATAAAAAAATAAAATAAAAATAAAATAAAATAAAATCAATGGAGACTTTTGTTGCAAGAAAAACCCACTGCTGCTACTGTAAAAAATCAGGCAGTTTTAAAATAGCTATTTTTACATGTTTCTGTGGTGCTTTGGTGTGGTTTTGGACCACCACGATTTCAAAATAAATAAATTGCGGTCGCCCCATTTTGGATCCCCCACCCGCACTGCATGCCATGGCGAGTTGGCGAGACGACGAGGAATGGATGTGCATTGCGCAGCCCAGGAGAGGAGAGGAGGGGAGGCCGGGGACCCCCCCCCAGAAACCACCCCTCTGGTAGGTGCCCTCACTCAGGCAGGCATATTTTCACCTGCTTTTTTGGCCGGGCCCGGGAATCGGGGTTTTTTTTAATTTTTAAAACCTTTTTTCTGTGCCGCGCCGCTTGGCGAGTTGGCGACGAGACGACGAGGATGTGCAGCCCAGGAGAGGAGGGGGGAGGCCGGGGACCCCCACCCAGAAACCACCCCTCTGGTAGGTGCCCTCACTGAGGCAGGCATATTTTCGCCTGCTTTTTTGGCCAGGCCCGGGAATCGGGTTTTTTTATTTTTAAAACTTTTTTTCTGTGCCATGCCGCTTGGCGAGTTGGCGATGAGACGACGAGGATGCGCAGCCCAGGAGAGGAGGGGGGAGGCCAGGGACCCCCCCAGAAACCACCCCTCTGGTAGGTGCCCTCAGGCAGGCATATTTTCGCCTGCTTTTTTGGCCGGGAATCGGGGTATTTTTATTTTTAAAACTTTTTTCCTGTGCCGCTTGGCATCACGCGATCGCTGCGATGCCGCCAGGAACGACCACGACAAATCAGACCCAATTTTTCTTTAGTCGGTTCGAGTTCGAGTTCTGGCAGAGTAATTGTCGTTCTTTGTTTCGTTACGTAACGGAAACGAGGAACGGAAACGGAAACGAGGATTTCGCCGAGTCGTGCCCATGTCTAATTGTGAGACAATACCCAGGACTAGACTGTGTAAGGTGCCAGGCCAGCTTCTCAAATGGAATCAGAACTTCCTTCAAATCCAAATATTTTTTCGTTGTTTTCCACCACAAGGTTACCTCAGCTACCTGTGTTGCCTAATCTGTTTGCTTTTGTTTTAGAATTGGTACTTGGGAGAAAACCAACAAACTCAATTTTTAGGTTGATTGCATAGCTATGGTAACTTTGGAGGAATTTGTCTTTGGAGGGGAAATATTTAACCACCTTATAACTGTAAAGTGGATGCCTCCTATATAGAGATGAGCAAGAAATGATTTTTTGTTTTGTTTTTCATTTTTCATTTCATTTCATAACAAAATGAAAAATGAACTGATTTTAAAAAACAAAATTAAACAAAACAACAAATTTCATTTCATTTCATTTCATTTTTTGTTTCCCCAATCGGGTGCATTGTGAGGGGGGGGACACCAGGTTTTAAAACTTTTTTTTAGCCCCAGAAGCAAGCGGTGATGGCCATAGCCAAAATGAAAAAAGAAATAAAATGATAAACATTTTTTTAAAAGTTTCAAATGAAACGAGAAAAGAAAAGAAAATGAATGAAAAATGAAATGAAACACCACTTCAGCATTCCGTGCCCATCTCTACTCCTAAATTTTGACCCTTCCATTTACACATTTCGTTTCATGCATAACAAGAGCTAGCCTTATACCGAATAAGCCCCTTGGTCTACCTAACCTGGGAGCTTTTACACTGAGTGGCAGCAACTCTCTAGGTACAGTCAGAAGTAGAACTTGGGAATGTGGCTATGCTAGCTGGAGACGTCTGGGTACTCATAAAAAAAGTAATTTTCCTAAACTCTGGTCAGATTCCTGTCCCACCCCCCAGCTTTCTGTAGAGATGTCAGGAATGAAACCTGGGAAGGTTGCAGGATATTTTAATTTTTCCAGTTTCATCTGTAAATAGCTATTAATTTGCTGCCCTTCATGAAACTCAAAATTGGCCACCATATCATTGTGCCTAATGGCAGGGCCACCTCTAGTCACCAATCCTTGGTTAAATCAAACCCCCTACTTATTGTAAACACATGCTTGCAAGTTAAAAGAGCAGCAGTCAACAAGAATGAGCAAAAAATTAATAACGATGCTTTGTTTTGTTTTTGTGTTTTCCAAGCTGCAATGCAGATTTAAAATCAAGTACAGTATATTAGCTGGACTGTGTGTTCAGTTTTCAATAGCTGTTTGCTGCATTTACCATACTAATGAAGAGGTCCGCTCCATTGCCCTACCACCACAATAGGTGTTATGCACCCCATTCCATTGGCATTTCCCTGGTTTATAAATAATCAAAGGTGGCAATCATTTTGCTTCTGATGTTGAAAAATGTACATATTGAGCAGTTTATCACTGTGAATTATCTACCTCAGGAACCAACAATAAAATTTTAAAGGAAAAGAAAAATCAAACTATTTCAAAGGAAATTAACATTTCCGTTTTAGGGGCTATTGATTCCCTGTAAGAACATAATACAGAATCAATTATCATTACTCTAAAGTGACGTTCACTGCATATTTCTTTGGAGCCTAGCACAAATTCCTTAAAATGACACCCCAGGATATTATCCTTTACCAAAGAAAATAATGAAACTGTTTTCTGGCCAGAAAAAGACATGCACAGACATATGGCCTACAGTAACTCAACAGTCCCATGCATAGTAGTATACATTTATAACTCACCTGCAGTCTTTAAGGTGGAATCTCTTCTCCTGCAATTAAAGTTGTTAGTGAGATATCGCTGCATCATTTTTTTAAAAAAAAATGCACAGGATGTGGTTGACACAATTTAAACTCTGTTCTTTCAAAGGAAGTTAGTTGTACTCAACAAAAGCTCATGCTAAAATAATTCTCCTAGGCTTCAAGATGCTACATGCCTCTTACTAATTTACTTTTGTGGGTCTATACGAGAATGATAGGAGTTTCCTAAGGATAAAAACATGAGCTTATCAATACTTCATAGCCTCAGGCAAGTTTCTTGGTCTCAGTGTCCCAGGAAAAAGCACTGGCAAATTGTTTGTGAATATTAGACCTAGAACCCTGTGCAAAAAAGGTAACCATGGATCAGATACAATGCAAAGATCAGGTATTTGTTTTCTCTACTCTTATTTTAGAATTAGGAGGTATATAAAAAGACTGCATCAAGTCTCAAAATGGGTTCCAGGAATCCTTAGCATTTATTACAGAGAAGATCCATAATGACAGAAACGTCCCACCACCAATAGCAATTTTGCCCCTACCATTTGAAACCCAAAATCACAGTCTCCTGGTTCCTGCAGTCTGCCTCAGGCATCAAGAGCAGGATTTCAGTGTAGAAATGTTGGCATTTATAAGAGCAGAATACTCTTTGGGGCTGACTTTGTAACTGCGGAAGAAAAATAATAATCAGGGAACTAGTAAGGAATCAGGGGGGTGAACACACTTAACTGTTTCAAGAAATCAATACGGGGTTGTGGAGATTATCTTTAAAAAGTTACAAAAGCCACTCCTGCTGGGTTTTGTGCAGCCATTATGTGCCCACACATGCTTCTCTCCAACAAAAGGACATTGCAACAAGTCCCCTTCCCCCCCCCCCCACGGCAGAATAACCACACGAGACAGGTGTTGGGTATAAACTCCGGGTCACACTTTATTAATAACTCCAACATTAAACACACTACTTCGATCAAGGGGCCTGCTGTAGTGCGGCTTCCAAGTTGTTACTCCAGGGTCTCCTGGGACCCCGCCAACTGGCAGTTCTTCCGGGTGAGTCCAGCCTCCGAGGGTGGCCTGTCCTTGGACAGGTCAGCCTCGGCCAGCCAGTCCCATTTCCCCAGTCGGGCTGTTCAGGTCCATCTTCTGTTCCTGCCAGCCCGGTGGGCCCTCCAGGTACATCCCTCCCCCCGGCGTTGTGATCTCAGATCCGCAACGCCGTGGGGTTGGACGGTCCTACAAGGAATTGAGATCTTGCTCACCTCCTGCCTATCCGCACTCTGCACTACTGCCCCTTGTGGCCAATAACCATCTCTGAACCTAAAACCCACCACGCCGCACCAGTATGGGATAGGCGAAAAATCCTCGGGCACTTGTGCCAATTGTGTGCCTGAGTCAAAAATTCCTATCCGGCCCCAAAGCGACCAGTTAGACTCACACTACTGCATCAAAGAGGCGGGTGGGCGGGGAAATCTGGCCGACGAAGAGGCCGACGATCTGGGGGCCAGCCCTTATAAGGGCTCGGTTCCCCACGGCCTCTCACGAGACCAGGTAAGCCTCGCGAGGGTTCTGGACGGGGGGGACAAAGGAGCTCCGGTGTGTCTGCAGCCAGTGGGAGGCCAAGTTCGCCCACCAGCCCCTGGAAGGTCCCCAAGATGAAACTACATGTGCCTGAGTCCCGTGGCCCACAAAAAATATAGTCATCCAAGTAGTGGGCCACGCTGTTCAGGCCCGTGGCCTGCCTCAGCTTCTACTCCATGAATGAACTGAACTTCTCGAATATGACGCAGGATATAGAGCAGCCAAATGGCAATGCTCGGTCCAAATAAAACTTACCCTCGAACTGGAAACCCAACAGGTCAAAGTTGTCGGGGTGCACTGGCAGGAGCCGAAATGCGGACTGGATTTCGCACTTAGCCTTTTCGGCTCCTGCCCCACAGGCCCGCACCATGCTAACTGCAGCATCAAACGAGGTGTATGTAACGGAGCAGAGGTCTTGGGGAATCCCATCATTAACCAATTCCCCTTCTGGGAAGGACAGATGGTGAATGAGTCGGTATTCACCAGGCACCTTCTTGGGTACAAGCCCAAGGGGTGACATCCAAAATTCTGGCAACGGGGGTCCCTCAAATGGTCTCAGCACCCGTCCCTTGGTCACTTCCTTCCGGATCTTCTCCCTGGCCACATGCTCCATGCCCCTTAGGGACCTCAAATTGGGGGCCAGAAATGCCCTTCGCACATCCTCAAACTGAATCCTAAACCCAACTGAGAACCCCTCCCTCAAAAACTGGGCGCTGACCCGATTGGGGTAGCTGCACAACCATTCCTCTAGAACCTCACGGTTGATTGGGCTGGGGTCCTTTAGCCGTATTAGGGCCTCCGTCCGCGGCAGGTCTCTTGGGCTGCCCCCCCCCCGTCCCTGGGCTTACCGAAGGGTCCCTTCGCTCTGGGGCAGTTGACCGCTGCATGCTGGGCCCCACAGACTGAACATTCATGCTTGAAATGGCATTGGGCCCAGTTGCAAGTCCCCTGGCCGTTAAAGTCCCAGCAGACCAGCCGGGGTTGAACCTGCTGGCCCGCCACTTGGTGGGGACTGGCGACCGTGTTAGCCCGTCTGATGATATGTCCGCTGTCAAAGCGTTCACCAAGGGCGGGGCACACCAGGGTCATATACTGCAGCCATAAAGACTGCAGGGGTTCGTCCCATCTCAAGTGGGGTTGGGTCGCTGCCTTCATTCTGAAGTGTTCATCATAGGTGAGCCATGCATAACCAGGAAAGTCAACGAACGCGCCCTCCACGGGTGGGCATGCAGCACCATGGATATGTATAACGAGAACACCGGCAACCAATTAGCCCAGGAGCGCTCCGGCTTGCGGCGCAGCCGGTGCTCCCTGTCCTTTGCGTCCTCCTTCTCCAACTCCTTGGAGTCGAGTTCCCGGTTTAGCAGGCTAAAAAGATCAATATAATCCCCCCGCCATATCTTTTCCTTTGTCGCCTGTGCTAAGTGGTCCCCCAGCAGGGACGCATAATCAGCGTAGGGCAAGGCAGTGTAAGGTACCCCTGCATACACCGGGCCTACTGCCCAGGAGGCCGGATATCCCTGTGTGTGGTTCCTTCCCAGATAAGGTCCACCCTGCGGTTGCCCCTGCCAAGGCCCGACAGCCCCCCTACCTACCCCGCCCTGTGGCTCCTGTGGCCATTGCCACATGGCAGCTGAGGGCGTCGGAAGTTGGCCCCATGGGCCGGTCTATGCGCGGTCTGGAGCTGCACTCACCTGATGGCCCTGTGCTCCGGGGGGGCCCAGCGTCACCACTGGCACTACTGCACCTGGGCCCGGCTGGTCCCTTGCCGGACCCAGCCCCCCAGCCCAGCCACAGCTCGGAGCTGGATTGCAGGTTCCCGGTCCCCACTGTGCCCCCCCTGGGCACCCCAAGGCCATGTCTCCTGGGGTGCTACGTCCGGTGTGCATGCCAACTCACTATTGATGTGGGTCTGCTGGGCTGGGTGGGCCCCGGGCCTGATCCTGGGATCCACTGCAGGCGCCCCCGCGTCCGCCCCCTCCGGCTGCTCTGCCACTTCTTCTGCTGGTGCTAACACCTGGGCCATACCGTTGCCGGCTGCCACCAGTTCTGCCATCTGGGCCTGTGCTGGTGCTTGGGGCGCCCCCTGCTGTGCCGCTGCTGCTGCCCTCTGCTCAAAAGCATTAAAGCGATCCTCAAGGCTCTGCGCCAGCCTCCGCAGCTTGGCCCGCTTACGGGCCTTTGACGGGCGCACCGTGTCGCGACTGGTAGTTGCCCCCTTGCCCGAATTGTTGGCCCCGCCCGTGCCTCCCTCCATAGCCATCATGCGGGCATCAAGCCTGGCCCACACAGACCACTCCCCCTCATCCGAAGAGGAGTCTGTGTGGGACAACTCAGGGGCTGGCCTCTTAGTCGGATGCTTGCCCTTGGGCCCCGCCTTAGACCTTCTTGGAGCCATTGCTGGCTGGTCGCCCACCGGACCCACCCTGGACCTAGGTGTGGTACCCTCAGGGGATCAGCACCCGCTGGTCAGGCAGGGCCAACCCCCAGGCCACTGGTCCCACCGGGCAGGGGCACGCCTCCCCCCTCCCCTGGCTAATCTGCCCCGGCGTGAGGCCCAACGCCACCAACCCCGGGTGCCCACTCTCTCTGGGCAGGGCAAGGCCTCCTCACCCCCCTGGGCAAGATCTCAGAGGCCGTAAACGGGGCACCCCCCAGGTCCTATCCCCTAGGCAGGGCAAGGCCTCCCCCCGGCTATGCTTCGATCGGCCTGCAGTGGGCCCCTCCCACGCCTGGGTCCCTCACCACTCCCTAGGCAGGGCAAGACCTCGTTCCCTGGGCTGGGCAGCACCGAAGCAACCTGGCCAGGCCACAGCCAAAGGGGCAGGGATAGCAATCCCACTCCCTCCAAGTTCCGGGCCGCCGAAGGCCACCCACCACCCTCCGCATGTGGGCACCCCGGCAGAAGGGGGCCCGGGGCACCGACCAACCCGCCTCCCAGCCTGGGCCCCTCGCCCTCACCGCTGGGCCCTGCGGTCTTCCCCACCCCCCACCCCGGAGACACGAAGCTACAGCAGCCGCTCGACGGGCCCTCCTCCGGAGCCGACCGCCGCGGCTCGCTGCCGACAACCTGAGGGGAGTGCTGACGATCTGGGGGCCAGCCCTTATAAGGGCTCGGTTCCCCACAGCCTCTTGCGAGACCAGGTAAGCCTCGTGAGGGTTCCGGCCGGGGGGGGGCAAAGGAGCTCCGGCATGCGCAGCCGCGCCGTGCAGCCGAGCCTTTGAAGAAGAGGGAGGGAGAAAGTGTCTAAGAGTAGCAATCTGCACAATAAGAAATAGCCAGAAGATACAAAAACAGGGATGCTTGAATCTATTGGATTACCACTCTTCTCCCCAGTGACAGGTCAGGGTGTTTGTTATAAATGTTGGTATTCCACTTTCAACAGCCAGAAAATGAGAAAGGAGCCTCTACATTTCTCACCTGACAGAGGTGGAGAATCTTTCAAGGGCCTTAAACTGCCAGATGTCTTGGACATCAACTGTCATTGTGATGTTGCACTCCATGTTTGACTCTTTCAGGATTGCAAGAGGTGAAATTGACAGCTCTGGATAAGCAGTTGTAAGCAGAAGTAGGACATCAGCGCTTGTTCCTTGCTGTTGACACTGAGCATTCATTTTTAATACAGTATATGCCGTGATGTACGCACCCCATCCCCGTCATGGACTGGAAGTAGTAGCAACACATAGCTTCATGAGAAACATGTATTGGCTTGCAACTAGCAATTCCTGATGGGACTGGGTGGCTACAAAAACCAAAGACATAGTGGAACTGGAAAAGGTACAGAGAGCGACTAAAATGATTACTGGGCTGGAGCACCTCCCTTATGAGGAAAGGCTAAAACATTTGGGGCTCTTTAGTCTGGAAAAAAAGGCGCCTGAGGGGGGATATGATTGAGACGTACAAAATTATGCAGGGCATGAGTAAAGTGGATAGAGGGAAGCTCTTCTCCCTCTCACAAAATACCAGAACTAGGGGACATCCACTCAAATTGAGGGCTGGGAGAGTAAGAACAGACGAAAGAAAATATTTTTTCACCCAGTGCGTTGTTAGTCTGTGGAACTCCCTGCCACAGGATGTGGTGATGGCATCTGGCCTGGATACCTTCAAAAGGGGATTGGACAGATTCCTGGAAGAAAAGTCCATCCCAGGTTACAAACCATGATGGAGATGTGTAATCGCCAGGCTTAAAACTGGGGTACTTCAAGGGCCAGATGCAGGGAAGTGGTATCAAGGGACAGATATCTAGTCTCGTGCGCTCCCAGACGCATCTAGTGGGGCCACTGTGAGATACAGGAAGCTGGACTAGATGGGCCGTTGGCCTGATCCAGCATGGCTCTTCTTATGTTCTTATGTTTTTAAGATAGAAAGAAAGAGGAGGAGAAAGTGTTGCTTTGTTTCTGAAGGGTTCACCTCCTTAGTATTAAAACTTTGAAACTACAATGGAAGATTAAAACATATCATCCTGAGTCCTAGTGTATGTTTACACTGGCATGAGAGTAACTAAATAAATAACAGATGAGAATTGTCTTTAATTAACAAGTTGCTCACTTTCCTAACCATGGAGTTAGTTCCCTGCTGCCACGGTTTCTGCAAATACACTTATACACGTGTGAGCCCACTGTAGCACGCTGGCCATAGTAGAAATTAGGGCTGTGGATTGATGCAAGTAACATCTGACCTGACTTTTATCCACATCGTTGTAGTATCAGTTGGGACCAGGCCAGTCCAAGGCCAGTCCAAGCTGTTTTCAATGTGGTCTGAACCACTTTCTTCATTGGTTGGTGTGGATATTTGTACCTTTCTCGCCAATGTTCCCTTTAAAAAACATGAATGGGGTAAAGTGCTGGTGCACAGTGCCATCAGTTTTGGAGATTTTTTGGCCTTAAATAGAGGGCTGAGTGCACTCCATTAAAATAACTGTGTACTTTTTCGGTACACAGGCAAGATGGTTGTCTCCCAAGCAGCATTTTTGTACCAGACATGGAATAATAAATCAGAATATGCTAAATGGTGAAGCATCAAAAGTACTGTAGCTTATTTTGATCAGTGACTGAAAAGATTTAAAAGATAACAAAACAGCACGTCCCTGTTTCATTTTGTTTTTTTAGCCAACAAAATGATGAAACAGCATGTTGTTTTTCATTTGGTGCCCATCCCTAAATAAAAATATAACAGAGGTGCATCTTCCTTTCTATGAAACATTTAAAAAAACAGAGTCCAAACACATTACTAGTATATTTATTGCTTAATGTGTAATTAATTTGATTTACGGATTACATTTAGCATGTATTTAGAAGCAGTGCTCTCTCTCAAATGGTGAAAGCAATCTATTTGTCATAGCACATGTTCTTCCTCAGCTCTACATCTTGTTTTTAGCCAGGCTTTAGTTTCTGAATTGGTTATTTACAAGCTCCATTGAAAATCTGGTGATCGTGGTACATGTTATTGAGGAACACTGTTTCTGGAGAAAGAAGTGTGTTAATCCAGCGAATATAATTTTATACACATACACGTACACACATTGTGCCCCTGTTGAGGGGTCACAATGAGAAATCAAACTCACAACCTCTGGCTTCAAGGCCAGAGTCCTAAACTACTGAGACATCCAGCACTTAGCAGTGCAGTGAATTAGGTGATTGTAATGTAAAAAAAAAAATCCTTTTAACATTGGGCCTTTTTACACGACCCCTAAGATCCGCTGGCCACTTAAATTCGGACCAGAGATCTTAGGGGTTCGTCGCTCTTCCTCTGTCTTCCTCTGTCCCCACCCCCCTCCGCACTTCCTGGTTGCTGGCTGCCTGAGGGAGGGAGAGAAAAAAAAAAGAAAAGCATGCCGTCTTACCTCCGTTTTGTTCCCGGCAGCATTCAGATCTCTTAAAGGGGCGGGGCACAAAAAAAGAACAAACAGAAGCCAGGAGAGCCCCGCACTCACTATCCTTACACCGGATCAAATATTTGTCACCATCAAAGACCAGGTACAAGAAAACTGCTGTTTGGTCGCGCTACAGTGGGTGGGGTCGCACTTAATTGTCTGCAAAGTCCGGAGCTGGTGGGTAAACATTTTTAAGGTCCGGACCTTGCAGCCATTTGCGGCGGAGCTTAGGGGTTGTGTATAAACGCCCATTGTGTTGCTAACTTGGTACCATGAACACACACACACACACACACACACACATATATATATGTATATGCATGTTAGGGTGGATTCGGGTTTCTTCCCGTGTAGAAATCTGGTTGTTTTGGCGACGTTTCGACGAGGTCTCACTCGTCATCTTCAGGCTGGTGTTCTGGCTTCTTTCTTCTTGAAGCAAAGCGTGGTCTCAGTTGAAGTCCTTCTATAAATACTGCTGGGGGGGTGTGGTTTGCTTGCTCTGTTGCTGATTGTAGGTTTGTTTGTTCTTTTGTGATCTGCTGTGTGGCTGAGGCGATCGTTAAGGGATTAACTGCTGGTGGGTTAGATGGCTGTTTAGAGACATCCTGTGTGGGTGAGGTGCTGGATGTGTGTCTCTTAGCCTTTTGTTTCTTAACGACCTTGGTGATGGGTGTTCTGGCAGCATCCTGGTCTTTGGTGGAGTGGGGTTCTGTGTCTTGTGAATTCATTTTGGTCTGGCTACGGGTCTGTGGTCTCCCAATGTTTTTTTGGCGTGTGTAAGTGTGTTCCATGTGGTGACTGGAGTGGGGTGTAGCGGTAGATGGTACAGTCGTGGTTTTGTTATTGGATGGTGGTTTCGTTTCATCTGTGGGAAGGGTCTGGGTTTGTGTTTGGTGTGGATGGAAGGTGGTGGCATCTTGTGTCCTTTTGGACCTGGTGTCAGTCTTTGTGACAGAGGCTCGTCTGTTGACCAGGGCTAGTTTCCAGATGTCAGGCAAGCGGGAGGTGTCGTCACGTTTATTCATGTTGTTTGGGTGTTTCTCTATTTCAATGGCTTCCATGATTATTCGACTGTTGAAGTGTTCAGTTTTGGAGATGAGTTTGGTTCTTTCAAAATCAATTTCATGACCTGTTGTTTTTATGTGCTGGAAGAGAGAGGAAGATTTTTCTTCTTTTTTGACTGCGTTCTTGTGTTCTGCGATGCGTGCGCTTATTCTCCTGTTTGTCTGTCCGATGTATGTGGCTGGGCAGACTTTGCATGGTATTTCGTAGACTCCTTGGTTTTCTAGCTCAATCTTGTCTTTGGGGTTTCTTAAAATGTTGGCTATTTTTTGTTCGGTGCAAAAGGCTGTCTTGATATTGTGTTTGTGGAGAATTTTGCTGATTTTGTCTGTGGTGCCTTTGATGTAAGGGAGGAGGGCAGTGCCATTGTTCTCTTCTGTTTCTTGGTTCTTGGGGGGGTGTTTCTTTTTGGATTAGTTTGGTGATGGTGTGTTTTTTTGGAATCCGTTCGCAATTAAAGCATTCGAGAGAGTGTGTAATTCAGTTTTTAGGTGGTCTTTGTCAGCGAGGCATTTGGTTCTGGAGATGAGGGTTTTTGCTACGGAGTTGATCTGTGCAGGGTGGTGGTGTGATTGTGCATTTAAGTAGCGGTTTGTATGTGTTTTTTTCCGGTAGATGGTATGTCCTAAGGAGCCGTCGGGTTTTTTGTAGATTAGGACGTCCGGGAAGGGAAGTTGGTTGTTGGCTTCTATTTCCATAGTGAATTGTATTTTGGGGTGTAGGCTGTTGAGATGTGTGAGGAAGTTGTTCAGTTTGTCTTTCCCGTGTGGCCAGATAACAAAGGTGTCGTCAACATATCTGAGCCAGAGTTTGGGTTTATGTTCGGACTTCTGTAACGCGTTGGTTTCAAAGTGTTCCATATATAGGTTTGCGATGACCGGTGAGAGGGGTGATCCCATGGGTGCTCCTTCTATCTGTTTGTATCTTTGTCCATTGTGGATGAAGTATGTGTTGGTTAGGCAGTGGTTGGTCAGATCTAGGATGTGCTTGGGGGGGTTGTATTTGTTGTGGATAGCTGTCAAGGCTTCTTGAATGGGCACTTGTGTGAAGAGTGAAACAACATCGAAGCTCACGAGTAGGTCATTGGGTTGTAGGTCTTGTTTCTTTATAATTTCTATGAAGTGGAACGAGTTTTGTACGTATGAAGTGATGGATTCTGCATAGGGCTGGAGTTGTTTGGCAAGAAATTTGGCGAGGTTTTGTAGGGGTGAGCCTATGGAGCTGACTATGGGTCTGAGAGGTGTTCCTTCTTTGTGAATCTTGGGGAGGCCGTAGAGCTTGGGGCATCTAGATGATTTCTCTCTGGGGATGATGCTTGGCTTGATTTCTTCACTTAAGGGAGAGGCTTTTATTTTGGCTTTGGTGGTTTTTTCCAGGTAGGTGGTGGGGTCTGTGTTCAAAGGTATGTAAGCAGGGTCTTGTAGTAGGTTGGATAGTTTGGCTTGGTAGTCAGATGTGTTCATCACCACTGTGGCATTGCCTTTGTCTGCTGGGAGGATGATTATGTTGTTGTCTTTCCTCAGGTTGGTGAGGGCTTTTTGTTCTTCTTTGTGTAAATTGCTTCTGGGTGGTTTGCTGGAGCAGAGGACATTGGTGACTTCGAGTCTGATTTTGTTGGCTTCATCTGGGTTGATTTTGGTTAGGCTGGCTTCCACTCCGCATATGATGTTTTCAGTGGGGATGTGTCTGGGGGCGACTGCAAAGTTGAATCCTTTGGACAGGACTTTGGTCTCTGCGATGGTGAGTGTCCTGTCTGATATGTTGTGGACTGTTTGTTTCATGGGCTGCTGTGGGGGGGGGTTGGGCTTCTGGCGTTTTTTCCAGTTTGTGGAGTTTGTTGGTGTGTGTGTCTGTCTTGTGGGAGGTCTCTGTTTCAGCTCTCCAGGCGGCGAGTTGCTTGGATTTGTTCCAGAGTGTTGGGTGGATTTTGTTGCTGAGTTTGAGGTGGAGAGTGAGTAGGTTTCTGTTGGTTTGATCTAGTAGGTATCTTTTCCTGTGTAGTTCGTTTCTGATTAGGGCTAGTTCTGTTCTTTTCAGGATCCTTTCGCTGGATGGGGTTTTTGAGTGGAATTTCAGTTGGAAGCTTGTGGGGATCACATTTTTATCTCGGCAGTTGCGTAGGAATGCAATGTCACATAAGATGGTGGCTCTTCGGACTTCTAGTTTCTCGTAGGTTCTGGTCAGCTGGAAGGTTTCCTCCCCGTAGAGGTCGGATATTTGTTTTCGTAGATTTTCACGGGTATAGGTATGCATGTTAGGGTGGATTCGGGTTTCTTCCCGTGTAGAAATCTGGTTGTTTTGGCGACGTTTCGACGAGGTCTCACTCGTCATCTTCAGGCTGGTGTTCTGGCTTCTTTCTTCTTGAAGCAAAGCGTGGTCTCAGTTGAAGTCCTTCTATAAATACTGCTGGGGGGGTGTGGTTTGCTTGCTCTGTTGCTGATTGTAGGTTCGTTTGTTCTTTTGTGATCTGCTGTGTGGCTGAGGCGATCGTTAAGGGCTTAACTGCTGGTGGGTTAGATGGCTGTTTAGAGACATCATGTGTGGGTGAGGTGCTGGATGTGTGTCTATTAGCCTTTTGTTTCTTAACGACCTTGGTGATGGGTGTTCTGGCAGCATCCTGGGCTTTGGTGGAGTGGGGTCCTGTGTCTTGTGAATTCATTTTGGTCTGGCTGCGTGTCTGTGGTCTCCCAATGTTTTTTTGGCGTGTGTAAGTGTGCTCCATCTGGTGGCTGGAGTGGGGAGTAGCGGTAGATGGTGCAGTCGTGGTTTTGTTATTGGATGGTGGTTTCGTTTCATCTGTGGGAAGGGTCTGGGTTTGTGTTTGGTGTGGATGGAAGGTGGTGGCATCTTGTGTCCTTTTGGACCTGGTGTCAGTCTTTGTGACAGAGGCTCGTCTGTTGACCAGGGCTAGTTTCCAGATGTCAGGCAAGCGGGAGGTGTCATCACGTTTATTCATGTTGTTTGGGTGTTTCTCTATTTCAATGGCTTCCACTTCATAGAAATTATAAAGAAACAAGACCTACAACCCAATGACCTACTCGTGAGCTTCGATGTTGTTTCGCTCTTCACACAAGTGCCCATTCAAGAAGCCTTGACAGCTATCCACAACAAATACAACCCCCCCAAGCACATCCTAGATCTGACCAACCACTGCCTAACCAACACATACTTCATCCACAATGGACAAAGATACAAACAGACAGAAGGAGCACCCATGGGATCACCCCTCTCACCGGTCATCGCAAACCTATATATGGAACACTTTGAAACCAACGCGTTACAGAAGTCCGAACATAAACCCAAACTCTGGCTCAGATATGTTGACGACACCTTTGTTATCTGGCCACACGGGAAAGACAAACTGAACAACTTCCTCACACATCTCAACAGCCTACACCCCAAAATACAATTCACTATGGAAATAGAAGCCAACAACCAACTTCCCTTCCTGGATGTCCTAATCTACAAAAAACCCGACGGCTCCTTAGGACATACCATCTACCAGAAAAAAACACATACAAACCGCTACTTAAATGCACAATCACACCACCACCCTGCACAGATCAACTCCGTAGCAAAAACCCTCATCTCCAGAACCAAACGCCTCGCTGACAAAGACCACCTAAAAACTGAATTACACACTCTCTCGAATGCTTTAATTGCGAACGGATTCCAAAAAAAACACCATCACCGAACTAATCCAAAAAGAAACACCCCCCAAGAACCAAGAAACAGAAGAGAACAACGGCACTGCCCTCCTCCCTTACATCAAAGGCACCACAGACAAAATCAGCAAAATTCTCCACAAACACAATATCAAGACAGCCTTTTGCACCGAACAAAAAATAGCCAACATTTTAAGAAACCCCAAAGACAAGATTGAGCTAGAAAACCAAGGAGTCTACGAAATACCATGCAAAGTCTGCCCAGCCACATACATCGGACAGACAAACAGGAGAATAAGCGCACGCATCGCAGAACACAAGAACGCAGTCAAAAAAGAAGAAAAATCTTCCTCTCTCTTCCAGCACATAAAAACAACAGGTCATGAAATTGATTTTGAAAGAACCAAACTCATCTCCAAAACTGAACACTTCAACAGTCGAATAATCATGGAAGCCATTGAAATAGAGAAACACCCAAACAACATGAATAAACGTGATGACACCTCCCGCTTGCCTGACATCTGGAAACTAGCCCTGGTCAACAGACGAGCCTCTGTCACAAAGACTGACACCAGGTCCAAAAGGACACAAGATGCCACCACCTTCCATCCACACCAAACACAAACCCAGACCCTTCCCACAGATAAAACGAAACCACCATCCAATAACAAAACCACGACTGCACCATCTACCGCTACTCCCCACTCCAGCCACCACATGGAGCACACTTACACACGCCAAAAAAAACATTGGGAGACCACAGACACGCAGCCAGACCAAAATGAATTCACAAGACACAGGACCCCACTCCACCAAAGCCCAGGATGCTGCCAGAACACCCATCACCAAGGTCGTTAAGAAACAAAAGGCTAATAGACACACATCCAGCACCTCACCCACACATGATGTCTCTAAACAGCCATCTAACCCACCAGCAGTTAAGCCCTTAACGATCGCCTCAGCCACACAGCAGATCACAAAAGAACAAACGAACCTACAATCAGCAACAGAGCAAGCAAACCACACCCCCCAGCAGTATTTATAGAAGGACTTCAACTGAGATCACGCTTTGCTTCAAGAAGAAAGAAGCCAGAACACCAGCCTGAAGATGACGAGTGAGACCTTGTCGAAACGTCGCCAAAACAACCAGATTTCTACACGGGAAGAAACCCGAATCCACCCTAACATGCATACCTATACCCGTGAAAATCTACGAAAACATATATATATATATATATATATATATATATATATATATATATATATATATATATATATATATATATAACTATTTGTAATATATGTTTTTAAATTGCTGGAAGTTGGAAGACCAATGTGGTCAAAACAACAATAAAGTATAAGCAGTCTGTGCTTGCTGCTAGTACTCATGACAATTATGGTCCAATAACAGCTGGGAGGCCAGTGTTGCCTCCGCGTGGGCTACAGAAGAACGGGGGAGGAATGGACAATCTCTTGTCTGCAAATAGATGGTTCAAGGTTGTTAGAAATCCAATCCCGTATTTATTAAACAGGCCTCTAGCTATTGTGTTGGGACAAAAGAGATTATTCTCCTCATTTCTTCCTTCTGTATTGGGAGTGTTGCCCTCTGAGCCCTAATTAACTAGCAATGTAACAAATGTCAAAAACGATCTCACTACCTATTATAGACAAAAGTAAACCTGATCATAATTCTTGTGTCATATGGTGTTCATACTTAAGAAATCTGTATTGTGTTTTGGCCCTGCTTTGATTTATTACTATTTCCAGATGCCAGCAATATTTCCCTAAACAATCAGTGAAGCTGAAAATACATGAATTTGAGCACATTTATTCATTCATATGAGTGGAATGCAGAAGGCATTTTTCAATATACTGGTACCTATTTTAAAAAAGGGAAGAACAAAGACCATTCAAAATGAGTAGCAAGGCATCAACATATTTAGAACTACAGGTAGATCTATAATTTATTAATTAATAACAAACATTATGTTTAAATTAGCCAACTAATTTAAACATAATATTTGTTATTAATTAATAAATTATAGATCTACCGGTAGTTCTAAATGTGCCCTAATGTCCTTGAGTAATGGCATTAAGGCAGTACATGATATGCTCACTCTATTTCACTTTCAAGTAAACATCTGTAAAACTGCACTGTACAATATTATATAGTTTCCAGAATAATAAAGAGCAGTTCTTGAAATACTTGAGACACAATATACCGCACTAAATTCCTGGGCCCATCATCCTACTTAGTAGACTCACTGATCTTTTCTCTTCTTTTTCTTTTTCCTTCCACTGATCTCCCTTACTTCAGTGGGCAAGTGTTGGCTCTTTAAGGATTTGAAACTACAATTGTCATAATCTCTAACATTGGCTTGCTGCCAGGGACTTCTGGGAAGCATGTGGATGGCTAAAGATTCCCCAATTCACCTTTCTTTTTCTGGAGCTGTTGCTGTTTTATTTAATCTATCAATAATACATTTTTTTACAGACCTCCACAGAGTAAAAAAGGAAAGGATGAAATGGGCCAGAGGCACCACTGGTACCTCTTCCGAGTCGTGGGCACATCCAGATAACAGCTTGCTAACTCCCCCCAATAATTATATGCAATTATACACAAACATCTATTTAGGTGCACACTTTTTAATGATCATATTTCTATCCTTTCTTATAGCAACCTTTCTTGGAGCAGGTTGAATAAAAATCACCTTCACGCAGTCCTAGACAGTTCAAACACTTTAAATTTATTTAAAACACATTAAAGTAATTTAACAAGTAGGGATAAAAACAATCCTGGGAAACTGATTGATTGATTGATTGAAAGTTGAGCCATGATCTCACAAAGCTCCATGTGTTCTCATAAGATAAGCCTTTATTTATTTATTTATTTATTTATTTATTTATTTATTTAAGTGTATTTCTACCCCAGCTTTCACCTTGGAAAAGGCAGCTTACAGTAGTGAGAGACAGTATACAGCTCAGTACATTTAAGAAACATTCAAGTTTAAGAACAAGGAATTGATGGGCATCTTACAGCATTGGTAAGTATGGCGGCTAAATTTATTGGTAAATAAATAAAATAAATTAAATGGCAACATTAAAGCTAAAAGAGAATGCGAGTAGTTAAAGAAATGAATAAAAATTCCATTATGAGGGATGGAAACTAAACATTGAAAACATACTGTCAATGCAATCATACAGGGAGAGGTATAAACACAAAGTTATAAGTGATTATAAACACAAAGTCTGTGTAGTTATGTATGGTAGATTCATAGAAAAGTCACATAATAGGTAGTCCATCATTCAGGGAAAGCTTGCCTGAAGAGAAAGGTCTTTGCCTAGTCTCAGCAAACAAAATCAACCCTGGTTTGCTCACAAACTACCACCTAGAAACATTTAAAGGAGGGGGCAAGGAATGTATGCTTACAGCTGCCATCTGTATTTATAGTCTGAAGGGGGGAGAAGGAATTGTGTCTTCAGCATGCAGAAGATCTTGCAGGCTTGCTGCCTGAAGGATGGTCGTGGTGGGGAGAGCTATCAACAAAACAATGGAAGCACAGGCAAATACAAAACAAAACAGGATGGGGTGGGAAAGGAATTTTACCAATCAGGTTAATGGCAAAGAACAATCACATTAAGTTTTAATGCTTCCCTCCCATTGATACCCTATGTTATTGCGTGGAAAATTGTCATTATCCCAATAATTGTAAGTCCCAAACTCTTTCAGGACAGATAGAATAAAGTTTTGTGGTATTTTTATCCATAGAAAACATTCTGTTTACACCTTCTGGGGTTCTTGATATGCCTCAGAAAAGTTGACAGGGTACAAACCATTTCTAGCGCTTTGACAGTTACTTCACGTACCTCTCATCATGATTTGTGGTCCTGCTTGGGACCGGCACAAAAAATGTTACTGCATGTCCATTGCGTGATGACGGGAGTTCGTCCTGACTACACCCCCTGAACTGGGATTTAAGCGTGATGGGCCATACCTCTCCCTGTCTTCAGGAATCTCTTGTCTCAGTTCTTGTTTCAAGATGAGAGCCCGTGAAGTAAGGCTTGTCATGCAACGTGTGCATTCTCCATCTAGTGGCGGGAGTGCGAAGTTGCATTCTCCAGTACAATCCCAATGGCATAAACAATGCATTGCAGAGAGGGAATAAGGCATAAAACCTCAAACTTTTCTGCTTAACGCATGAAAGGCAAAGTTACAGAGAATCGAAATATTGAAAAACGGAAGGTCAGACCAAAAAAGGGGGGATGAAGGCAGGGAAGTACAGATGTTTTCACGAAACAAGGATGTGAAGTAACAGTCATCACAATACCATCAATCAAGCCCGTGGGTAAACGGAAACAGGGACAGCATCGGGACAAAACCACATGACCGTGAACGACGTTATCATGAAACGAACGTAATCTTGGAATGAGGAAGGATGTGAAGTAACCATCTTTGACTGATGCAGATTTTAATGAATAATTGCTTTGAGTTATGTGTCTGAATTCCTTACAGCCGCCTTTCACAAAGCTGTTTCAAATGTTACTCATGTCTGTCCTGCAGAATCCATAATTTCAAATTCACTACTCACGTGCTTTCTCACTTTTCTTCTTGCTCAGCCCGGGATTAAGAACATAAGAACATAAGAAGAGCCATGCTGGATCAGGCCAAAGGCCCATCTAGTCCAGCTTCCTGTATCTCACAGCGGCCCCACCAGATGTGTTTGGGAGCGCATGAGACTAGATATATGTCTCCTGATACCACTCTCCTGCATCTGGCCCTTGAAGTACCCTGGTTTAAACCCTGGAGGTTACACATCTCCATCATGGTTTGTAACCTGTGATGGACTTTTCCTCCAGGAATCTGTCCAATCCCCTTTTGAAGGCATCCAGGTCAGATGCCATCACCACATTGTGTGGCAGGGAGTTCCATAGACTTACAACGTGCTGGGTGAAAAAATATTTTCTTTTGTCAGTTCTTACTCTCCCAGCCCTCAATTTGAGTGTATGTCCCCTAGTTCTGGTATTTTGGGAGAGGGAGAAGAGCTTCCCTCTATCCACTTTACTCATACCCTGCATTATTTTGTATGTCTCAATCATATCTCCCCTCAATCACCTTTTTTCCAGACTAAAGAGGCCCAAATGTTTTAGCCTTTCTTCATAAGGGAGGTGCCCCAGCCCAGTAATCATTTTAGTCGCTCTCTTCTGCACCTTTTCCAGTTCCACTATGTCTTTCTTGAGATGTGGTGACCAGAATTGTACACAATACTCCAGGTGGGGCCTTATTATTGTTTTGTATAATGGCATTATAATGTTGGCTGTTTTATTTTCAATCCCCTTTTTGATAATCCCTAGCATGGAATTGGCCTTCTTCACCGCTGCCACACATTGGGGAGACACCTTCATGGAGCTGTCCACCAACACACCAAGATCTCTTTCCTGATCCGTCACGGATAACTCAGAGCCCATGAGTTGATAGATGAAGTTTGGATTTTTTGCCCCAATATGCATTACTTTACATTTGGTTACATTAAAACGCATTTGCCATTTCTCAGCCCATTCCCCCAGTTTGGAGAGATCCTTCTGGAGCTCTTCACAATCTTCTCTGGTTTTTACCACACGGAAAAGTTTTGTGTCATCGGCAAACTTGGCCACCTCACTGTTTATCCCTGTCTCCAGGTCATTTATGAACAGATTGAAAAGCACCGGTCCCAGGACAGAGCCCTGGGGCACACCGCTTTTCACTTCTCTCCATTGTGAAAATTTCCCATTGACACCTACTCTTTGTTTCCGGGATCTCAACCAGTTCTCAATCCATAAGAGGACCTGCCCTCTTATCCCCTGACTGTGCAATTTTCTCAGCAGCCTTTGGTGAGGGACTGTGTCAAAAGCCTTTTGAAAATCCAGATAGAGTGTATCAACCGGTTCACCCAAATCCACGTGCCTGTTGACCTTTTCAAAAAATTCTAAGAGGTTTGTCAGACAAGATTTACCCTTACAGAAGCCATGCTGATTTTCTCTCAACAAGGTTTGTTCTTTTATGTGTTTTAAGATTTTCTCTTGGATGAGGCTTTCCACCATCTTCCCTGGGACAGATGTAAGGCTAACCGGCCTGTAGTTTCCTGGGGTCCCCCCTCCTTCCTTTTTTAAAAATTGGTGTGACATCTGCTATCCTCCAGTCCTCCGGCACTGTGGCCGTTTTAAGAGACAAGTTGCATACAACCGTTAAGAGATCTGCAATTTCATTTCTCAGTTCCCTAATAACCCTTGGGTGGATGCCATCTGGGCCAGGTGACTTGTTAATCCTCAATTTATCAATTAGTCCTAAAACCTCCTCTCTTTTAACATGTATTTGATTTAATTCTTTAGTCAAGAGGGGCGGCTCAGGCAGCGGAATCCGCTCAAGGTCCTCTGTCGTGAAGACAGACGCAAAGAACTCATTCAATTTCTCTGCAATGTCCAAGTCTTCCTTAACCTCCCCGTTTCCTCCCTCACCATCCAGAGGGCCAACTGGTTCTCTGGCAGGTTTTCTACTTCTAACATATTTAAAGAAGCTTTTATTATTACCCTTTATATTGCTAGCCATTCGTTCCTCAAAGTCTTTCTTTGCCTCCCTTATCATCTTCTTACATTTCTTTTGCCAGAGTTTGTGATCCTTTTTATTTTCCTCATTTGGGGAGGATTTCCATTTACAGAAGAACCTCTCCTTGCGCTTTAGAGCCTCTCTAACTCCACTCGTTAACCATGCCGGTGTCCTCTTGGACTTAAATGAGCTCTTCTTTCTTTGTGGTATGCACTTCTGCTGGGCCTCTATTATTGTTGTTTTAAACAGGCTCCATGCACTCTGAAGAGATTGGATTCTTCTAACCTTCCCCTTCAGTTTCTCTCTAACTAGTTTCCTCATCTGAGGGAAGTTTGCCCTTTGCAAATCAAGGGTTTTTATGTCTGATTTGGTTGACACTCTTCCTCCGACATGCATGGCAAAGGTAATAGCAGCATGGTCACTGTTCCCCAGAGGCTCAGTGACATTCACACCTCTGACCAGGTCCTGAGTATCACACAATATTAGATCCAGAGTTGCCTGTTCTCGGGTGGGCTCCGTGACAATTTGCTCTAAGGCACAGTCATTCAGTAAGTCGAGAAACCCAGTTTCTCTTTCTTGCCCGGAGCTCGCATTGGCCCAGTCAATGTGGGGATAATTGAAGTCCCCCATGATTACAATCCTATCCCTCTTAGCCACTTCCATGATTTCTCTCCTCATTTCAAGGTCCCCCTCAAGTTTCTGATCTGGTGGGCGATAGAATACTCCAACGATCACATCACTCCTTGGACCTGGTAGTTTAACCCACAGTGATTCTATGGTGGAGTCAGACCCTCTGTCCATCTCCATTCTGCTGGATTTTACCACTTCTTTGACATAGATGGCCACTCCTCCTCCAACCCGCCCCCCTCTATCTCTTCTATAGAGTTTATAGCCTGGGATTGCTGTATCCCACTGGTTCTCCGCATTCCACTAGGTTTCTGTTATGGCTATTATATCAATGTTATCCCTAGCTGCCAAATGTTCAAGTTCTCCCATCTTTGCTCGGAGGCTTCGAGCATTGGCGTAGAAGCACCTGTACAGTGGGTCCCGCAACAACAGCTGCTGCCTTGTTCTATTCACCCCACAGCTTTTATTTTCAGTAGATGAACTGTCACATTCCGTTATTCTCCCGGTGCTAATACCTATACCTGCTATGTCTTCTCTATGTGATTCTCTACCCTCTCCAACCTCATTCCCCGAGGATGAGGTGTTCCGAACCGGATGCCACTCAGCTCCTGTCGGCTTTCCCCCAGTTATCAGTTTAAAAGCTGCTCTGCTGCCTTTTTGAGGTTGAGTGCCAGCAATCTGGTCCCATCATGATTCAAGTGCAACCCATCCCTCCTGAACAGGTTTGGCTTGTCCCAAAATGTTCTCCAGTTCCTGACAAATCTAAAGCCCTCCTCTTAACCAGTGACTGCAACTCATAGATTCTCCACCAAGGCTACGACTGTTGGGGAAATCCCTGCAGATGCAGTTCAAAAACAGAAAGAGAGAGTAACTTAATCGAGTTTTGGGAATAACTAAACATCTGAACATAAAATTTCAGTGCCAAAGAACTGTAAAAGAGGGTGGGAGATTCCTCAGTTTTCTATAATCCTCAGAATTCACTTGCTATTTTAAAAAAACATTGTCATAATAGTCATCATGTGCCATGAAGTAAATTCTAACCTACTGTATGGTGTCCCTTTGCAGAGTTTTTTTAGATAAGTGGTTTACAGTTCCCTTCTTCTGGTGGCATTCTGGAGGTGTGCACCATGCCTAAGATTATACAGGCTGGTTCTTCTCCTGTGAGGTACAGTGGAGAATCAAGCTCTTCACCATTGCTAATTCACCAAACGATCCAGCCAGCATCCAGTCAAGGCATAACTGCTGCTCTGTTTGGGTAGGGAACTCTGATCCAGCACCGAGTTAGAATATAAGAACATAAGAAGAGCCATGCTGGATCAGGTAAATGGACCATCTAGTCCAGCTTCCTGTATCTCACAGTGGCCCCGCCAGATGCCTCTGGGAGCACAAGAGACTAGATACCTGTCTCCTGATACCACTCCCTTGCATCTGGTCCTAGAAATACAGTACCCCGGTTTTAAGCCTGGAGATGACACATCTCCATCATGGTTTGTGTGTCATCTCCAGGCTTAAAACCAGGGTACTGTATTTCTAGGACCAGATGCAGGGGAGTGGTATCAGGAGTTCTACATCAGTCTGTCTGGAACATCTGGTTCTAAGTCAAAGGATCATGTAAGCTTGAAGCAAGAACAAGCACAATGTGTTAACCAAGTGTAACGTATCCCTTCAAAATGGTAGCTCTCCTCAGCCTCCATTTCTGTCTGATTTCAGCTAGAAGCAATAATTCAGGTTTTATTGAGCCGAGCCATCAAAGTAAGAAACTCACCAAAGGATACAGCAGTATTTAGAAGGCACGGTATTTCAAATTTTACAGCTTCCTGTTGTTTGGCTGTGTAACAGGGTAAGCTGCTGAAGAAGACTGGGATGAAACCTATTTCTGCCCGAGGGAAAAGAGAAGATGCTGCCTTGTCCAACACATCCACTGACCTGTACTGCATTTAATATCCAAGCAGACAGACAGTGGAATCCTCTTTCAGTCCTGGAATGAGGACATTGTCCTGTACTCTATTGCAGGGCAGCAGGGAAATTCAGAAGGTCCAGTGTCTTCTATTGAAGAGTCCTTGGCATCTCCTTCACCCCCAAGGTGGCTGTCTGGATTTGGACCACTCCTGCACACACTCAAAATGTTGGAGTAAATTTCTTAAGGATATGAGGAGTCCTGTTCAAGTATTCAAAATGTGTAGAAAATAAAAGTACAGTAGATGGCAGGGGGGAAAGGAAGGGGGCAGAACACCATTTGACCCTAACCTCTGCATGTTCAAGTTAGCACCAGTGCAGCCATCCTGATGCATGGAAGGAAGGCTGTCCCTACACCTCTCTTCGGATGCATGATCCATATATTTTCCACATTCAACATGAGCTACTGTGTAAAGTGTGGTGGAGGTGGGCAGCGTACAACTTATTCAGAGGTTGGAATACCAGTATGCTAAAAGTAAATAATTTTGAAAGCTACCACCAACATTTCATAAGCAGCACTCTTATGAAATAATTACATACAGTGGTACCTTGTATAAAGGAATTAATTCATTCCAAATGAAATTATGTTAAGCAATTTTTTCTTTATACAAATTTCCCATAGGAATGCATTGAAAACAGAGTAATCCCTAATCATGACCATTTTATGTTGTACACATTCGCCCCATAGGAGCTTCTGTTATGCAAATTTCCCCTATCCATAATTTTTTATGTTGCACAGACATGTTATACAAACCATTTGTTATATGAGGGTCCACTGTATATAGATCTATAAAATTGATTCTCGATCAGTGACAATTGGTTGAATCGATAGGTTTCAGGGCTTCTCTGTACTACAAAACACTAGCTTCATCTGCGTGCACGTGCAAACACACACACACACACACACACACACACACACACACACACACACACACACACACACACACACACACACACCACCTAAGAATTCTGGAACTGTAATTTTGTAACGTGCCAAGAATCCCCTAAAATGCCCTAATGCCTTTGGAATAAGTGCCAAACCCTACCGCTAGTGTTAGTTCTATAGTTAGTTCTAGACCACTGTTGAAACAAGGTAGTAGTTAGCAAACTGACTTTTAATGAAAGTTCCACAATTTTGATGGAATGTCTGACTGGAACTTAATTAATTGAGGATGTGAAGATAGAGAAATCATTATGATGAGCACCTGTACTTCAAAGAAAGGGCTTTTAGATGGACGGTTGTGCCCTGCCGCTTTGAATGTGTTTTAGTGTTTCTTTTATTTGCTGTCTTTTAGTGTGGTGTTTGTTTTGTCCTTTTTAGTATTTGTATATCTACAGTTTTTAGTTTTGAGTGTTGTCTTTTAGTGATATAAACCTCCTTGGCTCCTTCTTAAGCAGAAAATTGGGGCAAAAAAAAATATTTTACATTAATTAAATAACAATGATTCTTGCTGCGCTGTCTCTCGTTGATTGTAGCTGTTGTTAGTTGTTTAAAGAAGGAGCATTCTGCAAAAGGAGGAGTGGAATGTGACCAACGGAAAGTGAATGAAGGCTCATTTTTAAACAAGGAAGGGTGCATATAGTAGGACCCCCATATCCACTGATTCATTAACCACTATTCAGTTATCCACGGTTGGCGGAGGAAAAAAATTAAATAAATAAATCAGCAGCTGCAAAGCCAGCTACTGTCATAAAACAGCAGCTGTAAAGCAAGCTACTATTGTAAACCGGCAGTCATAAAGCAAGCTACTGTCACAAAACAGAAGCCATAAAGCAAGCTACTGTCACAAAACAGCAGTTTTGGATCGGTTTTTGGTGTTCTGTCTTATCCATGGTTTTCGTTATTCACAGGAAGGCCTGGGACCGATCCCCAGCGGATACCGGGGTCATACTGTACTTCCCCTAGAATTAATTAATTACTCATGCATCAGAGCATGTGAAGAATTTCTCTCTATTTCCACACCCAGATTAGTTTTGTTTCCATCCCAGCAAGGGCTGGGCATAACTTGACTTCTTACTCAAATGTCAGCTAAAATGTCCTAATTTGTAATGATGGTTCCTCTGACATTTGTTTCAGTTGTGTTTGTGGGGGTATACCCTACTGCCTTTTTCAATTACACTCTCTTCAACTGGCTGTCTCTGGTATAACTAAGCAGACAATAGAACAGTAACCTATGTCAAAGTATGGGCTAATTTCTGTGGTTAGACCTGCTTAGAGCAGACCTATTGGACGGGTGGGATTTTCTAAGTCCACACTTGTGTAGGTACCGTCGATTCCGCATGTTTCAGAGATCTTCTGACAGTTACTGAAAACCTGCAGCTCTTAGAATGTTCATCCCTGAGAGAAGCATTCCCTTTTGCCATGCAACACATATATCAAATTAAAGTTAACAACCAGCTCTTAGCAGTCATAATTGCAAGCATTAATACTACAGATTTATAGAAATGTAAGCGCTTGTTTTGAAAAGATAACATTGGAAGGATGCTAGTGATTATTCTTATGCATGTGTCTTCCGACCAAGACTCCCTCTAAGGGATTATAGACATTTTTATAAATTAACTGAGAGTCACAACTGTTTTTGGCAAAAACTGAGCCGTAGGTATCCAAGATATAATTAATCCTCCCATTTCTGATCTTGGCTGCTGGGAATTTAAAGTACAAAAGGCAGAGGCACTCCTTTATGGTAACATCCCCAGCAACTGTGCGACTATATATTATACCATCATCAGGATATTGTACTGAGCATAAACTGGAAGCCAATCTGCCTAGATTTCTACAGGTAACAATAGCTATGCACTATGTCAAGTATAAGTGGCAGTATATCTATGAATGCCCAGATACAAACAACAGCAGGTCTCACATGCTGCTTGAGGATTTCCTATAAATGTAGGGTTGGACACTGTGAGAAATAGACTGCTAAAGTAGGGAAGGTGTTGATCCATTACAGCCACACTCCTCTTACAATTTGTGCATCCATGTCACTGCTCAAAAAGGGTTTGGGGGACTGCAACTCCCATAGTCTCCACACTACCCTGCAACAACGGTTGTGATGTCTACAGGATTATGGGAGCTATACGGCTCAGGTGTTGAGGTCATCAGGAGAGGCCCTTCTCTCTGTCCTGCCACCCTCACAGATGCGTCTTGTGGGAACACATGAAAGGGCCTTCTCGTCTGCTACACCCAGACTCTGGAACTCCCTCCCACTAGAGGGCAGTAGAGATGGGCATGAAACAAATTTTGTATTTGTTTTGTTATTCATTATTCATTTTGTTACAGGATGAAACAAATAACAAACGGACCCATCAAAGAAAAATGAAATGGAATGGAATGGAAATTCCCATTTTGTTCCCTTCATTTTTCGTTTTCCCATAGGAATGTATTGAAGCAATGCATTCCTATGGGGGAAAGTCAGCAGATCCCCCCCCCACACCCTAATGCGCCCAATCAGCATGGGGAAACAGATTTGGCAGGGAGAAAGGGCAGGCTTTTAAAGCTATTTTTCCTTCCCCAACCCCATGTGCCAGCGATAGGCACTGGAGTAGGGGGAAAACTTTAAAAATTAAAAAATTAAAAAACGCACTGACCCGGCCCACGGACCAGCTGGTCAGCATGCGAGAGAGGAAAAACCATGCCGACCTGGGACAGATTTTTAAAAATTAAAAAATTAAAAACAAAAAATGAAACAAATGAAAAATGAAACAATTTTTTTAAAAAATCATTTCATTCTAAATGTAATGAAGCAATAAAAACAAAATGAAAAATGTTAGTGTTGTCTTCTAATGCTGTAAGATACCCCTCAATTCCTTCAATTTCCTGTTCTTAAACTTGAATATGTCTTGATTGTCCCTCCATACTGTATATTGTCCCTCCAAACTGTAAACTGCCTTGGGTTATTTTCCAAGGAGAAAGGCGGGCTAAAATACTCAAATAAATAAATAAATAAAATAAATACTCCAGACAAATAGCTGCTCACCCAGGTTTCAGTCCATGCAGAGCTCCAAAAGAATATTCAAAATCCAAACTCCAAAATACAAACTGGACAGTTTAGATCTTGTGTCCTGTTTATCAGGCAACACAAGTGTCTGTGCATTTCAAGATCAAGTTTTGTTTGTTTGTTTAACTTAGGATACTTGAAAACTGCCTGTACCATTCACCCTTTTACTGTGTGTGTTACTGTACTGGGGAGGGAAAAGAGTTAATGCCTATGCCCAAATATGGAATATGGAGGCAGAGGCGTAGTGCTTAAATATCTCCACCTGAGTGAGAAAGTTCAGTTAGGGAAGATCCATCCTGAGAGATAGGAAAGAGATAGACTAGAGATAAGGAAGCTGCACACTTTGTTAAGGCACTGAAGAAGAGACAGAACAGTTAGGGAACTGTCAAGTTTGAGTGAGGGAATTATATCTGTATTTGAGGGAATTGCTTTGTGTAACTTTAAAGTAACTGTATACAAGTGAACCTGATTACAAAATCTTTCTGTATTCAATAAACACACATTTTATTTTTACCACGTTACATCTGGTCTGGAACTCAGGAGTTGAACAGGGATACCCTGAATGGTGGCAGTGATACAGTGGACCCTTGTATAACAAACGGCTTGTATAATATAAAATGTGTACAACATAAAAAATTCCGGAGATAGGGGAAATTTGCTTAACATAATCGCCTATGGGGCGAATCCATACAACATAAAAATGGGATTATTCCATTTTCAATGCATTCCTATGGGAAATTTGTATAAAGGAAAATGTGCTTAACATAATTTCATTTGGAATGAATTAATTCCTTTATACAAGGTACCACTGTACTTGACACTAAAGTGGTATATGTCAATGGTCCATGAGACGACTGGGGGCCTGTACTAGAGTGAGGCAGTACTGAGCAAAGTGTGTTACTTCAGCTGCACCCCTGAAATTCCTGACCTCCACCCTGCCCTTGATCTCTCCAGATACTGGGACAATGCTTGCCAACATTCTTCTCACAACAAAAGCACCAAATGACCCCACTGCATCATAGAAGCAAATAAAAGTATCAGAAGCAAGTAAACTTATGTAGTCAGCCAATTAAAATGGCTGTCCCGTCAGTTTCCAGCAGTTGTAGAGGCCATCTTCAATGCACAGGGAAGTGAGGGCATGCATTTTTAAATAAATGTATCAATAAATAAGTACTGTTCTATGAAATTCAACAGAGAGGTCTTTGAAGAGGTTATACTCCTCTGGTGAAACAAGAAAGAGAAGCAGGGAGAATGATATGAAATTGTTAAGAAAAGGAGGGAAGTTTCCTTTCTGCTACATTACGTTTGATGTGTCAGTTTGATGTTAGATTACAGTTTCCTTTACAGGAAGAAAGTCAAATTAAGCTCAATTTCCCATGGGAATTCACCAAAGGAACACTCTTATTAGAATGTAAGATAAACAAGACTGAGCCGAGAGACAGAGGGAAATATAAATACCCTTCAACCACGGATCTCTCTTTATGAGCACCATTCAATATACAGCATATGATAGTGACTAGAGGTGGGCACAAACTGAACCACAAACCAGAAAAAAATCAGCAGGTTTCTGGTTTGGTTCATGACCCAATTCAAGGATCCTGTTTTGCCAAAAACAACACAAAGTGGACTTTGTTCACTTCAGCACTTCATATTTCTTTGACAAAACAGGTGCTCACCTGTCCTCTTCCCACTGCCTTCTTGCCTCCCTACCTGGACCTACTGTTGCCATCCTCAGACACTTAGCGCCTGTGACATGACAGTGGCAGTGGCACAATGACAATGGTGGCACAACAATGGTGGTATCAGTGTGATGACGGGGGCTGCACAATGACAATGGGGGCATGACAGAAGCAGGTAAGGCACCACCACCACCAGGCGGGTCATGGTGGTTATGGTCTATGCCTAAGCATGAACCATCATGTGCCATCATTTTCCAGGTATGTGTTCATCTCTTTTAGTGACTATGGTCTCCACCTGCAGATTCAGGAAGGCTTGATGAAGAAGGGTCAGTTTTGTGCCAAGCCCTATGAATACATGAAGGCCTTCCACAGGGCTTGGAAAGAATCCTGCCTGAAATTCAGGAGAATCACCTCTCTTAACAGCAATAGATAGTTGGATCACTACAGCTTCAAGGCTGCTTTTGTCAGAGGGCAAAGCAGGCATTTTCCTAGGGGTCACTGTCTCTAGGGGCCCACCCATGAAGAAGGGGATTTTTATTTTTATTTTTTGTCCATGATGATGTTGCACAGCCTACACTGCCCACTGCTTGCTGGACCTTTGGAGTCTTATGAGCACTGAGGTCATAAGAGTCTTATGAGCACTGAGTCTTATGAGCACTGAGGAGTCTTATGAGCACTGAGTCTTATGAGCACTGAGGTCACGTAACAGGACTACAAGGTGTGACTTCATGCCATTTGAGCACTGGTGGTGTGTGCAGCCTTTTCTCCTGCTACCGATTAGAGATGGGCATGAATCAAAAAAAGGGTGTTTCCTTTGTCATTTGTCGTTTAGGGGGTCTGTTTCGGTTCATTTCCATTTTTCGCGAATTTTTGCAAAATATTTGTTTTTGTTTTCGTTCATTTCGTTACCGTTTCGTTACCATTTATTTCAATTTTTTGTAATTTTTTTTAGCTTTTAAAGCAGTTCAATGTATTGCCGTAACGAAAAGGAAACGGATGACAAAATTTCTGGTGTTTCTGTTCGTTTCGTTTCATTTTAGAGATGAAATTCATTTGTCGTTTTGTTGCATAATGAAATGAAAAAACAGAAACGGAAACGAAAAATTGTTCGTTTCGTGCCCATCTCTACTACCGACATCACCGAGGAACCGTGGCCCAGCAGAGTGGACAGTGGCAAGCACAGCATTGAGAGGATGTTTTGAATGGCAGAGAGAGGCCATTAGGGGGTAGAGATGGGCACAACTTGGCAGAATTCCCGTTTCCGTTTCCGTTCCTCGTTTCCGTTACGGAACGGAAACGGTAACGGGAATTACTCCGCCAGAACTCGAACTCGAACCGACTAAAGAATAATTGGGTCTGGTTTGTCGTGGTCGTTCCTGGCATCGCGGCGATCTCGCAATGCCAAGCGGCACAGAAAAAAAGTTTTTAAAAGTTAAAAAAACCCGATTCCCGGCCAAAAAGCAGGCGGAAATATGCCTGCCTGAGTGAGGGCTCAGGGCACCTACCAGAGGGGTGGTTTCTGGGGGGGGGGGTTCCCGGCCTCCCCCCCTCTCCTGTCCTGGGCAGCCGGACTCGAGTTGCCATGCCATGCGGTGCGGGCGGGGGATCCAAAATGGGGCGGCGACCGCAATTTTTTTTTTTGAAATCGTGGTCCAAAAACACACAAGCACCACACAGAAACATGCGGAAATTGCTATTTTAAAACTGCCAGAATTTTTACAGTAGCAGTGGGTTTTTCTTGCAACAAAATGTCTCTTCTTTCCTCTCTCCAACTCCATTGATTTTATTTTATTTTATTTTATTTTATTTACACCTGCGCAATGATGGGCTGGCCATGGGAGTGACCATGCAAATTTTTGGAGCCATTCCACCAATCGCATGGCCACTTGGCCAGGTTGACCACAGAGACTTCTGGAATGTGCCAACCAGGCATAAAAAGCCCACTAACCGTAGCCCGAACCCTAACCCTAACCCTAACCCTAGCCCATACACCAGTACACTGTCCTTCTAAGTGGGTCAGAGAGGCCCCCAGAGGTGCACCCCAATACTCACCCTAACCTCACCCATAACTAGCCTAACCCTAGCCCTTGCACTAACCCTGTTGCCTAAGCCAGATCTGTACTTGCATTGCACTATAGCAAGTACAATTCCCTTCTTAGTGAGACACAGCGGGTGCAGAGAGTCTGCCAGTCCGCCACTTGTGGCTCTGGGTGACTCCTGCAGGCTTGGCTCGGCCAGCAGCATGTGTGACATCATGCAAACCATGCCCCCGAGGCCTGACTGATGCAGGGAAGGCAGTGGGCACCCCAAAAAGAGGGGTGCCTCTGCCAGTCTGCTGTGTCTCTGTGTGGAACTGGGTATGCAATCATAGCCATATGGCTATGCATGCATGCCCTTTTGCAGCAGGTGAGGAGAGGAGACCCCCATGTATGAGGGGTCTCCAGGAGCCTGCTTTCCCTAGCGGGTGAGGATAGGAGGCACCCACCCCCCAAAAAAGAGGTGCCTCCAGGAGCCCGCTACCCCCCAAACCAGTTTAATGACAGACGAAAAAACAAAAAACGAAACAACAAATTTTTGCGAAGTTTCGCGAAAAACGGAAACGAGCTGACACAGGCCGCCTCCGACACACGACAACTCGAAAACGTCATTTTCCCTAGTCGTGCCCATCTCTATTAGGGGGCTAAAATGTACAGAGATGCTGTTTAAGAGCTAAAATGCCACAGGCAGGCTGTTTTGGTGGCACAGATGGAACAACATGGTGTACGAGATTAATGCATTTACTGCTCATTGGCATGATATGCCTTAAAACAATGTGTAAAATTCTCCTTCCACCAGAGAAGAATATCTCCTCTGCCAGCATTGATTAATTCTTGAAGCCAGACCTGTGGGCATTGTTCTTTTCTTCTTTTCTTTTCTTTTTTCACTTTTTGGCCCCTTATGCTGAAATTTTGCACTTAATGGATGCCATTCAATACTGTGACTTAATTTATCTGATGGAATACTATAGACTGTAATAGAAAGGTTTGAGTTAGAAACCAGTGATGTGATAAGCCATGCCACTGAATTGAGTCCATTGTGTGGTGCACAATTTGTGGACAAGACTGAGCTCATTATTGTGAAGAGGATGTTTTGTGTTTAGTATCAAAATCCTTTACACATTCTAATTCATGATTTGACAGACTGACATAAAATCTCTGCTGCTAGCTTCTAATATATATTTATTGTTTTACTTAGAACTCTATGGAAAGACAATATCCTTGCTCCTAAAATCAGTCTGTCTGTCTCCTGAATTAGTCTGTGTGCCTCACATATTCTACAAATATTTTTCAAGCCTGTATGAAGCAATATGCAGTATCTATGAACTAAATCATAGCATCTCTCCTCCTCCTCCTCCTCTGTGTCTGTCCCATTTGGTGGCATATAATGCTTTTTTTTTGTAAGAGTGACAATGGTTTCTTGCACTTGCAGAGTCTAGAGAGAAATATGGCACCACCTTCAAAAAAATATGTCTGAACCTCTTAAAAGGAGAGAAAGGCATAAGAAGATGCAGGAAATGAAGGCAGCTATAGGGTAGACTCCCTGGCTTTGAGCAAAATTTAAAAGTAAACCTGTTCCATCAACATCCCATGGTGGACGTTATGACATATCTATGGAAAGTTTAGATCTTACCTCAGAGAAAAGAGATGATTATCCTAAAGAGATTATCATTACTAGCAGCAACACAGATAAAGAAGACAATATTCCTGAAGATTTGATACGATGTGAATGTGGCAACAGAAGGTGAGTTGACCGAGGAGAACACAACAGTGGATGAAAATGACATTCTAAGTGTTATACAAAATAAGGAAGATGTCAGTATATAATCTGCTGATCCTGCCTTATGACCTAAACTGAAGGAGAGCTTGTTGTGGGAATACTGGTATCAACGGGATCCTATCTGTGCCAGCATTTGGTAGGAAATTACAATGCTTCTGAGTAGAGATGGGCACGACTTAGCGGTATTCCCGTTTCCATTTCCGTTACTCGTTTCCGTTACTCTACGGAAACGGTAACGGGAATCACTGCCCCAGACTTCGAGCTCGAACCGACGAACGAACAATTTGGTCTGATTTGTCGTGCTCGTTACTTGCATCGCGCAATGCCAAGCGGCACAGAAAAAAAGTTTTTAAAAGTTAAAAAAAAACCCCGATTCCCGGCCCTAAAAGTAGGCGAAAACTGTCTGAGGGCACCTACCAGGCCAGAAGGGTGTTTTATTTGGGGGGGGGTTCCCCGCCCCCCTCTCCTTGGCTATTGCTACTGCTGCGCTGCTGGTACCAGGCTGGGAGGGCGCATCCATTTGCCATGCAGTGCGGGGGATCCAAAATGGCGACCGCAATATTTTTTTTGAAATCGTTGACCAAAACCCCACCAAAGCACCACAGAAACATGCGAAAATTAGCTATTTTAAATGCTTGAATTTTTACAGTAGCAGCAGTGGGTTTTTCTTGCAAAAAAAGTCTCCGTTGATTTTATTTTATTTTATTTTATTTTATTTTATTACACCTGCGCATTCGCAATGATGGGCTCGCCCATGGGAGTGGACCATGCAAAGTTTTGGAGCCATTCCACCAATCGCATGGCCAGGTTTTGCTGACTGTACCAGGCTGGGAGGGCGCATCCATTTGCCATGCGGTGGGGGGGGATCCAAAATGGCGACCGCAATATTTTTTTTGAAATTGTTGCCCAAAACCCCACCAAAGCACCACAGAAACATGCGAAAATTAGCTATTTTAAATGCTTGAATTTTTACAGTAGCAGCAGTGGGTTTTTCTTGCAAAAAAAAAAGTCTCCGTTGATTTTATTTTATTTTATTTTATTTTATTTTTTTACACCTGCACATTTGCAATGATGGGCTCTCCCATGGGAGTAGACCATGCAAATTTTCCACCAATCGCATGGCCACTTGGCCAGGTTGACCACAGAGACTTCTGGGATGTGCCAATCGGGCATAAACAGCGCACTAATCGTAGCCCAAACCCGAACCCTAAGCCTAACCCATACGCCAGTACACTGTCCTTCTAAGTGGGTCAGAGAGGCACCCAGATGCACCCCAATACTCACCGTAACCTCACCCGTAACTAGCCTAACCCTAGCCGTTGCGCTAAGCCGTCTTAACCCTAAGCCAGATCTACTTGCATTGCACTACATGCAAGTACGTGAGACACAGCGGGTGCAAAGAGTCTGCCAGTCCGTCACTTGTGGCTCTGGCTGACTCCTGCAGCTCCCTCCAGGAGCCCGCTACCCCCTCCCCAAACCAGTACTAACGACAACAAAAAACGAAAAAACGAACCGACTAATTTTTGCAAATTTTCGCGAAAAACGGAAACGAGCCGAAACGGAACCGGCCCGACTAACGACAACTCGAAAAAAAATTTTTCAAGTCGTGCCCATCTCTACTTCTGAGAGGTATCATGCTGCTGGTACTAAACATTCTGCACAGAACAGACAGACTATTAAAAGAAATTACATCATTATATTCTCCTTCAGAAGGAAATATTTATTGCTTTCAATGCCTACTGTTTGCTATATCAAAACCAGCATTCTTTGACACTGGATTCTGTGATTGCAAACATGCCTCACACAATCGTAAGCAGCATAAACACAGTACAGACCATCAGCAAAGTGTAAAATGGTATATACAAAGGTGTTGCATTCAAGGGCACATTGATACCCATCGAGAAGACTATACAAGGAATTGTGAGAAATACCGGATATAGGTTTTAAAACAGGTTATTATATTTATTTCTACATGCGGTCTTGCATTCTGTGAAATAGTAGATTATCTCCATGCAATTGAAACTACCTGAGATTACTTGAATTAATTGCAGAGTTTGACTCTTTTTAATCTGCCCATATTGATAAGTATGGTAACAGAAGTAAAGGTCATAAGAACATAAGAACGGCCTTGCTGGAACAGGCCACAGCCCATTCAGTCCAGCATTCTGTCTCACACAGTGGCTCCCAATTTGCTTCAGGGTATTCCCAAGAAGATGTCTTCACCTGCTTACAATTCCCTGCAAATGGCATTGAGAGATATCCTTCCTCTCTCTCCAACCCAGAGGTTGTCCTTAGGCGTCCATAATGATAGCCATTTATACCCTTGTTCTCCATGAACTTGTCCAATCCTTTCTTAAAGCTGTCAAGGATAACAGCTGTCACCACTTCTTCTGGCAGGGAGTTCCATAGACCGGTGATCCTCTGGATGAAAAAGCACTCTCTCTTCATCCTAATTACCTGTCATTGCATATCTGAGAACTCATTAATGTAATGGGCATGAAAGTTCAATATGCATTTCTGAAGGAGGTCTAATTGACCAGATATTGTTCAATATGAGGGGCTTGGGAGCTCAGCAGGCTACACTGCTGAAATTGTTGGCTGCAAAGTTGGCAGCTCAGTGGTTCGAAAGCAAGGTGCCACCATGCAGCGGAGTGAGCTCCCGCTGTTAACCCCAGCTCCTGCCAACCTAGCAGTTTGAAATGATGTAAATGCAAGTAGATAAATAGGTACCGCCATAAAAAGCGGAAAGGTAAACAGTGTTCTGTGCGCATAAATGCATTTGGCCATGCTGGCCACATGGCCATGGACTTAAACAACACTTGGAGATGGAGATGAGCGCTGCCCCTAGAGTCAGACATGGGGGGGGGCCCTTCACCTTTTTATCTTTCAATATGTGTGCACTCCATTCCTGATGTGAGTGACTTGGACTAGATATCCTTTTGTAGATAAGGGTTCAGAACATCAGTTCATTGGTGGAAAAAAATGCACTGCTCATTCTTTGAATCTGGTTGGACAGTGAGCTGTTAGTGTCTGTCCATGTGCTGCATCATCATCATCATCATCATCATCATCATCATCATCATCATCATCATCATAGTTGCTGTTGTTGTTCTCTGGTTGACACACGATTTGACCCCCCCCCTTTTTTTTTTCTTTAGCTCTTCCTTAGTCTTCTGATATCAACTGTAAAAGGATGGGTGCTTTTCTTGAAGGAGCTAAGAGTCACTTTCTGGTCTGGTCTTGCTAAGGCTATTGATGTTTTGCAACTGAACTACTGCAATGTTGTTGAATGTCTCCAAAATAGGGGAAATGATCCAAATGAAAGTTATATCCTGCCTGACAATGAGTATGAGAGCTGTAATAGAAAGTACAAAACATTTTGGACGAAGCAGAACGTTTCTAGTTTAAATGTATAAATGTAACTATAGACACACTTGGGAATTATCTGCATGAAAGAAGAGAACAATATTCTTGGGTGGGAGAACCAACACACAGCAGGTTTGGCTTTTTGAAGGACTTGGCTTTCATATCAGTTCAACAATTAATAAAACATGCATTTACTCTACAACAAGCTTGCCTTTTCAAAATTAAAGCTCATAAAAATCAGTGCTACACTCTTCAGGAGAGATGGGCACGAAATAAACTTTTGGTTCATTTTGTTATTCATTATTTGTTTCATTACGTAACGAAATGAATAACGAACTGCCCTCTCTAAGAGAAATGAAATTTCCATTTTGTTTTGGTTTGGTTGGTTTGCCGGCGGTGTCTCCTACCTGGTGCTGCTCCTGAGGTCCTCCGTCCTGGCTGCAGGGAGGATCCAGGAGCCACAAGGGGGGAAAGACAACCAGCCACGCTACAGCTGGTAGGTGGCCACATGGTCAGCAGTAAAAAAAAAAAAAAAATCCTGCGCGTGGGCCCCAGTACCGGCCCGTAAGCACCGGACCTGGCCTGCTGGCTGCAGAACCAGCCTGCAGGCTGACCAAAAAGAAAAAAACCAAAAAAAAATATTGGCCCACACTACAGCTGGTAGGCGGGCCACGTGGTCAGCACAAAAATAAAATAAAATAAAATAAAATAAAAAGAAACACTGACCCGGCCCCAGGGGTGGCTGGGTTGGCACTCTAAAATGTAATAAATAAATAAATAAATAAATAAATAAATAAATAAATAAATAAATAAAACAAGCACCGACCTGCCCCCGGGGGTGGCTGGATCAGCGCTCTAAAATAAAAAATAAAATAAAAAAGAAGTGCCGATCCAGCCCCAGGGGCCACGCAGTCAGTGCTTGAAGAAAAAAAAATGAGGCCAGTGCCTCAAAAAGCCCCTGCCGCAGGGGCCAGGATCAGCCACCACCGCCACCGCTGCTGCCACGCCGCCACTGCCACCCAGTAAGGACCCAAACCGGTTTGGATTGGTTCGGGTTCGTACAATTTTTTAAAACAATTGTACGAACCCAAACCTGAACCGAACCAAGAGTGGGCCCAAACCAGACAAACCCAAACCATGGGTTTTCTGTTTCATGCGCACCTCTACTCTTCAGTGTATGGATAACGCGTTACCAAGTTAACAATGATGTCCACTGAGAGTGACATTTTGAAGCCAATTGATTTTAAAGATATCATAAGTGAATTTTCAGAACAGAAAGCAAGAAAAAAAATGCAAAACTTATTTTCTATTTGAAACCTCATAAGACTGCCTTTAGCCTCTTTGTCATAAAAAGCAAACCTACGAAAAGCAAGCGTCCTTGTACGTTGTACAGTGCACTTCCCTAGATGACTTATCCAGATTGCCTGTGCTTAATATATAGTACCTTATCCCTGTTTGATCACAAATTACAAGTTGAGCAATCAATCAACATATCCAAAAGTGTTTATTGTGTCATTGTAATGGGAGGTAGCACTTTAGTCCTTTGGAACCAAGACTCATATTTTCATTGCAAGTTTTTCTTGGGATACACTTTTTGTTTTCTTGTACTGAAGTCTTGTTTAGGGTCCTAAGCTAGATTTTATTTTAATTGTTATGTTGTCTGTTTGCATTGTTAAGCATTGTTGACTTATTTACTGATACTAAGATTACCTGAGCGAGTCCGTCTTATAATGGGCATTATGTTCCCATGGCACAGTGGTTAAATGCCTGTACTGCAGGTAAAACTGTGCTCATGACCTGGGGTTCAATCCCAGGTAGCAGGCTCAAGGTTCACTCAGCCTTCCATCCTTCTGAGGTCAGTAAAATGAGTACCCAGCTTGCTGGGGGGGGGGGGGAGGACAATGTGTAGCCTGCATACTGTAATTAAACTGTAAACCTCCCAGAGACTACTTGAAGTGCTATGGGGTGGTATATAAGCAGAACACTTTGCTTTCCTTTTTATTCGTGTGATATTACATTGTTCATGTTGTGTGGCCTTTTTAGTTGGGAGGTAAACAAGATAGAGGGGTGCATAACCCTTCCCCCCACCACACAAACTTATAAATTTTGCCCAAGGTCCACCAGAGCCTTGAATCGTGCCCGCAGCATGATTAGAAGAGGGGATTTTTAAAAGGAGCTGAAAAATCTTGATAGTCACATCAGAAGAGTCTCACAAGTCCCGTTGTTATTGGACATCAGGAGGCAAGCACAAGCTTCATTTGCTTATGGCTGTGCGTTCTGGAACATCTCCCTTAATCACATCTTTGGGACACTAAAAATGTCAGCTCCAGATGATTGGCTATTTGCCACATACAGTTAGGGCCCGGGTCGTCATGTTTTCTTCACATAACTTTGGGAAATAATGCTCAAAGGGTGACTTAGAAAAAAACAATTGTAGCAATGTAATATTTCAGGATATTTTGCTGGCTATGAAAAAGTCAGGCAACCAGTGTTGATAAGAAATCGCGGGGGGCTCATTTTCTCTGCATGCACTTTGATGTGCTAAGCAAACAAGAAGAAAGATGAAATTAAAGAGGTCAGAGATGAAATCAAAATGATCATCCTCTCTGAATGTTTAGATTGCCACGGCTCATAGGTCACTGCTTAGTTCTAGAGGCTGATTTAGCTAAAGGCAAATGTGACAATCTGGTATGAGGAAGGAAACAATTATTTTCAGAGCATTGTATTTATCAGTTATTTCTGAAGAAAATCTGCCACTAACAAAACCATTTTTGTGAAGAAAAGATACGTAAGACCTGCTGCAGATCTAGAATAACAGTGTGGTTGCACCAATCAAGCCTTCACTTCCTCACTAAGTGCAAGACAATTGGAAACAGGTTTTTTTTGTCATAGGGGGCCTACAAAATCTGAATCTTCCAGCCAGCACGGTGGACAAAATTCCAGGAATGGTAATCTCCATAAATCACATGTCTAAGCTCTGGGTATGTGTAAAGATGAGGGAAGGGGAATAGAGAAGGGGGAGAGGTAAGAGTGGCAGGAAAAATGTCAGCCATGAGAAAAGAGGAGGAGCATGAGGAGCAATGAAAGAGAGCGTGGAGTACACTGAGTGTGTAAAAGGGGAAAAGGTTGGGGATGGAGAGAGAGAAGAAGAGGCCACTTTCCTGCTTTTAATGCATTGGGAATGCTGTGGGAAAGTACCTGACTCACCTCTTGCTTGCCACTGTTTATGTATGAATAGTAGAGATGGGCACGAAACAGAAAAATGGCGTTTCGGTTTTTCGTTTGTCGTTGAGAGGTCTGTTTCGGTTCGTTTCATTTGTCGTAATTTTTTTGAAAAATTTCGTTACCGTTTTTCATTTTTTCGTTTGTCGTTTCTACCCGCTTTTTGCGCGATTTTTAAAGCATTTCCATGCGCGGGAGTCCCCTAACACCCCAGACCAGAGGGAAAACACTAAAAAAATTGATGCTGGCAAAGACACAGTATAGACTAGGTATGCAGGGGGGCTGCAAAGGCAGCGGCGGGCGTTGCCCAGGGTGCAAGGCAGCCGCAGAGTGACTGCACTGAGGGGCAAGGGAGGGTACTCACCGAGAGGTACGCAGCAAGCACGCACACAGGGAGGCTGCAGGACTGAAGCTAGAGTCGCAGAGACAGCAATCCCACCCTAACTCCCACCAGAGACTGCAAGGAGGACGGGGGCTGCCAGAGCTTTTTATGCCCTCTGTGGCTGCCAGACCTGCCCGCCCAGTCTGCAACCTGGGCATGCTATTGATTGAACATGATCCCATCACATGGCTTGCCTCCCTTTTGTGGCTGGTGGCGACATCCATTTTAAAGGGAACAGAAAAATACATCGCGATGGGAGAAGACAAAAACAAACGTTTTAAGGACCCCAACCCCCCTGGTAGATATTATCAGACAATATAAATAATTATTGCTGCATTTTTACAGATGTCCAGGGCGTTTTTTAACATTTAAAACAGCTCATTTCATTGTGTGTCGCCATCAACGGAAACAAAATGTAACGCCCACAATTTTCGTGGTTCTGTTTGTTTCGTTTCATTTTCATCACAATTTTTGTTTGTTGTTTCGTTACGTAACAGAAATGACAAACGGTAATGGAAACGAAAAAATGTTCGTTCCGTGCCCATCTCTAATGAATAGTAAAAGCAAAGCAAAGTGTTCTGGTATATAAGCACTCTCTGGACAATTTTCTCTTCGGTTATGCAGGCTACACATTGCTCCCCACCCCCAGCAAGCTGGGTACTCATTTTACCAACCTTGGAAGGATGCAAGGCTGAGTCAACCATGAGCCTGCTGTAGCATTAATGTGCTTGCCCCCGGCCCTTTCACGGGCCATTGACAAATACCATTGCTGATTTGTCACTTTCGCTGCCACCAACTAGCTTCACTAGGAAATTAAAGCCTTCAGATTGTTCTTAAGTTGCAAAAATAAGTTTATTGATTACAAAGTAGAATCAAAATCATTAATGGTAATGTGTTGAAGTATAAACAAAAAGAAGAATATAGCTCAAACCCACTTAAGTTCAATTACTAATAGTTGAATATGTGCACACCCAGTTCCTAAGTTTACAAACTCTAAACTCTTAATTTTCTTCACAGACACCCTAAAAAGCCTATATCTTCTCTCTTTATTCTAGAAAGTGTAAATCTCTTAACTAGCCCTCTCTGTCTTTCTCGTAGACCGTGCCAGTCCCTATCTGACTAAAACGGTGCTGAGCACGTACTTATTGAAGCTCAGGTTGTGAGCACAGTACCACTGCGCCACGAGGCTCCTCAATAAAAATTTAACCACTGTGCCACAAGGCTCCTCTCTCTCTCTCTCTCTCTCTCTCTCTCTCTCTCTCTCTCTCTCTCTCTCTCTCTCTCTCTCTCTCTCTCTCTCTCTCTGTGTGTGTGTGTGTGTGTGTGTGTGTGTGTGTGTGTAGCACAGGAGTGGATTGGCCAGAGGAAGAAGGAGATGAGGGCATGAAATACTGACATAAAAATGGAAGTTACATCAGGTGTGGATGCCACCTCAGCTTGGAGGAGGGAGAGGCATAAAGAGAGAAGCAGGGCGTGAAAGGGGCGAGGAGTTGGTGATTACTGTATTTTTCTCTCTATGAGATGCCCCCATGTATTAGAAAATCCACACCTTTCCAACCCAAAAATACAGTTTCACAACTGCACAATTTTTTCCTTGGCTTATGTCCCACGTATAACATGACCTTCAATTTTTAGTCTAAATATTATAGGCAAATAATACACAGAAACTGTAATTGAATCGATGGTGCAGAGGATGGATTTTTTATTCATTCTGCAAGCCCAACATGAGGAGTTGATTTACCAAACCCACAGAGTTTCAATGCACTTAGTCTGGTGATTTATGATGCTAAGCAACAGGATTTTGGCCAATGAATCACTGATTCATACTGACTTCCTATTACAGGGATGGCGAACCTTTTTGACACCGAGTGCCCAAACTCGGTGATGGAGACAGTGACGGTGCCAGCGGCGGCGGCGGCGGCGGCAGGGTCAGGATCGGCGGCAGCTGGGGATAGGGGTGGGGGCGAGGGCAGCAAGGGCAATGGGCAGCGGTGGGGGCAGGGATGGCACAGGGGCAGGTCAATGGGGGTGATGGGGAATGAACCTGCAGCTTGGGGTGGAGAATGTTAGTGCCTGTCACCCCACCGCTCAGTAAGAGGAGGGTGTTTTGTCATCTCCACCCCCCCGCCAAAATCCCTTAGCACCGAGAGCCAAGGACAAAAGAAGATGTGGACCCTCTGACAGGGGCGGGGAAGCCACCTGTCCAGCTGAGAGCTCTTTCGTTTTCAGCTCCTTTCTCTCCTCACTGCTTGACGCTCCACCTGCTCCCTTTTCGCAGGCCAGTGAAAAAGCCTGGCCGGCTCTTCCCTGGAAGACAGACGCCTAGCTGGCTCCGGCTGTCAAGCCCTGCACAAAGAACACACAGCAAGCCAAGTTCAGTTCTTTGCCAGGAACTTTAGTTGTAATCCAGATAAAGTACAAAGTACAGTCTGAGTAAATCCAGAATAATTTACAGAGCCAAATGCCAAGTTCAAGGGAAACAGAGAAACGTCATAGTCAGGAGGCCGGTCCAAGGTTAGGAAACAGAGAACGCCATAGTCAGAAAGCCGGTCCAAGGTCAGGAAACAAAGTCAGGATAACACACAGGAACGTGGTGGCAAGGTAAGTGACGCGTTTCTCCCACAGAGGGTTCAGGGTAAACTTGCTAGCTTTATCCTAAAACAGGGAGCACACCCATATCTCTGGCAAGGCTCCTGCTAGAACTCAGGGCTTTCAGATCTAATTCTACGCCTATCATTAAAGATCCTTTCCCTAGCTCTCCTGTTAGTTCTCCTTTGCAGGATCCTGCTCCTAGCCCTTATAGGAGGAGGAGATGTGCCCTCAGCTGCGTCCTCAGACTCAGCTGCCTGCTGAGTTGAACTACAAGGCTCCTCCTGCTGCTCTCCAGCATTTAACCCTTCACATTCGGGTTCCATGACAGGCAGGGTCCTGGCACCGGCAAATGGGGTGGGCAGTGTATTTTTTGGGGGGGAATGCCCTCACCCCTTGTGGTTCCCCCATGGCAGAGGAAGAGACAGGTCACCCGCACCCTCTTGCGCGGACTCGGGGAGGCGGCAGAGGAAGAAGGCAGAGCAGCTCCGGGAAGAGGGAGGTGGTGAAGGGAGGAAGAGGAGGGCCGGCGCTGCTGCTGGCAATGTTGTTGCCGCTGCCGCCAGGCCCTTGCCCTGGTTGGGCCTTCCAGTAGCTGCCTTGGAAGCGAGCGGGGAGCCGTGGGGGGGAAGAGGGGGGAGCCGGTCCAGAGTGTGAGGAGAGCACCTGGGATTCCTCCTGCTGCTTGAGGGCAAGGAAAGGAAGGGAGGGCGAGCACGGAGCAGCCACTGCAGCCGCGGGAACCCCTTCGCTCGACCCCTGCATGCGCACACACCCTCCCTCCCTCCCTCCCCCTCGACTCGCTCCCTTTTTTCCTTTTGCTGCTTTTCGAGCCTGGAGCCCATTGACTTGGCCACTTCCCCTCCCTGTTTCTTCCCTACTCCTGTTCCTCCGCAAATTCCCCATGGCTGGTCCAGCAGAGGGGGAAGTGGGGGGGAGGGAGCAGGTCGCATGCCAGTCAAAACCTCTCCATGTGTCACCTTTGGCACACATGCCATAAATTTGCCATCCCTGTCCTATAACCTCAGACGGCATTCTTTCCCAGACTTCTGGAAATTTAGTTTAACATTTTGCTATGTGTGAAAGGAAGAATTTTGAAAACCAATAAGCAAAGAAGTGTGAATTATTAGGACCTAGTACTTATTATTAAGCTCTTTGCGCGTGTACTTTGCGTATTTTACATTTTGGAGAGTGGTTTCAGAGAATGGTAATGAAATTATGTCCTTTCAATCAACTAATTTGTCTTAATATTGCTGTGCTTATTCAAATATAAGTCCTACTATGTTAAATGAAGTTTGCATATCAGTAAAGAAGCATAGAAGGTACCCTAATCTGTTTCAACTGTTACCCTCAGGACAACGTTTAGGGCATTGCATACTAGGACGACTAGATATAAAGATAGCTTCTTTTCAAGTGCTATCAAGCTGTTGAATAATTAATTTTTTCTTCTTTTCTTCTTTTTTTAATAACAGGTTATATTTGTGTTGTTATTGTACTGTGCTTTTATTGTTGAATATATGATTCTTATATTTCCTTCTTGTATATGGAAAGCATTTTTTACCAAAACAAATTCTAGGTGTGTCCAACCACACTTGGACAATAAAAGGATTCTGATTCTGATTCTGATTCTAAGCACATCCAATCTCGCCTGATTTCAGAAGCTAAGCAGGGTCAGCCATGGTTAGTACAGTGGTACCTCAATTTACGAATTTAATCCGTTCCAAATGCATACTTTTAAGTCAAACTACTCTTAAGTCTGGGTACCTATCTAAACAATTGAAAAAATAATTTAAAAATCAAAAAAATGAAAAAAAGTAAGTCGAACAGACCATATCTAAAATTTGTAAGACATCAGTTAAAATGGCAACAGTTTTCTGCTCTTAAAGTTGAGCTGCTCTTAAGTTGGGATACCACTGTACTTGGATGGGAGACCACCGGGGAATACCAGGTGCTGTATGCGCCTGGAGTAGGAACTGGCAAACCACTCCAGCATTCCTGCCAGAAATAACACAAAAACAACAAAAGGAGCATAAACAATCAATATATCCGTACGTACTAGGAAATGGCTGGATAGTTCAGTGGTTTGGATATTTGACTCTGGAGCCAGAGGTTGGGAGTTTAATTCCCTAACTGTGCCTTCAGGGAGAAGAATCAACTTTTGTGGCCTTGGTCAAGCTGTAGTCTTAGAAGAAGGTAAACCACTTCTGAGTATTACTTATCTAATAAAACCTGGAAAAGGCCGCCATAAGCTGGAATTGACTTGGCAGCATACAAACACACTACAAAGTAGAGATTGGCAAAATTCTTGGACCCCAATTTCCCAGCCAACACAATCAGTTGCTACTCTGGTCCAGAAATTCTTCATCCCCTACTCCAAAAGCAAATTGCCAAAATGAATTCCATTCCCCGCTAGAGTATTACTCGCGACACTAAAACAAAACAGCAGCTGGGAATCTTAGGAATCATTTATTTTGAAAGAAGCGGAAGCAAAATTTTGGCAGTGCCACACTAGTTTGGCACTTGCTTGGCTGTGTGTGTGTGCACCTGCGCCTGTGGGTGTAATGAGAAAAGGTGAATCCGGCAAAGAAAGTTAAGCTAGAATATTTTCTAATTACAAAATAATATTCAGGCTGTAGCTGAAGGCAATCACATTGGTTTATCCCCTGATTTCTGGAGATAGTCCTCCTTCTGCATTTTTCTGCTGGAAATCAGATGACAGTATGTCACTTATGGGAGAGTTCATTCCCCCCCCCCCAATAATATTCTCATGAAGAGCATTTTTTGTATCAATAAAAGCTGATGGCAAAAATAGCCATCCCCTGAGAATATCACCAGTGCTTCTGTGTGTGTCAAAATTGTATATGTTCTTTATTTACTTACATATGCATGAATCATATATATATAAGGTGATTTTTCATGGTTCTCCCTCTCCTGTTTTTTTCCTGAAATTAATCCTGTTAGTGGATTTGGCTGAGAGGTATTGATTGTCCCAAAGATGCCAAGTAAGCTTTGGACCTGAGCTGAGATTTGAACTTGGGTCTCATAAGTCTAGACTCTTTACTCTATATTACACGGGCTCGCTCAGCTGAGCAATTATTCCATAAATTTATTTATTTATTTATTTATTTATTTATTTATTTATTGGATTTTTACCCCGCCCATCTTCCAAAGCGGAACTCTGGGCGGCTTCCAAATAGCTGAGCAAGTCAGCGAGCAATACAATATAAAGCAAACAAATTAGATAGCAGTACAATAAAAGACAGCAACAGCAATAAAAACAACAATTAAAACAGCTAGGGCACTGAAATTTATTTATTTATTTATTGGAGTTTTATACTGCCCATCTTGCAATGAGGTCACTATGGGTAGTTAATGAGTACAATACAATGCAAAATAAACACAAATAATTCATACGACATAATAAACATAAAATACAGTAATGAAATAAAATTAAAATTAAAGTGATGTAAAATAGTGTATATGTATTGTTACTGGTGGGCAAAACAGTTAAATCATGTTTTAATGGGTGGGTACTGGAATTATATTATATATGAGGGAATGCCTGCTTAAAAAGCCAGGTTTTGATATTTTTTTAAAGATAGCCAAAGAGGGGCCCAGTCAGATATCTGGTGGAAGGTTACTCCATAGGCAAGGGGCAATGGTGGAAAAGGCCCTATTTCTAGCTTTTTCCTTTTGGGCCTCTCGCAGTGCTAATTGCCTCAAACGCCTAGTGTAGGAAGATCAGGTATATTATGGGCAGTTTTTTTCATGTGAAACACATGAATAGAAAGCTATGTAAAAAACTAAGGAGCTTCATTTTCAAAAAGTAATTGCAATTTGCATAGTATGCACAGCAGATTGTTTGATTCACACAATCTGCTAAGTAGGGTACCTAGATTTGGAGAAAATCCAAATCCACTAGAGGTGGGCACAAAATGAACTTTTGGTTCATTTCATTATTCATTATTCATTTCATTACCTAACAAAACGAATAACAATCTGCTCCTTGCAAGAGAAGTGTCTCCTACTGGTGCTGCTCCTGGAGTCCTCCATCCTGGCTGCAGGGAGGGTCCAGGAGCCCCCGGCGGGGGGGGGGGGAGGGAAAAAGCCTACCGACCATGCTACAGCTAGTAGGCGGCCACATGGTCGGCAGTTAAAAAAATACAATAAAAATACAATACAATAAAAAGATCCAGTGTGCAGGCCCTTATACCAGCCCTCAAGCACTGGACCTAGCCCACGGGTTGTGGAACCGACCTGCGGGCCAGCAAAAACAAAAAAACAAACCAAAAAACCAAAAACACCTGATCTGGCATGTGGGGCCAGTACCGGCCTGCGAGCACTGGACCCAGTTGCGGTTCACCAAACCAGCTCACGGGCTGGCAAAAGTTTTTTTTAAAAGCCGACCGGCCCGCACTACAGCTGGTAGGTAGGCCACGTGGCTGGCCCCCCCAAAAAACAAAAAAACAACAACCCGATAATAATTTTAAAAACCCAATAATAATTTTAAAAACCCACTGGTGTGGTTAAAAAAAACCAGGAAAAAAACCCCGAACCAGAACAAAAATGAATTATAAAATGATTTTTTTCTAAAAATTCATTTCGTAATTAACTGCTCAAACCAGACCGGAAAATGAACCGAACCAAAATGAATCGCCATTTTTTTTTGTTCGTGCCCATCTCTAATGACAGCCCTACTTTTTCATAACTGAGGAACTTTGTCAGTGATTACTGCAGTCATCTTCAGACACATTGCAATGCCAAATAGCACATGAAATTGAAATTGCTTATCTCTGGAGGAGGAATGAGGACTTAAGTGGAACACAGGCTTATGTCCCTGAAGGTTGCTGAAGTACAAATGCCAGGATCTTGGTAGCTGGGAACTCAGGTCTGAGAATGGCTAGTTTATAACAGCTGTCTGTATGATCTGAATTTATAAGAATCTGTTTATATCCCATAATCAGAGAAGAAACTCCAGCAGCACTATCCCCAAGGAAATAGAGGTGCCAAAGAGCCTCGTGGCGCAGTGGTTAAATGCCTGTACTGCAGGTAAAACTGTGCTCATGACCTGGGGTTCAATCCCCAGTAGCTGGCTCATGGTTGACTCAGCCTTCCATCTTTCCGAGGTCAGTAAATTGAGTACCCAGCTTGCTGGCGGGGGGACAATGTGTAGCTTGCATAATTAAACTGTAAGCAGAACACTTTGCTTTTGCTTTGCCGGCTTCCCTAGCTCTTCTCTATAATCCCTTTGAGTTTCCTCGTCAGTCACTAAAGGGATGCCATTTGGGGGTGCCATTTTGTGGGTATATACATAACTCAGATGTCTGAAACCCAGTCTTCATCAATCTTGGATGAATTGTAGAAGAGAGCTGGGGGGGGTTCCCTGCAAATTTGGTTTCTGGATCGGGGAGGGGGGACTTTCCAGGAGGGATGTCTTTGGGGTCAAACACCTCTGAAATCCACAATCCAAACTTCTGGGGCTTTTAGAGAAGAGTCATATTGAAGCTTTCCTGAAAACTTTGTGTCTCTAGGTGCCTTAGAGAACATTTTACAAGATTTTAAATTGAAAAAATAAATGTATGAATGCTTTGTCTGAAAAAAAAGTTTATGTATTTTTTGTGATTCATCAACCTTGATGAATCACATGTGAAAGTGGATCATCATATTTCTGACTCATCCCCATCTCTATCTAATCTAGAGCTGGTTTTAATGCAATAAAAGAGACTTCCGTATGTTCAGGTTTGAGGTTTTATTAAACAGACGTATGTGTCCAGCTGAATACCTAACTACAAAGCAAAAAAAATGTGCAATATACCACAGGTTTGGGCAGGCTGATCCAATTCCTACCCCCATTTATCACATGAAATAATGGGGAATGTAAATCACCCCAGAGTCCCACATCCTCAATCCATAGTTTCCCCCTCCCCACCAGAGACCTTTCCTCTTTCTACCAGCCAAATCCTTCTCCTTCCGTTGAAAGCATGTACTGTATATACTCGAATATAACCCTAGTTTTTCAGCCCTAATTTTGGGCTGAAAAAAGGAGCCCTCGACTTATATTCGGGTCAATACTTTTAGCCACTGAGGCAAGTGCTTGGGTCAGTGGCTAAAAGTCATTTTAAACATTGCGTGCTGCTTCTCATGACCCCCCCCTCTGCATCACAGAGGAGCAGCGCATGATGTTTAAAATGACTTTTAGCCACTGACCCAAGCACTTGCATCAGTGGCTAAAAGTCCTTTAAAACATCACACACAGCTCCCCCGGCTCACAAAGGAGGAGCTGCCAGGCCTTGCTGCATTTCCCACCCTAGACTGATACTCGAGTCAATACGTTTCCCCAGTTTTGGGGGGTTAAATTAGGGGCCTCGACTTATACTCGGATCGACTTATACTCGAGTATATACGGTATTTGGTGGGCTGCTTCCTTCAACCATTCCCTTTAAGCCCTCCAAATTTGGAGAGGTTTAGGGTTCAGGGGGCTGGGTTATTCAACTCTAAAATGGATCCCTCCAGGAAAAAAATTATTTGTAGTTGGAAAGTTATGTACTCGAAAATAGTGATCCCAGTCATCGAGTAGCATGGAAATTACAACGGAGCTTCCTCAAACTCTTCCCTGCAATTGGAAAAGTGTTTTTATTATTTTTATTTTATTTTTAAGGAGATATTTGGTTTCAGTTTGGTTTCTTTTTCACCTCTCCTTAAAAAATAAAAATGCATGTTTTCCATTACAAATGGATTCCTTGGGGGACTCACTTTGGAGTTGGATAACTTGGCTCAATGAACAGTGTTTCATTTTTCGTTTGGTGCCCAATGCCCATATCTAATACATACATAGATAGATAGATTTACACACACACACACACACACACACACACACACACACACACACACACACACACACACCAAGAATGACAAGAATAATTTGCCAAACACATCTTGACATTGCAGCAGCTGCTACAGACGCCTGCAAGCCTAGCATCGACCAGGGACAAAGCTTTCTTGTTAAAACTCCATTATCTTGACACAATTGCAATTCTACCACATTCTGCCCTGCATTTGTTCCGCTTTCTTCTACCACTTTTCTTCACAAATGTACACACATACACAGTACACATACCTCTGCCCACGCTGCCACAATTGCTATTCACAGATAGAAAATGTACATCTTTTTAAAGAACAAATTCTCTCACTCTCTTGCTCTCGCTCCCTCTTTCTCTCTGTGGAGGATGTTTCCTAATTAAGGTTGGTGAAACATCTCATTGTGTATCTACAGGTTCCTTTCTCAGGCTTAAAATATGTAGGACTTGTCTTTCCCCAACTTCAAATCAGTGTCTGCAGAAATTGCCTTGAGGTGATATGAAGTCCGTTTTAGAAAGTGACATTGACTTTTTACCTCAGATAAAAGAAATTTAACTACTGTCATCTCAAGGAAAGAAGTTGGGCCTCGTTTGAATGTTTTGATTCCTTTCAAAAACCAGCAACTTGAATCTCCTGTGCTGTGTGTGCGCTTTCTCTTTCAATTAGATTGGGTACATCTTTTGCAGCTTTTCAGCATACATGCAGAAATGTCTTCCCTTTATTTCCTTATCGCCAAAATAAATAGTAATCTGCTGCTTGAAAGGCTTTTGAAGTGATGGCAGAATTTCAAAGGTCTTCATATTTATTTGAATCATACCGCCCCTTCCCTCCACACAACAAAAGCCTCGGTGCTCCCAACCACTTTTCACAGACTCTGATGGAGATGAAGAAGAGAACAGAATCTAAATCTCAGTGGGGATTTGATTACTCTGCTTACAATGATTACGGAACCTTTTAACAGGACCATTCTGGCATGTTTTGAAGTAGAAGTCGTGCTCTTGTGGTGGAAATAAAAACAGACCTGTGTCAACCAAAAGATGGCTGCAGAAAAGCAGAATTGGGGGGGGGGGGAATGGAGTCAACACAAAGAAATCATGAATGACTTTTTTTTATCCACACAAAAGTGGGCTAAAATAAATGTGCATTATGGCTGCAGTGCTCTCTTCGGCAGGCTGAGAGTAAGCCCCACTGAACTTATGTATAACTACGTTTGAGGAGATACGAAGAGGGACAGCTCTGGTGGCTTTGTTTGGCAGTCTCTGGGAGAATAGGCACAGCAAATGGAAGTCACTCGAGCCCTACTGCACTTAGGTTTTGAATCATCTTTTGCTTAAAGTCAAATTGCCTTAAAAATCACTTACCACATTTCCAATCGCTTTTTCTGCAGAGCACCCTTGGCCACGCCCATTTTCGGCTGCTGTGTTCGTTTTTCTTGCGACGGCCACCAGGGGTGGTGTTTTTTTAAACTGATTTCTAGACCACTTTTTGAAGTGATTTGGCTCAAACTGCAGACACCATGCACCGGTTTTTCCCGGGTTTCCCCCTCTGTATGCTTTATCCTGCCATCGGCCCCCCTCCCCCCAAAAAAGAAATCCTCTAGCAGTGTAATAATTTCCGCTGACTTCTCCAGTCCTTCTACTTCTCCAGTCCTTCTACTTCCTCTTTTGGGTACATTTTTGTTTTTTCTGGTCACGGAAGTCAGCTATCAAAATCAATGCACCACGTTGTGAGTCATGTAAAGGGAGAACCGGAAAATTAGCTACATTACTTTGAATGGAAGAACATTGGCATGACATTATCCTAAAAAATAATTTCCAAAATTGAACCAGATAATGGGAAAATGTTGAACTAAATCAGAACAAAAAGTGGTTTAGCAAAGTGCGGATAGGGAAACCGGTTCTTGAGAAAACGCCAAAGTGCAGAATGCTAAATCGCTTCAGCAATCACGTGACCAGGGGAGGGCAAAAGGCGATTCAAAACAAAAACCGGTTGCTGTTTGAAGTGCGGTAGCGGCCACCAACAGGGGCTGAAGTACACAAACAAAACAAATAGGACTTGCTCTAAGGAAGAATGTTAAGCAGTCTTTCTGGCTCCCTTGTACGTGAGGATGGCCAGAATCAATCTGTTTCCATGGTGGGCCTTTCATGTCAAAACTCAACTCCCCAAACCCAAAATGACTCCTAGGTAAAAAGGTAAAGGTTCCCCCCGCACAAATGTGCTAGTCGTGTCCGACTCTAGGGGCGGTGCTCATCTCCGTATGCAAGCCAAAGAGCCAGTGTTGTGCAAATCCATGGCCATGTGGCCAACATGGCTGCAAGGAAACACTGTTTTACCTTCCCGCTCTTTACAGCGGTACCTAATTATCTACTTGCATTTACATGCTTTCAAACTGCTAGGTTAGCAGGAGCTGGGGTTATCAGCGGGAGCTCGCTCCGCTGTGTGGCACCCAGGATTTGAACCGCCAAGCTGCTGACTTTGCAGCCAACAGTTTTTGGAGCCTTAGTCGGCTGAGCCACCACGTCCCAGGACTCCTAAGGTCATTGTTAAACAAAGGCCATTGTTAAAAGAGAATCTGTAAAACAAGTGATCCATGTTTTATGAAAGAAGAATATAAGAAGGTGTTTTCTTTCTTTCTTTCGTTTGTGTATCCTTTCAACATTTGTTAGTCAATTCAGCTGAGAAATTTTTCATCCAATAGCATTGCAAAGGCTGTTAGCAGTCAATCAGAACTCCCAGGAGGAGCAGAAATTTTGAATTGGTAAAAGGATCTGGAACCCAGTGATAAGTGTTCTCTGCTTCATGGTTGCCTTGTGCTGCTGAGCTTCTTGAGCCCTCCATCTTGTTTTGCTGCATCCCTACCTACCAACTGTGCTTCCATCTTTGATCTTTTCTTTCATCTCCTCTTTTCTTGATTTTTTGGTGGATGGGGATTTTTTTGAAGATACTTTGCAGATACTCCCATAAAAGCAAAACACAAAACAAGTCAATTATGTTTCTTGCTACTTAGGACTACTAAGACTGTGGCACATGATGTAAAATGTTCCTCTCAAAATTCCCCAAAAAATGCTCCAAAATTCCCTTTAAAAGTAATGTTGAGAGTCACTGGAACATTTCTCATTTCACAAAAAAAAATTATTTCACTTTTTGAAATGGAACTTATTTACATTTATTTGCCCCCCATTAAAGAAGCTAGCTGCCTCCAGATCTCACCTGATTTTGGAAGCTAAGCAGGATCAGGCCTGGCTAGTACTTGGATAATAATAATAATAATAATAATAATAATAATAATAATAATAATAATAATAATAATTATTATTATTATTATTATTATTATTATTATTATTATTATTATTATTATTATTATTATTATTATTATTATTAACAACAACAACAACAATAACAATAACAATAACAATAACAACAACTTTATTTTTATGCTGCCTTTCTCCCCAAAGGGACCCACCAGGGAATACCAGGGGCTGTAGGCATCTGGAGTAGGAACTGACAAGCCACTCCAGTATTCCTACCAAGAAAAACTCCATAGACATGTGGTCATGACTGTAATGGCACGACAACAACAAAGAGGGTAGTTGCAGGTAACTCTTATAATTAGTTGCTGTGAATCTCTGAGGTGCCTAAGTCAAGCTCCAACTGTAAGCTACCAAGACTGACTGGTGAGAGAATAATGTCTTCTAGAGATGGGCACGAAACAGAAAAATGGCGTTTCGGTTTTTCATTTTTCATTGAGAGGTCTGTTTCGGTTCATTACCGTTTGTCGTGAAATTTTTGAAAAACTTCGTTACCGTTTTTTGTTTTTTCGTTTGTCATTTCTACCCACTTTTTGCGCGATTTTTAAAGCATTTCCGTGCGCAGGCATCCCCCAACGCCCCAGACCAGAGGGAAAATACTAAAAAAATGGATGCTGGCAGAGACACAGTATAGACTAGGTATGCAGGGAGGCTGCAAAGGCAGTGGCGGGCGTTGCCCAGGGTGGAAGGCAGCCGCAGAGTGACTGCACTGCGGGGCAAGGGAGGGTACTCACCGAGAGGTACGCAGCACGCACTCACACAGGGAGGCTGCAGGACTGAAGCTGGAGTCGCAGGAGAGACAGCAATCCCACCCTAACTCCCACCAGAGACTGCAAGGAGGACAGGGGCTGCCAGAGCTTTTTATGCCCTCTGTGGCTGCCAGACCTGCCCGCCCAGTCTGCAACCTGGGCATGCTATTGGTTGAACATGATCCCATCACATGGCTTGCCTCCATTTTGTGGCTGGTGCAACATCCATTTTAAAGGGAAAAGAAAAATACATCACGATGGGAGAAGACAAAAACAAACATTTTAAGGACCCCACCCCCCCTGGTAGGTATTATCAGACAATATAAATAATTATCGCTGCGTTTTTACGGATGTCCAGGGCGTTTTTTAACATTTAAAACAGCTCATTTCATTGCGTGTTGCCATTAACGGAAACGAAACGTAACGACCACAATTTTCGTGGTTCTGTTCGTTTCGTTTAATTTTCATCACAATTTTCGTTTGTCATTTCGTTACATAACGGAAACGACAAACGGTAACGGAAACGAAAAAATGTTTGTTCCGTGCCCATCTCTAATGTCTTCTAATGTTTATAATGTCTACTCTATCACCCTGCTTGGGCCCTAGAACCAAAGCTAAAAGCACTGACACTTATATACCACCACATGGTATTTAAACCACTCTCTGGTAGGTTTACAATTTATTTATCCAGGCTCCACATCACCCCCAACAAGATGGGTACTCAGTTTCCCAACCTCAGAATGATGAAAGACTGAGGCAATCTTGAGCCAACAACCTGATCCATCAGGATTAAACTCAGGTCATGAGCACAGTGTTGACTACCATCCTTTAGTTTAACCATAAAGCCATGCTTCCAAACCCTACTTCTTATAATTCCCAATAAAATGCATCCGTAGGGCCAACGTTCTTTCTTCCTTAAGAAAAAGCTCAGGCTGTCCACTCTATATTAAATAAAGTTAATCTAATTTAACTTCTTGCTTAATGTAATAAAACTGTGAGGCACTGAAATCCAGTACGCTGCTTTCTGAGTTCTTTTCAGGGTCTTAAGAATGGAAATTCAAAAAAGCTCATCAAAGGCTTTCTAGTGAGTCTCCCATAACCTCATCTTCAGCCGTATCTCCCTTCACATCTCTTCTCTGTAATTTCCTTTTTCTTTGGTGCTCTCTTGCTGTTGTTATCTTTCATCTGCTGTTCCTTTCAAGGGCTGCTCAGAACATTCATCTTATCTTTCCATCCAGTTGTTTCTCTCTTTGCTCATTTAAATATCTTGACTCCTTTGTTAAGGTTAGAGAGAATCCAATTAAATTAAGGCAGCAGGTGGACATTTTAAGTGTTACTTCTAAGCTTCCGTCTTGCACAGTTACTCATCCTAAGCTTGGTGAAAATGAATGTGATTTATCTGCAAGTAGTCAGAGCAAAGTCATTGATGGAAGGCGGTGTGCTAAATGAATCATTTCCAAGATAGCTGAGGTTCCCAAAATTAAAATGGGAAATGGGACCAATAGTTCCATTTATTGGCCTGAGTGTTCAGTCTAAGTGTTGCATGACTTAATGTGGTCGTTCTTACAAGTGTAGAAAAGGATTCTATCGAGGAACGGACAACAAATGTCGTCTAAAGAGAGGCAAACTCCTGTCCAACTCTTCTCAGTATGAGTTTTGATTTACCCAATAAAGTAAAGGCCAGTTTACAGCTTCGTGATCACCTTGTAAAGAATATGAGGGTAAAACCAGCTTTTTCGTATGCATCTTCCTTGAGAACACCTGGATCCAAATGTAACCCTATGCTTGTAAGCTGCCCAGAGATGTCCATTGGCCAGATGGGCAGAATATGAATGCAACCTATCCATCTATCTATGCATAATTTCTGCTTGTGCAAAAGATGGTGCTTTTTCGCACTTTATGCAAGGAAGCATAAACTGTGCCCCACTTTACATAGCTAACAGCCGGTCCCATATAGGCAGCTAAATGAAGTGGAAATGAGGCAGTAAAATGCTTAAATGGACTGCATTGATTCATATTACAGACAAAGAGACAAAAAAAGTCTTTGAAGCCTGAAACAAAGGCTCACAAACTCAAAACTCACATGTCAGGTAGACCGTTTTAAGCCTTACCCTTTGCCCTTCTTTTCTGCTTGCAAGGTGTTTTAAAACATGGGAAGCACTGGGAAAGGACACAGGCTGTGTGTACCATGGCCCTCTGTTGCTCTTCATCATGATACAATCCACTCAGCATCCTTATTTTCCCATGTGTGGGGACCAGTCCAGACCAGGGACGTTGGTAAGCCTTTTGGGTCTGAGTCCCACCTCCAAGTCTGAGTCTTTGGTACCAAGTCCCGAGTCCCACTTCCAAGTCCATATTAAAAAACAAACTCTTTCTCCTAGAAAAACAACAGTCCGAGGCAAGGAAGAAACAAGCCTAATCAGGTCCCTGGAGAGACTTGAGTCTGACGGGACTGCATGTTGCATGATTCCAGTCCCTCTCCAAGGCAGTTCATGGTAGATTTCTATTATGCTCGCAGTCCGACAGTATGTTGCAGTCAGGGCCGGCACTTCCATTAAGGCGAACTAGGCAGTTGCCTAGGGCGCCAAAATGGAGAGAGGGCGCTGGTCAGCCTGCCGCCCCCCGCCGCTGGCCACCACCATCCGTCCCCCCACCGCCTGCCAGCCGCCTGTCGCCATCCACCCATCGCTGCCCATCGCCCCCCCCGCCCGCTGCCCCTGTGCCCATTGCCGCCCGCCCCTGTGCCCGTCACCGTCCGCCCCCGTGCCCGTTGCCATCCCCCACCATCCGCTCCCCCCCGCTGCCCTGCCACCCACAACCCACTGGGACAAAGACTAGATGAGGTAGGATGGGAATTGCAACATAGAAGTAATTTCAGAACCATTGGCAATAATCTTTGAGAAGTCCTGGAGAACAGGGGAAGTCCCCATCGATTGGAGGAGGGCTAATGTTGTCCCCATCTTCAAAAGGGGGGGGGAAGAGGACCCAAATAATTACCGTCCAATCAGCTTGATTTCAATTCCTGGAAAGATCCTAGAGCAGATTATTAAACAGTCAGTCTGCAATTATTTAACAAACAATGCTGTCGTGACAAGAAGTCAACACGGGTTTCTTAAAAAAAAAGTCATGCCAGACTAATTTGATCTCTTTCTTTGATAGAATTACAGGCCTGGTGGATGAAGGGAATGCTGTGGATATTGCTTATCTGGACTTTTGTAAGGCCTTTGATAAGGTTCCCCATGATATTCTTGCTAAGAAATTAGTAGAAAGTGGGATAGATAGTGCTACTGTTAGGTGGATTTGTAATTGGTTGACTGATTGCACCCAAAGGGTGACCATAAATGGCCTCTCTTCAGCTTGGAGAGACATGACCAGTGGGGTGCCCCAGGGTTCTGTTCTGGGTCCAGTGCTGTTCAATATCTTTATTAATGACTTGGAGGAAGGAATAGAGAATATGCTAATTAAATTTGCAGATATACCAAATTGGGTGGGGTTGCTAATTCCCTAGAGGATAGGATGAAAATTCAAAAAGACCTTGACAGATTAGAGTGCTGGGCCAAAGCTAACAGAATGGATTTCAACAGAGGGAAATGTAGGGTGCTACATCTAGGTAAAAAGAATGAATTGCACAGATATAGGATGGGGGATACATGGCTCTAGAATAGTACCTGTGAAAGGGATTTGGGAGTCTTAGTGGACCACAAATTGAACATGAGTCAGCAGTGTGATGCGGCAGCCAGGAAAGCCAATGCAATTCTTGTTTGCATCAACAGAACCATAGTGTCTAGATCAAGGGAAGTGATAGTACCACTCTATTCTGCTCTGGTCAGACCCCACCTGGAGTACTGTGTCCTGTTCTGTGCACCTCAATTTAAAAAGGATGTTGACAACCTCGAGCGGGTGCAGAGGAGGGCAACTAGAATGGTTGAGGATCTGGAAATAATGTCTTATGAGGGACAGCTTAGGGAGCTGGGAATGTTTAGCCTTTTAAAAAGAAGGCTGAGGGAGGATATGATAGCTATGTTTAAATATTTGAAAGGATGTCATATTGAAGAGGGAGCAGGTTTGTTTTCCATGGCTTCAGAGACTAGGACTTGGGGAAATGGTTTCAAACTACAGGAAAAGAGGAACATTAGGAAGAACTTCATGACAGTTAGAGCTGTTCGTCAGTGGAATATGCTGCCACAAAGGGTGGTGGAGTCTCCTTCCTTGGAGGTTTTTAAGCAGAGGCTGGATGGCCATCTGTCGGAAATATTGTGATGGGGTTCCTGCATGGCAGGGGGTTGGACTGGATGGCCCTTGAGGTCTCTTCCAACTCTATGATTCTATGATTCTATGAAATGGAGAAGATAATAAAGAAAACAAGAGAAATGTGGTGATATAATGCAGTGAATCCCCTGTTGGGTTCTCCACCGGAGGAGTCCGCAGCAGTTGAGTCCTCTGGCAATAAATCAGTTTCAGGTATCAAACAGGAGTTTTATTCAAAGTTTCAGCCCACTCTTGCAGAGCCCCTTTGCCCATATCAACAGGGGGTTGAGGGGTAATCACTGGCCCCAGGGCACCTTTCCCAAGCACAGGGTCCTTGATTACCCGCATTGAGTTCCCCCAAAGTCCACGTCCAGCTGGGTAGGATTTAACACATGTCCAGGAAGGTTTGGGCAATTCGCAGCAAGAGCTCTGGCTAAACAGCCTATTCCTTCCCCTTCCTCCGTGGTTGTCCAGGACGACAGAGTTATGGAAGGTCCACTGTCAGTCAGCAGCTGCCTGTCTGATTTGGGGGGGGGGGGGACACTACCTTTTCTTGCTCATCAGCCCCCGTCAGCGGCAGCCATTCTTTCTCTTCATCCACCCAGGATTCACCTTCCTCCTCTTCTTATACAGCCCGAGACCTCAAAGCCCTATTCTCCCAGGCTTTTTATCCGCCTCCAGCCTACCTCATCCAGGTGCTCACCGTCAGGCTGGTTCCTTCCCATCAGCTTTTCCCTTTTCTCTTCAGCTTCAGCATTTTTCTTTCTCTTATCTCTCCTAGAAGGGGTATCACCTCCCTTCATGAATGGCTTGGGTAACTGGCACATTCGCCCCTTCATGCCTGCATAGGGGGACTCACTAGCCTAAAAGGCTCAGGAAGTCCACTCCATTCCATTGGATTCCATGGAAGAGTGAAATCCAAAAGGGATTACATGGGCAAGGACCAGCCAAGTCAACAGGATCCTGTCCTGAGCTTTGTGTTATTCGGCATCTCTTGCAAATGACCTAGAGGAAAGAGTAGAGATTATGCTAGCCAAATCTAGGTTTTAGGATTGGCTTACCATTGCCCTTCCTTCCTTCTGGGGTCACCGTGGGAGTCTGGAGGCTACACAGGCTGAATCTTCTCAAGAAGCCCAGTGATTAATCAAACTCCCAACCTCTATCTCTGTGATTCACAAGTCACTGGGCTATTCACCTGTGGGTGACAGCTGCAGAAGAAGAGTCAGGTCTATGTCCTCCAGACAGCAAGCAAAAGTTTATCCTAACCTCAACAGTGGGGAAAGTACCCAGTGGTACCTTGTATAAAGTAATTAATTCATTCCTAACGAAATTATGTTAAGCAAATTTTCTTTTATACAAATTTCCCATAGGAATGCATTAAAAATGAAGTAATCCCTAATTGCAAATATTTTTATGTTGCATGGATTCACCACATAGATGATTCTGTTAAGCAAATTTCCCCTATCTCCAGAATTTTTTATGTTGTACAGATTTTATGTTATACAAACTGATTGTTATACAAGGGTCCACTGTAAACAGGTGTGAAAGACGTTGCCATTTTTTCCCTGTTGACCAGTACCTTTACCTCTAAATGTCTGCACTCTCTAAATTTTGGCACCCTGCGGTAACTCCCAAGTTATATCCCTGATGCTCAACTTTCTGTTGAGACTTTCTGAGTATGACCAAGACCAGATGATTCTAATGCTGTTTAGGAAAGAGAATGTTGATAATGCTGTGAAACAGCAGCTCTTACATAATTCTTTTTACTGTCAATGTATAATCAACTAGACATTTGGCTTGGATTAAAATTCTACTGATTTCCCCCCTTAAGAGAATGATGAAAAGTCAACAATGACAGGGATATACTCTCTCTCTCTCTCTCTCTCTCTCTCTCTCTCTCTCTCTCTCTCTCTCTCTCTCTCTCTCTCTGTGTGTGTGTGTGTGTGTGTGTGTGTGTGTGTGTGTGTGTGTGTGTGTGTGTGTATCCCTTAAATTCCAGGATATCAATTTCTGTGAATTATTTTGCACATCATAAATGAGGAGGCAAGGAAGTATATTATCAGCGGTGAGACCGTGTAATTAGTTTCTTTATAGATGTGCCGTTCAGGCTGGGTAAAATGGAGGGGGAACCCTGTCACCAACGCAGATGCTGCTATGAATATGACAGGTCATTTATGGCGGGAAAAGGTTGTATCAGATAATTTGTTGGAAACATTAGCATATAAATGGCTGTGGGGTGTTTGAAATATTATCCAGCAAATTCTAAATCTGAATTGCAGAGATGTTCAAACAGGGATTTAATGTTTTGTTCCTGTTATATGCTGATAGACGTTCAGGCTTAAACAATTTGCCAGCATGGTTCTCATTGGTGGACAGGACTAGGCACTCCTCTTCCTTGCTAAAATATTGAAGGCCATTTCATTGAGAGGGTAGACTACAGTTATTACCAGAAGAGGTGAGCAAGTGTTCAAGGTGACTAACAATACGTAGTCTGCAAACAGCAAGAAAAATCTCAGGGTGAGCAATACTGGAGAAACAAGAGTGTTTGATTTTATGTGCAAAGGGGCTTTGAAACTGGGGACCTTCTTCCATTTCCAAACAAAACCAGAACTCAGTGGCTAAGTGCAATGGTGTTCTATGAGTGTCAGTTTGCCTTGATATTAAAGCAGCACTAGGGCAAAACAGGAGCATGGGTCTACTTGAGCCCATTATATCATTTGAAGCAATGAAGGTTCTAGACTCACAGTGGTAGTGAACCTTCGGTACTCCAGATATATGGGACCACAACTCCCACAGTCCTTTCTCATGGGCAATCTAGTCTTGGAATTCTGGGAGCTGTAGTCCAAAACATCTGGAGTGTCAAAGGTTCACCACCACAGGTCTAGAGCATTACAGGAAATTGACAAATAAAATGGCATGAAAAGTACACACTTTTGTTGAAATTCTTTTAATATACTTTAAATTCTCTTAAATGTAACCTTTGAGAATAATTTAAAAACCTCACTTTATAAAGCAACTTCAGTCTTATGTGTCTATGAAGATTCTCAATCATCCAGATTAATTTATCTGGAAGTTCACTTTGATCTCATGTCACCCTGGTCTGAAATAGGCTCATAAGATGAACAATGGCCTGAATAGGCTCATTAGGTGAATAGTATGAATAGGTCATTAGGTGGACAATGGTCTAAGGTGCTGAAAAGTATGGGTCGTTAGCCATGGCCTTGGTGGTGGAGGTGTGAAGTATTTTTGATTTGTCTGGAGGTTGTATCACTGCATTGGACCGCATATATTATATTGCTCCTTTTGTGTTTTGGTATTGGGTCGTTTGGATGGACGAGTCTCTGCCTTAGTGTGTTTGTGGGTTTGAAGTAAACAGGACATGGTGTTTGCCAAAAATCCTTTTAAGCTTTTCAGACTGCCATGTAGGGGACGACCAGGTTCTTCTGTCGTCTCTGGGTCTCAGGCTGATCCCTTGTTCTTCTGGGTCAGCACACTGCTTTGTTGAAGACCCACTTTGGATAACTTCTCTGTGTGACAGTGGCCACCCCCAGGGGCCCTTTTGATGTCTCTTTGCCCATGGAGTGTTCGAAGACCCCCACACCACCACACAAGAAAAAATATTATCAATAGTTTCCCTCCTATGACTAGGAATTAGCTGCAAGTATGGTAAAGTAGGGCATCTATGACATCTTTTTGTTAGATAAATGCAGCAATGCTGTATCTGCTCTTTGGGGCAATGCCCATCCAGACATATGAGATTGGGCATCATGACCTCTCTTGGATTTTCTTAAGTGAGGACTTGTAAGCCATTGCCTTAAGGTCATCTTCTCCCTCTCCTTCATGGAGGTGAGTTAGTTCTTTGTTCCATTTGTCTGTCATGGAAGGCGAGTCCTAATGTTCCATCTCTATCATCTGTGGTTGGTTTTATCTGTACACAGTAAATGGATGCCAGCTCTAGTGGCTTCTTTACTCAACCCTAGATTTGTTTTGTTATATCATGTCCTATCTTGACTGGATTTTCTGGAGCAGCAAAATATAATTTCTCTCTTTTTAAAATCTCATTTTGGAAAGAATTAGTCCCAGTTAATAACTCTAAGCCAGTGGTGTCCAAACTTCAGCCCTCCAGATGTTTTGGACCGCAACTCCCACAGTCCTTTGTCATTGGCAATAAAGGCTTGAAATTCTGGGAGTCATGGAGCATGTCACCCCATAAATCACCCTTTTCTTCCTCACCACTTTCCCCTTCCCCACACCAGCTATGGCCTCCCCTCTTTTTACACTTCACCCTCCACCCAACCCTGAAGGATCTCCCACTTTCCTGGCTCCTCATGGCACTTGCAACTCCCAACGCAGAAACAGCTGATAAGAAAACCTTGAGTGAGGACTCAGCCTGCCCATGGTAGAATCCTGGTGAAGGCTTCCTTCTCACAAGCACTTTGTGTGATCGTAGAAGATGTTGATGGTGGCCTTTGCTCTGAGTAGACACTTGCTCTCTCACAGACTGTTTTCTCTCACTAAACATTTGTTACTACCTTTTAACTGAATGTACTACACACATTGGCCAAAATCCTGTTGCTTGGCTTAGCCAACAGCTCTAGAGTCAGCCCCTTAAATCCACTGTTGTGTGGCTTGGCATGTGACAGATGGCTGTCACAATGCCAAAACTGCTCGCCCAGTTGCCTGATGCACATGAGAACATCTCCGTAAGACTTTTTGGACATTTATGTTGGAAATGTAGATATTTAATTCATTCGATTATTATACTTCATCCAGTAACTTTAAAAAAATAACTTTTTGAAGAAGCCATGGGATTTACAGAGAACAGCACGTTATTGTCTTCCCCACTCCTTACTGGAACATTTCATCACTGGCACTTTCAAAGTTTTTAACTTTGATAGTTATACACAGTAGGATCCTTTCCCAGCCTGGTACTTTTCTGATGCTTAGAAAAAGAACTCCCACTGCCTCCTTGAAGACTGTGGATGGTGAAGTATGGAAACAGCCATTTTCAGGGAGGTCACTAGAAGATACAGATGGGCTGAATTTACACGTCTGATTCCTGATGTGCCGATAAGAAGAATTTCCAGTCCAGGAGGGGAAGTGAGTTAAACAAAGCAAATACACATTCCTTCTTTACAGCAAAGTGACCCAAAAATGCAACCCAGAACTAACTCCCTCTTGCGAGCCCAAGAGATGTGCAACCATTTAGGCACATTTGGGAGCCTATCTTCTCACTTCCATTGCTTAAAATAATTACGAGAGAAGATCTGTGTTGCTGTTTCAGAAGAATTTTCATGGGGCATTTTTTAAAAATTCTGAAACGATGTTTCTATGCAAGTTATGCAAGTGATAGAAGAGAAACACATAGCTGCCTAGTGCCTACTTTTATTTAAAAAAACAGTTCTCGGATGGGGGAGAGAAGAACTCATCTGTCGCTTTGCATTTGGTTACGCCTTTGTGTGTTTCATCTCAGAATGTAACTCTAATCAAAAGGACATGTTGCAACTTATCTGTCTCATTTCATCAGAAACTAGAGAAGCCCAAAGGCCAAGGCTTAGCAGAAAAAGGAAAAGAAAGGAAAGAAAGAACACCTGGGGTCAAGTTACTTCATTCATACTTGAACGCTTAAATTATTGGACCTCGTAGATGGCTGGGACTAGTTGCCTTTCTTGCCATCACAACACAGAATCAATAAGGAAGTGGGAGCCGATGAGATGAAATGTGTTTGTTCAGGGGTTCAAGATTCTGGGTAGGATTTATTTATTTATTTATTTATTTATTTATTTATTTATTTATTTATTTATTTATTTATTTATTTTTATGCCACCCGTCTTCTGGGGGAACTCCGGGGGGTTTACAGCAGTCACTACATTGGTACATGCACTCGTAGTCTCGAGATTAGACTACTGTAGTGCACTGTATGTGGGGCGGCCTTGGAAATTAATTCAGAGGCTCCAGCTAGTGCAGAATTCAGCAGCTAGACTAGTAATGGGATTGTGATACCATCATATCACCCCTATGCTGGCCGCACTGCACTGGCTGCCGATCCGTTACTGCATTGACTTCAAGGCCCCAAGCCCTAAATGGTTTGGGTCCTTTCTATCTGTCAGAATGGCTCCTACCGCAAAATATCATGCAAAACACTCTATCTTCTCAAGCAGGTTACTTGAGGGTGCCCACTCCAAAGGAAGCCCAGAAATTAGTAATGAGGAACCGGGCTTTCTCAGTGGTGGCCCCTTGCTTGTGGAATCAGCTCCCTGCTGAGATTTGTCTGGCCCCTACGCAGTCAATTTTCAAAAAACATCTTAAGACATGGCTATATATATAGGCTTTCTGTGGCTATTAATTCATCCTTTCTTGATTCGCTGATCTTTAATTCGCCCTTTCTGTTTTTAGTTATCCTTTATTCTTTCAGTGATTTTTATGATGTTATTGTTGATTTAGCTATGTTTATTTTGTTTTAGCTGCATTTTTACATGTTCATGTTTGTTTGGTTGGTTGTTGAAATATTTGTACACTGCCCAGAGTACCCTTGTTGCTAGATGGTGCGGTATATAAGTCCAATAAATAAATAAATAAATAAATAGATAAACATTAATATCAATTAAAAAAGAAATATCAAACATATAATACAATAATAATAGTAAGAAACAGAAGTAATAGAATAATCAGCCAAGATGTTGGCTTATGTTTCACACACTTAAAAAAACCCCACACACTAATGGTCGCTAAATGCCTGTCTAAAAAGCAAGGTTTTGAGAGGTTTTTTGAAGGCTGGCAGAGACTGTGCTAAGTGAATCTAACTTGGCAGTTTGTTCCAAAAGTGTAGCAGTGGACACACAGAAGGCTCAGTTTCAGGTGATCAATTTCTGGGCCTCTCTGGGAGTGGCCATCCGAAGTGAGAGTGCCTGAAACATTCTGGTGGGTCGGGCCTCAGTTGACCTCCGGAAAATCCACTCTCTCAGGTAGTCAGGTCCCAATCTGTGAAGGGTTTTGTAAGTCAAAACCAGTACCTTGAACTTTCTTTGGGACGCAACAGACAACCAATGCAAATGGGCCAGAACTTGGGTGATGTGGTCATATCTGTCCACACCAACCACCAGTCTAGCTGCTGCATTTTGTACTTGCTGTAATCTCCAAATAAGGGTCAAGGGCAACCCCATGTAAAGAGTGTTGCAATAATCTATCCTTGAGATCAGAAGCACCTACATAACTGTTCTCAAGCAGGCCTTGTCCAGGTATGGGCGAATCTGGGTGATCAGTCAGAGATGGAAAAGGTGGACCTGGAGACAACCATCACTTGAGCTTCCAGGGATAAGGCCAGATCCAAGACCACACCCAAATTTCTCACTCTATCCACCAGCTGACGGGTAATAACCTCAAGACTGGGGAGAGGACCGCTGTACCCAGCAGAGGATGCCGCAAAGAACAGAACCCGGTCTTCTCTGGGTTGAGTCTGAGCCTGTTAGTCCTAGTCCATTCCATGTCCTCATCCAGGCAGGAGTTGAGGGTCTGTACCGCCTCTGCTGCAGAAGTGGTAAAGGAAACATAGAGCTGCATGTCATCAGTATACTGATGACAGCAAACTCTAAATCCCCTAATGGCTTCAGCCAGTGGCCTCATATAGATGTTAAACAGCATGGGGGAGATTGCTTACCCCTAGGGTACCCCACACGGGAGCATCCAAATAGCCAATAACTCTTCCCTCAGATGAACATGCTGGGGATGGCCTCCAAGGAAGTACTGGAGCCAGCTAAAAGCTGTGCCTCCAATCTCCACCTTGGAAAGCCAACCCAGCAGGATACTGTGGTCGATGGTATCAAAAGCCGCTGACAAATCCAGGAGGACCAACAGAGTAGAGCAACCCCGGTCAGCCCCCCTGAGGAGGTCATCTTGCAATGCAACCGGGTTGGTCTCAGCCCCCCGACACAGCCTAAACCTGGACTGGAATTGATCCAGAACATGATCCTCCTTCAGGAACACCTGGAGGAAGACAGTGGTGACCCCCTCAATAACCTTGCTCAGAAAGGGAACATTGGCAATCAGACAATAGTTGGACAAATCGTGTGATGCCAGGCCAGGTTTCTTTAAAGTGGGCTTCACCACTGTCTCCTTCAGGCAAGAGGGAAAAATCCCTTCCCTTTAGGATGCAATGGAAATAACAGAAGCCCACTCTGGCATGCTCCCTCCGGCATATTTAATAAGCCGGGAATAGAAAAGAATGTCCTTGAATTGCACAGGATCAGTGAAAGTAACCTCCTTGCACCTCTGGAAAGCCATGGTGTTCTTTGAGGATTCACACGTTTGTCAGGCTAGTTGAATGCCGAGCCCTGGCACCTTTGAAGGGAGCCACAGAGTGGAAAATGTGAGAAGCTTCTGAAAGATATCTATATACGTTGTATGCTTGTTTGACAGGGAGCCCTAAAGCTCATCGAAGGTTGAGAATGGCTACTTATAGAGGATTAATGTGCACAAAACACTACTTTAGGAGCACAGCCTAAAAATGCTGTCCTATGCATGTAAGTTACACTGCCCTGAGGGAGATTTTCTTCTGTGTGTGCAACTTTAAAATGTAAGCAAGTTGGCAACACGATTTTCCCCTTTAAAATGTGAGCATCTTTAAAATGTTAGCAAGTTGGCAACATAATTTCCCCCCTCCCCAAAGTCCAGTCTGAAACACAGAGGTTTCGGGTTGGCACAGTTCTCCTCCTAACCGTCTTGTTAAGCCTCTGCTTTGTGGTGATTTATATCAGGAATTTGCATCAAGAATTTATTGCACATATCTGAGAATGCTTCTTTGGTTGTATTTCCTTGCTTCACAGTATGGTGTGTTCTATGTTGCTCCTAGGTCTGAGACCAGCTGTCTTCCCTTCTGAGATGTGTTATCTCATTATTTTATCTCTTCCTGTAAAGTGCTTTAAGATGTTTATATGAATGGGGCGACATAAAACTAAATTGAATTCAATTGATCGTTTTAGTAAAAGAAGTATTTGGAAGTGAGGAATGTTGCCTCCTCTGAGGATTTAAAAAAAAAGGTTATAAGTTTTGGCAGTAAAAGCAAGGAAATTCAAAGTTACAGCTGTCACGCCAGCTCTCAGTCATCCTGTTTTATTAGGTGTGGCAGTGGTCTAAGATCGCTGGAATGCATAAAACGAAATCTGGTGTACAATACTGAAAGGACACACAAAGAGGAGTACAGGAAGACCTATTTTTCTGGTGCGAATGCATACATTGACCACCACATTCAGGTTAAAATGTTGTTTTGCTGGAGGTGGGGAGTTTACATTGATATCTCCTCTCTTCTTCAAAGAGCTGAGGGTACATGGTTATTCTCATCTTATCCTAAAAATATCCCTATACATCTAATAGTGACTGGACCAAGACCAGCCAGGGTATGTCATGAGTGGGGATTTGAATGCTAGTCTTTCCTAGCCTTAGTCCAAGTGCTACACCACACTGAATTGTTCCCAAATGATTTTCATTTTTTGCACTACCAAAAAAAAACAAAGTGGTTTGAAATCAATCCTTTCTGTGTGTGAGAGACTACACGATGTCCTCCACAGTGCAGTCCTTTTTGGTGGCTATTCAGTTTATATTGGACAGGCAGTGAGTGGCTGTTTGTTCCAGACTGATTTAAGAAGCATTCTTTTCCTCTATTTTCTCATGTGTGTGATCACCATATTCCGTGCATATCCCACAGTGATGTATTCAAAGGGAGCCATTGCAAGGCATTCCCCTTTCAAGAGCATGGCAGATATTTACTACTTTGAGAGTATTTCTAATTTTTAAAAATAATTTATTTTCCAAATTAGCGCTATATCACTTAGTTGTTTCAGCAAAGACTGTAGCTTGCTTTTATTTCTTGATTCCAGTTATCATTTTGTTTTCAATGCAGTTGCAGTTGCCACGTATTTTGGTGTGTCCCTGGGAAAGATAAATTCATCTCGGAATGACTCCAGACCAAGCAGGTGACTGAGAGATGGGAGAAGATAGGAAAACGGAGAATGAGGAACAGAAGAAGAGGAGCTAATGAGAGGCAAGGTCATAATTCTAGAATAAATAAAAGTGATTGGATAAGACTCTTTATCCTATTGGCATGAATGGCAGCCATAAATCAAGACAGTGGAAACAATAGGGCCCAGGTTTTTAAAAAAATGTGAAGCAAACTAATTAACTAAGGCTGCTTTTACACGACCCCTAAAATCCGATGCAAAGGGCTCCCAGATGCAGGCCTTAAAATTGTTTTCCCATCAGCTGCAGACTTTTAAAACAAATTAAGTACGACCACGCCCACCTAAGCACGCCCCAGCGCATTTTTCAAGTACCTGGTCTCCAGAGGTAAAAAAAATTCCGATGTGGATTGTAAAGCTGTGGATTCCAGGCTCTCCTCGCCTTCTGTTTGTTTTTTGTCCCCACCACCCCTTTAAGAGACAGGAATCCCTACGGGGCTGCTCCGACCGGAGCTGAGCAGAGGTGAGCCTGCATTTTTTCCTCCCTTTTTTTTCTCCCTCCCCCCACGGCAGACAGGAGCAATGGAGTGAGGAAGGGTGGGAACACAGAAGCAGAACAAACCCCCACGATCTCTGGTCCGAATTTAAGTCGCCAGCGGATTTTAGAGGTTGTGTAAAAGCGCCCTAAGGCCCTGGTCACACGAACGTTTTGGTGATGTGTTTGCTGCGAACAATTGTGCAGCAAAAGATCCAAGGCACAGCATTTTGCTACCCCAGTCGACCACGCACCCTTAAGCGTACTTTAGCTGCATCATTCTATACCACCACTAGGAGTTTGATCAAATTACTCCTCTTCATGATGGACAGTTTTTACTGCAGCAATTGCAGTGCAACTGGTGAAAATGCGCACCATTTCAGACCCCCTTTTTTCTGCCTCTTTCTGCTGTCCTACTTTAATAATCAATTGCTGGCATTTCGGTAACTGAGCACTTCTACAAGGTGCAAATTACCTGGTACAATGACCAATGGGAAAGGAAGTGAGAGATGAGAGAAAAACAAAGGAGTTACTATAAAGGCGCTCTGGTACTAGGGATACACTGCCACGTTCTCAAACTTTTTCATGAACTCTTGCAGTAATACTAGAAAGCTGACATGCCGGTAATCGACAGAGAAAAATAGATCAATAAACAGGGGAAATATGCGCATTTGGCAAGATGGGACGCACAGAAAGAAGTATAATACACCCCTGCTGTCGGGGCGTTAACTGCGCACCAAACATCACGTGATCACCCGTGTTTTAGTACGCATCAAAATATGATGCACAGTTAATAGCTGTGCGACCGAGGCCTAACAAAAAGATCCAGACGTTATCCACCCCCACCTGTGTAGCTGCACCCTCAGTAGAGCAATCAGAAACTCATTTCCTTTCTTCTTACCAAGTAACTCACTCCAGAAGATTATGACGACACCTACTGTCACGGCAACAGGAAAAGTTCAAACCTTTTAAATTTGAAAATGCAGCTTTTCATAAAAGTTGGAGGCGGCTGCCGGCATCAAAACACAGTCTTTCTCCTATGCCATTCTTTTCCCAACAGGAAATTAATGGAAATTGGTTTTTTTCTTGTTTTGTGCACATTGAAAACATACATATTACTCACATGCCATCATACGCTATATTTACATTATAATCATATAAAATTCACCTTGTGTTCTTCACACACATGCATATTTTTCCATCACTGCTATCTCTTTGCTCTTCTTCAGAATTCACTTCAAAAGCTTCTCTGCCCAAAGCCAATAATTCACCAAGACTTAACTTCCAGAGGAGGATCAACTCATTTTGCAGGTATGAATGAATTCAGGTGAGTAAAGAAACGTTCAGTGAGCTGAAGTTTAAGAAAAGAATCTAAACCCTGCTCCTTTATGTATTGATTAGACTGAGCGTTTTAAGAAAAATCTGGCATTGATGAGCCTCATGGCATAGTGTTTAAACTGCTGTGCTGCAGCAATAGATGTGCTCACAACCCGGGGGTCGATCCCAGGTAGCTGGTTCAACATTCATTCACCCTTCCATCTTTCTGAGGTCAGTAAAATGATTACCCAGCTTCTGGAAGGGGGAAGGCAGGATGTGGCCTGCATAATTAAATAGTAAACCATGCAGAGACTGCTTTAAGCACTATGGGGCAATATATAAGCAGATCATGTTCCTTGTTTTTGCTTCATTTCAAAGGACTGCAACTCTCAGAAGCGTCCCCCACACACTGTGGTGGAAGGGATTTCTGGGAGTTGCAATACAGGAACATCTGAGGACCCGCAGATTAAGAACCACTGATCTAGACCATGTTTCTGGCTGCAGAGCTGATTGTTTTATTTTCGATTCCCCACTATGTCTCTTAAGAAAAGAACATCTGTGTAGCCTGGGCAGGCTGCGGAACACTTCCATCAGAAGGGACTGATAAATCACTTCTCAGTAGTCTCTACCTAGAAAATCCTGAAAAGGCTTGTCATTAATCAGAATTGTCTTTATGGTCCATTTATTTATTTATTTATTTATTTATTTATTTATTTATTAGTAATAGTAGTAGTAGTAGTATAAAAACCAAGCACAAAATTACAAAAATATTGATTGGTATTATATTATATATAACAATATTACATAGTATTATATAACAGATACATTTTAACCAAAAACCTAAGTATCTATTAAATATCAGCACAGTATATATGTTGTACCTAAAATTGCATTTTTGTAGTTCTGATGGTATTATTTATGTTATCTGCAACTACTTGTAATATTGTGTGAAATGTCCTGACATTGTTCCCAAAGCTCCAGTGACTACAAGGACCATTTACGTGTGTTTCATCCACAAGCAAGATGTTTTGATCATAGAATCATAGAGTTGGAAGAGACCTCAAGGGCCATCCAGTCCAACCCCCTGCCATGCAGGAACCCTCATCACAGTATCCAGCCTCTGCTTAAAAAACTCCAAAGAAGGAGACTCCACCACCCACCGTGGCAGCATATTCCACTGCCAAACAGCTCTGTCATGAAGTTCTTCCTAATGTTCAAATGAAATCTCTTTCCCTGTAGTTTCAAACAATTGCCCCAAGTCCTAGTCTCTGAAGCCATGAAAAACAAACCTGTTCCCTCTTCAATATGAAACCCTTTCAAATATTTAAACATAGCTATCATATCCCCTCTCATCTTTCTTTTTGAAAGGCTAAACATTCCCAGTTCCGTAAGCCGTTCCTCATAAGACATTTCTTCCAGACCTTCAACCATCCTGGTCGCCCTCCTCTGTACCTGCTCGAGGTTGTCAACGTCCTTTTTAATTTGACGTGCACAGAACTGGACACAGTACTCCAGGTGGGGTCTGACAGAGCAGAATAGTGTAGTACTATCACTTCTCTTGATTTAGACACTATGGTTCTGTTGATGCAACCAAGAATCACATTGGTTTTCCTGGTCGCTGCATCACACTGCTGACTCATGTTCAATTTGTGGTCCACCAAGACTCCCAGATCTCTTTCACATGTAAGGGATTTGGGAGTCTTCGTGGACCACAAATTGAACATGAGTCAGCAGCATGATGGCCATGTCTGTGTATTTTGTTAGTTTGTCCAATTATTTAGCTTCAACTCTGGCATCCCCTGGAACTACAATGTCAATGATGCAGACATTTCTTTGTTCTATTACTACTGTGTTTGGTGTGTTATATTCAAGATGTCTATAGGTTTGGATCCAGAAATCCCACAAAATCTTGACTTCATCATTTTCTGACACCTTTACTTGCTCTTCCCACAGGACTTTAGTAGCTGGCAAGACTCCCCACCACAACCTAATTTTGCACTCTATTGTGTCTAATTTTGTAATCTGTTTGTACAGTCTTTGGACATTCACAGATGAGGTGTGAAACAGTTTCATCTAAAGATGGGCTTTTCGTTTCAGAAGTGGTCAGCTTGCAAAATGAAATGTGGGAGCCCATCTGGCATTCAGAACCGGGGGAATGAAATTAACCTTGCACTGGAGTTACACGGGGCTAAACACCAACGAGGAAGAAGCCTCTGATGTCATATTTTTCTTTATTTTTTTCTTTTTTTCTTCTTCCCGCCTTCTTAACGCCTTTTGCTGAGGGTTTTCTCTCTCTCCAAGTTTTGCTTTATTTGATATGATTTTTTGATTATTATTTTTTTGGTATTGTATTGTTGATTTTAACTCTTTTGTAAACCACCCAGAGTTCCGCTGGAAGACGGGCGGTGTAGAAATAAAATAAAATAAATAAATAAATAAATAAATAAATAAATATTTCCTTCTCCCTGGCACTGGCCAGTCAGGAGCTATGCAGGGAAATTCATCATCTCATCTGAATTGGCCAGCGCCAGGGAGAAGGTAAGGGATTGGTTGATTTCATTCCTCCGGTTCCGAATACCAGTTGGGTTCCTGTGTTTAGTTTCGAAAGCTGACCACTTCCAAAACAAAAAGCCCATCTCTAGTTTCATCTTTTTTTTTTGCAGAGTCAGTGTCACGATCAGGGCTGCAGGACTCGGTCTCTTTGCAGAATCAGGCCCTACTCAGGCTGAGACAATCAGGGAGTGCAGCTGGTGGGCTTGCTACTGGTATAAAGGTTGCAGCTGGCACTTGTATTCTTGATTCTTCCCTGAACTCTGCTACTCTGTAAGTCTTCCTGTTTGGCATCTCTCTCCTTGTTAGACTGTATTTGTGTGAATGTTGAACTTGGAGTGACTGACAACCCTCTCTGTGAATCTTTAACTTGGACTAGCTGACCATGCTCTTGGCTTCTGGCAAAGCCCTGGTCCTGGCCCACTTGTAGATATCCTTGTTGCTGCCCACACCCCAGCAATTAGTCAGCATTAGATCAAGCAGATCAAGCAAAACAGAGCCTTCAGCTGTTATTTTTTTTTCCAACTAGGGGGAAATGACCGGCCAGCATTTAAGGGACTGCATTTAGTCTACTCTGCTAAGGTAAACATGGAACTGGTCCATAGTCACTAACCTACCTCCTAGTTATGTTGCTGGATTGTCATATCCTGATAAGGATTGTTGAATACTCCATAAGTCCTACAAAGATTTATAGAACTCCTGGGCAAAGAATAGAAACCTCTGGTTCTTCATAGCTGACATTATCCCAGTAAAGGGTTAATCCCAGAATGAAGCCACAAAATAATTGACAAGCATTCCCAATGTCATATGGGTGTCTTATTATATGTATTTTCTTGATTGTATTAATTTCAGACAACTTCAAATCTTGATTATTAACAAGTTTTATTTTTATATCTTCAAGGTTCCATAATATAAAATCTCTTCAGACATTGATAATGTGACTTTTTGAGAAGTCACAGGTATACGTTGCTTTAAAAATGCTTCCAACTATGAACAGAGCTGTAGGTACAAACACTTAAAAATATGAAAATTGAGCTTCAATTATACTTGAGTATAAATGTAGGAGTATTGAAATACAAGAGCTAAATGCAGACAAAAATATAAAAGTATGATTATAATTGTAGGTCCTGACAGGATCTTTTTGAGAGGAAGGTATACCACAGGGCCAGGGATCCATGCAAGGTGAATATCACAAGATGAAAGGTGACCAGAGCTGTTGGGCAAATGGCAGCATCCTGGATGTTGAATTAAGCACCTGGATATTTCATTTAAATGATCATACCTCTTTCTGGCAGATAGGATCTACGTTTTGGACTGAGAGCAAGATATAGGGTTAAGGGATATTAATGGGGCCACAACAGATTGACTGCAGCCACAGTTTTTTGACAGGAACTGGGTGTTGGTTCAAAGCATTGGGGTTGGATCCAGATGTTATCAGAGTCTGTTCATCCAGGCTGTTAAAGGAAACCCAAGGTGATGTAGGACAGAGCCATGATCTAGCCCAGTGGTTCTCAACCTGTGGGTCCCCAGATGTTCCTTGGACTGCAACTCCCAGAAATCCTGTTCAGCTCAGCTAGTGATGAAGACTTTTGGGAGCTGCAGTTCAGAAACATCTGGGGAGCCACAGGTTGAGAACCACTGATCTAGCCTAACTCAGGTGGCAGAAAGTCAAGGAGTGGCATATACCCATGTGATCGCCAAAGGATTGCCACTCCTAGTAGAACTTTCAGTAGCTGCTGAAGGGTCAGTAGTGGGCATTCAGATCTTCTGATGGCAGGATCCAGTTCCTCAATGCTGGGCTGCTGCTGTAGCCAACTGAGTTGTATCCTTTTCCTCCCAAGAGCGATGTGTGTTGTCTTATGTAGATTTAGATTGCTTGGGGACTACTTTGCCCTGGCCCAACACACATTTATTAATCTTATTACTATTATTCTTTCAGTGGCCAAAAAAATAAAAAAACCTGTGCTTAATGAAGTGATAGCTCATAAAGAAAGATTTACTGAAGAGGATTATGAATAATGTAATAGTCTGTGATCATATTTCCTGCTTGGCACAAATAATTCATTAGGTAATGAAATGGCTTTTATCACACTAACATAAAATAAGAGACCTAGAATAAATGAGGGTTCAACCTATGTTTTTGTTAGAGGGAATTCTTGGTGCCTCTTCATTATTCTACAAAAAGACGACACTGGGTTAAAACAAGCACTCTGTGAGATAAAAGGGGCAGAATGGGTTGTGAAGACTCCATCTTGAGACACATAGTCCCTTAGCTCTATCTAGTGGTTGAAAAGGCATGCATTCTTTATTAGGAGTGGGATGTGTGTGTCCACAAAGACAGTGATTAATTTCATTTCTTCCTTTCATGTTTCTGTAAATGGGCAGATAACACATAATAAAGACAGCATATTGTTCAGCGTTCTATGCCAGCTCAGCCACCAAACTCAGTCACCACACCAATTTGCTGATGTATATCAAGAGTAGTCAGTTTGTTGCCCTCTGAGTTTTGCTGACCTGCCACTCCCATAATCCTTCGGGCTAGCTAAAGCTGTTAGAAGCCCAACAATTTCAAAAAGAGAGGAAGAATATCTGGGTCAAATTGTAATTTCCTGACAGTTTCCTGCACATTGGGTCCTACTCCCAACTGATTTTTTAAAAAAATATGACAGATCTTTGCAAAATGCTGAAAATGCAGATTGCATATACATATGCAAGTGTGTGTGTACGTGTGTTAAATCGTTGTCTTTGAGGGGTTGTGGGGGTTTTTTTTAGCCAGAGCATTGCTGTTGTATCATTGTCCTTTCAAGAAACATGTCACACAAGGAGGGGTTATCACCCTTGAAATGTTTTAAAAATTACCATTTTTTGAACATTTTTGAAATTCATGAAGGGAGGGGGTTTCTTCTTTTGGTGAAGCCTTTATGGATAATTTCAAAACCTTAAATGCATGCATGTCAGTGATTTATTCTGCAACGATTGTCATTTAATTGAATTGTAACTAGCTTAGTTGTTCTGACTTACACCCTCAGGAGGCTTTGAAAATGAGAAAAAGAACACTTTAGATTGTTTCTCCGTGATTAGGGGAAAAAAGAGGAATAGAAGAAACGGAGGGGAGTGTGTGTGGAGACAGAATGCCCTACATATTCTTAAAAGCCAGCTCCTCTAGCTGGCAGAGATACAACACCCTGTAAAACAGCTTATATGTTTTCCATATTTTGTTAACTGCTATAGGCACATTACAGCTGCAGCATAGTAAAAATTCCTGTGTTCATTTATGCCAGAGCATCCATTTCCCCCCCCCCCACATGAACAGAAAATATCATTGTATTTGTCTTATGCTTTTATATTGTGATTTTATTGTCCATCCCCATGAGAGTCGTGAAGAGAGTATGTATGTATGTATTAGAGATGGGCACGAATTGAAAAAAATGACGTTTTGTTTCGTTCCGTTGAGGGGATCAGTTCATTTCATTTTCGTTTTTCGTGAATTTTCACAAAAAAAAGTTTTGTTGGTTTGTTAATTTGTTGTTCGTTTTTACCCACTTTGCACTATTTTAAAGCATTTCCGCATGCGGGCATCCCCCAACGCCCCAGACCAGAGGAAAAACATTAAAAAAATGATGCTGGCAGAGACACAGTATAGACTAGGTACGCAGGGAGGCTGCAAGGCAGCGGCTGGCATTGCCCAGGGTGCAAGACAGCCACAGAGTGACTGTGGGGCAGGGGAGGGTACTCACCGAGAGATACGCACTATAGTACGCACGCAGGGAGGCTTCAAGACTGAAGCTACAGAGAAATCTCTTCTTTCTCTCCCCTAAGAGCAAGGCTGCAGCCAGCAGGAACACAGAGACACACACCTGCCTGCCTGCCTGCCTGGCCTAAAGTGAAAATAGCAAGTTGCAGAGACAGCAATCCCACCCCAACCTAACTCCCACTGCAGACTGCAAGGAGGACGGGGGCTGCCAGAGCTTTTTATGCCCTCTGTGGCTGCCAGACCTGCCCAGTCTGCAACCTGGGCATGCTATTGTTTGAAGTTGTCCAAGAACTTACATGATCTATCACATGGCTTGCATCCATTTTGTGGCTGGCATCCATTTTGTGTCATCCTTAAAGAGAAAAGAAAACTACATCGCAATGGGAGAAAGACAAAAACAAACGTTTTAAGGACCCTAACCCCCCCGGTAGGTATTATCAGGCAGAATAAATAATTATTGCTGTGTTTTTACAGCTGTCCAGGGCTTTTTAATACCCAAGAAATCAATATTAGGCATCTGGCAGCCATTTTGGGTCGATGTCCCCTAACTCCCCTTAAAGGGAAAAAAAATACAGCGATCTGAGAAAAGACATAAATGCACATTTCAAGGACCCCCCCCCCCGGTAGGTATTATCAGGCAAAATAAATAATTATCGCTGGGGTTTTATGGATATTCAGGACATTTTTTAACATTTTAAACAGCTCTTTTCATCGCGTGTCGCCATTAACGAAAACAAAACATAACGAACCTAATTTTCTTGGTTCGGTTCGGTTCGTTCCAATTTCCCTGCCAGGTTCGTTATTCATTTTGTTACGTAACAAAATGAATAATGAATAACGGAACGAACAAAATCATTTCGTTCCCATCTCTGTATGTATGTATGTATGTATGTATGTATGTATGTATGTATGTATGTATGTATGTATGTATGTATGTATGTATGTATGCAGTCCCCCACCCTTTTGCAGTTCATATACTACGGTCATGGTATATTGTGGGACCACAGTATATCAAAGGCAAGGGCCCCCTGGGGTAAGCTTAAATGGGCCTGTTTCAGGCTTCTTACACTTATCCCAGGCCTGGCACTGCCCCGAACGGGCCACCGATGGCCTTCCCGTGCCTGTCAGAGCCCTCAAAATTGCATTCTGGCAAACCAGAAGTAACTTCTGGATTGCTGAAAACCACTTCTGAGGTCTCTGATGGCCTTCCTGGGCCTGTCAGAGGCCCCAGCATTGCTTTCCAGTGAACCGGAAGTGACTTCCGGATCACTGGAAAGCACTTCTGGGGCTTCTGACAGGCCCAGGAAGGCCATTGGAGGCCCATTCAGGGTAGCAGCAGGACTCAGATAAGTGTATGGAGGGCCCAGACAGGCCGCCCAGTCCTGACCCGATCCAGCATCCACATATCGCAGATTATCAATTATTGCAGATTGGTTTGGATCCCTATCCCCCCGTGATAGGCTGGGGGTTACTGTCTGTCAATGTATGTATGTATGTATGTATGTATGTATGTATGTATGTATGTATAGTTGTGAGAAGAAAGATCTAATCTGCCCCCATTTTGTGGGTTGCAAACTAAAAATGGAGGTGATATGAATGCTTCTAAACAGAAGATCCCCTGGCTGAGGGCACTTGAAACAACATTTGACAGCTGTTTTGTTTCAAGTATTTTCAAGAAAGTAGTAATTTTCTGCAATCTTTTTCTCATGGAATTGTTCCTTAGAATGACAGCCTACTGGAAAAAATCCCCAGATGAATTGGAAGAAACCAGGTGACAGACATTTGCCAGCTGGGCCTCAATCTCAAGAATTCATTGCAATTCATCCTTGCGCCGCCGTTCACACTCTTGCAAAGGTGTCGTGCTGAGAGACTCAGAGGAAAACATTTGGAATTATGACTGAAAGTAGCTTTAAAAATGGATGCTTTGGAGGTCTGCAGAATTCTTGTTTCAGCAGAATAGAGAGGTCAAGATGATGGTGGGGAAGTTTTCTTCTTGAAAGTTCATCCAAAACTGAGTACAAACAGATTCTGCTAATTCTAGGAGATGGTGTGTTGTTTTCAAAAACAGCAAGAGTAGCAAAAGAGCTTTAACATGTCAACAATACGTGAATGGTATGGTAAGAGGGAAGTCTTCTGAAGCTAAGGGCTTCTGAAGAAAGATGCACTGATGTACTAAGACCCAACAACTATTTGCAAAATTAGCAGTTGAATCATATCTTGTCCCAGTAGCAAAGCTGTTGGTTTTGTTTTCTGAGTTTAATACTGAGGGTTGTTGTTTTTTTAAATCTTACTTTGTTTTTCCATGGTGTGTGGAACTAAAGTTCTAATAGAAAAAAATTAAAGTGAACAAAATAAAAAATATGAACATTGAACTTCAAATGTACTGAAGAATCCTATCTGGATTCTCTGGCTGTTCTGGCACTTGCATTTGAAAGTTGGTAGGCAGCTTCAGAGGGTCTCACTCCTGTCCCATTTTTCATCATCATTCTAGACCCCATTTAATCAGTCTCCTTCAACAAGTGATTTCTAAGTTGGGATGGAGAGGTTAAAAATGGCAAGATTACACATTTGGGGTGGAGCAGAAATGACCTACTTTGAGACTGCTCATTTGTTCCTACATGATTTGTGTGCATACAGTATATATGATCCTCAGAAGGTTACAATGCTTTCCTTGATATAACATGTGGCATGGCAGCCTGTGGAAGAATAACCAAGCATGAAAGAAATGCACGATTTAAAGAATAATTTTAGCATGGAAGACAGAAAAACACAGAGAGGGTGACAGAAAAGCAAGGGTGTCAGATATTAGTTAGTGAAATATATGTATTAGTCCCCTGGATTGTAAGGAGATCAAACCTATCCATCCTGAAAGAAATCAACCCCGAATGTTCACTGGAAGGACAGATTTTGAAGCTGAGGCTCCAGTACTTTGGCCACCTCATGAGGAGAGAGGAGTCCTTGGAAAAGTCCCTGATGTTGGGAAAGGTTGAAGGCAAAAGGAAAAGAGGACAGCAGAGAATGAGATGGTTGGACGGTGTCATCGAGGATTTGACCAAACTCCGGGAGGCAGTGGAAGATAGGAAGGCCTGACGAGCTCTGGTCCATGGGGTCACGAAGAGTCGGACACGACTGAACGACTGAACAACAATAACAACATGTATTAGACAGGATGTTCTATATATATTTGATATGTATTTAATTGATTTAAAGATGGAGTCTGTAAAAGTGCAGTCACAGTGACTCAATGTATAGTTTTTTTCTAATGGAGTGCAGATGTTAAGAATTAACATAATGAATTTTGGCTGATCCAAGGGGTTGCAATAGCTATGAGGTAATGTCATTTATGATTGGACAGACACATGTATAAAAATGTTCTGTAAATCATTGTTCATTGGGCCTTCCGTGAGTAAGTCACCCACTTTGTTTCTCTGTCATATATTTTGTCAATGTAATATATGCTGTTATGCTGTTGAATTTTGTATAAAAGTACTAATGTGACTTTTCCCTCTATGCTTTGTTGAACTTTGTAGAAGTTCTGTGATGCTGTGATATATTTTTGTATAGCTGTTTGGTTTTAAGAAAACTCTGTCCCTGGCTAACGATTTATTCAGTAAGTATTGCTTCTGCTGGCTGATCAAATAGCACATACTCTGACAAAGGGAAATAACATTTAGGAGAAATTTCAAAGACTTCCACATTCAAGTGTGCAATCTGTGAATAGTTGAGAGGATATGGGTGTAAAGAGATTTTTAATAATGGAAAATGGGATGTAGGAAATGATAACGTTTGAATCAAATGAGAATAAATCATGAGGTGTACAGGTGGAAAGCCCAAAAGTTCAACTGGAGATAAACATCTGAATTGTCTCTATCACTATGGTTGACCTCTGTCAAAAGAATGGCCAGGATTAACTTTAAAAGAACCTGGATTCATAGCTTTCCTGTTTGTTTATCTGAGAACAGGTTCAAAGCAGGCTTTGATCGGTATGACTGAAAAAGCTACTTGGATAAGAAGTGAAATATTTCAATCTAACAGGAAAAGAAGTCCAGTTGCCATGGCTCCGTTTCCAAATAACTGTTGGATAAATCCATCAATCGTGCTGATTTCAACACAGATGGGAGGGGCCTGGTCTATTTGCATGAGGACCAATTAGAGGGATTTGTATTTCCTGGGGCTTGCCAACCACACCCTTCTATTTCCTGTTTCTTACCACATGTAAGCCTTGGCTAGAAGCCATTATCTTTTCCTTACATCCACAGAGAGAGGATGTAAACTTTGTGATGTGTCATTTCTACCTCACCACGTGGGCAGAAGGACATAGAACCATTTTTTGGGATATTCTTCCTTCTTTTCTTTTATTCTTTCTTCTGCATTAATCTCAGCTATGTAAGTGCCTGCTAGAGATTTATGTAAGTAAATTCGTTTTTATACCTTTTTAACTAAGGAAGCCTCTTGTGTGTTTATATTATTTAAAATGGCTAGATTTGCAGGAGGGGTGGAAACTGGGAACTTCTAAAGTTGATTGTTTTCTTGTGAGCAAGCCATGCTTCTGTTGCACATTGAAAAAGAAATTCAAACAAATTTCTAGCTCTGCCAACAATAACCTCTCCTGGATGACTGAGAATTTTCACAGACTTGATATGTATGTTCCATCTCTTGGGAAATTCCTTCCTGCTCAGGGGACAAGGCAATCTAAAGGATTAAACCCTGTTTAGAAGGTAAGCAATCTTGGGGCATGATGGCTCAGTGGAATAAGGCTTCTGAAAACTGTCATCTAACCCAGCGTTTTTCAACCGCTGTTCCGCGGCACACTTGTGTGCTGCGAGATCTTATCTGGTGTGCCGTGAAGGAGCAGCCCGAGGAGGAGGAGGAGGACCAGAGCCTCCTGTCGGGGCATGCGCTCTGGGCATGCAGGAAGTGGAGATTGCTGGGAAGGAGCGCGAAGGTGGGAGGAGAGAGAGAGAGAGGGAGAGAGAGCGTGAGGGGGGTGGGCGAAGTCCACGAAGGCTTTGGAGACATCGCCCAGCGAGCCTGAAAGGGGAGGAGGAGGAGAAGAAGGCGTCACCACTCGCCAGCGGACCCGCCGTCCCTCCTGGCACATCCCGCAGGTTGCCCTCCAGCAAAAGAAGCCAGGGGTCCGGGGACGCGATCCCCAGCCCCTGGGCCATGCGGAGGCGAGGGGAAGAGGGCACGTGCGCGATCCGGCCGGTCCCGGGGGCGGCGCTTCTCGGCAGATCCCTGGCCGCCACTGCTCGCAGGCAGGGAGGCGACTCCCTCGACGACCTCCCCGCCCCGCGCGCGCTCCCGCCGGCCAGTCTCCCGCGTTGTGGAGGAGGAGGAGGCGCTGGAGGCGAGCGCCGTCGTGGTGGCGGCGCAGGGTGTCGGCGTCGTCCCGGGCCACGCGCTGCAGCCCCTCGTCGGTGCCCAGGTCGGCGGGCAGGGCCTGGACGCGCAGCTCCAGCTCGCCCAGCTCGCCCGCTGAGCACGCCGCCAGCAGCAGGAGCGAGCCCGGCGCCAGGCGCGCCACACTTTGCCCGAAGCCCCGCGACGCCCCCGTCAGCAGGCACGCTGCCCGGCCCAGGCCCGGCCCCGATGGATCCCCCGACGACGACGACGCCTCCGCCATCGCCGATGTCGCTGCCGACGCCGGTACTTCCGTGGGCGCGCGGCCCTGGCCTGTTGATCTGTAGGTGGGCGCTCGGTGGGTGTGTGGGTGTGTTGGGCTTCCTGGTGCCGCGGGTGGCCAGCGCCCCCCCCCCGCCGCAGGACCCCCAGGTGCAGGGGGGTGGGGGGTGGTCTCGAGCCATGGCTCGATCTACTCCTTCCCCCCCCCCCGCGCTTGTTAATTTTTTTAACATTTTAATGGTGCTGTGCCTTGTGATTTTTTTCGTGAAGCAAGTGTGCCTTTGCCCAAAAAAGGTTGGGAAACACTGATCTAACCAATGCAACCGGTGCCATCTCAGTCCCATAGCCAGACTCTTACCTTATTCCACCATGGAGGTAGGTAAAATGTGACCCTCTATATAGTGTTGTACTGGACTGTGGTGGCTCAGCAGGTTAGTGCACTGAAAACTGTCAGCTACAAAGTTGGCAGCTCGGCGGTTCGAATCCCGGGTGCCATGCAGTGGAGCGAGCTCCCTCTGATAACCCCAGCTCCTGTCAACCTAGCAGTTCAAAAGCATGTAAATGCAAGTAGATAAATAGGTACCACCGTAAAAAGCAGGAAGGTAAAAAAGTGCTTCCTTGCAACCATGCCGGCCACATGGCCATGGAGTTGCACAACACTGGCTCTTTGGCTTGAATATGGAGATGAGCAGCACCCCTAGAGTCGGACATGACTACCACACACATGTGTGAGGAATCTTTACCCAGGAGGTAAGCAAACAGCTGGAAGTCCTCAAAGGATTAGCTCTGATAGCAGTACTTAATGCATGTGTAACATCAGGTTTTTCCTCACTGTAAAGAAGCCTGAAATAGGCAGGAATGGGAGGAGAAGACCACATCCGCACTTTAGGGGTAACATGTCTTTTTACCTAGCAACAGTTCTGCTTGAACAAGAGTAGACCTTACTGGGGTAAAAGTATGGGTTTGGTTAAAAGCTAGTTTAGCTAGACTTATGTGTTCCTAGGTTGTACCTTCTTTGATAAGATTGGTTTTGTAATGATGGTGTTCCAGTTTACCAAGAAGCTTTGAGTAACCATTGGTAGCCTTTTAGCCTTTATAATAAAACACATAAAGTCTTACCAAGGAGTTGGGTGGATTTTTGTGTACCCAGGTAATATAAGTACCTATTTCTGGTTTCTGAGCCATTTTGCTGACCTATTGGAGTTTGAAGTAAAAAGAAGTGTGTGGGGATAGTGGCCGTGAAAAATTATTTATTTTGCCTGATAATACCTACCAGGGGGGGTTGGGGTCCTTAAAACGTGCATTTATGTCTTTTCTCAGATCGCTGTATTTTTTTCCTTTAAGGGGAGTTGGGGGACATTGACCAAAAATGGCTTCCAGTTGCCTAATATTGATTTCTTGGGTATTAAAATGCCCTGGAAATCCATAAAAAAATTATTGCATAAACATGGATGTGTAATATTTCCATAAAGGCACAACTGTCAGAAAGGGCTTCTATGCGGGGAAGTAGGGGGAAACAGCTCAGGGGGACTCAATATGTTCTCTCTGGACTCTATGCTTTCCTTGACTTTCTCTATCTCAGTTTTGAAAGGGCTGGGGAGTAGAGAGGCTGTCAGAAGAATAGGACCAGGGCAGATTAGCAGCTACAGCCAATATTATCATGCTAGGCAAGGCTGGCTGGCTGGCTGATTGATTGATTTTACTTAGCTAGGCTTCCTTTCTGGATGTGTTGATGGTTGCACACAGGACGGGGAGACATATTCATGCCAGTTTGCCATAATTTCTGACAGCTATAGTTTTAGGCAACCAGCAATGTCTGTCATGAATTCAGAAATCCACCCATAGGGTTTCTAAAACTGCTTTCCTAGTATTCTTAATACTTTGCAGCTGTTTTGCCCACCAAAACAAAGAAGACTTTAATGAGTATTTTAAGATGTGAGATGAGAGAAGTGATGTTTTTAACACACAGTTAGGAGAAGGATGCTGCACAGAGGCTCTGAAGCACAGATTAGGAGAGATAAATGCTGGTAATCTAATCCATTATGTCTGGTTTATTTTTGTTCAGAGGGGATCCCTAGAGTGCGTTCTCATTTGGGACCAGCTAGATTTCATCTTCTGATGTGAATTCACAAGACAGAACTTCAGACTTGCAAAATGATGTGCCAGTGACCTAGTTCAATCAATCAGGCATCTCAGTTTTATATACAGCATACTGTATATACATACATACATAGCTGTCTCAGAGAACAGAACAATTTCTGATGATGTTGTTCCAGAGCCATCCAATGCTTGGGGATGAAACTTACATTCTGTTGGTCAACTAGATGAAGATCTTGGGGGGAACATTTTTTGGGGGGGAGTACAACTTTTAGAAGCTATAATGGTTGGAGGAATCTGACTACATGGGTGTTTCGTTTTGGAAGGGGACTGGTTCCGAAATGAAACATGCCTGCACAGCTGGCATTAAAAACCCAGTCCCATCCTGCGGAACAAAATCAACCACTGTCTTACTAGAGACGGGCACAAAATGAAAAAAAATTGTTCTGTTATTTGTTATTCATTTTGTTATGTTACGAAACGAATAATGAAAATTGTGATGAAATTGGAACGAACCGAACAGAACCACGAAAATTAGGTTCATTACATTTCGTTTTCGTTAATGGCAACATGCAATGAAATGAGCTGTTTTTAAATATTAAAAAACGTCCTGTCCTGAATATCCTTAAAAACCCAGCAATAATTATTTATTTTGCCTGATAATACCTACCGGGGGGGGGGGGTTGGGGTCCTTAAAACGTGCATTTATGTCTTTTGTCAGATCGCTGTGTTTTTTTTTTTTTCCTTTAAGGGGAGTTAGGGGACATCGACCCAAAATGGCTCCCAGTTGCCTAATATTGATTTCTTGGGTATTAAAATGCCCTGGAAATCCATAAAACACAGTGATAATTATTTGAAATTGTTACCTACCAGGGGGTTGCGGTCCTTAAAACGTTTGTTTTTGTCTTTCTCCCATCGCAATGTATTTTTTCTTTTCCCTTTAAGGATGACACAAAATGGATTCCAGCCACAAGATGGATGCCAGCCATGTGATGGGATCATGTAAATTCTTGGACAATTTCAACCAATAGCATGCCCAGGTTGCAGACTGGGTAGGTGTGGCAGCCACAGAGGGCATAAAAAGCTTTGGCAGCCCCCGTCCTCCTTGCAGTCTGCATGGGATTGCTGTCTCTGCGACTCGTTACTTTAGGCCAGCCAGGCAAGTGTGTGTCTCTGTGTTCCTGCTGGCTGCAGCCTGGCTCTTAGGGGAGAGAAAGAAGAGATTTCTCTTGCAGTCTCCTTGTGTGCGTGCATACCTCTCGGTGAGTACCCTCCCCTGCCCCGCAGTGCAGTCACTCTGCGGCTGCCTTATGCCCTGGGCAACGCCCGCTGCTGCCTTTGCAGCCTCCCTGCGTACCTAGTCTATACTGTGTCTCTGCCAGCATCATTTTTTGTGTGTTTTCCCTCTGGTCTGGGGCGTTGGGGGACGTCCACACACGGAAATACTTTAGGTCGCGCAAAAAGTGGGTAAAAATGGAAAACAAAAAAAAAGAAACAAATTTTTTTCAAAAATTCACAAAAAATGAAAACGAACCGAAACGGACCCGCAACAAAAAATGAAAAACCAAAACGTCATTTTTTCAATTCGTGCCCATCTCTATGTCTTACCTTGCTGTAGTTCATGCTGGGCGAAAGTCCAACCAGGAAGCAGCCTCCGATGTGTCATCTTTCCCTCTCCCTCGTGCTGGCCAATCAGGAGCTGTGAAAGGACATGCATCATCCCACCTCCCTGTCTGATTGAAACATTCTTCAAGATGGGGAGTATGTGAATCCAGGGGATGGCGCTCTCCCATTCAGCTCATCTTGAAGAGCAGCTCTATGGCCATCATGGTGGGTGGTTACTCTCTAGCCTGTTTCTCATCTCTGTGGTCTCCGTTAGGTCCATCTACTCTCCCACTTCTATTCAATGAAAAAAACCAATTGTGCAAGTTTTTTTTTAAACAGCCGGGTCAGGAATCCTCATCTGGGGCTGCAACTGGGGCTGGGAGCTCCAGCAAGTCTGAAGGCCTCTGCAAGAGCCAGAGGCTTCCCAGCCATGCCTCCCAGCATGATTGGAGAATAAAATGTGAAGACAAGGCATGCTCCCCTTGGCCTGGGAGTCTGCATAAACATGTCTCAGTATGGACATCCAGGCGGGGAGGGGTGTGGCTTGTCTTCATATTTTACTCTCCAGCCATGCTGCTCCAGGCCTCCTAAGAGCAGCATGGCTGGAGAGTAATCTGGGACTAGAGATGCACCAGGACCATAGTATGTATGTGTGAATATTTTTTCAAAAAACTAGTTGTGTTGTGTCTTATGAAGTGAAGAATACAGTAGGTTTAGTAAAGGTTACACAGAAATTAAAGGAATGTGAAATTATAATAAACTTTAAAAAGAAATTAAGAGTAAAATATAAGGACATTCTAGTACGAAACTTTCTTGGTTTAGAAAGATTGCATTGATGAAAATGAAAATTTTACCAAAGCAATTTTTTTGTTTATGATGCTTCAAGTATAGGTAATTATGGATGATTTTAAATTTTGGCAAGATCTAATTAATAGTTACTATAATAGTGGAAAAAACCTAGAATAAATAAAAATATTGTTATAAGGCTCAAAATAAAGGAGGTATACATTTGCCAAATGTAAAAAAAATACTATTTGGCAAATCAGTTAAGGTTTATTAGGGATATTGTATATAATCCAGAAATATTAATGTGGTAGAAAATGGAATCATCGGAAATAAAATATAATATGGAAAAATATTTATTTGGCACTATGAAGAAATCAAAATTAAATGAGACGAATAACCCCTTTGTTAGTTCTATGTTAAGTGCTTGGTATATTCCTAAAAATTATGTCCCTTGAATTCACCATTAAGATCAGTAACTGAAATACAGAATTTCCATACAAATCTGAAAGTTTTAAAAAATATTTAGGGAAAACAAGTGATTAAATTGAAGGATTGGATAGATAAAATGAGAGGGAAGGTACAAATGAAATAACTTATTCAATGTAGGGACATATCCTGGTTTAATTATATGCAATTAGAGAAATGGACTAATGCTTAGGTTAAGAAATATAAAAAATGTAGGGAATATGTAAAATATGAACAATGTTTATTGTATGAAGATATTCTGAAGGAGGACTCAGTATAAGGTAATATGAGTAAATTATATAAAGTAATTCTGGATCTAGAAGATAAAAAATGAAGGAATTGGATTGGAGTTAATTTGGGAACAGGACTTTAAAAAAGAAATAAAAGAGGAAGATTGGGCTAGGAAATGGAGAATGAGAATACTGTATATACTCTAGTATAAGTTGACCCAAGTATAAGTCGAGGCCCCAGATTTTGCCTTTAAAAAGTAAGAAAATTGATTGACCCGTGTATAACTGGAGTCAATATTTCCCTCCACTGCCTTCCCCAAGCCATCTGGGAGAAGGCGCTTGGTTTTAAAAAATGCCTTTGAGTGGCTGGGGCTGGCAGTGCTGGCAGCAGCCGCTACTGCTGCTGCTGCTGCAGCAGCAGCGGTTCCCCTTCCTCCTCCTCCTCCTCCTCCTCCTCCTCCTCCTCCTCCTCCTCCTTCTCCTCTTCTTCCAATGGGGGGGGGGGGAAGAAGTGGTGAGTTTTTAAAACTTTTTTTCTCTCCTGAAGCAACCGCTGATGGCGAACACCCCGAAGTTATTGCTTCGGGAGAGAAAAAAAGGTCTAAAAACCCACCACTTCTCCCTCTATGCACCCGATTTGGGGGGGGGGGGAGAGAAGTGGTGGGTTTTTAAAACTTTTTTTACTCTCCCGAAGCAAGCATTGATGATGGATATCGGTGCTTGCTTCTGGAGAGAGAAAAAAGTTTTTAAAACCTGCTGCTTCTCCTTCACCCGAATATGTTGGGGGTTTTTTTCCAGCCCAAAATAAGGGCTGAAAAACTTGACTTATATTTGAGTATATACAGTACTTAGATCTATGTAAGTTAGAATAAAGGAAATTTTTTAAAAATAATTCTAAGATAGCATTTGACACCAGTGAAATTGAATAAAATAAATGCTAATTTATCAAAGCTTTGTTGAAAATGTGATAAGGAGGTTGGTGCATTTTCTCATTTGTGGCAGGAATGTAAAAGATACAAAATTTTTGGAAATGTATTTTTAAAGAATTAAGTGATATATTAGAAAGGAATATAGAGTCCAATTCTGAAATTGCTTTGTTGTCAATATTTGCTGATAATAATTACAATTTTAAAACTAGAGAGTTGTTTATGAATTTATTGACAGCGGCTAGATAAATAACAGCTGGAAATTGGAAATCCAAACATGAACTATATTTAGATGAATGATATGATGAAATATGGAATACTGCATTGCTCTAAATGATAAATTGACACATAATTTAAAGATCAAAAAAGGAGAGTTAAGTGTAGCCTTTGTGTTTAAAAGCTGTTTATATTCAAGGGGGTTTTCTGTGCTAAACCCCTTTTGTTACTTTGCTATCAGTTTCCTCAAGAGCTGGCAGTTTTTGACAGTTATAGTATAACTATAACTGCCCAGATTTCCTCCACAATTTTTTCCTCTGCTGTTTAACCTTATAACCTTATACTAGGTATCCCTGTTTGGGTATGTTTTCCAAATACAACCAGTAATTTCTCTGTTTACATTTACAGTACAATGGACCCTTGTATAACAAACAGCTTGTATAACATAAAATTTGTACAACATAAAAAATTCCGGAGATAGGGGAAATTTGCTTAACATAATCACCTATGGGGAAAATCCGTGCAACATAAAAATGGGATCACTCTCTTTTCAATGCATTCCTATGGGAATTTGTATAAAGGAAAATTTGTTTAACAATTTCATTTGGAACGAATTAATTCCTTTATACAAGGTACCACTGTATACTGTATCTTCTTCAGTGCCTCAGATTTCTTTACACTTTGTCCTTCAGTTTCTGCTTCCAGACAGACCCACTCTCACACCAGAGCACTGGCACTAGAACACCTGACAGGCACCCAGAAATCCTGAGGTAAAAATGCTGTTTCAGAACCTTTCTGATTAGTCTTCTGCAGACTTTAAAGCAGATCTCTGTCTTTTTAGAAATACAATGGTACCACTACTTATGAATTTAATCTGTTCTGAATGCATGCTCTTCAGTCAAACAACTCTTAAGTGCAGGTACCGTATCTAAATAAATAAATAAATAAATAAATTAAAATGTAAGTACAGCAGACCGCATCTAAAATTTGTAAGGCGGCAGTTAAAACGCCAATGGTTTTCCGCTCTTAAGTTGAATTGCTCTTCAGTAGAGCCGCTCTTAAGTAGAGGTACCACTGTACTGCTTTTATTGGCTATGACATGATGATAGGTTTTCCACCCATCGTTGCCATCTTCACTAGGATGGCAGCATCTGCAGTTCTAAGGTGATGGTGGTGGTGATATCAGATGCAGTACACATAGTCCCAATATCAGCTGATGTCATGGGTTAACTCCCTAAAAAAAACCATAGGCTTGAGTTTACCATAGCTGAGCATGGCTATTGAAAACAAAAATACTGACATTCAGCCCCTGTATATTAGCGGGGACTGTGTGGAGAGAGTGACTGTATTCCACTTCCTGGGTGTTACCGTCGAGCAGGGCCTGACCTGGAGTGCTAACACCACTGCTCTGGTGAAGAAGGCCCAGCAAAGAATATAGTTCCTCAGAAAATTACAGAAAAACAATCTGAATGTGAAACTGTTGGTGTCCTTCTGCTAATATTCCATAGAGAGCATTCTTACATACTGTGTCTGTGCTTGGTTCTCCAACAGCACAGCCAGGGATAAGAAAGCACTCCAGAGCGTCATAACCACAGCCCAGAAGATCATTCGTCACCCTCTCCCATCTCTGGAAGAACTACACCGTTCCCGTTGTCTTAAAAAGGTAAACAATATTTTACAGGATTCATCTCATCCCGGACATAGTCTGTTTGTACTGCTGCCTTTGGGCAAGAGATACAGAGCAATAAAAACAAGAACAAACAGAATAAAAACCAGTTTCTATCCAAGAGCCGTAACCATTTTAAATGCTGTAAACAAATAGTGTGACCTTGGGGAGTTGTGATGGTTGTGCTTTTAATTCTTTTTACCTTTTAAATGTATTTATTTTTCTTTTTAATGTGAGTTTTTTTACACCTGGGATAGCAGTTAATTTCATTGTACTTAAGTACCACCATGACAATAAAGTATCTATCTATCTATCTATCTATCTATCTATCTATCTATCTATCTATCTATCTATCTATCTATCTATATCTACCTACCTACCTACCTACCTACCTAATGTTGGAGGTTTTTCCTTCATAGGGACATCAAAGGTCAGATGTCTCTTGATTAGGGATGGGCTAATCAAGGAAAGGCAGGATGATGCCTGTCCCTGCACAGCTCCTGATTGGCCAGCACCACGGAGGAGCAAAGATGACATCGGAACCTGCATCCTTGTTGGATCTCACCTCCGTGCAGGCGCAGAACAAGGTAAGTGATTGGCTGCTTGTGTGTCGGAGGCTTCCGAACACCACCTGAGCTTGTGCGGGTTGTTTCAGAACCAACAGGTTCAGAAACGAATAGCCCATCCCTAGTCTTGATTGCACACTGGAACCACAGCAATGGAAGAAGCTAAAACAAACATGTAGCCTACTCAGAAATGTGTTTTGCTTTGTCGTGAGTAAATGTGCAATAGGTTGCAAGTATGTTAACTTGTTGTCATACATAAACTGAAGATGAGATCTTGACAGCTTTAATATTATTTTCCATCAGGGCCCACCTCCATATGATCTCTAGCCTCCTCCTATTCTGCTTCAAGGCTGTCAGATCTTGAGTAAACCATGTGGCTGAGTGGAACCCATGGTGGAGGGGGGGGTTCAAGTAAGATCATGTCAGCTGCCCTGATGGTAGCAGTCTACCCGTTCTCCACCAGTGCATTGACACGAATACCAGCCAGTTCAGCAGCAAACCCCTGCATAGGCTCATGGAAGTTGTTCAGATCCAGAAGCCTGGGGGGGGGGGGGCAGACCACTTTTAAAAAATTCGTATGAACCTGAACCGAACCAAACCAAGGGTGGGCCTGAAACAGACGAACCTGAACCATGGGTTTTCTATTTCGTGTCCACCTCTACTTAATATAGTACCCTATCCCTGTTTGATCCCAAATTACATTTTGAGCAGCCAATCAACATATCCAAAGTGTTTATTTTGTCATTGTGATGGGACGCTTTCTGTTTCATGCCCATCTCTAGTTCAAGTTATCTAGTTCCTGAAACTGACCTGCTGAACTGTATATACTGAGTAAACAATGCTGCTTCCTGAGAAATACCACCAGTGGTTCCTCTGCTCCTTTGTTCCTAGCAAAAAGTTGGGAGTGCCTGTGAGTATTTGAATGGGTTAGTGGCAAAGAAGAGTTAGTTCTCGCCCTTCTCCCTTGCTAAAACTGGAAAGCGAATGTTAGGACTACAGAAACCAACTTAGAATGTGAGTTACATTCAGCTGTAGGAGACAGAAATACTTAAGAATCCACCAACTGGCTAAATATAGTAAGTGGCTCAGCATGCCATGCATCAAGCAGGATAATTAACCCTTTCGTTTAATGGAGCCTTTATGAGAAGTTAAGTGCCTTAGACCTTTTGAAACATTGATGTTTCTCAACTCTGGATAAACCCTATTGATGCTTCTGAACTCTGAACATGTCCCTGACAATACTTCTGGAGTTCAGTGAAGTGGAATGCCTACGACATCAGAGAACTAGATCCAAAATTCATTGAATGCGAAATTTATTGAGTTGTTCTATTTTTGTTTTGTTTTAAGTCTTGGAAAGGGAGGTTTAACATTTTGGCTGATATTCATGGATGAGGTGGATTTGTACAGGGGGTGGGGATCTAAGAAATCGGGGGGGGGGGAATTGAAGTGTTAACATATGTTATGAAAATAATTTTCTTTCAGTTTCCTGAACATTGTGACTCAAATAACAAAAAAAATGCATGGATATCTGTGAGGGTTTGTTCAGAACTATTAATGGTTCCAGTGAAGAAACTTGTCCAGACTCGAATTGTTCATTAAATTGCAATAAACGTTTATTAACAAGAGTGTTGTTGCCAGCTTCTTTACATTCTAAATCAACATTTCTAACAGGATTCACCAAAATGTTTTCAACAAACGGGTTTGGACCCGAACTTTGTTCCAAGAGGACATCAGGGAGAAAGGGGTTGTTGCCATTTAAGGATGCGGGGGATGCATCTGGTGTAATATGGGACCAGCGCATCAAGTGCCGCAGCAGTGATGCCTCACCATATTGATCCATCCGATGGTTCCTTGCTCACCCCGATTTATATTAATCACTTTTGGCAAAGTCAGCTGTGAGGGTGACCGGGTCGGCAATGGCAATGGTAAACCAATATCTTTAGCTGTCAGTTTCTCAACCTAAGTTTGAGTTCCCCTCTCGATCAACCTGATTGTTAGTTTCTCCACCTTGGTTTGAATTCCCTTCTCTGTCAGCCTTATCGTCCGTTGTTCTGTTTGCATCTGCCCGTTAGTCCCAACTGTCCTCACCTGTACTCCAACATCCTTTAACCCTTTCCTCCCCTCCCCATCATACCCAGCTTCCTGTTCCATGCTTCCCATTTGCTGATGGACATGCCCATCACAAACATCTTTTCAACTATTGGTTTTTCCATGCTATCCATAACATACACTTTTTTTCTCATCTTTTATTCCTCCGTCCCAACTACTCAAATCTTTCCCCTTATTGCAGTCCTTTTCAGCCTGTTCTTCTTTATTACATATAGTCATCTTCTGCATCATATCTATGCAATCCTTATTTTCCACCATGTTATTTTCTTCTACAATTCTTTCTCTTCCTGAGGATGGCTCACACCTATCTTGTTCACAGTATCATTGTACTTCCTTTTGTTTTTTTTTGTTTTTTGTTTTAGTACTAAGCAATCAACCAATTCAATATATGGCTGTAAATAATGAATTCATTAATTTTAAAGCAATTTGCATATTTACCAAAGGATCGATATTAATGCTGTATTTAATTTTTTTTTTTTTAAAAAAAGCATAGTATTCATGACAGAAGCCAATCAGGGCCCCTTTCTATAGCTACTCTGCCACACTATCCTTTTTGTCCTGAGGTGGGTGAGCTTAGGAAAGAACTTGCTAAAGAAAAGACTATGGAGCATGACTATCAAACATTTACATTTACTTCATTCTGGCAGTGCTTCCAGGGAGTATGAAATATCCACAATGTTCAGCAGTGTGGACTTGGGCCAGCCTTGCAAGGTAGAGAGGTACACTCACAAACACCAATATCCCTGTAGCTTTGGGTGTTTATACACGACCCCTAAACTCCGGGGCAAACGGCTCCCAGCTCCGGAGATTAAAAATGTTTACCCACCAGCTCCGGAGTTAACAGGAAATTAAGTGCGACCCCGCCCACTTTAGCGCGTCCCAGCGCAGCTTTCAGGTACCTGCTTTTTGGATGTGAAAAATATTTGATCCGGTGTAAGGATAGTGAGTGCGGGGCTCTCCTGGCTTCCGTTTGTTGTTTTTCTGCCCCCTGCCCCTTTAAGAGATCTGAATGCTGCCGGGAACAGAACGGAGGTAAGCCAGCATTCTTTTCTTTCTTTTTTCTCCCTCCCTCACGCAGCCAGCAACCAGGAAGTGCGGAGGGGGTGGGGACAGAGGAAGAGCGACGAACCCCTAAGATCTCTGGTCCGAATTTAAGTGGCCAGCGGATCTTAGGGGTCGTGTAAAAAGGCCCTTTGTTGAGGCAAGACCTGGTTTTAGTACAAGACGGCTGCTTGAAGGATGCTGTGTTTTATTAAACGAACAGTTAAGAAAGACAAATGTTTCAAGATGTTGCAAAAAGCTTGCAAAAGATACTTGCAGCAAAGTATAAGGATAGTCTCAAGCAATATAACAGGTTTGAAGCCAGGTTGAAATACAGTCCAGTATTCCTGTCAAGAAAACTACATGGACATGGGATCACAAAGAGAGGGTCATGACTGTTAATGACACCACCACCACAACCACAACAAGAAGATCTCATCTATCTCATCCTGGGACTCCTGGAGTGGAGAAGCTACATCTTGACCCTACGACCTTGCCCAAGAATTGAATATTAGGCAGTTGCTAATTATTCAATATAGTGAGATCCAAGGAGGTCTTTTTCAATAATGGTCTTACTGCCTCTTTGGCGGTTACTTCACGTCCTTCTTTGTTTCATGACTAGTTTTGTACCGTGACAGCATTGGTCGTTATCACATGGCTTTGTCCCTGTTTCAGTGTTCCCATGGTCATGATAACTTGTCTCGTGACAAGTGTTACCTCATGGTCTTGTACTGTGACAAACGCTGAATTTGTCTAGCTTCCTTTTTCCTTTTGGGGGGGGGTTAACTATTCTTTTTCAATATTTTGCTTCTGAAAAGTCACAATCTTTGCAGGCAAGGAAGGAGTCAGCAGCTCGTCTGGCTAGCTTTCACTTTCTCCACATGGCCACAATGGAATGCTCTGGGTGATAGCCTTCGGGCTTTCTTTGTTCAATTAATTCCTAATTAATTGTCTGTCTGGTGTCCCTCTTGCCTGGCTTTGAAGTTTGATTTGTTTTATTGGTATTTAACGGAGGAGGACAAGGGGGTGGTGATCATCTGGGGTGGGTGGCCACTTTGAACGTAACACCCAACGCTGTACCTGGGGGACTTTTTACACGACCCCTAAGATCTGCTGGTCCCTTAAATTCGGACTAGAGATCTTGAGGGTTCGTTGCTGTTCTTCCCTCCCCACCCGCTCGGCACTTCTTTGTTCTGTCTGCCGGAGGGGGGGAGGGGAAAAAAGCCTTAGACAGAGACAAAAGAATAAAAGGCTTACCTCCCGGTGTTGGGGGAAGTTGCTCCGATCTCCGTTTACTTCCTGGTTCCTCTTTAAGGGGCGGAGGCAAAAGAAAAACAACAGAAAGCAGCGAGGAGACCTCAGGCAGTCTCCGGATCAAATATTTTTCACCATAAAAAAGCAGGTACAAGAAAACTACTGTTTGGTCACGCTAAGTGGGCGGGGTCGCACTTAATTGTCTGCAAACTCCGGAGCTGGTGGGTAAACATTTTTTATCGTCCGGAGCTTGCAGCCATTTGCGGCGGAGCTTAGGGGTCGTGGATAAACGCCCTGGGACACAGTTTTCTGAGAGAAATGAATGTTTTGTTGTGTCACAGTTGTTACCTCACGGTATCTTGTCTCAGAACAAAAACTGGGAACAAACCATGACAAGGAAATACCCTACCCCAGGGCCAGGTACAGATTTGTCTCGCTTAGCATCCATTTCAGGGACATGGTTGAGACAAATTTCAGCTGTTGCGTGATGGACATGATTTTTTTTCTACCGCTCCAAAGCGCAACACTTAGAGAGACAAAACGGATGTGAAGTAACTGCCTTTAAGAATATTGGGATCTTATCCAGCTGCAAGGAGGAATTCGCCTTATACCCACTCCACCAATCTCTGTCAGTTTTTATAAGCCAGGAATTAGCCTCCACCTTGCTAAGGGTCCTCTCTGCATCATCAGGCTATAAAAACTGGAACTTATCCATTAACACAGGGCAGGCAGCGTCCTTATATACTTAATCCTTATTCCTAACTTGAGTATGTCAAAAATGTTCTGGGCTGCATATTGTCTCTCATTATTGTAAGCTGCCTTGGGTCCTTTCCAAAGAGAAAGGCAGGGTAAAAATATTAGAAAGAAAGAAAGAAAGAAAGAAAGAAAGAAAGAAAGAAAGAAAGAAAGAAAGAAAGAAAGAAAGAAAGAAAGAAAGAAAGAACCTGCAAAATTAGTGTGGAAGAAATTGTTACGCAAACTCAACAACAAATAAATCAAATATCATGGGGTGGAGCAAAATAGATACATAGCAGCCAGGGAACATGCATTATCTTAATTACTGTTGTTAATGTTAACACTGTTATTGGTTTTTAAATGTCATTTAAAAAGAGAGCAATTTTTACACCCCTAACCTACCTACATTTCTGAGGAGGAAGAGGCCTGAAGCAATTCTACCACCCTCTGCTGCCCTCTACTGGGCCACCGAGGAAGAAGTTCCTATTGTTCACAATCACAACAGGCAGCATGAGGAACCACTCTTGATAAAACAAAAATCTCATTTTCATATGCTCATGAATCTAAAGCTGTCATTAGACATCTGGGATTGTAAAATTCAAAGACAATAACACCAAGCTCTGCATCCTTTAAAAAAAAACTGTCTTATGCTGTCTCAAAATATACTGACATGGACATAATAAGCAGGTACAAGACCTCATTCTTGTTCATGGTGCAACAGCATAATTACTTGTGCAGTCACAACACAGTGATCCTAGAGCCTTCCAGCATGTCCTTTTGTTTTGTTACTTGACATCTATTCTTAACTGTAGAAGAGCCTTTAGAAGAGCATTAAAGACCTGGCTCTTTAGTGAATGCTTTGGGACCTCTGAGCACATTGTGATTTGTTCTGTCTGTACAACAGCTAGCACCAGCCTTCTCTTGCCGGATTTGTCTATGTTAGGCTGGTCGATGTGTAATGTTGATTTTATTCTGATTATTTTTGTATGTTTATGGTATTATTATCACTTTTATTTAATTATTATTATTCTTGTTCTCTGTATTATTTGTATTTTGCTGGGGTTATTATTTATATTTTAACTGGGTATTGTAGGTTTGGACAGTTGTTGTTTTTGCAACGTGTTGCACACTGCCCAGAGTTCCTGCTGGAAAATTGGGTGGTTAATAAGCACAAAAATTAATTAATTAATTTTTGTGCGCACACACACTCTTGCACCATTTTATGCCCTTATTACCCTTACCGCATTTCAGTCACAGTATTTGCAGAATGTTGGAGGAAGCTACATGAGAACATAAGAAGTGGGACTTAACACCAAGTCAGGCAGGTCTGACTTACAGACCTTACTGAATAACATTGACTCCTCTGAATTTCAGGCAACATTTTTCACCATAGGCATTTTTCCCCTCTTGGTCTGACCCTGCTTAGATTCCAAAATAAAAACCAACGGGGTCTGCATGGGGTAGTAGGGTATGCACCTATGGCTGACCCCATCCTGCTGTCCTATCCTGCTTGCCCTCTTCAGACAGTCGCATGAGAAGGTGTACCAGCCTATCCACATAGATCAAAGTGGGCTTGCCGTGTGGGAAGAGATCCGGACGCAGTCAGGATTTCTAATGATTAGTGTATAGTGGCATGGGGTGAGAAAGAGGGAAGACTCAGGGTTGTCTGCCGAATGCTGTGTCTAAATGAGGATTAGAAGTTGGCGTCCTCGTCTCAGATCAGCACACTAGTCATTAAAACGTGCAAGTTGAATAACCTTTCTTCATAGAATTGTTGCTGCAGCAACCTGATCATTTTGGTCATTTTTATACAGCTGGTTTGAGAGTGGAGGCTCCCAAGTAATGCGGATCAAACCTCCTAGGACAGAATCCAATAGGACATTATGTGCACCAAGACTGCAATCCTGAGGAATGAAACCTGTAATGACTTACTTGGGAAACAGGCACAGTAGGATGTCATTTAGTATAGGACTTCGCAGTTAAATTTTATTGTTTTTGCACTAGAACTTGCACAACCCACAGTAGTGCTTGCACACACACACACACACACACACAGTGAGAGAGAGAGAGAGAGAGCTGAGTATATTTGTGACAAATCTCCACAATGGTTTGGTTCCTTAGAACAGTGTTCCCCAATCCCCGGTCCATGGACCGGTGCCGGTCCGTGGATCAATCGGCACCGGGCCGCCCGCCCTGACACTGGCCCTGAGTGGGAGCGCCGTGATTGCAGTCCGCAGCCCTTTCCCCCCCTCCGACAGGCCGCCACCGGCTCCTCCCCTTTAAGGAACCAAGGCGGGGCCACGCTTGCTGCAGGAACCTGCCCTTTAAGAGAGTCTTCTCCCTCTCACCCTCCCCGCCACCCTCTCTTTCCTCCCTGCTGCTGCTGCTGCTGGAAGCCTCCCCCTCCTCTTTCTCCCCCTGTTTCCCCCCCTCCACACACATGCACACACCCCGAAGAAGCCTAGTCCGCCATGGTGTCCTGGATCATCTCCCGGCTGGTGGTGTAAGCGCGCGGCGGCGGCGGCGGCAGGAGGGAAAAGGGCGAGGAGGCCTCTTTCCCATTGCTAGGCAACGGGATGAAGATGGGGATATTTGTGTGTGTGGCAGTGGGGGGGTGGAGTGGGGGTGGGGGTTAAGGAAAGAGATCCCTGGCCCGGGGCGGCTGTCCCGAATAAGCCACCCTCAGGTGCCCACGGCGTCCTCCCCCCTCCCTGGCCTCGGAGGGAAGGGCTCAGCGCGCCGCCTTCGCCCTTGGTCGTCGTCGTCGTCCTCCTCCTCCTCCTCCTCTGGGCAGCTTCTCTCTCCCAACGGCTCCTTCCCAACCCGGACGGGATGGCCGTCGCAACCGCAGGCAGGGACCGTTGCCTGGACCACCTTCGGGGCTCCCCCACCCCCCACCCCACCCCGGGTGGCCTTCCTCCTCCTCCTCCTCCTCCTCCTCCTGGCTGGCTGGCTGGCTGGCTGAGGCCCCAGACGGGGAGAAGGGAAGAGAGAAGGGAGGCCGCTCTGCAGGTGGATGGCCGAGAGCCTCTCGAGGTCCGGATCTGCTGTGGTGGTTCTTCTGGCCGCAGAAGGGAAAGGGCCGGCCCTGCGAGAGAGAAAAGGGACAGGACTTGGCAGGACCCCCATCGAGGAGGGGGGAAAACATCTTAATGGGTCTTCCTCCCCGCCCCCGCCCCACCATCCCTTTCCCCCTCCCCTGTTTCTTGTTGTTCCAGGCTGGTTTTTGGGGCTGGTTTTTGGGACCCTGTACCCGGCCTATTATTCTTGCAAAGCTGTATTTTATTTTGAAGGCATGTTATGTTTAAATACAATTAAATCAAAATTATTAAATCAAAACAAGCGGGCCAGGAAAAAATTATCAAACATTTACCGGTCCGCGGCGCTAAAAAGGTTGGGGAGCACTGGTCTATAATACAGGATAAGCAACAGGTATATCTTTCAGAAACCAGAACCACTGATTCCCCTTTCTGAACTGCACCTTAAGTTCTTTGTTAGTGCTTATTCCAATCAGTTCTTCTTGTAATATGTAGTATAGCAGATCCGATGAAACCAGGCAACGCCCAAGTGAAATTTCAGCTCCTTATTCCATAGTAAAAACACAGGTTGCAAAGGGATAAAAGCACTGGTAAAAAGGCCCCAAGAGCCCGTTTGTATACACACCCGTGGCAGGCCATTGGATGGTTTAAACAGCCTGCTGGCCCCCAATTGGACAAGCCAGAATCCTGCCCTTCAGTCCTTCTCCAGCCTCCAGCTCCCACATCCCACACCTGTCTCCCATTGCCTGTGCTTGGGAGCTTGATCAGGCCCCGCTCGGCTGGGGCCTGGCTAGTGCTTGGCTGGAGCTAAGTTTGGAGCCTTCCTTTCTATTTATTAATATACTCCAAACTCAGGCAGTTCACGGGTTACTCAAAGGACACAACATAATATGACATCCAATTCTTTCAATGTCACCATATGGATTGATAATCCATGGTGGTATTTCCATAGTCAAAACATTCTGGTTTTTAAGTCTCTGTGAAGTACATTTAAATGTTGAACATAGACCAAAATGTCATCATCCTGGAGGTTTTTCAATGACAAGTTGGGGAACTGGGAAAATTTGTGCCATCCAATGTTTTGCTTTATTAGATTAATTCTGGCAAGAAAAGCTGCAGTGATGGACTTTGGTTTTATTAAATTCACTCTGTCACCTTGTAACTGCAACTTAAACTTATTAAATTTAGTAAACAAATCTGTTAAATAAGCAATGTCTGATTTCCATATGATTAAATTTTCTTTCAAAATGGGATATATTTAGCATCCAAAAAAATCTAAAATGGTCTCAAAAAGTGAAAAAAGCTGGCCAAACATAAGCCTTTCAAGAGCCAGCATACTTCAGTGTGAATGAATAATTGCTGAAAGTGTTTGTCATTTTTGTTGTGAGTTTTTCGGGCTGTTTGGCTGTGTTCTTGAGTTTTTCTTCCTGACTTTTCACCAGACTCTGTGGCTGGCATCTTCAGAGGGCAAGGAGCTCAGGAAACTAGGAGTTCTCTCTGTGTTCTGGGTTATAAAGTGAGTGAGACTGTGGTTTTTAAAGTTGAGGAAATTTGTCCTATGCAAGAAAGGTGTTTTAGTCATTGCATTGTGATGAAGGGTTTAAGAAGTTTCAATACAATCAGGGGTGGCAATGATATTTGATGGGTGTCAATACAGCAGATACTATGGTCAGCAAAGAACAAAAGAAACCCACTCGCTACTGCAGGAGTATACCAGATATCTTGTAGTTGTGGTTATATATATATTGGGACCACAACATGCAGCATCCAGACCAGAATGAAACAGCATGAAAGACACTGCAGACTAAAACAACCTGAAAAATCAACAGTAGCTGAACATACCCTGAAACAAACTGGACATGAAATCCTCTTCCAGGACACAGAGGTACTGGACAACACTACCAATCACTATGTCAGATTACATAGGGAAGCCATTGAAATCCACAAACATAAGCACAGTCTCAACAAAAAAGAATTAAGTCTAAAAATCAACAAAGCCTGGCTTCCAGTACTAAAAACTGTAGAGTTCAAAAGGTCAAATCTCAATGATTCCCCACACAGCCACAAACAGAGGTGATCAGTTCACACAATAGAACAGCTAATGACACCCATCAAGAATCATTGCTACCCCTGATTGCATTGAAACTTCTTAAGCCCTTTATCACAATACAATGACTAACACCTATTTTCCTGCATAAGACAAGTTTCCTCAACTTAAAAAACCCCAGTCTCACTCACTTTATAACCCAGAGCACAGAGAGAACTCCTAGTTCCCTGAGCTCCTTGCCCTCTGAAGATGCCAGCCACAGAGTCTGGCAAAACATCAGGAAGAAAAACGTCCAGAACATGGCCAAACAGCCTGAAAAACTCACAACTATTGGATCCCGGCTGTGAAACCCTTCAAGAATACATATTTGTCATCTTCTCCACACAACTGCATAAATAATCTAGAATTCAACACATTGGTAAGGATCTTGTTTACTGTGTTTATTACAAATTGAAGAGATTGATGCAATCTGGCACTCAGATTTTATTTATTTATTTATTGCATTTTTCTGACCAGATTCATAAATAAAAAAACAAGGGGGGGGGAGAACATAGAGGTGAAGACAAAAATAAAACCTGTAGTGAACACACTCTGTCCACTTGTCTACTACTACACAAAAGAACTAAGGATTTCGCCATTGTCCGACCATCTGCAAGTCTTCCACGGGTTCTAACAAGTACTAACAAGTACTGTACATACATCCTCATATCTATTTCTTCCCTTACTCATTTGTCTGGGCCCAGTTATATAGCATCTTTTTAGCTACAAAATGTTGTTGATGAATGATGCAATGAATTGCAACCACCCTGGGTATGTTTTTAATGGCTTATAAAACCGCGATAGTGGCCAAACATGGCTGGTACTCCATCTGCTGGTGATGATATTATGTTTGATAAAGGGATCACTTTTCCATGAAATAATATGTCAAAGCATTGAATATTGATTCACTTTTAGTGTCTGTACTCCAAGTTCTCACAAAGAGCAGTTCTTCATGGACTTCTTGGACCATTAAAATGAACATATGCCAATAATAGTGCTTCATTACCAGGTCAAGTTGACTCATCCAGATAGAGAAATGGTTCATAAGAAGCTTCCAACGTCATGATCCATCTCATCAATACGTCTTTGAACCTTGTTGTTGTGCAAAATAATTTTTTTTTGCATATATCATATGCAGGCTTGTGTAGAATAGTTTTTAAAACCTCTTCAACGGGTGGCAAAATCAGCTCCTCCCAAATAGTATGAGGCTTTCTTGATTTTTCAATGTCGTGAAATATTGTAAGATGCCAGCAAACCATCAGAGTCTCTTTTTGACATTGAAGTGAATGTACTGTCCACCGTGGTTCTCTTCTGAAGTTTTTCTCTCAGTGATTTAAAGTATGACAAATCTTTACCTGTTTTATCAGGGTGACACCTTCTCAGATGATCCTCTAGCTTGGATGGTTTCATAGTATCATTGCTTAAAACTATGTTGCACAAAAGGCACATGGGCATATGTTTGTCTGATAGGGGTGGAATGAAGCTGAATTTCAAATACTCAATGCTATACTGCCTATATTTTCTTTTTAGCCTCAGCCATGTTTAGTAGTTGAGACCTTTGGGTAGTGGGCGGCATATAAGTTGTAAAAATAATAATAATAAGTTATCTGTTGACAAAAATGAAGCTATTTAAATATGATAAGTCAGAGCAATTCAAAATCAATTCCTGCCCAGATAGCAAGTGAATGTTTTTTAAAAAGCTTTTAAACATATTTGGTAATACAAAATGTTGCTTTTACAGTGGTGCTGTGCAAGCATTGGTGGCGCAATTTCAAAGGGTGCAGATTGAGATGACTGGGTCCCTAATTTAAATCCCATCTGTGCCATGTACCAATGAATTTTTGTATAAAGATTTAAGTACATAATACTTAATGACCATGACTGAGGTACAAATATCTATCATGTGGCTGCAAAACACGAGTTCCCAAAGTTTGCAAAATGGACTTTAAAAACATGCACATGGCGAGGATCAGGTTCCAAAAAATGATGCAACCTCCACCCCACACACACAATGCAAAATGGACTCTAAAGGCATGCACACCATGAGGATCAGGTCCCTACCTTTGCACTGCTTTAGAAATGCACCAAAAAGTTTAAAATTATCAAAAAATCACTGCAAAAACCTTCAAAAAGTGTGCCAAATCATGCTGAAAATGGCACCAAAACAATCTGTGTTAGGAGTAATAAGACATTTACAGAACGCCTAAATGTTGACAATGACCTGCCTAAATGGGGTCCACTCAAATGAACCTCCATTTACATTTTGTGCACCCCTAATTTTTTCTCCTGCTGACATGAACCACATGTAAGTTGAAATCGACCCATGGGATCCATATAGACTGCTCTGGAAACCTCTGATCTAGGCCAATTAAGCCCACTGTAAATTGGCTGTCAAGTCACACTTTGATTTGCAAATCTTTGGTTCCTGGGGTAGATTTGCACAACAATTTTCACAAACACAGTTCAAGCCATTTCATGAACAACAATCCATTACATTAGGAATAGGTGCATCTGATAAGAACACATGAAAGGCCTTCTCTGTTGATGCTCCCAGACTTTGGAACTCACTTCCACTGGAGGCCAGGACTGCCCCATCTTCTGCTGTCTTTCCAGAAGTAGGCAAAGACCTTCCTCTTCAGGCAAGCTTTCCCTGAATGAGGGTCTACTAACTAGGTGACTTTTATATTATTACCATACATGATTGCATTGACTGATTTCATAAGAACAACAGTAATTTCCATGTTAGTTTCCACCCCTCATAATGGTTTTTCTTTTTCTTTCGGTGTAATCTTTGTAGATTTAATGTTACATTTTAATGTGCTAAGATGCCTCTCCCTATTCCCTGTTCTTAATTTGAATGTCTTAGATATTCTAGGCTGTATATTGTCCCTCTTTATTTTACGCCACCTTGGGTCCTTATTCAAGGAGAAAGGTGGGTTAAAAATAATCAAAACAAATAAAATAAATAAACCATCTATTATGCACTAACAGGCCTTCCAGATGTTGTTGTAGCACAACATCCATCATTCTTTCAGTGAGATATGTACTCAATGTGGATCGAGGGGCCAGTGCAAACACTGCCATTGGAACAATTGGCTATGTACCCTAAGGCTGATGTGAGGTGCCCTGTAACAGCATCTGGAAGGTTGCATATCTCTCATCCATGCAATAAACAATACATAGGTGACACACTGATAGGATGCCATTCGCAACCTTGGGCTGAACCTGCACATGAAAATGGCACAGGTTTCACTACAGAAGCAAAACATATACATTCAATTTTTTATAAATCTGATCACACAATGCAATTCCAGTCCAAATCAGCCCAACCCTTTTTGCCTTCCAAAGCCAAGATTTTCCCCTCTGCCATAGGGGCTTCTACTTTTTTCAAGCCAGAGTGATTTGAACCATGTTCTCCCCACACTCTTTCTCCCTAGTCACCCCAAAGTACTTTAACTTTTAAAAACCAGCCAAATTTTGTCCTAGATGAGCTTAAGACAGCATTGATATGTTAGTTTGGCATCGGGTCAACTCTTCATGAACCAAAAATAAAATAAAATAAAAAAATACCAATCAATAGGAAATAAAAATGACTCCGATGAACTACAGCAAACTACTGCCTACGGATATATATTTGTACTAGAGATGGGCACTTTTGTGCTTCACACAGCTTCATACAAAGCACAAAGCATGGCACAACAGGTGCTGCGGTGGCCCATCCATCACTGCTGGGGCAGCTGGGCCACTCACTGGGCTCCGTGCACCACTGGGATCCTTCTTTTGTGCAGGTGCTCCAATCTGGGTTGGCGCCTGGCCAGCCCTTCCCTTCCTCACCAGGCAGCCCACCACTCATTGGCTGATTGGGGAGACTTCCCATATCAGCTGCTTACAGTAGTGACCGGCTGCCTGGGGAGGTGAGGAAAAGCCAGTCATGTTCCTGCTTGGATCGGAGTGTCAGTGCTGAAAACAGGAGCCCAGTAGCACATAAAGCCCAGTAAGTGGCCCAGCTGGTCAGGGATCGGTCGCCATGGCACGTGTGGTGCCATGCTGCATACTTCATACAATGTGCCCATCTCTATTTTGTACATTCTGGAGAATTATGGCAGGCTGCTTTTTCAGTCTCGTGCAATACAACACTTGATGCAGACAACCAGCTTTACAATGAACCATAAAAGAAGAGCTGGGGATCAGCTGAGTATTGGATCAAATAAAGGGAGGGGGAGCTATGGCACCAATCAAGCCACACTGGATCGAAAGGCCAGTATGAACGTAGGCACTGAATCACTCAGTGATCTCCATGTGATCACTTAATCCAAATAGAAGCATGAAACATGGTTCAAATCAGGCCACAACAAGGACGAAGCACTCCAGTTCAGATTACCAAGGCAGTCTTGTTCTTTGTTGTCTTCCTGTATGTGTGAATGGAGCTCTTCTTTTCCCCCAAGAGGTAAAACCAGTTGTCTCCTGCATAGGCATGGGGAGTGGTATCCTAAAGGTATTTTTATTCTAGTCTGCTTTCAAAAGAAGAGAGCAGGCTAAAGCTCCTGGTGCCGCTTATTTATTTATTCGATTTATATGCTGGTCATCTGGCAGAAAGACACTCTTATCATTTCCAATGGTTTTGTGTAAGAAGTGCATGCCGTTAGGGTACAATGGCCAGTCCAAAATGGTATATGTTGTTTTTTAATCTTTCATTTAAAAAAAATCAGTGATTGTTTTAAATTTATTTTACCATATTTGTAGGCCTTCTTGGGGGAAAATATGTATTGTGAAAGGTAGCCAAGATGTATTAAAAGCATACCAACTACAATTATATAAGCATTAGTCAGGTCTTTGACAGGCCCCAACCCCACCCCAACCTCTGCTCGACGCACTGGTTGTGAAATCAACATGACCTATGGCCATAGGGTTCTGCCATTTTCAGAAATGGGATGCTGAATGTGGGTCCAGTTAGATGCCCCCCTCTGATGCAGAGCATGCCTTCATCTCTTCTAAGAACAGGCCATCCTGTTGTAATGGTTCGTGGTAGTTTGGATCTCCACTCAGCTGTGAAAGTGTCTCTGGCTGCCTTTGGACCAGTCACTCTATTACCCTGAACAACCTCGCAGGGGCTGTTGTAAAGCTAAGAAAGAGGAAAGGCATGTACACCATGAGATTGTTGGCATGCAGCTGGGATAGAAATGGATCAATTAACTGGATAAATAGCAAGAGCCAGGGGAGCTGTCTTGCTTGGAACACTAAGTTCCGAAGAAAGGGGAAAGAGATGCCATCTCTCCCTCTAGGCAGAATGATCCGAGTGATACTCCTCCTGCACAGCTAGAACAATGAGATAAAAAGTCCCCACTGGCATCTACAGGAAACTTTTCTTTAAGCATTCTAACTAGGCAGGGGAGTTTTCACTCAGATTGGGAAGATGGAAAATCTACCTCCCCAGTGATTGATAGACACGGCACGCTTCTCCAACTGTAATTAATGCAAGCAAAGTGAGAACTGGAGCTACAGGCTGGCTATCAAAGGAGTATCTAATTTGGCCTTGAAGTGCTGGGGAGGGAGGGGAGCCTCATGCCAGCTAGCCCTACGAAGAGGGCTTCTAAGCCACAAAAAATAGAGAAAGGTGGTCTCTATCAAGGAACAGCAATAAATACTGTGACATTGTCACACATTCAATATTGGTAGGTGTTCATATCAACCCATATCTATTATCATAGGATCATCGAATCGTGAAGTTGGTACGGTCCTATAAGGCCATCAAGTCCAATGCCCTATGCTCCATGCATGAATACAAAGCAAAGGATATATGCCAGGTGGCTGTCCAAATTTCTCTTGAATGCCTCCAGTGCTGGAGCACTCACCACCTCCCGAAGTAATTGTTTCCATGTTATCTTGTAGTCCGTTTAATAACCCTGTATGGCGAAACTGTATTACACCCAAACACACACACCCCACAGCAGGCATAGGCACAGAGGAGGAAAGAGGTTAATCAACTCACAGCAGACCTGAAGTCCAAGGGAGGCCCTTCCAGATTCAGAGCTCAGCCTCTCAGTCCGTTCGTGCTAAGCCATTTCCGAGAAGCTCATGTCCACCCTAGATAAAATATTCTAAAAATTTATTCCTCTCCAGATCCATTTCTTCGGTTTCCATCTCGTACTGCTTCATGGCAACAAAATATTGGACAAAGTTGTCCCCGAAGGCTTCCCGGAGACACTCGTCTTCCTGAAGGGCAAGAAGAGCATCTTCCAGCCTCAGGGGGACGGTCGCAGCTTTGAAGTGGGCCGAGCTCTGGATCTCCTCCGTGGTCCCTGGGAAGCAGAGGCCTCTCTTGACGCCGTCCAGACCTGCTGCGATGGTCGCAGACAGCACGAGGTACGGGTTTGCAGCTGCCGAGCCGAGTTTGTTCTCTATCCGTGGTCCTTTTTCGCCATGACCTTTCAGGTTAAATGCACAGGTGTTATCATTGAAGGCCCACTTGGCGATCACGGTGTCCTTTGAGCTTTTGCTGTAAGCGCTGTAATGTTTGCGGCAGCTGAGGGTGGGGGCCATCAGGCAGCTGAGCGCTGGGGAATGTACCAAGAGCCCAGAAAGCCAATGCTTTCCTATGTCAGTAAACTCGCCAGAACCGCAAGAGAACAAATTCTCTTGCCCCGAGCTATCCCAAAGGCTATGGGAGAGGATGCCCGCATTGCAGAACCCATTCTCTGTGAAAAAGCTGGCAATGTAGTTGTATTTCTTGGCAACTTCTTTGATGCCAGTTCGGAAGGTGAAGGCGCTGTCCGCGGCACCAATGCCAAATTCTGGGTGGAACGAGACTTCCATTTGCCCAGGGCCTGTAGAAGAAGAGAAGCTCTCGATGTTCGCCCCAGCATGGTACATCCCATCAATGAGTTCCTGGATGAAGGACTGGTCGTGGCTATTGAGGAGAGTAGCCGCGGGGAAAGAGATTGTTTTGGAGTTTACAATTTCGGCAATGCCGTAAAGGCAGAATTCATACGTGAAGGCAGAAGACAGGGCAAAACCATTCTCCTGGAGCTGGTGCAGCTGCTGCTTGGCAATGTACCTGGGAGAAGTCAACAGAGGCTTGCCCGTCACTGTAAATGAGTCACATATCACCCTGGCCGTCTGTTCGGTCCACGGCAAAGCCCGAAATGTCGAAAAATCAGGACACAGGACAATGTCACAGTTGAAATTGGATGCACTTATCTGGTTTATTTCACTATCCCTTGGATTCAGAGTCAGTTCAAGGTAACCTCTGGGCATGGAAATCCCGTGGATTGCTTTGGACTAGAAAGGAGTAAAAAGAATGTATGACGGCATTTTAGAAACCAGAATGTCAGAACTATAATGCGTTATGGAAAGTGGTAACAGTGACAAATGTGTACTCCTATATATTTATTTATTTTACTTATTTATTGGATTTTTATACTGCCCATCTGGCAGCAAGGTCACTCTGGGCAGTTTACAATAATTAATACATTCAAACAATTTATACAATAAAACCATAAGTAGTAACACAATAAAACAAAAAACAAAAATAAAAATAATATTAAAGTGACATAAAACAATATATTATTATGTCTGTGAAGATTCTCAGTCATCCAAGTGAGTTTACCTGGAAGTTGAGTCATGGCTACTGGACCTCTTTTTGAGAGACAGAAACGTTTTGCTACTCATCCAAACAGCTTCATCAAAAAGAAGTCCAGTATCTCTCAAAAAGAAGTCCAGTAGCCATGACTCAACTTCCAAATATACTGTATTATTATTGGCAGGCTAGTCAGTTAAAATCAAGATTTAATGGGTGAACACTGTGTTGCAATTATATTTGGGGGAATGCCTGCTTAAATAGCCACTTTTTAATAGTTTTTTAAAGAGCCAAAGAGGGGGCCAGGTAGATGTCTATTGGAAGGTTATTCCACAGGTGAGGGGCAATGGCAGAAAAGGCCCTATTTCTTGTTTTTTTTCCTTCTGGGCCTCTCGTGGTGTTAGTTGCCTCAAATGCCGAGCCTGGGAGGATCGGGTATTATGGGCGGTTTTCAAAGGGAGAAGGCACTCTGACAAGTTATATTTTCATGCATTTTAAAAAATGCTTATGTTTCCAATAATACATAAATGCCTAGTTTCAAAAAAGGCATTTCTTGTTCTCTCACATGCTGGATAGATGGGGACGCCACCTGAGATGACATGGGCCATCTGATATACTTTAAAACTGACTACTCTCTTAGTTAAGAGAACCTCGTAAATATATGAGAATGAATTAATGGATGGATGGCTGGATCGGTTATTGGCTTAGGTATCTGGCTGCGGAGCCAGAGTTTGCGAGTTTGATTTTCCACTGCGCCTCCAAGGGAGAACAGCCAAACCTGTGTAGCCTTGGATAAGAGATACAATCCCAGGAGAAGGGAATGGTAAACCACTTTTAGGTATCCTCTGCCTAGAATACTGTGAAAAAGGTTGCCATAAATCAGAAATGACAATGCATGATGATCATTAATCTAACGGAGGAAATAACAAGACCCAAAACTCAGATTCCTACCCTTCCACAAACAGCCCACTGGTGCCTGGAGAATTGCTGGATTGCTCTCCTTGAATCCTAAGGTGCCTCCACATCTTCTCCTGATGTGGAGGTCTCTGTGGCTCACCTGCACCCTGCAAATCCCTAAAACCATGAGCTCTGAAACCTGGGAGGGGGAATGCAGAAATTCAAAAAAAATCACATGATGTGAGACTATTTTTTTCTAAATATCTTTTCTTTAGATTTTTTAAACCAGCATAAACACAGAAGCAAGGACTTTTCTAGAAAAGCAGTGTTCTTATCTTTAATTTAAAGCAATGCTAATAAGTTTTCATCATAATTTTAAATTTCAGATTCAAATTTTGGTAAAACAGAGGTTGAAAGATTATAGGAGAGAGGTGAGGAAACATAAAATTCCTCAAGAATCCAGTAATAGAATAGAATAGACTAACACTTTATTGTCATTGAACAAGTGCAACGAAATTAAAAAGTGCCAGTCTACACATCACTCACTGCCAGTATAAAATTCCAAAACATTAAGCCTACCATTAAAAAAAACATCCATATGCACACTCCTTCATTCTCTCACCCAGCATCTCTTATATCCATTATAAAATTCTAAGCCTTACAGGCATGGCCAAACTTCGGCCCTCCTGATGTTTTGGACCACAACTCCCAGAATTCCAAGCATGTATTTCCAATGGCAAAGGACTGTGGGAGCTGTGGTCCAAAACATCTGGAGGGCCAAAGTTTGGACATGCCTACGCTAAGACATAAAACCAAACACACACACAACCCTACACTCTCTCACCTAACAGCATTCGTACCCAATACATAAAAAACTAAAAATTAATAAAACAAAACACACACACACACACACACTCACCACTATTCTTTCTCACCCAATGGCTTCACGGTCCCCCCATACAATATGCATGTTACACATTCAACACTGGTATTTCTCATCAACTTAAATGTTTAGCTGTATTTAACATGGTTACTGCAGTTGGGTAAAAATAAAGTGGTACCTCTACTTAAGAGCAGCTTGACTTAAGAGCAATTTGACGTAAGACCAGAAAACAGTTGGCATTTTTAAAGCTGGCTTACAAATTTTAGACGCGGTCTGCTCTACTTAACAATTTTTTTTAATTGTTAGTTCATTTTTCATTTTTTTATTTTTTTAAATACAGCTGCTCTACTTAAGAGCATGCATTCTGAATGAATTAAATTTGTAAGTAGAGGTACCACTGTATTTCTAAATATATTTGTCATTGTCCTAATAGATCTGTACCATCTGCCTGATGGCAACAGTACAGAGTGTCCAGGATGGTGCACACTTAGAAGAAAAGTTAACACTGCTTTATCACATAGCATCAGGATGCCCAGGCTGACTAGCAGCTTGATGATTTATCATTTTATATCAAACTTATTTTAATTAGTCTGGGGAAGAAATGGAAAAGGTATAAGTTTGAAGAGCAAACAAGATAATAAACTCAGAACTTTTTTTAGAAGAGGTGCTCCTTCAAGTGGTAAAAGACATATGTTTATCATAACACATAATTTCCTTCACTTCTATATCTTGAATTGATTGTGCTTTGTTTTGTGATTGGTCATTGGAAAATAAGTAAATTCTTAACATGCATATTTGAGCATTTGTCTGAGGGAAAATGGGCTAAACGAAAGGCCCTTAATATTTAGCTTGATCCGAAAAAGCTGATCTGGACATCTATAATTTGAATGAATAATTTGGAGGGAAATGGTGCTATTACTCCAACATCCTTCATCATCACCAAATGCCGGGTTAGAGTGTTTGCCTTTGCTGATGTCCAAATGGCAACTTATATAAGCAAAACGATTTAAGACTTACAGTTAAAATACCAATACCAATGAAGTAAGGTTTTTTTTTGTAGCAGAGCTTAAGATATACTATTTTTCTTCGTAAAATAAACTTAGGACGTTTAGAATAAAAGCAGAACGCTATTAAATTTCCAGTCACGCTTGCATATGTTTCACGATTACCCAGTGAAACCTGAAATATTCATGACAAGATTAAAGCTTAAGGAGAGTGTATAAAACCTACATGCTGAGTATTACATAAACGTTACACCAAAAGGTCTTTGGAGGTCACTGCTTTCTATATTCCTGCTACGGAAAGCTTCAAAATGTGACTTGTATTCACTGGGACTCTGGCATAATCCACGTTTTTATGAAGCCGTCAGTGCTTCTGCTGTATTTTCTTATCAGATTTAATAGGGAATTCTCCATAACTAAAATGGTTCCCATTTGATCATTTTTGTGTCTTTTGTTATTTGCTCCTTGCCTTCTCTTGCAGTTTATTTATGTCAAATAAAACAGAATCTTTGTCGAAGCAGTGAATGCAAAAGGATAAATCTAGAGTGGGAGAACCTCAGACGTGTAAGAGAGAGAGAGAGAGAGAGAGAGAGAGAGAGAGAGAGAGATTGCTTTCCCAGCTCTCTTAGTTAGCTCTGCATTTCTACAGAAATGAACAAAGAATGGTGTTCAGATGGTGAAATAAGCCAAAATTCTTGCAGGGTACTTTTGAGCACAGGTAGAAATGGAAACTGAAGCACACTTAAACTTGAAAAACAGAGATTTATGCACAATCAGTTGAATAAATTGTGGTCCATGGGCTGGCTGAGCCTCCAGAGATATGTTTCCACCCTGAGGCCTGTACAAATTTTGCCCCCGGCCTCCCCCTCAGAGTAATTCCCCCCCCCTATAATGTTCTTCAGGAGATGAATTTGAGGCTTTCAAAAAGGAGTAGCAGGGCTCACATGAAACATACTGGGGGGGGGGGAGACACCTAGAAATGGACATCTGGTTACTTCCTGTTTTGATTTTTGGAACTTGATCTTTGCGTTTACAAGAAATAGGGCCTTTTCTGCCATTGCACCTCGCCTGTGGAATAACCTTCCACCGGACATCTGCCTGGCCCCTTCTTTGGCTGCCTTTAAAAAACTATTAAAAACTTGGCTATTTAAGCAGACATTCCCTCAAATATAATGCAATTTCATTGTTCACCCATTAAATCTTGATTTTTAACTGATTAGCCTGCCAATAATAATGCATTGTTTTATGTCACTTTAATATTAATATTAATATTAATATTAATATTATTGTGTTACTATTTTATGGTTTTATTGTATGAATTGTTTGAATTTGTTAATTGTTGTAAACTGCCCAGAGCGACCTTACTGCCAGATGGTCGGTATAAAACTCCAATAAATAAATCAAATACCTTTCAGGACTTGGTAGTGCCCTACCATGGATGCTGGCCTCCCTCAGTGATACAACCCCTGCTGTGTGACCAGGAAATCTGTATTTTTCTTATGCCACAAGAAAGATTTAAAGAGAGGGGAAAACATACCCGGAAAAAGCGGGAAGGGATGGTCTTCGATCTTGACACTCCATGAAGATCTGTCGCTTCAAACCTGACATAATGGATATTGTCTCTAGCCATTTGTTCCTTGAGGTGGTCGATCTCACGGACCAAATAGAGAGGAATCTGGCTACTTGGCTTCTTGACACCAGGCTCTCTGTTCTGTTCTTCTAAAAAAAGAAATCATCATCATCATCATCATCATCATCATCATCATCATCATCATCATCATCATCATCCTCAAGAAATATTCTATCATCACATGCCATCAGTTTGCCATGGCAGTAGACCTTTTTAGCATGGTGCATAGTCCAATTCCCGGTGCCTTGTTCCCAAGGGTTGAGAACTCCAACTAGAATGAGAGCAACGTGGCAAAGGGTGGGGCGGAATCTACAGACGTGGCTGCAATCCCAAACATACTTTCTAACTGGGAAGCAAGAACCGCTGAGCACTGTGGACCTTAAATCTGACTAAATGTAGATGGAACTGTGGTAAGCAGTGTCATATGCAGTAATGGCTTGGGGCTCCAATTTCAGATGTGCTAGAAATGCTCTTGAGGATTTAGTTTGCACTGTACGTGCACTGTCCAAAGTCCTGAACCCTATCTCCCACTTGGATGTCTTAAAGGTACAGACTAAAAATTAGAGTGGATTTGTAGTACCTCTGAAACTGGAATTGCCAGCCACCACTAGTAATTGGATTGGGCAATACATTGCCAAGTTGTATGCCGCTGGCTTAAGTCTAATGGAACTCCTTTGCCTCCCCAGGTCTCCCACTGAGGAGGCAAAATGCAGGTCCATACATACTAAAGGAGAAAACCTTTGAATCTTCAGTGAGATATGGTGTGAAATCTCTTTCCTGTTGGCACCAGTTAGCACCTGGGCAAACATTGCCATCATTTAGAAAAAATTGCCATATATCCCCTACCTTCTGGGTTGCCATATTTTCTGTCTATTTGAGTTTTACCAGTTGCTGGGCCTTGTTATTTGGATTGTCCTCATGCCCTAGTTCCACAATCAGATTTCCCAGAAACAGTTGAGTTATCTCTGCCAACCTTTGCTTGACCTACTGTTGTGACCTCAAAGATCTCAGGTTATAGCCCCGAATTGTCAGAGAAGTAGCAGCTGCTAACCTGGCAGTCCTAACTACACGAATTAATAGAGCTATCCAGTGTGCTGAGTTCATTGTGAGAACAAAGAGAAGATGGCCAGATGACATACAGGAAAGGCTGTGGTGGGCCAGAGCAAGGCCTGTCTAGTCCAGTGATCAACATGATTTCCCCCATGTGAACATGAGTGGAGAAACATAGGAACGTGAGTGTAATATTGGCACATATCCTAGAATGTGCTGGATTTTGGACGTTAATAGACTTTACATGGTAGATTCTTATATCTGTGAAGATTCTCAGTCATCCAGATGAGTTTATCTGGGAGTAGAGTGAGGGCAACTGGACTTCTTTTCTTGAGAGATTAAAACATTTCGCTGCTCACCGAAACAGTTTTGTCAGTCTGAGGAAAGCTAGTTGCAATTCCTCCATTTTACATTTCACTTGACCTCATGTCACCCTGGTCTGAAAAAGGCTCCTAAGATGAAAAATGGCCTGGATAGGCTCCTTAGGTGGACAACAGTCTCCATAGGCCATTAGGTGAACAATGGCCTAAGGTGCTGAAACCCATTAAGTATGGGTTGTTAGCTATGGCCTTGGTGATGGAGGCGTGAAGTATTTTTATTTGCTAGGGATTGTTGAAATCACTACCTGATAAATAGCAGATAGACTGTGCCTGAGCACCCCATCTCTGTTGAGAGAGGGGTTTTCAATACACGAATGCCTTCCATGCCCCCTCTCTCAAAGCACCTATCTTCTCTGTCATGTTATTAGAACATGAGAAGCAAACAATAAACCTCAAATATTTGAAGCAAAGACTCATATAGAAATCAATGACTTAATGGGTGATGGAGAAGGTTTCAATCTGACATCTAATTGGTACTAAGGAGGACTAAAATTTGAGCTCTCTTGATGGAGCTGTGGAGGAGGGAAAACATATTTCTGTCTTCTTCTTCTCTGAGATTCATACATTGTACTATTATGTCTGGTGACTCTCAGACAACATATCTGATGATTACCTTAATAAATGGATAGGGACATGTGGAGTAGGGGCAACTTCAGACATACTGAATTATTAATGACCAGCAGCATAGTGGTAAACTAAGAAGTGCAAGTGCTCATAATAACTGTCTCCATAGATACCATCCCATGAGATTTCAAAATGGAGGCAACTGGATTGAGGCACCTTAATTAAAGGGTGAGTCTTTTGTAAAGCTAATGGCTCTCAATTGTCCGTGTATGATAAAACCTCCTTCAAGCTCTTTGCATAAGAGCAAGGATATGGTAGCTTGCAACAACATAATGATCCTGGGAAGATACATCTGCCTCTAAGATGTTATGCTGCACTACATCGCTGTTCAGGCCCTAGAAAGGAAGACAGAGCTTAGTCTAATTAACCTGCATTAAACCACAGTTCCTTTTTCTGGATGCCAGTGTTATCTCTGGGTCAAATCAAGCCACAATGAAGCTGATAGGTAAGGGGCAGAGAGATGGGGAGGGAAAGAGAAATATCTGAGAACCTAGTGCACCTTCGCCTGCTTCACAAGTCAGGACCTATGAAGCCAGCAGTGCTCTGTCCAGACCACACTAATAGGTCCTGCTCCCTCTCTCTTACTAAAGGACAACACAGCCTGCATCAGCAGGTTCTAATAAATGTATGCAAATTATTTGTCCACATGATACAGTCACACAACACTGACAGATTCATACATTGGCATTGACGTAGATGAGTCAAGGCCTATGTGTTTTTTCTCACTACATATTCTATTAAGGTTTTAAATCTGAAAAAACCCTGGGCATTTGGATTTAGGAGAAAAACAACTCATCAGATCAAAACAGATCTGGTAGCGCCGTAGCTCTGTGTACAGTCACATTACATTTTAAGCTAATTTTTGACTGTAGTATACAGAGAGTAGGAACTGGCAAACCACTCCAGTATTCCTGCCAAGAAAACTCCATGGACATGGGGTCACGAAGGGTCGGTCATAACTATAATGACACAACACACACACATACAGAGAGTATAAAAAAGACACGAGGCATTGGCAGCATGAGCATAAATGGGGTTTTGCTCTGAACAGATCTATTGACTAGAGATGGGCATGAAACAGAAAAATGGTGTTTCGGTTTTTCATTTGTCGTTGAGAGGTCTGTTTCAGTTCATTTCCGTTTGTCGGGAATTTTTTGAAAAATTTCGTTACCGTTTTTCGTTTTTTCATTTGTCGTTTCTACCCGCTTTTTGCGCAATTTTTAAAGCATTTCCATGCGCAGGCATCCCCCAACGCCCCAGACCTGAGGGAAAACACTAAAAAAATGGATGGTGGCAGAGACACAGTATAGACTAAGTATGCAGGGAGGCTGCAAAGGCAGTGGCGGGCGTTGCCCAGGGTGCAAGGCAGCCGCAGAGTGACTGCACTGTGGGGCAATAGAGGGTACTCACCGAGAGGTACGCAGCACGCACGCACACAGGGAGGCTGCAGGACAGAAGCTAGAGTCGCAGCAGAGACAGCAATCCCACCCTAACTCCCACCAGAGACTGCAAGGAGGACGGGGGCTGCCAGAGCTTTTTATGCCCTCTGTGGCTGCCAGACCTGCCCGCCCAGTCTGCAACCTGGGCATGCTATTGGTTGAACATGATCCCATCACATGGCTTGCCTCCCTTTTGTGGCTGGTGGCGACATCCATTTTAAAGGGAAAAGAAAAATACATCGCGATGGGAGAAGACTAAAACAAACGTTTTAAGGACCCCAACCCCCCTGGTAGGTATTATCAGACAATATAAATAATTATCACGTTTTTACGGATGTCCAGGGCGTTTTTTAACATTTATAACAGCTCATTTCATTGCGCGTCGCCATTAACGGAAACGAAACGTAACAACATCAATTTTTGTGGTTCTTTTCGTTTTGTTGCATTTTCATCACAATTTTCGTTTGTCATTTCGTTGCGTAACGGAAACGACAAATGGTAACGGAAACGAAAAAATGTTCGTTCCGTGCCCATCTCTACTATTGACTGGTTATCTTGCCCTGCTAGGCCTGAAAGCAGTCATCCAAACTACCTAAAGAAGGTGGTGGATGATATACAGTAGGTTTGCTTCCTTCCTGTTTTTCATCAGGCTGACCAGCCTAAAGGCATGTCTTCTTATGTAGGGAAAGAGGGCTTCCTTTGTGAAAGGCTTCTGGGACATGTGTGCACATTTCACTGATGGATCAACAGTCCATATGGCAGGCATGTCCAAACTTCGGCCCTCCAGATGTTTTGGAACACAACTCCCACAGACCTTTGTCACAGGCAATACAGGCTTGGAATTCTGAGAGTTGTGGTCCAAAACATCAGGAGGGCCGAAGTTTGGAAATGCCTGCCATATGGTAAGAGAAAGCATGGCATGTGAAACCAAGTCCCCTGCCATTCCTCTTGCCCCATCCGTGTCGCAAAGGACCGAGCAGTGAGTAGTTTTCAGGGCCTGCCCATCTTCGTCTTGTTTGGATGGCACTTGGCAGATTTCCCCAGCCAGCCGGGTCAATTGTTTTGCTGGCTGTGGGATGCTGTGAGTGGCGGTCAAGCAGGAACTCTTTCAAGCTCTCCTAATTTTCTCTAGAACGAGAGAGAGAGAGAGAGAGAGAGAGAGAGAGAGAGAGAGAGAGAGAGAGAGAGCACCTCTGCATGCAAACCTGCATAGAATGTATGCCAAGAACAGGTGGAAGCTACATCCCAATCTCTTGGTAGATCCCTTGGCTATTTACACATAGTACATTAGCAATGGTTTCTGATTCCTAATTCTTGAACACTGACACAATAGAAAGATTGTTATTGTTGTTGTTGTCTCATGTCATCAAGTCAATTCCAGGGTTTTCTAGGTAAAAAGTGCTCAGAAATGGTTGACTGTTCCCTTCTTCTGGGGGCACTTTGTAACCAGGTAGTTCGCCAAATGCTGCCTCTCCTTCTGAGAGGTAGAAAGGGGAGTTGATCTCCCCACCTTTGGCTCCACAGCCATGTGCCCAACCTACTAAGCAGCAGATCACTCAAGGCCACACAGGTGTCTTCTCCTACAAGGAACAGAGAAGAACTGAATTCCAAACTCCTGAAGGTAGACTACAGGGGTACTACATAGAGCTGCCCTTGAATAAATTGTTTGGAAAATTATTTGAGATCTACAAATAATATAAAACGGAGCAGTGCAGTTTTAGACAACACATAACACTGGCCTCAGACCAACTCCACTGGATTTGGTTCAGACACGTGTGTGCTTGTAAGTTCAGTTCAAGGTGCTTACGATGATCTCTATGGGACTGAACAGACTGGGGCCAGGGTTTCTGTAAGACCATTTCCTGCTGTGTGTCTGCCAGGGATCTGAGAGACTCAATGGAGGCTTAGTATGTCCTATCACCATAAGAAATGATGTGTGCGAGTACCTGAAACACAGCTTTTTCTGCTGCAGCACCCTCTAGTACAGGACTCCATCCCTGTTAAGCTTCAGTCAGACAGACCATAGGCCCTTTGTCTTTGCAATTAGTTTAAAATTAGCTCTTGGGAAAACTTTCAAAGCTGGGAGAAAGGAGTTGCTTTTAATACTGTAATTAAACTGTAAACCACCCAGAGACTGCAGTAGGACCCCTGTATCCACTGATTCATTATCCACTGATTCAGTTATCCACGGATGGCAGACAAAAAAAATTAAATAATTCAGCAGCCACAAAGCAAGTGGTTGTCACAAACAGCAGCTGTAAAGCAAGCTATTGTCACAAATAGCATCTGTAAAACAAGCTACTATCACAAACAGCAGCCATTAAGCAAGCTACTGTCTCAAAAAAGCAGTCGTAAAGTAAGCTACTGTCAGAAAACAGCAGTTTGGGGGTGGGTGGGCAGGTGTTCTCTCTTATCCACGGTTTTTATTATCCATGGGAAGGCCTGGAACCAATCCCCAGCGGATACCGGGGTCCTACTGTACTTGAAGTGGTATGGGGAGGTATATAAGCAGAATACTTTGTTTTGCTTTGCTTTTATTAAACAAGTGAAAAAACCACCCTGGCTGCCCTTTCATCGATCCCCAGACAAATCGGAAGCACTGCACACCTCTTCCAGGAAGGCCAAGGCTAACAACCCCAACTTAATGGATGTTGGGAAGGGTTGCATAGGTGGAACTTTCAGACACACCAGACCATTATGCATCTACATATAACTTATTCGGGTCATCGTCCATTTAACAAGCTATTCAGGCCACTGCCCACTTAACAAGTTTATTCAGACCAGGGTGGTATGAAACCAAGGTGAACTATATATTGGGGGGCTCATGCCAACTTTCCTTAGACTGAAAAAGCTACTTGGATGAGTAATGAAACATTTTGGTTTCACAGAAAAGAAGTCCAGTTCCCGCGACTCAGCTTGCGGATAAACTTACCTGGATGACTGAGAATCTTGACAGACATCTTGCACCTGGATTGTTTGTGCACAAAAGATTTCCACACTCTTAGGTGTGGCCTGAACCACCATTCTCTCCGAAGGACCATTTTAAAAATGATTAAAGGAATGCATGTAAGGATATGTTGAAGTCATCCATAAATGAGCAATGGCAGCATGGTGCTTGGGTCCCTCTTGATCATCCTGCCACGTCTCAGTAATGCATGACTTCAGCACGATATTGTACTCCTTTGTCTTAAACGCAGGGTTCTGGACTCTGACACTTCTTCCTTATACAGTGCACCACTCACAATGAACATCTGATAGAAGAGCAGTGTGCTTTGCATGGGTGCCTAATGGGACTCAGTCATTTATATGGTATAAGAGCCTGCCCGTCACCCGTCAGGAACAGGGTTGTGCAGCTATTTGCTTTCATCACCAATGTTTAGTTTTACTGCTGTTTTATAATACAGTACTGTATAGAGATGGACACAAAATGCTAAAACAGTGTTTTGCTTCATTTTTCGTTTTGTTTCATTCAGTTGTTTCGTTTCGTTTCATTTGAAATGAATTTTCTAAAAAACTCATTTTTCATTTTGTTTCATTTTGCATTTGTGTACTCTCTCTCTCTTTCTCTCTTTCTCTCTCTCTCTCTCTCTCTCTCTCTCTCTCTCTCTCTCTCTCTCTCTCTCTCTGTGTGTTGCTTGTGTAACTTCCTGCACCGATCCGGCGCAGAAAAGGTGGAATTTGTAAACTTTTTTGCTGCCCAAAGCGCCAATCAGCTTTAGCGCTGGTGGCAAAAAATGTTTTAAAATCCCGCCTCCCCAGGGTGTTTGTTTGTGTGTGTGTGTGTGTGTGTGTGTTTTGCTGAGCCCCAAGCACTGTAGGGCTTGGAGCTAACAAAAAAAGTTTAAAAATCACTCCTCCCCCCCCCCACCTGATGGAGGGGTTTATAAACTTTTTTTTCGCTGAGCCCCAAGCACCTATCAGCTGTAGGCTTGGGGCTAGCCAAAAAAAAAGTTTAAAAATTGTTCATTACCCCCTCTCCATCAGGTGGGGGCAAAGGAGTGATTTTTAAACTTTTTCCCCAACCCCACGCTAGAGCTGATGGGTGCCTGGGGCTCAGCAAATTAAATAAATAAATAAATAAATAAATAAATAAATAAATAAATAAATAAAAACCCTGCCTTTTCCTCCACCCAATCGGAGGGGGAAGGGAGCAATTTTTAAACTCTGTTTTGTTTTTGGCTGAGCCCCAAGTGCTGTAGTGTGGGTTTGGAACTGGTAAAAAAAGTTTACAAATCCCTCCTTTTTCCCTACCCCACTGGGCGGGGGGAAAGGCAGGATTTTAATATATATATTTTGGCTGAGCCCCAAGCACCAATCAGCGGTAGCGCGGCCGGCTAAGGGTGCTTTTTTTAAAACAAGCGCAGGCAGAGCTACAGCTGATCAGCACTGCCGCTTGGGAAGCCCCCTCCGTGAGGGCTGGGTAAGTGGCGGCGGCGGGAACGAAAAACTAAATGAACAAAATGAGAATTTTTGTTTCATTTCATTTCATTTTTCTTTGAGGGAGTGGTTTCTTATTCGTTTTGTTGCATAATGAAACGAATAACAAAATGAATAAAAAATTCATTTCATTCCCATCTCTAGAACTGTATTTGGTATTGGCTTTGAATTTTGTTATCATTGTGGCACTGGCTTATTGAGATTTGTTTGCCCCGATCTTACTGCACATTGGCCATAAAGAGAGGTAGCACAAACAGAGGAAGTCCTGATGCCATAAAAACATGGGTTCACCTTCCCTTGTACAAGCCTTGCCATCCCACAAGCAGGGATCTCCAGGACAAAAAGCAACCCTCCAGTTGTGCGGAGGCAGCGCTGATGGAATCAGCATGATTGTGTGTCCCTGCTCTGGTAGAACTTAAGGAGCAGTGGACGCTCAGCAAGATACCGCTTGTCATGTCAAGTGGAGTGACACTGAATTCATCCCATCCCACCCCATCCCCAAAGGTGCTCCAGTGAGGATCATGTTGCCCTCCAGTGCTCTGAGATAATGCCCAGGATCTCTTCTCATGGGTTCTGATGGCATGACAACCCAATCCAACAGCATCTCGAGAGCCACACATACACCAGTCATAGCGTAATATTGAAGGTGGGGGCTTACCAGGCATGAGGTTAGTTCCTGGCGCACTGTCCTCCTCATTAGGGGATGGTGTCTGTTGTCTTTCACAATGATGCTCCACCCCTTCATTTTTCTCCTCTTGCAGAGCAGAGCTATGGAGCAGAAGTGGCCTGCCTACTGGCCTTGTTCCATTGGGATGCCCAGAAAGGACCTCATGGCCATCTCCTCTTAAACGAGGATGAGAGGTTTCCACCAAATGACCTGGTTTATCACTAGGCAGCAGCGGACACAAATGGGAAGAGCCACTGCTGTGTTTCCTACTCTTCCTAGCCCTGGTGCTCATCAGGGGACTCACTCTCAACAGGTGTTTCAACTCTTGAAGGGTTTCCTTTGAAATCCCAGACCTGGAGGTGAAAGAGTCTTTGCTTTCATCTTTTTCCTGGGTTGCTAATGGATAACCTTTGGCTTTTTTCTCAGCCTGAGTTGTGCCAGGCTCTGCTTCATCGTGCTGGCATATCCTGGCATTCTCCCTGTTTTTTACTTGCTCTTCTTTGTCCTCCAGGTCTGTGGCCAGCATCAGAGCTTCTGGGTTATTTTCACATGGCTTCTCTCTGCCCTCTTGTGGGCTTTCTTTTGTATGACAGTCTTCAACCTGATGATAGTCTGCTTGCTGCATTGCTGGCAAATGCGGAAAACTTTCCGCTTGCTTTCCTTGATTTGCAGAATTGAGAGGCATCTGTTGGATTACATCTTGCTTCCAGGCCCTTTCTCCCAATGACTCTGATTCTTCTTCTGTGTCTTAACACACACACAGGGTTGCCATCAACCTCTTCGTTTTCATGTCCAGCAGTACTCTGCAATATCAGCAAATATCAACAGTGTGCTCCAACCACATGGAATATGTACTCAGAGAGTCATTATTTTTTAATTTATCATACATACATTTGATGCCTGCAGTGAGTGGGTGCATTCCTGTACGTCACATCTAAACCACAGCAGGAGTGAACAAATGCAGACCTTTAACATTTGAGTTGCCAGATGAAGTATCCCATTCAGCTGACTTTCAGGAAACTGGGAAGGGTGTGGGTGTGGGCAATGTCACAAGGCTGAATCCTTCTGATATCACAAATTGAGAACCAGCAAACACAGGAGAAGACAAATCTGCACTGACTTCAAACAATTGACAAATCATATCAATCATTTCCTGAAGATCAGGGGTTAAGAGTGGAAATTGGGGCCACCTGCATGTACTCAGGGACTCTGTCTCTGCTCCAGGTCAGAGCTTGGGCCTAGTTTATTAAAAGGAACTTGTTGCAATAGGTTATTCCTTTACTATAGTCTATGTGGGGCTGCCTATGAGACTCATGTGGAAGCTTCAACAGTTCCAGAATGTGATGGGCAGATTTTCTAGTGGGGTGAAAAAAATATAAACATCTTTACCACATTTGGGCTGCCTTACACTAGTGGTCACCAGTTTGTTTCTGCATCAGCTTCAAGGTACTGATTTTGACATACAAAACCCTAAACAGTTTGGGACCGACTTTGCTACCTGGCAGAATGCCTGCTTCTGCCAAGATCAGCCCACTGTACCAATTCATTTCGAGCTAGACAGTTGAGCCCATTGACCTCAAGAGAGGATCAGAAAAAAGAAAATCTGTGACTTCTCAGTGGTCACTTCCTCCCTATGGAATAATCTTCTGCCCAAGATTCACCTGGCCCCCTCACTGGATAGTTTTAAGTGGTCACTAAATACCTGGCTATCCAGCTAAAGCCACCAGGCCTTATCTTCATTATTATTAATTTGTGACACTTTTATGTAATAATTTAACTGTCTACATAATTATTGATTATGTTTATTAGTTTTAACTTAATTTATTGGACATCTGTGTTTGTTTTGGTTGTTCTAAACTGCCTAGAGTGGCTGTGTTGCCAGATGGGCGGTATATAAATGCTGTAGAAACACACACACACACACACACAGAGAGAGAGAGAGAGAGAGAGAGAGAGAGAGAGAGAGAGAGTGAGTCAACCTATTGTTATTGTTCCTCCAATTGTTTGTACCAGAGGACCAAAAAATGGAAAAAATATGCAAAATATACTCTCTGGTTCCCTCTAGTGACTGATTCTGACATTGCAGTGCAGTGTTGTGGACAGTGCACTTTGTCTGGATACACACAAATAGGCAAAAGAAAAAAATAAGAAGAAAGAAGGGAGGAGGAGGAGGAGGAAGAAGAAGAAGAAGAAGAAGAAGAAGAAGAAACACGTATTTGACAATATCAAATCAACTTATAGAAAATCTAGAGTTCTATCTCCAATAGGATGCCCCTTCCTACCACCATCACCAGATATTAAATATGTAGGAGGGAAATGTGGCCATACATACTAACTGTTCCATCCAAATGTTGAATTTTATGATGGCCCTGGCATACACATGTTTGCCATTCATGAAAAAGGACCCATGAAGGCACAGCTGAATGTACACCTGGTTCCTTCTCATCCTTAAGAACCCTGATCATCCCAATAAGTCTCATGCATCTGTCACTCATTTGTGTATAGGGAACACAGCCAGCAGGTACATCATCAGTACTGAGTATGAAGCTAAAGGAAGGGTTGCCAACTCCTCATGTGTCCCATGAAGACATGCTGAAGTCTCTGGCACATCTCTCAAAAGTTAATCATATACTTCTGTAAAACGTTGCCAGTGGGACAGAAAGTCAATCATCTTTCTCTGTCACAGGTTCAAAATGGAGTCAACCCAAGACATTTTTCCACCTAAAGGAAATGAGATTGTGGGAGTGTTCCTCCTTATCCGTGTCAGGTTGCATGCTATTCACTCCTAGCTAAGTTGCTTCCAAGCAAGTGATTTCACAAGCACTTCATACCTGTAGTAGTAAAATAACAAATCAATTAACTAACAAATTGCTGGAAGTTGAGTCATGGCTGCTGGACTTTTTTGAGAGACAGAAACATTTCACTGCTCATCCAAACAGCTTCATCAGTCTGAATACAGCTAGTGCGAGTCCTCCATCTTATAGGGCCTTTTTACACGACCCCTAAGATCCGCTGGCCACTTAAATTCGGACCAGAGATCTTAGGGGTTCGTCGCTCTTCCTCTGTTCCCACCCCCCTCCGCACTTCCTGGTTGCTGGCTGCGTGAGGGAGGGAGAAAAAGAGAAAGAAAAGAATGCTGGTTTACCTCCGGTTTACCTCCGTTTTGTTCCCGGCAGCATTCAGATCTCTTAAAGGGGCGGGGTGCAAAAAAAGAACAAACAGAAGCCAGGAGAGCGCCGCACTCACTATCCTTACACAGGATCAAATATTTGTCACATCCAAAAAGCAGGTACCTGAAAGCTGCGCTGGGACGCGCTAAAGTGGGCGGGGTCCCACTTAATTTCCTGTTAACTCCGGAGCTGGTGGGTAAACATTTTTAATCTCCGGAGCTGGGAGCCATTTGCCCCGGAGTTTAGGGGTCGTGTATAAACGCCCATAGTCAGCTTTGACTTCTTGTTTGGATGAGCAGCGAAACATTTCTATCTCTCAAAAAAGAAGTCCAGTAGCCATGACATCTTCCAGATAAACTCACCTGGATGACTGAGAATCTTCACAGGTAACAAGTTGCTGCCCCTTCATCATGCCCCAAATCTTCTAACACAAGTGACAGCCTCTACTTAATAATAGGGTGAACCCTGCCCCCGCAAACCAAATAAAACATACAAGTCACTCCATATTAGAATGATTGCTTATTTAAAAGGTAGACTTATTGGGAAAGCCACCCGCTTTGAACATGAGGCTTTAAGGGGGGATTCTCATCCAATATGTGATGTCTTCAAAATGTTAGAATCTTTTATCTTGAGGTAACATTGTATTTGGCCATCTATGCCTCCAACAACGTTTTAATACTTCAGAAAAGTGTAACAGGATCTTCCTCTCAAAAAGGAGAAAGAGTTCTCAGAGCATATATCAAATTTTATATGACCCACTGAAGAAAACAAAAGCATAAACTGAAAACATTCATCCATATGGCATCTCTTGTGGAATTTAGATGAGGTGGGAATTCTGAATTTAGACAGAATTACCTTCTGTCTAATACGTATCTGGAAATAAGAACACTTAATGGAGTATCTTTTTTATTACTGAAGGACAAAACCCAACTGAATATTTATGTTGCAACAGGTGCAGTGGTATGAGCAGCTGCTAGTCAAGTAGTGCGTGTTTGTATTTCTTGTCACACACCACGTCACACAAATGTTGTGCCACAAAAAGTATAACTGCTGACTTCATTACTAGCAGCAATCCCCTGCTGAGATCTACCCCACTGAAGGAGGGTAATAGGATTCTGGCCATTATAAAAGTGAATACACTGCACTCTTTCCTGCAAGCTAAAATGGTGCATTCTGCAATCTCTGCGGTGTGTTGCTTCAGTCTAATGGCAGTGGGTGAGAAGTACAGACAAGGAACATTCAGAAAATACCCAATGAGAAATAAAATACTTCAGAGCTGTGCCCTCTCTAGTGAGACTTATCGGAATTTACCTGCCAGTAGGATTGAGAGCTTACCTACAAACCTGGAAGCTACTGCAAAAAGAACCAAAGCAGGAAAGCTGCCCAGGACAGCTCCCACAGGGGATGTGTCTTTCTCATACAGCAGTTGTTCCCAACCTTCCTAATGCAGTTCCTCCTGTTGTGGTGACCCCTTGCCCTGCTTGGAAGAGGCCACAAGCCCCCTTTGGCAGGCAGGCCACTGCCTCAGGTGCCATAGAGAACTTCCCTCTACAGGCACCCTTAGCCAATTGCAGCCTCCAGTTCCATTGACTGACATCCCCTCCAACCTATCATGGAGATATAAGAGATTTAAGGAATAATTTTAACAAACGTTATAAGAGTCAAACAAATGGCACACTAAAAATAATTTTAAAAAATCTATATCATAAACAGATTCAAAGCAGTAAGGCACAAGTGTTCTGATTAAAATCTTTCAGACCTAGCCAGTCACTAAGAGGAAGCCTGCTTGCGGGAGGACAACAAAGATGGAGCCAGCCTGTCCTCCAAGAGTCTAGGTTCAGTGACAGAAAAGGCTGTATCTTCACAAAACACACCTGTGAAGGTGATGGGACTGAGAGAAAGGCCTCTTCTTATGATCTTAATACTCAGGCAGGGTCATAAAGGAAGACACAGCCCTTGAGACAGCTTGGGCCCAAGCCATTTAGGGCTTTAAAATCAGTGCTTTGTAATGTAACTGGAAACTCACTGGCAGCCAGAGGAGATGCTGTAACCAGCCCCAGTTAACAATCTGCCTGCAGTATTTTTGACCCAAGTTTCCAAACACTTTCTAAAGGCAGACTCGTTTAAAGTATGCTACAGTAATCCAGTCAGGATGTAAGTAAGGCATCTGTCACCAGATCAGACCTCTCAAGAAATGGATGCAGCTGGTGCACTGGTTTCATCTGTGCAAATGCCCTCCTAGCGATCACCAAAACCTGGATGTCCAGGCTCAAAGAATCCAGGAGCACCCCCTAATGATGCACCTGTATGTTCAGGGGGAGTGTAACATCATCCAACTTAGGCTGCACTCCTGCTCCTTGCTCCACCTTCTGATTGACCGGAAGCACTGGTAAGTTTCAGTTTATTTGCCCTCATCCAGTCCATTACTGATGCCAGACACTGAACTGGGAGTGACAAAGAAGAGAAACAGTTGGGGGTCATCCTCATGCTACTGACACCAAACACTAATATCTCTGAGCAGTTTCATGGGGATGTTAAATAGTGCAGGGGATAAAACAGAATCCTGAGGGTCACCACATGCCAATGAAGAAGGTGTCAAACAAGAGTTCCCCAGCACCACTTTTTGAGTTCTCTCCTCAAAGAAGGACCAGAGCCACCACAGAACCATGCCTCCAGATCCTATGGTAGAGAGACGGGACTGGAGGATATCATGGTCAATGGTACTGAAAGCCACTGAGAGATCCAGCAGAATCAACACTGACACACTCTGCCTATCCTGTTCTTGCCGTAGGTCATTCACCAAGGCAATCAAAGCAGTATACATCCCATAGCTAAGTCTGAAGCAAATCTGCAGGCGTTCTTGCACTGAACCAGTGTAGGCTATATAATTTCTCCAGTGTTGGCTGGTCATTTGCATCATCCTATCAATTGTGTCTCTGTAATCTGAGAATCAACACTAAGAGCATGAGAAATGAGCATGCTTAGAGGTGAGCATGATACAGAAAAATGATTATTTGTTTTGATTCATGATCATCAAGGTTGACAAATCGCAAATAATGAATTTATGATTTTTTCTTATGAATCGATGAATCAATGAATCGATGTATAAATTCATTTTTTTACTTTAAAACCATTGAAATGGCTTCCAATGCACCAAGAGACACCAGAATTACAGGAAAGCTTATCCTGACTCTCTTCTACAAGCCCCACAGGTTTGTGATGTTTGGGTTTTGGATGTCTGAGTTATATATTCCCAGACCCACCCACCCCTGGAAAGAGACTTCCCAGGCTTCTCCCAACTCTCCAATTCCTACAGGTTTGAAGACTCAGTTTCAGACATATGAGCTATACACCCACAAAGTGGAGGCCCATAGGAAAATGCCTTTTAGCAACTGGCTTGGGGAAACCCAATCTTCTCCAAACTTGGAGGGATTGTAGAGGATCAGTGGAGGCTTCTTTGCAATTTTGTTGTCTTTAGGTGCCTGGGGAGGGGCTGTTTGGAGGTGCATATCTCCTCCATCATATACCCAATCTTAACTAGTCATGGGGGGATTGTATAGGAGAGTTGGGTGAGGCTTCCATGGAAGTTTTGGTATCTTTAGGTTCCTTGGGGGCTATTTCATAGCCTGATGGATCAAAAAAAATCACTGAAAAGTCATCAATTCAAATTTGTTGGGGTTTACCAATTCATAGAGATATGAATAGACAAATTAGCAATTTTTAAACAAAATTTGCCATTTGTTTTTTAAATTTGTGACCCTCTCTAGTCATGTTATAAAAGCTTAACACTTTGCAAGGTGGCCACTCCCAACTCTCAACACCCCCCCCCAACTCTCAACACACCCCCTGGAAGGTGGAGAGGAAAGCAGGTAGGAGGGGGGAAACGTGAACAGAAGCATTCACACATGTGGAAATGGATTTCAATATACTGATTCCACATCTTCATTTAAATAAACAGACTTCTTGATGAGGAGCATTTACCTGCCAGGAATATTTACATCCAGACTTTTCAACATATTATTTACTCAAGGCAACTCAAAATAAATAAATAAATAAAAATCCCATTCTTATTATTGTGCACTGTTCACAATTAGATTTTAAATAAATAAATAAATAAATAAATAAATAAATAAATAAATAAATAAATAAATAAATAAATAAATGTTTTTTACCTGGCAAGCAGAATCATCCTGGTCCATCTCATGAGCATTTTGCTTCAAGCGCTCACTGAGTATGGGGGGGAAATGGGGAAATGGCATCCAGCATTTATAGGTTTGTCTCCAACACAAACATGAGTTAGCACAGAATTTTCATGAGAGCCTCTCTTCCCGAAGGCCCTGGTCCTGGCCCATGATGGATTCACGGAGGAGAGGGCTGGGTGGGGGGAAGGCCCTTCAAAGGGGTCACAGGCCTGACTGTTGTTTGTGGGGACAACTCTAAAACAGTCAGCTGACAAGTATCCCTTTTTTATAACCCCTCATCCCGAAGTGTCGGGAAGAAAAACAATTGGAAGCCAGGCACTTCTGTTTAATTATTTTTGTTCAAGTTAATGTTACGTAATGATGTGTAAGAGAGAGAGAGAGAGAGTTTGCACCCATGCCTGTGTGTTACTCTGAAACGCAGGCTGCTATTGTATATCTTGGGAGCATTTCTAGCAGAAAGGACTTAATGTGGTGAGACATGGTATGGCACCAAAGAAAATCTCCCTTGCCGCCTTCCATATGAATGATGCTTGATTTGGGGTGCGGGAGGGGGGCAGCCGTAGAGCTCAGTGCGTTGTGAAAAGGTTTCAGAATCTCGTTGAACACATTTGCATTGTAGGTGCCCTTTTCCTCCATTGTTGCACGGGATGATAAGGGATTGAAAGCATGTTGCTAAGTGGGCATTTGAGTTATGCACCTTCTGTTAGCTGACTCAGCAGCCCCATAGAGAAAGCCAAACAGCCTAGCAAAAAATATGTGGTCAGAAGCTTTATCTATGTGCATCTATCTATATGTGCATCAATGCAATTGCAAAAGGTGGAACAGATGTGTCCAGATAATGAAATATATTCTATCACAAATGAAAGCCAAGCTATACGGATAACTTGAAATGAGAAAACTGGACAACCATCTTTCAGATCTGCTTGGATCTGGATTTCAAAATTGAGCAGGGGGTGGACTTGATGGACTTACTGGCCCCTTCCAACTCAAATATTCTATAATTCTCTGAAATCAGAGCAATCTCAACATTTGTCCCACTTCTTTCTTTCTTTCGTTCTTTCGTTCTTTCGTTCTTTCTTTCTTTCTTTCTTTCTTTCTTTCTTTCTTTTTCTTGGCCAAACTATTAAGTTACAGATGACTCAGTACTGTATTAGAACAGAAAATTCCTTAATTGCAGAAAACATATGGTTACAACTGAAGGAGCTCTACTTCTAAGTATGCATGTCTGGATCCAACCAAATATTAACACTTGAAATAAAAAAAACAGTTATTTCATAATCACAATATATAACTTATGTTCTAAACTTTGTTTTAAAAGCTGCTTCCCAGACTCTGGAACTCCCTCCCACTGGAAGCCTTCTGCAAGCAGGTGAAGACCTTTCTCTTCAGGTAGAGTTTCTCTTAAGGCTCTATCACACATCCCTTTAAATCCAGATTAAATTTCAAGATAAACCGTGTCCAAAAATCTTGTCCCCACGGCTGACGAGCTTTAAAAACACACACACAGAAAAAACAGTAGCGCCCCCTTTAGTGAGTTTTCCAATACCTACTGGAGAAGTTGGGAATTTTTTGCCTCATTTAAAAAACCACATTTATTGGAGCCAGAAGTCCATGGGAATGCATATATGATCCAGTTTTCTTTCTTTCTTTTCTTTCTTTTTTCCCCCCATAGTGCCGACCAGCTGTTCCTGGGGCTGGTTAGGGCTGGGTTTTTTTAATTTTTTTATTTTTATTTTTTCCCATTAGTGCCAGTCAGCTGGCCTGTGGGCCGGTTGGGCATTTAAAAAAATTTTTTTATTATTTTTTTAATTTTTCCTTAGCCCCACCAGCCAGCCCTGGGGCTGTTCAGAGGTTTTTTTTTTGTGTTTTTTAATACCCCCCCCAGTGCCACTCAGCTGGTCAGGCATTTATTTATTTTTTTCCTTAGCTCCCAGCAGCTGTCCCTGGGGCTCGTCGGCCATTTGTTTTTTGGTTTTTTTTTTAATTTCCTCTGTGCCTGCTTGAAGCAGAAGTTTTTTTTTATTAATTTGTATTATTTTTATCATTTCCCCCCCCCCAGTGCTAGTCGGACATTTTGTATTATTATTATTTTATTTTATTTTTTCCTTAGCCCCCACCAGCCAGCCCTGGGGCTGTTCAGAGGTTTCGTTTGTTTGTTTTATCCCCCCCCCCCAGTGCCAGTCAGCTGGCATGCAGACTGGTCGGGCATTTTTTTAAATTTTTTCCTTAGCTCCCTGCAGCTGTCCCTGAGGCTCGTCGGCCATTTTGTTTTTGTTTTCTTAATTTCCTCTGTGCCTGCTTGAAGCAGGTTAAGGCCGTGGGGACATAAGAGAAGCGGAGCAGAACCCAAGGGACATGGGAACTCTGAACCCACATATTCAATCACATGATCAGATAAGGAGAAAAGCCTCCTGTGATAGTGCTCTTAGTTATTGTCAGCCTGAGAGAGGTTTTTAAATCAGTTGTTGTGCCATGTTGCTTTTGAAGGTGTTTTGGCATTGATTTTGTTTACCATTTTAGTATCTCTTTGGTTCTTTTTAATATTTGTACATGTGTTTATTTATTAGATGTTTATACTGTATGACCTAAAGGCTACTATTATACAATACAGGTAACAACAAAAAGTAAATATTAAAAATATAAAATTGTACAAAATTATATAATAAACATAATAAACCAACTGATCAAACAGTAATTAACACATAATATAATTCATTCATTGGCATCCTTCTGTCTCAACAGACTATGGTATCATGCCTGGAGTAGAGATCCTAAAAATACCTAGTGTGACTAAATAGACCAATTCGGGAATGGCAGTCTCTACTGCACTGGGGCAGATATATCCTGTTTCTTGTCCAGTCCTCGGGTTTCATTGTTTCTGTGCCTGCCTCTTTTCCTCACTATAAAAAGGTAAAGCCCCCCCCCGTGTGCGACTCTAGGGGCAGTGCTCATCTCCGTATTCAAGCCAAAGAGCCAGTGTTGTGCAAGTCCATGGCCACGTGGCCAGCATGGCTGCAAGGAAACACTCTTTTACCTTCCTGCTTTTTACGGCAGTACCTATTTATCTACTTGCATTTGCATGCTTCCGAACTGCTAGGTTGGCAGGAGCTGGGGTTATCAGCGGGAACTCGCTCCACTGCGTGGCACCCGGGATTCAAACTGCCGAGCTGCTGACTTTGCAGCTCATACCACATGGGAAAAGAGCCAGCCTGTGTTGCTTTGAGTAGGCTACAGAGGCCCAGTGCTCCCTTAGGAGGAGGAAATAATAAATCACATCCAAATTCTCTGTGCCTAGGAAAGCCTGCCAAAGGTTGCAACAAGTCCATTGTAATTATACACCCATACTTGCTACTTTCTTCAGGCACAAAGACTTGGGGGCCTTCCACCTGCATGGCCAGTGCAGTTTTACCAATCACTGTCATTGCATGGGGTCGGGGGCTGCTGCTAAATAGATATAACCACTGTAAAAAAATTTAAAGGCAGCCAAACTATACCTAAAGCATTTAACACACATTGCTCTCTACTTTGGTATAAAATTGCTGAATCTGGACCATGGGAAGTATTTTTGTGCATATACATGCATGCCCAGAGAGATTTACCTCAAACTATTAGGATCTCCTTTTTATTCTTAACCAGAAAATGCAGGGCACTTGATTGTTGAAAAGTCGCTGTGTTGTTTCTCAATTTTTCCAGATGCAAATTTCACATATTCTAATCATCCTAACTGGGGAATGCAATCAACAGTCCTCTTTTTGCTCAGTAAAGGTATATCTCAGAATTTGGTTGGCTGTTAAGTTTTTTCCCCTTAAAGTTTCTTGAAGTTTTAAACGTCAACCAATGTAATGTAAGTCTAAGCACAGAATGTCACATTGTATTCTCATTGGTTTAGGTTTTCTCTGCTCCTCTGTCTTTCTCTGCCTTTTGTTATGTCTCTGTAAGCAGTAGATGAAGTCTGGATGAAGCTTTGAAAAGGGTGCTGCTACCAGGGTGTGGACAATACACATCCTAAAGAAGTAAGTCCCTATCAATGAAGGCTCATATTGAATCAAGGAAGTGGTTTCATCTGGTTGCCCATGCCCTCCTGGACCCTACCATGATGCTCTCCTGATGGAATTATGCTAACGAACTGATAAGCTAAAGTTTAAAGGTCTGCCCTTTCTTTTGTTCAGGGTCTTTGTTTTTTAGGGCAAGAAGCTAGTGTGTATTGGCTTGTATTCTGTAAAACTGTCTTGCACTATTATGCTAGTCTCCTTCTTGATCGAAACCCTAAGAATTGTTTAACAATAGGTTGGGGGAGGACGCAGCCTGCCCTTGTGCCTTAAACAGATGAACTAGATATCCTACCCACCACATTGTATAAAAATTAGTAGATGAATACAGTATTTCCAAATTAAGTTGTTAGGCTTTACTACCTGGTGATATATTTTGCGTATTTTAATGCTACAGTCAAGAAGCTGGCAGTATTGAATTAAGGTATGTCTGGAGCCATTTTCATTGTCTGTGACAATGTGGGAAGATGGCTGAGGTAGGCTCAGTATTTCACACAAGACTGCTTTTTTGCTAGTACACAACAGGGACATGATGGGGGTGTTTTGTGAGTACCTAAACTTGCTTTGTTCTGTGCTTAACTCTGTAAAATGTTATGAACCAAGGGGCTGATACACATGCACTTCTTAATTATAACAGCATACCTGTTAGGTCTGCTGGCTGGCTGTTATCTTTTTGAGAGGAAAGCACAGAAGGTAAATCAAGACAGGGTAAAACAGCCACCTTTACTTATGTTCAGATACTCATTTCACACATTCACCTTTGGGATATCAATGACAAAGTAGTCAAGTATCACATACTTCCTAGATATTTATAGTGGAGGGAAAAAACCCACCACAAAATGCACTAAATATGTTGTTCAGACTTCGTGACAGTAGGTGGAACCATCTGCACATGTAAATGAGCATTCTGTAAGAAACAACATAAACCACACACACTGATACAACTACTAGTGAGTGGCTGGAAGGATATAGGAGGGCATGTCACTTCTGTAGGAACTTCAGCTGTGAGGTCAGACCCAGGGGTAAATACTCAAAAAGCATGGCTTAGACTGCTCCGATAACAACTACTCAGTGTTGCCTAGTTAGATATTTCAACAAAACCATAATGACTTCAATTCTTTCTTTCTTTCTTTCTTTCTTTCTTTCTTTCTTTCTTTCTTTCTTTCTTTCTTTCTTCCTTCCTTCCTTCCTTCCTTCCTTCCTTCCTTCCTTCCTTCCTTCCAGTAAGATGCAGAAAATATGATGCCCAAGTTATTTCAGAGAGTTATTAAACGCTTTCCATTATTAATAAAATCATAGTAATAATCTCTACTTGGGCCAAGATGGTGGACCAGTGACACACTATCTATGACTACTCCCCTATCCTTTTTTATTTTTGTTTTATTCTTCAATGGGACCTCCTTGTCTAAATGGGCTTTGCTTCTCATGTGCTTCTTTGTGCTATCCTTCTTCCTTTTCTGATTTTGATTTGTTACTTTTGAATTGATTGCAGTTACAATGTGGTTTGGCACAGACACACACCCTTCGGATTCATAAAAAACAGAGAGGCTGAGAAGGCCTGAAATGGACCTACCATGTCAATTTTTTTACTCTCGGAAATGACATTCTATCATCGCTTCACTAGTTATCAGATGGTCTGGGGGACTTACAAACTCAGGTAGGTACCTACTTGAGCTCAAAGGTAAGTTGGGCAAATTTGAGAAGTTAGGGGAAACCCCAGGGCTCCTCTTGGAGGTTTGTGCGAGGTTCCAGATTGATTTTCCTTCACCATGGATAGAACTTCCCAGACATTGACCATAACTCTCCAGCCACACATTGACTCGTTCTGCTTGCAAACTCCGGCCACAATTTTCAGAAGCAGACATGTCGAGCTTCAGTGAGTCATGATTGAGCACTGGTGAAGTGAGAAAGTCTCAGTTTGGGTTAGCCTTGAAGCCAGGGATGTGGTGGCTCAGTGGACTAGGGCTTCCGAAAACTGTTGGCTGCAAAGTCGGCAGCCTGGCGGCTCAAATCCGGGGTGCCACGCAGCAGAGCGAGCTCCCACTGATAACCCCAGCTCCTGCCAACCTAGCAGTTCAAAAGCATGTAAATGCAAGTAGATAAATAGGTACCACCATAAAAAAGCAGGAAGGTAAAACAGTGTTTCCTTGCAGCCATGCCGGCCATGTGACCATGGACTTGCACAACACTGGCTCTTTCGGCTTGAATACAGAGATGAGCACCGCCCCTAGAGTTGGAGACGACTAGCACACATGTGCAGGGGAAACCTTTACCTTTACCTTTTATCTGAAGCCAGGAGAGGATCAAGTTGCTTCCGCCACAAGAGAAAAAGGTTCAAAATTTGTCTGTAGGTGACTCTATCTTCATCCTTCGTCCCAATAACATCCTGACGACAATGATGATGACCAAAAAGCAAAGCAACCTGATATGAACAGTGCTACTTTGTTACTATTCTTGGACATTGGCCATACAAACTTAACCAGATAAAAAATAATACCTTGTCTGAGAGCCCTTTGTTAATTATTTGGGAAGTAATGTCGGAGTCAAATGGACTGTTAATGGCAAAACTGACTGGAAAGAGTGTTAGAAGGACTGAGTGACAGCCCTAAAATGGTGACAATTCAGGACATGAAAACTGCGTGGAACATGCAGACACACACAGTGGATTTTTCATTGACTGGAAGGAATGTAAATGAAAGTGGCAAGAGCTAAGAGGGGAATTGTTTAATTGTTGGCATTGGAATGTGATGAGGGTGTGCATGGGAAATTTAGTTGAAACATTATTAGTGATTTGTTTGAAGGTTAACATCTTACTGGATCTGGATCTTAATGAACTGTTATGACATATTAACCTCTAATTAATTAATGCTTAATGAATTAGTAACTATTAGAAGGCATATAACATCTATCAATTAATTTATTAATCAACCCAATGAATGAGTTACTGATGGTTTACAACATCTATTAACATTAACTAATTAATTAGCCAGTCTCATACAGTATTTATTTACACCTTACCCACAAAACTGTCTCTATTAGTCTGTTTTAGCATATTCATCAATGGTAGAGGAAATTTTAGTTACCGTATTTATCTCCATTTTAATTAATTTAATTACTAGATTATATGTGTCCCCCCCCCAGTTGGGGGTCATATAATATCTGAGTTGTAATTACCAGAGGAATATATATCACTGGTATAGTAACTTCCAGGTCCAGAAGAACAGCAGAAAGAAGTTTGAAGTCTGTTTACTGTTCTTGGTCTACAGCCAACTGCCAGGTCCAAGGTAATCTGTCCAGCTATCCTTACACTCTATATCAGTGATGGCAAACCTTTTAGAGACCAAGTGCCCAAACTGCAATTCAAAACCCACTAATTTTTCCCAAAGCGGCAATACAGCAATTTAATCTGAATACAGGTGGCTGTGAAGGGGCGATGTCAGGTGCCTAGAGAAAGGGCGCAGAGTGCCACCTTTGGCACCCATGCCATAGGTTCACCAACACTGCTCTATATCCTTGGTTTCATGGAATGCCAGATGTGCCACAAATAAAACTCGACCTGTCCAGGACATGATCCTGGATGAAAACACATGAGCTGGCATATACATCAGAGATATGGTGGATATAGAAGGTGGTATGACCTCATCTTTATTCTGCCCACCCTGACTCATTAATTTATTGCAAGATTCGTTATCTGAGGGAGATGCCTCAGTCTGCCTAATGGCAGAGCTAGTCCTGTGCAGGAGCAGTCTCAGGGAGGGAGAAGTGGTGTGTCTTTTCAGAGAAGACAGCTTCTGGGGGGTATTTCCCTCATTGCAAGCCATCCCTAAAACCAAAACTCAATGCCTGCCAAATGAATTCACAATCCCTTTCCTCCTTTTCATGTTTGCCAGACCACACCCTTCTAAAACAAGCCACTGAAGAGACCCTCACAAGAGCACAACTTAGAAAAGCTATTTTTATCTGCAACTCCATGACTTCTCCAGTGCGCATGAGGATTCGGGGAAATGCAACATAAACATTAACTTTCCCAGGTTCTCCATTTCCTACCCCTAGGTCCTGTGGCTATCAAGCCGCATTTGGTGGGGCCACTGTGAGATACAGGAAGCTGGACTAGATGGGCCTTTGGCCTGATCCAGCATGGCTCTTCTTATGTTCTTATGTTCTCTGCTTCTGTCTGAAGCTACTGGAGGTTTGACAGGGCTTTTCCTTGCCCCTTCCCAGCAATCCACAGGCTCCCTCTGTTAGTATTCATCAACATGGCCACCAATATGCCTGTTAAGCAATAGAAAAGAGAAGCGCTAATCATCTGTATAGTCCAGTAAATCTTGAGTCTACACAGCCCAAAGGCAGTGCATGGCTATATTCACACACTGTAAAGAGCAATTATTGGAGCAGTGAATGCAAAAGAGCCTGACCTTATAATAATCAGACGAGGACAGCTCTACAGCTGCCAGACTTCTCCTGCCTATTTAATGAGATTAAAGCTGCTTTAAGGCTGGAACAGGTGCTAACCACCTCATTAGCATGAAGTACATCAGCCAAACCACTCTCTGTTTCTCTATTGTACTTGAACATTCATAATTTACCATTCTGCACAAATATGGCAGAGGAATATAGGCCTTCTATTGGCATCTGAAGATGAAGTAATACTGGTTATATGCTACCAGGTTCTTCTAAAACACTTGAGCCCTGAGAACTAAGATGTGTGGCAGCTGTGAGCATATGCTGGGAATTTCCATTTTCAAATATGTGTTTTTATGTAGGTTGTGAGCTGCTGCCCTGGTCTCTGGTAAGGAAGAATGAGTTCTAAATCAAATAAGTAATTACAAGGAAGAGGAAAGTAATGGAACAGGGTAGGGGATTGTAAAATACAATCTCCAACAGAATGTGCCAATTTCCAGGCATGGAACAGCAGTATTTATTTATTTATTTATTTATTTATTTATTTTTATTTATTTTAAGACTTGTATACCGCCCGTCTTCCCGGAGGAACTCCAGGCGGTTCACAACAGAATAAATCAGACAATAACCAACCAAACAAATAACAACAATTGGACAGACGGTATAAAATACAACCCTAACATAAGAATGGGAAGCAGATGGCGGGGGAAAAAATTAAATTAAGTCACCAAACGCCTCACGGAAGAGCATCGTTTTTAAAGCCTTCCGAAAAGGTGCAGGGACTGTGCAAGGCGCACTTCGCTGGGTAGATGGTTCCATAAGGAAGGGCCTGCCACAGAGAAGGCCCAGCTCCGGGTCGAGGTTTTCCGGGCCTCCCTGGGCATGGCCACCCATAGCGAGTGAGCCCGCGGCATCCTCGTTGGATGGGCCGAAGTTGACCGCTGGGTGATCCGCTCTGCCAGGTAGTCAGGTCCTAGGCCATGGAGGGTTTTTTATAAATTAAAACCAGGACCTTGAATCTGATTCGGGTAGGATTTTGTGAGAAGTCATTTCATTCTTCTATTACTATAATAGCAATGACATGCACACAGGTAGGAAAATTATATTAGGTAGAAAATGTATCACTTCAACAGAAGTCAGTGGGTGATTTCCTGGGACTAAACCACACAGGAGTACAGCTCTGCAATTAGAAATTGATAAAATGTTATCCCTCCAGAGATGGCTTCCTTCAAAGCTGCTGGACATGCTGGAAGTGGTGGTGGTATCTCAGCAATTGACTTAAAAGGAAGCCTTGTATTGACCTCCTAAATATGACTGATCGCCAAACAAAAGCAAGCTACTTTGCAACTTGCAGAACTGCAGAAATCCTGTGATAGGATGAACAAACGTCCTTTACCTGCCAAGAAAGCTCCAGTTCTAATTGTGGCATTTGGCACTCGGCCTTCACAGGTCTTTCAGAATTGGCCACTAAATGGCAATCTCTGCTTCCTCTTATGTGGATGCAGATAAGTGCAGCCAAGTGCCTTTTCTTCATATTTAAGGTTTCAAACTATTATTCAGTGGAACAGTTTGTCCTCGGCTTGGCATCACAATATACTAAATGCTTCCCATTAGGGGGGCGGGGCGGGGGCCATCTTACCTCCCGCTGCCGTCCACCCGTACGGCCCGAGGCTTCTCGGGGGAGCCTGGTTGAGTGGCGCGGAGCGACCCGATCACTCTGCGCCGCCCCTCCTGGCCACCCCGAGGCTTCTCGGGGTGCGTGGGAGGGCGGAGCGAAGTGACCCGATCACCCCTCGCCGCCCTCCCACGCACCCCCGAGGCTTCTTGGGGGTGCGTGGGAGGGCGGCGCGAAGCGACCCGGCCGCCCCCCGCCCCCCACGGTGCAGGTACTGCGATCCCGCGATGTAGCGGGGCCACGGTACCTGAACCGTGAAATGCCGGGGGGGGGGTCACTGTAATACATTCTTAATCAGTACAGAGGCCATGTCTATTGGTGGTGTTTCAGTGATGTAGGCAGTTGGGGCATGATGTTCATTGCTGGGAGAACATATTCCCCCATCCTTCCTCTTCCCTGATGGTCTTCCAATGATTAAACGTTAAAAATAATTTCCTACATACATGAGACTACCAATAGATTGCTCTATTAACTTATTGCTAGGTCATAATTTGTCACATTTACACACATACCTCTCTGTTCCCCATCAGAGTAGCAGAGGTGGGACCAAAGGAAAGAAGAGGACTATAGGTTGGGATGCAAATCATGTTGCATCCAGTATAAATGATGGACTCTCCAATCAATCTGCAGTCCCTGTGTGAGCACTGGCTGAGATTTCAAATGTGATCCAGACAATGATTCAGCTTTCCTGTACTGCATAGCTGTACCCTTAAGACACAGCAGAGGAATTTCTCAACCAGAAGGAATCACAGTACCATTCCATAGGCTGCACTGGTCCATCTGCAGGGGAGAACAAGACGTTGCCGCTGTGCCGCGCAAATGCGCTGGCGGGGCTCGTTTTGCCCCCCCCAGTTCAAAAACATGCGAGACGTGATTAGCGAAGTCTTGCGAGGCCAGGAGGTATTGCGAGAAGACCCGCTATATAAGCAGGTCCCCGGAGCAGGCCCAGCCTCTTCTTGCTTCGATCGTCCCCACCCAACCACCCTTTCAGCATATGTCAGGACGAGACTGCTAGTTGCTGTATGGGGCCGGATAGGAATTTTTACCCCACTTTCTAGATTGGCCTAAGAGAGCGCGTTTTTTTCGCCTATCCTGTGCTGACATGAGAGGGTGGGTGGTCCTTTTGGTCAGGATTTCCCAGTCATGTTGAATGGGTAGTGGCGGGTAGTGTGGGAGCGCAAGCAGGTAGTGAGTAAGAGTCAACAATAAGCTATAACCAACCACTGGACGCTGCGCACCCGGGGGGAGGGGGTATTTTGTTACCCTCGCTGGGGAGGCGACTGGCCAAGTGATGGCACCTAACTTCCCGGTGGGGAGGTACCATAGCTTCAAGGAAAGGTGCTGCTTAGAAACGGCGCCCCTGGGTGGCCGATTACTCAGTAAACTACAACTCGTGGGAGGGGGGGTCCGGGGATGACCCCCCTGTACCCATAGATTCCCGCACTACAGTCGGCAAGCGCTGGTCCTCCCTAAGGATGGTTGTGCAAGCTCTGGTCATCTGGAGGATAGGTTATTGTAACACTCTCTACATGGGGCTTCCCTTGACCCTTATTCAGCGATTGCAGCGGATGCAGAATGTGGCGGCCAGAGTGGTGGTTGGTGTGGGAAGATATGACCACATCACCCCCATTCTGGCTTGCTTGCACTGGCTAACCGTTGCCTCCTGAATAAGGTTCAAGGTATTGGTTTTGATTTTCAAAACCCTCCATGGCTTGGGACCAGAATATCTGACAGAGCGTCTCATCCTAAGTTCAACATTGGCCCGTACTTCAACCTGCATTCTTGACCATTCCTCCTTAGAACACATGGTGTATTAGCAGTAAAATCCCCATGAAGCACCATGATGCTAAATATCAACTCAATACAAACCAGCACACGGACACACACAAAAGCATTAAGTTTTGGGAAAGAGAAAGGTGGAGGAAGTCAAAAGAGCAGCACCCAGAGAAGTATCCAGTCCTTAAAACAGAATAAATGCTGCACCTGGAGTCGCCCTCAGACAGATATTTTGTGTGCTTGTACTCACAAGTCATCCCAGTGCCAGCTCCTGGAGTGCCTCACACTCCCCCAGTGTGAGTGACAGAAAGCTGTCATTTCAACTGAAGGGAGGCAGAAAAATGTCATTGAAAGTGAGGTCGTGTTGCATGCTAGGAGCTTAAAGTATAGGGCAGTGATGGCGAACCTATGGCATGGGTGCCAAAGGTGGCACTCAGAGCCTTTCTGTGGGCACCCGACATCACCCCTTCATAGCCACCTGTATACAGGCTAAATTACTGTGTTGGCACTTTGCAAAAAAAAAAAATAGTGGGTTTTGAATTGCAGTTTGGGCACTTGGTCTCTAAAAGGTTCGCCATCACTGGTATAGGGGAAAGACACAGAGCTCTTGGAGAAAATGAGAGGTTTGTCAAAATGAAGAGCTATAGAAGACGTTCTGCTTTCCCTGATTTTTTGCCATGTCTGATTCTCTCTCTCTTTTTCTCTCTCTTGTCTACTGTTTTAGAGAGAGAGAGCATAAAAGGAAAGAGAGACAGAGAAAGAAGCAGACATGATAGAGCAGAACAAAGGACTCCAACAAGAAAAAAGGAAAACAGTGTGCTGCGTGTATATCACCTGTAGCACTTAGAGCACCCTCTGGATGGTTTAGGATTGAATTATGCAGGCTATACATTCCCTCCACCCTCCCTGGGAGCTGGATACTCAATTCACTGACCTTAGAAGGATGAAAGACTGAGTGATACTTAAACCGGCTAAATGGGATTGAACCCTAGGTCATGAGCTGAGTTTTGGCTGTTAACCACCCCGCCATGAGAAGACCACAGACAGTCACAGGGATTGGGAGATGTTTGGAGGGCAGCAGAACAAAGGAAGGGCAAAGAGGGATGATCTAGAGAATACTGTATTGTATAATAAAAATGAGCCCACACAGAAATATTATGCCACTTTTTCTATTTCAGTTCATCAGCAAAGACAGACTTTCTTCTCCTAGCATTTGTGCCTACATCTTTCCCAAAGGAGAGGGGCACAATAATTTAAAACAAAAAGTGATAGCTGGAGCTATTTGCCCCAAGAAACAAATTTAGAGGAAAGCTTAACCTATTTCCATCCTAACTCAAACTGTGGTCTCTTTTGATGGACAAGAAGGATAGCCCTCTCTGGATTCTGTGCAGCTGCTGTCTGTATAGTTTCATCCTTTCTCCACAATCATTAAGAGAGTCATGCTGTCCAGACAACTGGGAGACATAGGTCACTCCAGATAATCCTGGATCATGAATCCCATCAGATATAACCGTTGGTGAAGGATGGAAGTTGCATCCCAACAACCTTTGGGGAGCCACAAATTTCCACCTTCTAATACCAAAGTTATATGTTTTGACAATGCAGAAACCACACATGCAAAAAGCATGACAGGGAGAGACAGAGAGAAATCACTTCACAAATAAAGAGGGACAGATAGTGAGGGATCATCTGGCCCATTTCTAGTGTGACTTTGGTTCCCATTGTCTAGTAGATCAGAAAGACTTGTGTCTCGTGAATCCTAAGCACAAAAGAATATAAGAAGAGCCATGCTGGATCAGGCCAAAGGCCCATCTAGTCCAGCTTCCTGTATCTCACAGTGGCCCCACCAGATGCGTTTGGGAGCGCATGAGACTAGATACCTGTCTCCTGATGCCACTCCCCTGCATCTGGCCCTTGAAATACCCCGGTTTTAAGCCTGGAAATTACACATCCCCATCATGGTTTGTAACCTTTGATGGATTATTCCTCCAGGAATCTGCCCAATCCCCTTTTGAAGGCATCCAGGCCAGATGCCATCACCACATCCTGTGGCAGGGAGTTGCACAGACTAACAGCATGCTGGGTAAAAAAAAATTTTCTTTTGTTTGTTCTCACTCTCCCAACCCTCAATTTGAGTGGATGTCCCTTAGTTCTGGTATTTTGTGTGAGAGAGGAGTGTCCCTCTGTCCACTTTACTCATGCGCTGCATTATTTTGTACATCTCAATCATATCCCCCCCTCAGGTGCCTTTTTTCCAAACTAGAGAGCCCCAAATGCTTTAGCCTTTCCTCATAAGGAGGTCCCCCAGCCCAATAATCATTTTAGTCACTCTCCTCTGCACCTTTTCCAGTTCCACTATGTCTTTTTTGAGATGCGGTGACCAAAACTGTATGCAATACTCCAAGTGCGGCCTTACTATCATTTTGTACAATGGCATTATAATGTTGGCTGTTTTATTTTCACTCCCCTTTTTGATGATCCCTAGCATGGAATTGGCCTTCTTCATCGCTGCCACACATTGGGGAGACACCTTCATGGAGCTGTCCACCAGCACACCAAGATCTGTTTCCAGATCCATCACATATAGCTCAGAGCCCATGAGTTGATAGATAAAATTTTGATTTTTGCCCTAATGTGCATTACATTACATTTTCCTACATTGAAATGCATTTGCCATTTTCCAGCCCATTCTCCCATCCTCATGGGGGAGACATTAAAATCAATCGGATGACTAATATTTTGAGGACTATAGCCAAAATTCTTTATGCATTTTACTTTCCTGTTTTTAAAAATGTTTGGAGAAATGAGAGTTGCTGTTTAGTGAGCACACTTGGCATGAGAAAATACATGAAACAATTAGAGAAGGTTTACTCCCGTAACCTCTTAAAATGGAAAAAAAACCAGTGCAAAAAACAAGCACTTGAGCCCACAAATATCTCGACTGCTTAACAACAATTTGCAAAACAGTTGTGACTGTTGGACTGGTAGAAGAAGAAGCTGGTTATTTAGAGCCATTGTTGTTTTTTTAGATGACGTGCAATGATCCTTCTACCACCTGAATTAAAATTCCTCAAGTATAAAATTCCTCAAGGACTTTTGTGTTTGCTATATGTCAATCTGTAGCATATTTACCTCAGTCTCCCTTCCACTTTGCATGATGAACATGTCCAGTTGACCTATATTGGATTTTAGAAGGCAGAAAACCGATGTTCAACCACTGGTGATTGATGGGACCGGTGTGGAGACGCTTACAGGTTTTAGATTTTTGGGCATTGAGTTACAGGAGGATCTGTCCTGAAGTGTCAACACAAGGGGGCTTGCAAAGAAGGCTCAGCAGAGTCTATTTTTCTTGAGAACGTTAAGGAAAATCCATCTTCCACAAAAGCTGCTGCCGGCTTTCTATCATTGTGCAATTGAGAGTGTGCTTACTTACAGGTTATGTGTGCAGTATGGAAGTTGTACCCATTGGGATAGGACAGTGTTGCACAGAATCATAAGACTTGCAGAGAGCATTGTGGGCGGTTCACTCCCCACCCTAGAATAAATTTATACTACCAGGTGCCACTGTAAAGCATTAGATATATTAAGAGACCCATCACATCCTGGTCATCACCTCTTTGAATTGCTGCCATCGGGACGGAGATATAGAGTACTGAGGGCAAGAACAAACCGTCTCAAAAATAGCTTCTTTTTTAGAGCAATATTGGCCTTAAACGGAAATTCTGGACTTTGAAGTAAGCTTATTTAAATGTCATATTTTATGTGTTGTATCTGTTTTTAAATCTATGTGGAATGTTTTAAATGAGTTGAATATAGCAACCATGAAATTTCGTTGTTCCTGCAAGGGGGCAATGACAATAAAGATTCCTATTCCTATTCCTATATGTGTGTTATCAATTCAGAATGAAAATGATGAAATCACATAGTCTGTATTTAATGTTGCCCAGTGTAGTAAAATTGGAAAGAATGATGGGCTAAAGCTCAACTTATCTCATTCTGAATCCCTGCTCAACCATGCAAACCCGCTGGGGTGTGGCACTTGTAAGACCATTTCCCAGATATCTTAATTATCTTGAAACTCCCATTATGGTTGCAACGCAGAATGCAAAAGGCATAAAGAACTCCCACCATTCTTCCACCAAAGAGCCACCAAAACAAATGAGGAAAAGGGGAAAAATGGCACAGATTACTTTCTTATGGAAAATGCATTGTTTATCAAATAGAAAACGAAAAGAGACAATGCTGTGACACTGAAAATCATACAATATTTCTCCTGAAAAGGCACCAAGAAATAATCCTAGCCCTTCTATATGCCTTTCTTATAAAATAGATTTATCTGCCTTCAAATGAACTACAGTAGGACCCCCATATCCACTGATTCAGGAAAAAATTAAATAAATAATTCAGCAGCTGCAAAGCAAGTACTGTCACAAACAGCAGCTATAAAGCAAGATACTGTCATGAAACAGCAGCTGTTAAAGCAAGTTACTGTCACAAACAGCAGCTGTAAAGCAAACGACTGTCACAAAACAGCAGTTTGGGGGAGTTGGGGGTGTTCTCTATTATCCACAGTTTTCATTATCCATGGGAAGACCTGGAACAAATCCCCAGCAGATGCCGGGGTCCTACTGTAGTCCTTTGTTACTCCACTCAGTTTAACAGTTTAATTAAATTGTCTCTATAACTGCAATGAGTACTATTATTTCATACTGGAAAAATTAATCCAAAGGCTTGTAAAAAGTGAAGGAATTGATGATATTGGAATGCATATTTTAACACATGCTTCACTTTGGGATTCCATTCTACTTCTTAGAAGACTGAACACGGGTGGCAAGATGATTAAGAGGATTTCACACTGGGATTGTATGGATGGATCTTCCATGTTTCATATTTCACCTTCCAAGGCTGTATGTATGTTTGACAGGAAACAGGAAGACATGGCCTTCCCTCTCCATGCTCTGATGTGGCCATTGCTACAGTTGCTTAGGTGGAACCCGGTTTGATCCAACAGACCATAGCATATGATAAACCAGTTTATTATTATTCCCCTCTATCACAATTATTTTCTTAAAGTTTCCTCAACACGACACTGATTTTTCCACTTGATTATCTTTTTCCAGCAAATAAACCACTGCTGAAGAACAGCAGCTACGATCCTATGTGCACCTACTTGGGAGTAAGTAAGAGAATGCTTGCATACGAGTGCATTGTCCATTTGGATTAAAGCAAGCTTAACTCGGGATCAAGTGTCCCAACATTCCAGAAGGGCATTTGCTTGCTTAATTCCAACAAGGTCACTAAGGTAAAAGTGTGAAATGAAATTTGGTAAAAGAGAGCCTGACTTCATCTTGCTCCACAATCATTCTTTAATTGCCTACTGCTACTGTTATAAAACTGAATAAATTTTATGTGTGTCTCCCTTTTTGTTCTCTTTATAAATACATTTTCCATAAGGATGTTAACCTCATGAGCTCTTGATTCATGTATCCTATCTTAATGATGCCTCTTCAAGGTTATTTCTGTCTTATTTATAGTAAAGTATACACATATCTTTAAATGCTATATTTGGGTTTAGAAAATTGTTTACTAGGAAAATCAGCTGGAGCGTCTTGAGCTAAAATATCGTAGCCAGCCTGAGATAAGTCATTCTAGTGCATCACACTGGATTTACCAGTGGAGACTTACACCCCAAATTGATTTCCATGGAGAAAGCTCTAACTCTCGAAACCCAAGTGGACTCAGTGGCCAGGAGTGCCTTCCTTCAGCTGCAGAAAATATACCAGCTGCATCCCTACCTGGACGAGGAGCCTCATGACAGTTACGCATGCACTGGTAACATTCCGTATTGATTACTGCAACACGCTTTACGTGGGGCTGCCTTTCAAGATGGTTCGGCGATTGCAACTGTTTCAGAATCGTGTGGCGCGGCTGGGAAGCGGTGGGGCCACCAGGGACCACATCACGCCGATTATGCGTAACCTACATTGGTTACCAGTTGCTGCCCGAGCCCAATTCAAAGTGCTTGTTTTGACATATAAAGCCCTAAATGGTTTAGGACAGGCATATCCAAAGTCAGGCCCGGGGGCCAAATGCGGCCCATTTTCAAATTGTGAGTAGCCCATGGCATCTTCTCCCCAACGGCTCAGGCTGTCACACATCCCCGCTAGCTGGCCCCTCCCCATACCAGGAAGAGATATCAGTTTGCAGTTTTATAGTTTGCCTGCCCTCCCTTGCCTCCGTCCATCCCCCCAGCCACCTGCCCAGCCTACCCGCCCTTGGCTCCGTTGCTGCAGTGTCCTCCCCATCTCCTTGCATGTCCTAAGTCTGCCTGGAGGCCAAATGCGGATGAATGGTTGGCTCTCACACATTTTCACCTCACCAAATCTGGCCCTCCTTGCAAAAAGTTTGGACACCCCTGGTTTAGGCCCTAGATACCTGAAGGACCGCCTCCTTCCATATGAACCTCCCCGGCAATTATGATTGAGCTAGGGGGCCCTTTTGAAAGAGCCAGCCCTCAAGGAGATGAGAGGGATGGCTTGTAGACACAGGGCGTTCTCAGCAGCTGCCCCCAGGCTATGGAATGCCCTCCTGAGTGAGACCCTCCTGGCACCAATACTGATGACATTTCTGCACTGGGTAAAACCCTTCCTGTTCCAGATTTTTTTAAATTGACATAATATAGATTGTAGGTCCTGATGACAATTTTTGTGTAATGTTTTTATTGTTGTTTTAATTATTTTTGTCATTTTAATGTTTTAACTGTTTTAACTATTTTAATTCTTTTTTTATTGTAAGCCGCCCAGAGACCTTTGGGTAGTGGGTGGCAAATAAGCTGTAAAAATAAATAAATAAATAAATAAATAAATAAATAAATAAATAAATAAAGGGCAGTTTTATTTCAATTGTTTTTCCAATTACGTCCAACATGGGAATTTAGCATTTTAAATTCCACAGCACATTGCTTGACATTTGTATTGGGCAGCAGGTGTCGAGTCCTGCATGAGATATTTGCTGTTGCAGCCTATTTCTTTTTCAGCAAATAGAACCAGCTTAGTCAAAATGTAACATTTTGTCATAATATACAACAAATATTCTAAACTTAATATAATACTTTAATGCTTTGAGCATCTGTGTGCTTTTTTTGGAATGATGTAACACCATGAGTCTTACTTCAGAATAAAGTTGCATAGAATTGCGCTGTAGATCTTGGTCAAGATGAGCACTTTGCACCCCTCCTGAAGTTCTTAGGACTACAACTCCATCAGTCCACAGCTAACCACAGTCCATGGTTAGAGAGGAGAGGTAGCATCTGGAGTATCCCGTTGACCACCTTGTGATCCACAGGATGCCATACACATATGCAGTCTACCAGTCCTATAATGATAGAAAGAAGAATCCTCTCAGAAATTCTGTTTTTCACCATTACATTGATCCTACCTTTATCATTTCCAGCTGTTCGTATGCATTATTTACAGCAGAATGAACTGAGCAACCCCAGGCTTTTGTCGCAAATCCCAGTAGTTAAATTACAAACAAGATTTAAAAGTAAGCATGCAGAGCCTGTAGCTATATTATTTTATTAATGGAAGACAACTTGGAACTGGGAATAAAACAATTAGATGTTCCTTCAGCCTCATTTAAAATACTTAATGAGCTGCTTTTAGCAATATTTTCATTTTAAAATATATGCTACAGTACTGCTTTTCAGAACGTGAAATCCAATGGAAGCCCCAGGTTTATGACTTTGTAGGCACCCCTAAAGTTCTTAAGACCCACCAGGGCAACAAAGAAATGAAACCAACCTAGCAAATTCCCTCATGCAATATATTTGCTGCTTGGTTTCCCCACCCCACCCCTGTCCCCCTCAGACAGATCTCCAAAGGAAATCTGAAGATAAAGTGGTGTGGATAGCCTAGGAATATGGAACACTAGTTGTGATATATGGTGTTGCTAGTTCAATTCCCCATGGTGCCTTCTGGGAGAAGAGCCAACCTGTGTAGCCTTGGACAAGCTGTGTAGTCCCGGAATCCCCTGAGAAGAAGAGTTTAGTAAACCACATCTGAGCCCTCTGTACCTAAAAAAACCCAGAAATGGTCACCACACGTTGAAACGGACTTGACAGCATATAATTAACTTTTCTACAGTGTCATTGAGAAATCAACGAAAGCCTAAGGCAGTTTTACTTAAATTACTTAAATCCTATTCCCACACTTGTTTCTCAATGTTGTTTCTGCCCTGGTGTATTCCCTATTCCTAATTCCTGCCAAGCATCAGTTTTACATCTTAGCTATGATAACAAGGGATATCTGTGTATATCCTCTATCTGTAACCCACAGCAAAAAGAATGGGGAAGAGGGATATCACAGGCAGGTTTGTATAGCTGGATCTTCTCTTGATCAAAGGCCATACATAGCAGAATGGGGATCTAGGAGATTCTACTCCAGTGGTGACGAACCTTTGGCACTCCAGATGTTTTGGACCACAACTCCCACAGTCCTTTGTTGTTGGCAATAGGCTCAGAATTCTGGGAGTTGTGGTCCAAAGCAACTGGAGTGCTGAAGGTTCACCACCACTGTTCTACTCCATCCTGTAGCCCTTCAGTGATTTTAAATGACAGTTCCCATCATCCCTGACAATTGATCATGCTGCTGGACTGACAGAATTTGTAGTCAACAGAACCTGATCATATCAGGTTAGGGAAAGTTGACCTAATTGTGGCATTAACAAGGCATTGATTGGGATTGGTTCTATGGGTCCGTTTGAGAAGGTGTTGCCCATTCTTGAGACACGTGCAACCACTGTACAGAAATTTTATCCTCTCCATGCAATTCCCTATAATGGCTAGTAATATTAAATATTACACAGGAATGCTACAATGTTGTATTGAGTGTACAGTAGGACCCCGATATCCACTGGGGATTGGTTCCAGGGCTTCCCGTGGATAATGAAAACTGTTTCCTGACAGTAGCTTGCTTTATGACTGCTGTTTTGAGACAGTAGCTTGCTTTATGGCTGCTATTTGTGAGAGTAGCTTGCTTTACAGAAGCGATTTGTGACACTTGCTTTACAGCTGCTGTTTGTGAGAACAGCTTGCTTTGCAGCTTGCTTTGTGGCTGCTGAATTATTTAATTTTTTCCTCTGCCAACCATGGGTAACTGAATCAGTGAATAATGAATCAGTGGATACGGAGGTCCTACTGTACTATCAAAGTTAGTATTTTAAAGTTCAGCTGTTTTTTCCCCACCTACAAAGCACTGTTTGGTTCCTAAAGAATAACTGGTCTTCTGTGTGTGCATGTAAGACCCATGGATGTGCAGTTATATCTCAAAGCAGCTCACTGTATTAAGATAACTTCTCATTGACTGGTGCCTAGCAGCTGGAAGCACACATCAAAATCTTAAAAGACTTCATGCATTATCAATGCCTATGGTGGACTTTCATCAACAAAACCTACTCTAATCCTGCTAATTCCAGATTTTGGGTGGCCCTTGGGCAAGATGTCCTGAGTTGGCCCAGCTTCTTGTTACAGTTAACAACTTATTACAGACCATTCACTTGCTCTCTTCCAATCTGCAGCACCACCTCAAAAAAAAAAGAGAAAGAGAGCAAGGTTCTGCCTTCCTGCCAGCCTGCTTGTCAATGCACCGCGTGCAATCTTGGAGAGGGAAAATGAACAGAAAAATAATAGAGAGGGGGAAGGGAAATGCTGGAGACGGAGATCTTCACACACTCCCCAGTAGAGATGGGCACGACCAGAATTTTTTTTTTCCGAGTTGTCGTTTTTCGGGACGGGTCCGTTTCGGGTCGTTTCCGTTTTTCGCGAAATTTTTCAAAAAATTGTCGTTTCGTCGTGTCATTTGTCATTTGTCGTTACCGCCGCGATTTAGCGCGACTTGACTTCCCAGAGCATGGGGTCAGGGGGTAAGGGCTAGGCTCAGGGTAATGGTTAAGGTTAGGGTGGGTTAGTGGCCTGTACCTCTGGGTGCCTCTGGCCCACTAAGAACACAGTGTACTGGCGTATGAGTTAGGGTTAGGGTTAGGATTAGGGTTAGGGTTAGGGTTAGGGTTAGGGTTGGTGGGCTTTTTATGCCCTCTCTGGCACATCCAGAAGTCTCAGCAAAACCTGGCCATGCGATTGGTGGAATGGCTCCAAAAATTTGCATGGTCCCATCCCATGGCCAGCCCATCATTGCGCGTGCACAGGTATAAAAAAATAAAAATCAAATCAAATCAAATCAAATCAATGGAGACGTTTTGTTGCAAGAAAAACCCACTGCTGCTACTGTAAAAATTCAAGCATTTAAAGTAGCTAATTTTCGCATGTTTCTGTGGTGCTTTGGTGGGTTTTTGGACCACGATTTCAAAAAAAATATTGCGGTTGCCATTTTGGGTGTCCCCCCCCCGCACCGCATGGCAAATGGAGACGCCGAGGATGCCCCCTCCCAGCCCGGTACCAGCAGCCCAGGACAGGAGGGGGGGAAGGCTGGAGTGGGGACCCCCCCAGAAACCACCCCTCTGGTAGGTGCCCTCAGGCAGGCATATTTTCGCCTGCTTTTTTGGCCGGGAATCGGGGTTTGTTTTATTTCTAAAACTTTTTTCTGTGCCGCTTGGCATCGCGCGATCGCTGCGATACCAGGAACGACAATGACAAATCAGACCCAATTTTTCTTTTGTCGGTTCGAGTTCGAGTTCTGGGGGAGTAATTGTCGTTACCGTTTTCGTTACGTAATGGAAACGAGAAACGGAAACGGAAACGAGAATTTCGCCAAGTCGTGCCCATGTCTACTCCCCAGAAATGTGGCTCATTGCAGGTGCCCCATGGTTCCAGCTCTTGGTCCCAACCCTATATAACAGATGTTTAAAGACATTTTTTGTGATTTGAAGAATCATCTCTTGAATTATCCCAGGAGACAAATACAAAAGAGCAACCCATCTGGAGCACAATTAAGGCCAATCTAGGCCCGTGGCTTGGTTCACATAGTGGCCAAGCAGATGGCCATGGACAACCCCCAAGCAGAACAAGAGGGCAGGAATTCTCTCCTACTCCTGCTCTACAAATAAATGGTATTGAAGGGCAGGGCATAGATGTTAGCCGCCATGACTGGTAGCCTTTGACCATCTTAGTAGCCCTCTTCAGTCATTATCGTGCTTACTTTGCAAGGTCTTGATTGCAAGCCACAGCTTCCCTGCCCTTGTCTCCTCATGGCCATGCCTCTGAGTAGGAAACTGAAGGGATGGCAGCTCGTAGCAACTAGAGCAGTCGTACATGCTGTTTTATGCTGCCAAGTTGCATCCAGAGCCTAATTGGATTTTCAAGGAGATGTGGGGTCAAGTGCTGTGGTGGCCCAGTACCCTCCCTCATGAGCCAGAAGGACCACTTAACTGGGCTCCACACCGGACAAGGCTCAAACATCATTGTTGCTGCGGCAATTAAGGAAGCAGCCCAGCTAGCAACTCCCTCCCTCCCAGCACTGGTCAGCTGAGCTGGGAGACTCTCTATCCTGCCTCCAGAGTAAAATGGTGGGCTGTACCTGTAGGTGGAGAAGAGCCAGCTGTGGCAGCAGTGATGACAGCAGAGCCTTGTGCCATGCAGAGTCCAGCAAGTGGCCATTCCAGTTTGGGGTGTGTGTGGGGGGGTGTGGGGGTGTGCATACTATGCCACAGAGGCACCTCTGGTGCTGTGGTTTGTATCCGTCTCCTGAGTAGTGCCCATGTCTATTTTCAAGGCATGTAAGACGTTTAAGGAACAGTTTTATTAGTACCAACTTCGCCTGTGAGTTTCTATGGTCAAGCAGGGATTTGAACCCAAGTGTCTTAAGACCTAGTCTATTACTTTGCCCATGATGCCACATTGGCAGCTCATGGCAAATGTATCCACTTTAATGCTGACTAAGGCGCTTGCCGTCCAGGATTTAGTTTCCCTGTAAATCCTTCTGTGTTGGGGGGGGTCATCACTCAGCACATCTCATGGAAGCATATTCCATTGTTCTTCTATGCAGGATGTGTATCAGCTGACCTAAATCTGATAGCAAGTTAATCTGTTTAAACAAGTATTATCTACTCTGGTTGCAGCAGCTCTCTAAGACCAGCATAAAATATGTTCAGGGTGGTTGAACAGCATTAAACAATACAAAGGGATGACTGGGAGCAGTCTGGAGTAATTGTCTTTGGTAGTGTTTTTATCTCTATGTTGTTAACCGCCCTGAGTCCCCATTGTGGGAATAGGGCGGTATATAAAAGCTAAAAATAAATAAATAAATAAATAAATAAATAGTGTTAGGGAAACATAATATGGGGTCACCTTGAGCCACACCTGCCACTGGATTTTCACAGGTTGTTATCATATGAATTTCTAAAGGAACAATGAAAGGCAGGCTCTGCACAAAGCTGTGGTGTGAGGGAGGGGACACATAAATCTGGTTACTCACCTTAAAAAGGGGAGGAGAAGGAGAGATACCAGATTTCCATTAGCCCTTTGTGAGTATTCAAGACAGCTGCAAGTTGGGGTGATATTGCTGTCTGTGTGTCCCCACCATCTGCTCTTCTAATATTTGCTATTTTGCTGCTCTTTTCACTTGGTTCCTAATCTTCCCATGTTAAAGGAAAAGGCCTGATGACACAAAGTCTCCAATCCCGAGTGTTCATCAGCTTTCTCTGGCAGCTAGACCTGGGGGAAACCACACAAGATTCGAGAAGGGCTCACTCAGCAAACCTAATTCTCAATGTTTATGAAACCCAATGTTTTGCCCTGAACATGGACAGAAGAAAGCAGGATGTTCCTGAATCCCTAATAGATCTTGGGGCCATAATAATAAGGGAAAGAGTTCAAAGAGTGATGACACAATAGCCAGACTGTATATTGTCTTGTTTGTCCGCCAGTATGGGTTGGTGGAGGGATGTCTCTAACAAGAATTGCTTGTTAGGAAAATTTTAAGCCTCTGTTTGCAGAGACTGAAACTAGGTGAAAGGGTGCATTTGCACACACCTTTCCAAATTGCAATGATTTACACCAACTATCTGAGCAGCAATGCAAACTTTGAGAGCTTTTCCTGTTTGCTTCTTTCTTAAGCTAAGAAGACAAGTAATGGCTGTCAGCAGATGTCTTGCTTTCTAAATACATCTGGACATGTTGTCTCTAGGCAAGGGATTTCTAGTGAAAGATCTCTTTTCTATGATTAGAAAAAGTGAGAAAGAGAAATGCAAGAAACCTGCTAGATCTGACCAAAGATCCAACTCATTCATCATCTTCTTTCCTACGGTGATCAAACAGATGCCTATGGGATTCTTCCCACTAAATGTAATTGTATAAAACTTTATTGTATCCCGTTTTTCCTGTTATTCACAAACATTGTAAGCTTTCTTCACAGAACCATGGTTTCTAACCTTGGGTCCCCAAATGTCCCTGGGCTAAAACTCCCAGAAGCTTTCACCGCTCACTGTGCTGTCTATGATATCTGGGAGCTGTTGTCCAAGAACATGTGAGGATCCAAGGTTGGGAACCATGGTCATAAAGGAAAGGTCCTTGAACTGGTCGGTCCTCTTTGTTTCTTCACCTCCTTGAACAGATTGGTTGTGGCTTGTACGCCTTTACAGGAATTTTCTGAGGCCCAGTAGCCAGAACTGTTCATAGGATTTCAATATAGATTTATATACAGTGATGTCTCTTATAACGTATTTAATTCGTTCTCAGAGGCAATTTGTTATCCAAAAATTTTGTTATCCAAAACGGGGTTCCCCATTGAAATGGGAAACCAATTAATCAGTTCCAGAGGTCTGAGAAAAGGCAAAAAAGCTGGGGATTGGGTGGGTTCCAGACCTCTTTATAAAGAGTACTTTAAAAGCCTGCAGTGCTGGAACACCTCCCCTACAGTGTAATGCAAACATGGACAATAGAAACTAGCAAGACTACCCCAGCCTATTCCTACCCAAGGTACAATGGGGGGGAAATGCAAACAATCATAAGCAGCAAGATAAATCCAGCCTGTTCTTGCCTGCAGAGCAATGGAAAAGAATGTAAACATGGACAGAAGAAAGCAGCATGGTGACCCCAGCCTTTTCCCGCCAAAAATGCAAAGAAAAGCAGTGCAAAGATTAATAAAAGCTAGCTCCCTACTGTTCCAAGTATGGAAGGTCCAAATCCCTCAGCAAAACATGTCCAGAATGGCTAAAACAACATGAAAAAAACCCACTCTAACTCCTCCCACCCCTCCACAAACTACAGGGGTTGCAATACATCCTGAGTACACTTTTTTGCAAGGCATTATTATGAAACATTTGTTATTCGAGTCAGGCCTATAACCGGAAATTTCCATTTGTTTTCCGAAAAACTTGTTATCAGAAGCATTCTTAATCCGAGGTACAGTATTACTGTAGATGTATTGTCATAAATGGCATTGTTAGCTTAAATCCTCTTGTCATAATCCTTAACAAGGAAGTTGCTTTTTTAAAAAAGCTGCTATCATTTTCACAGGGTCATCATTTTACACTAAATGAAATCCCTGGATTTCTTTTCTTATCAGTCCCCAGCAGCACAAACCTCACCAGTGTATATTTGAAACTAGGAGTATAAATACAGTATATATTGAAGTTAGGAATGAGCTAAATACAGATGCATGTAAAATAATGTAAAATAAATATATAAAGTAAAATATATATGCATATTTATTTTATATTATATATTTATTTTACATTATTTTACATGTATTTACACTTAGCTCATTCATTCACTTGGAGAGATCCTATTGGATCTCTTTGCAATTTGTTATTGTCCTTGTCCTGAATGCTAAGGTGTCATCAGTAAACATGGCTGTTCCACTGTTCCCTCCTAATTCCAGATCATTTACTGCAGAAGAAATGCCTAAATTTATATTCTTCTTATTTCTTGCATTATTTTATGATGGGCCATTGACAAAGGCTTTATTTTGAAATCTGACTGCTCAAGCATTGTTAGTTATTTGACTGTGGTTCCTTACCATTATTTATAATTCATGTCAAAGTTAGAAACCCCCAGCCCCCCCATTCTTTGTTCAAAACAAACAGGGAGCCCATCTCTATTCAGAATGCTACTAAAGATTTTACAAAATTTGATCGTACCCATATATCCACTTTCAGAAATGGAAATTTCCTTTCACCTCCAGTTAGCATTGGAATCCCTTTTGAATCACTTATTCAACCCTTCCCCTCTTCAGTCTGGGCACCACTTATCTTTTATGAAACCAGTACTTTTCTTACAAAGTCTTTGTAAGTGTTCAAAAGAACTCTCCAGCCTCACCTCAGGTAAAATGATCTCTGCCTTTTCTGGTAATCTCCTCTTTGTAATCTGTGAGCAAACTGCCTGGAGACCAATAGCTCACTAAACACTATTATCATTCTGAAATGAAGGAGAGGAGAAGAATCAACCAGAGCATTGTTCCAAAGCATAGGGATGAAACTGAGGCAAGGAGGGAAGGGGCGTGGTGAAAGAGGAATTGATTCTATCTTGTATCCAAGAGGGAAAATCCCTGAGAAAGAACTCAGAAGGGATAGCTCACAAACACTGAGCAAATAAACTTAACTACAGAGTTTGCAGAAAACATAACAAGCAAAGATTAGGACAAGATTTCTCATGGCTCGACAAGTGTAATGGCAGGATTTGGGGAGGCAGAGTATTCAAAATGGCTTCCTGCACCCTTCAAAGTTACTGTGCAGTACGAAACAGCTCATAATTAAAGAGAAGCATTGCTCAAACCTACACACTATATAATCTCCAGCACCCACATCCCTTGCAGTCACCAGTCACCTCTCAGGCTCCCTATGGCCAACTAATCCTCTCCCAGCTAATATATCTATATCTATCTATCTATCTATCTATCTATCTATGAGCACCAAGGCTAGCAATGCGTTTGTGCCTTTTCAAAACTGTACTTTCAAGACTTCGGTGGTCTGCACAGTTCCAGAACACAGGCACACATGCACAAACAGAGAAGACAAGTATGGTAAACCACTTCTGTGTATTCTCTACCAGCCGAGAAAAAAGGTTGCCTGCCTGCCTTTTTTATATTTGTATCCCACCCATCTGGCCAGCCACTCTGGGTGGCTCACTTGAAGGCGCATGATGATTAGTATCAAAGCCATTAGCCATCCACCGTTGTTTCTGGGTTTTCTGGAGGGATCACATGGTCTCTCCCCCTCTTCCTTTTTTGACTGGTAATATCTTTATAATATATCCCTTATATACAATTAATAATTTAAAAAAACAAAGCCACCTCCAAACAAAACAGCAATTGAAGGGGAAAGTGGTGTTGATGAAAGCAAATCTTCTACTCCCAGAATTTGTGCAAGTAACAGTGTGGAGCTGCTGTCCAGAAAGGTAACTTTTGAAAGTTCTTCTGGGTGTTGTATACTGAGTTCCTCCTTGTCCCGCCCCCTACCCACCCCAAGATCTGCACTCTCAGAGGCTCTTCATTCCAATGCAATTCTCTTGTTCTCCTTCTCTACTTGCATTCCTTGCCTCTGTCTCCAAAAGGAGATTAACTACTATTTCCTGTATCCTCACCTCACAAGCCCTGTGCTGCTTTCTGTCTCTTCCCTGTGGGCAAACTGATCCAGAGTTGTTAGAAACAATGAGCGTTTTTGTTGTTGTTAATGGCCTTGACTGAAAACAGGTGTGTCACTTTCCACACAGCCTTTCACAGCATGGATACAGACATCAATCAGCAACAGCTATTTAAATCTTCCGAGTTCCCTCTCTTTGTAAGAATACTTAAGTGCAAGATTTCAGGCTTCTGGGATCAACTTTTTAATGTATTTTTTTTTACTGGCCCCACCTCTCAGCAGCACTGGACACAAGAGAGAATTGAAGCAATTCCAGCTTGATTATTTTAAAGACTAACTTTACTAACCACAGGGATGTAACTATGGACACAGACGCCAAACACTACCAGCAAATACTTGAACTGCAAGATGTGGAGAGGGCTCTGTAAACCACATTCAGATGAATGAAACGAAAGCACTTACTGTGATCAGGAACTCTAATAAGGCTGGGTCCACAGTCATGGGTGCTTTAGAAACGGCATTCAGCCAAACAAAATTTGAACACCTAAATCAGATCTATGGGTATTCACCATGCAAATGTCTAACTTACAAGTGTTTGATGGCATTTGCAGTGGGATCTTAGCTGCAAATTCACATCCATGTCCCTGTTTTTGTCATATTCATGATCCAGCAAGCGCCTAAATAGGACTATTGAACTAAATAATCCCAGACTCCAGAAAGTATGAGAACTATACTGGGTTTATACACCTTCCACCAGAACAAAACCAACAGAAAGCCAACACCACCCTCCCAGGCACTTTATCCATTTTAGCAAGAAGAAAGAGTTGGGGAAACATTTTGTTGTTGTAGCGTGTTAAACAATTGGGTTATGAAAGCCTTGGCAATTGTGAGGGAAGTCACCCTGAAGGGGTGGCGAGCAGAATCCTGAAGGGCGGGCTGCCTGGGAAAGAAAAGAACCCTCAAAGCAATCTACTGTAATTCAAATAATCCAGAGATTTTGCAATAGATCTGCATTCCATCTACTCCCAACATTGACGTACAGTATCAGGTTATTTAGGATTAACGTGAGGTGAGATTGTTGGAATTCACTCCGCTGAGTTCTCTGTTTACATGGCACAGTGATCACATTCACATCCCTCTCCTCTCCACGAAAAGTATGTTGGAGACCAAAAATAAATGGGGGCGGGGGGCGGGGGAGAGCTCTTTCTTCTTCGTGTCCCAGTTAAGTGCAGTCAAACTGAATGCTATAAAATGTGCCAATGTATCTGACTGAAGCTATGTCTGGAAGCCAAAATTACTTGCGGATCTTGGTATGGCTCTCTGATGATGTCATTTGTGCTTATGCTGGGCTCCTCTTCCACCACACTCGATAGTCCAGTATTGAAATCACTAAACACTAAAAACTACTATAAAACAATGCTGTATATTCTCTAGTATAAGTCGACCTGAGTATAAGTCGAGGCCCCTAATTTAACCCCCCAAACTGGTGAAATTTATTGACTTGAGTTGGGGGGGGGGATGCAGCAGGGCCTGGCAGCTCCTTCTTTGTGAGCTGGGGGAGTGGTGTGTGATGTTTAAAATGACTTTTAGCCACCGAGTCAAGCGCCTGCCCTCAGTGGCTAAAAGTCATTTTAAACATCACGCGCTGCTCTCCCATGCTGCAGAGAGGGCTCAGGAGAAGCGGTGTGCAATGTTTAAAATGACCTTTAGCCACCGACCCAAGCACTTGTCTCGGTGGCTAAAAGTTGTTTTAAACATTGCACGCCGCTCCCACGCAATGCAGGTGGGGGGCTCAGGAGAAGTGGTGCACAATATTTAAAATGACTTTTAGCCACCAACCCAAGCACTTGCCTCAATGGCTAAAAGTATTGACCCGAATATAAGTCGAGGGCCCCCTTTTTAAGCCCAAAATTAGGGATGAAAAACTAGACTTATGTTAGAGTATATACAGTAATTAAAAATCACAGTCATTAATAGACAGCCAATAGCAAACCAAAGCTGATGAGGGGGGAAAAGGTTAAATGAGTATCAATCATAGTTAATCCTGGTAAGTAACACCAGGAATTTGGAGTGGGGAGGAATGGGTGTGTGTGTCTTTTTCTGCCTGCCAATGGTTTGTTTGTTCAAAAGCGCACATCTGCCAACTGCTGGCTATCTCTACATTTGGCTCCTTCAGGTTCTTCTTTTGAAAACTCATGGCGCTGTGCCAGCACTGAGCTGCTGTGTTTATACTCATTGCTCTCCCTCCCCTCTACTTTCAGCATCATCCCATTCTGCCCAAGGTGTTGCGGTGGATGGTTTTCTATGTTTATGTTTGGCCACTGCTATGCCAACAAAGGCCTGAGGGAGTGAAAAGTCCTTCTGGTGCTCTTGGGCATGGGCTTTCCCTGTGGATACAATGTTGGTGTTATTCTGCATGGTTTCATTGAGCTAATGAGCTCATTTCTCTTTTATTTTTCCAGGAAATAGTTTGGGTTGTTGTCCTTTTTTTTCTGTGAATGATGCAGAAGGATATTACAGGAAGAGGAATTCAGCTTATTCAAATGACTGCAATATTATGTGTACCGGCTTGCAGTGAAGAGGGAAGAAAAGCAATTTCCTTCTTTCGAGCCCTCTTACTAGGGAAAAAAATTGATAGTCGTAGCAGCAGAGTGCAGTATGTTATGATGCAGGCAGTGCCTGTTTCTCTGAAAGAAACGAAATATTCCTGGAGCTGACATTTAGAAGATGAAACCTATGTAAAATTATTGATCAGAAATGGAATCCATTATGTACAAGAGGTAGGGAGTTTCCAGTGGCACCATAAGGAGGGTTTATTTATTTATTTATTTATTTTTATACCACCTGTCTTATAGCAGAACTCCAGGCAATTAGCAACAATGCACTAAGAACAAAATAAATAAATAAAAAATAAATAAATAAATAAATAAATAAATAAATAAATAAATAAATAAAGCAAAACAACAACAACAACAACAACAACAACAACAACAACAACAACAACAACAACAATCTGACAGGCAATTTAAGTTAGAGTTCCAAAAATAACCCTGTTTTTCAGCTTCTAATACTTAAATAAAAATGGGCAATTGCTTTGCTTTGGTTTTTCTGTACAATCAGTAACAACAAAATCATATTAATGTTTGGTGTGCTCCAAAACAAAGAGAAAAACAAGAACGTCCATAAAACTATTGTGGCTGTACCTCGAACCCTTGACAAAAGCTGTTAGACACATGGAGGTGCTCTTGTGATTCTTTTGTTGTAGGCTAGAATAAGGCCTGCTGCAGATGAATATCAAAGAGCAAGTTAACACCTGGATTTCACTCACCCACCAAGCCACAGTTCTCTGATGATTGGATTTCCACCTTATTTTCTCCATCCTTAACCCCTAGTTCAGTGTTGGTGAATCTATGTCACAAGAAGTGCCAAAGGTGGCACGCGGATTCTGGGCATGCAGCATTGCCCTCTCACAGCCACAACACTTCCCCCTCTGCTCGGAGCACACCTCTGTGCTTTGTGCAGACAGCTGGGTGAAGGGGAGGCAGTGGCTTGTGGGCTCCTTTGTACCCCTGGTTTACTCTCCAGCCATGCCGCTCTGGGCTCCCCAAAAGCAGTGTGGCTGGAGAGCAAACGGGGGCTACGAAGGAGCCCACAAACCACTGCCTCCCCTTCACCTGGCTCTCTGCACAGAGACGTTTTGAGACCAGTGGCCGTGAGAAATTCAAAAGCCTGCTCTTCGATCCTCACTTTCCCAAAGGGTAGCAGCTCTGCTCTTTGATCCTTGCTTTCCCAAAGGGTAGCACCCTATGGAGAAGCCAGGATTGAGGAGCAGGTTTTTGAATTTCCCTCGGCGAGGGTGCTGTGGCCACAGGAAATTCAAAAGCCTGCTCTTCGATCCTCGCTCTCCCAAAAGGTAGCACCCAAAGCATTTGTAACCTGGGATATCACTGTATTCAGGTTAAATTGCCATATTGGCACTTTGCAAAAAATAAGTGAGTTTTGAATCGCAGTTTGGGCACTCGGTCTCTAAAAGCTTTACCATCATTGCCCTAGTTCCTTGTAGACAGAAAACTGAATTTTGTTGCCTAAAGCTGACCTTCCCAAAACTGCATGAGCGTAAAATGAAGAGGAATGAGCATCACAGTTTTGGGTATAACCAGGCCACAACTTTATTTAGTACAGTGAACGGTACTCTGGCTAGGCAATTGGGTCGGATCCAGCGCTTCAAAGGAGCACCCCATCCCTTTGATGTTTCCAGCCATTACAGGACACCCCAGGGTGTCCACCCCATCAGTATCCCATGCCTCCATTCCCGTGGCACCTTCCTGGGGATGCCCATGCCCATCAGAGGTGGAGTCAAAAATCATTGTCAACAGGTCATAAATCATTGTCAATGGGGGTCCCGCCTCTCATTTTTTTGCTTTAGAGCCTGGATCTGTCCCAAATGCCTGTAAAAAACACCAAACCTTCCCAGTTATGATAATCATATTAACCATTAACATATTGCCTACGAATAATTTTACCAATCAATTCAAAAAAAGGGGGGAAGGTGGGTGGGACTGCCTGGAGACCAGGAAGGAAAAGAAGAGATTGTTTCTCCTTGGATCCTCTTTTTAAATCCTCTGGGACAGCACCCTGGAATGTGTCTTTCTCCAATGGGGCTGCTTCCTCCTGATGCCCGTTTCCATGTCTGGGTGTCTCCCCACCACCACCACCACCTTCCTCATGCAGGACCTCTGGACAACCTCCTCCTCCCATCACTCTTTTGTTTTGGTCATCCCTGTTCCGGAGTCAGGCCCTCTCCTTTGGAAGAAGCCCCATGGGCAATCTCCCCCCTCTCTGAGGCACCTTTGTTTTAATCTGCAAAGAACTTTTTAAAAAGGCAACAATAACTCACATGGAAAATGCAGGGAACAATTTGGTTTGAGTGCTTTGTTGTTTACAACAAGACACTCTCTCTCTCTCTCTCTCTCTCTCTCTCTCTCTCTCTCTCACACACACACACACACACACACACACACACACACACACACACACACACACACACACACACACACACACACACATACTCCTAATCTCTTCTTGTTTTCCAGTACTACTAAATCCTGTATGACTAGGATGTTGATTAGCTAAATCCTATGAGATTTCACAAGTTGCCGCAGAGACTTTGTCCTTTACCAGGATGAAAATGATTGTTGCAAACAAGATGCTATATTTGTAGGCAGGGAGCTCTGTGTTATCAAACTGCTAGGATGTTGGATTCATTGTCTATGAGGTGGAATCCATTTGTCTGTATGAAAAAAAGAACAAAACGTCTCTTCCAAATTGGACCCAAGAAAACTCTCAAAAAAAGACTACTCCAAGAAATTGACTCAGTGCGGTGAAACAGACCTTTCATCTACATTTCTTCCATAAAAAGTATAATTAACCTCTGGGTGTATGTCAGATAAAGACATGCTTTGAAGTACCTTTATCAGCAGAGCACAGCTGGGGGGTGCCAATAATCCATTGAAAACTGCACTGGCAATTATGGCATAAAACAACACAAATAGCTAGTTAGTACCTTCGTTAATAAAGGGAAAAAGCATGGACAAAGCATTGTTGATACCATTCAGTGTAAACTAGAAATTGTATGAGCTGTGTGAATGATTTTGCTCCATGTCAATTGCACACTTAGAGACAAGCTGGTGATTGCACACTCCGTTGTGAGCATGGCAAAATGCAAAAACCAAGTGTCCTTATATGCATAGTATTCCAGTGCAGTTGTGTCTCCAAGACACATCAGATATGGAACGGAACTGGGTAAGATCAAGTCATTAAAATCTTTTAAAAAAAATAAGATTCAGGCTACCATATCAAGCATTATTTTGATGGCAGCTGCCCATAACTTTGCAGACTGCTGTCACCAGTTTGTCTCAGTCCACCAGCAGAGAAGATGCATACCATCGTATCAATGGACTGCGATGAAAGCCAATAATGGGAGGTGATTAGATCTTTCTGCAAAAATTCTAGAGAAGGAGCAGAACAACGGTATATGATCAAGGGCTGCATAAGCATACATCATTTTGCAATGGGGTGTTCTTCGGAAATAACCATCACAGATATTTCTGCACATTGCACCTTCGGAAGAACCTTTCTATACTGAGCAACTGTTAGACCTTGCAAACACCACTGTATTTTGGAATGCTAGGTGTGGGGCAATCATGCCAAGGGGATATTCTTCTAGTGGCAGACAGATTGAAACTGATCCCAGGTTGCTGTGCTCATTTAGCATATATTTACATTCTAAATGTATTGTCCCAGATCAATGTTCTTTCATTTTACTGCTTACTGACAAGGTTTTTTTTATCTATCCTTCCTGTCATCTATATATGCCTGTGGACTGCCAACCAAATATTACATTTCATGTAACTGATGAAGAGGGCTGCAGTCCTTAAATGCTTATGCTAAAACAGTGGTTCTCAGCCTGTGGGTCCCCAGATGTTCCTGAACTGCAACTCCCAGAAATCCCTTCCAGAACAGTGAGTCGTGGGGGCTTCTGGGAGTTGCAGTCCAGGAACATCTGGGGACCCACAGGTTGAGAACCCTTCTAAAAATCTTTAACTAGGGAGTCTCTATTGTCATGGAAAGAAGTTTATGTGAAGGTCAATTCACACAACTGATGCATCTCATAGTGACATGGCTGTTCCACCCTATGCTGAGGCGCACACAGATAAACTGTCTGAAGACAAAAATCTGTTCAAGCTTCCTCAAGACAGAACAGAGAAAAATGGACTAACTGAAAGCATGTCTGTCCCTTTAGCATGTCTGTCCCTTTTCTGGAAGGTACCTAGAGGAAGTCAGACAGAGAAAGGAGAAATATGGCTAATAACTCACTGACGATACAGATTTATTTTCTGTTTTATGGTTGACTTAACAGACATGGGTCTTGTTCAGTTCTTTGGTTTTACACTGTGCCTTCATATGCCTGACTGCTGGTGAGTTGTTTGGTGTTGTTGGTTTTAAATTGTTTAATTTTATGCACAACACTTTCCAAAGCATTGTTTGGGAGATGGCCATGGCATGCAACAAGAAAGTAATATCCAGTGAAGCTCTCATAGTGATACTAACTGGGATTAAGTGGTTTGGCACTCCGCATAATCAGCACGACAATTTTTTAAAAATGATGTGGGGAAGACTACATTTCAAGCACATCCCTCAGAAGATCCAGCAATTGTAATGAAAACTTATAAGAACAAATATGCTCTTATACTTGTTACATAAATGAAGCAAATGCTTGACAGTGAAGATTCTCAGTCATCCAGGTGAATTTATCTGGAAGTTGAGTCATGGCTACTGGACTTCTTTTTTTTTATTCAGAGATAGAAATGTTTCACTGCTCATCCAAACAGCTTCATCAGTCTGAATACAGCTAGTGAGAGTCCTCCATCTTATAGTCAGCTTTGTCCTCTTGTCACCCTGGTCTGAAATAGGCTCATAAGATGAACAATGGCCTGAATAGGCTCATTAGGGAGACAATAGTATCCATAGCCTTACATGGCTGGAGTGTCTAAGAAGCTTAAAAGGATTTTTGGCAAACACCACATCCCTGTTTATTTCAAACTCACAAACACACTAAGGCAGAGACTTGTCCACCCAAAGGATCCGATACCAAAACAAAAAAAATGGAGCAATATAGTATATGCGGTCCAATGTAGTGAGGAGTGTGCAGACCTCTACACTGGAAAAACTAAACAGCCATTAAACAGAAAGATGGCCCAACATAGAAGGGGCAACAGCTCAGGAGCAGAATCAGCAGTACACCTCCATTTGAAGGACAAAGGGCACTCATTCAAAGATGAGGATGTATACATATTAGACAAAGAAGAGAGGTGGTTTGAGAGAGGAGTAAGGGAAGCCATTCATGTGAGCATTGAAACCCCTCCTTCAACAGAGGTGGCGGCCTCAGGCATAGTCTATCTGCTACTTATCAGGGTGTGCTTTCAACAGTACCCAGACAAATCAAAAAGCCTTCACCATTGTTTCTAGGTTTCAGCGCCTTAGGCCATTGTTCACCTTAAGGCTATGGATACTACTGTCTACCTAACAAGCCTATTCAGGCCATTCAGACCAGGGGACAAGAGGTCAAGCTGACTATAAGAAGGTCCCTTGCACTTGCTGTATTCAGACTAGAGATGGGCACGACTAGGGAAAATGACGTTTTCGAGTTGTCGTGTGTTGGAGCCAGTCCGTTCCGGCTCGTTTCCGTTTTTCGCGAAATTTCGCAAAAATTAGTCAGTTCGTTTTTTCGTTTTTTCGTTGTCGTTAGTACTGGTTTGGGGGGGTAGCGGGCTCCTGGAGGGAGTTGCAGGAGTCAGCCAGAGCCACAAGTGACGGACTTGCAGACTCTTTGCACCCGCTGTGTCTCACGTAATTGCATGTAGTGCAATGCAAGTAGATCTGGCTTAGGGTTAAGACGGGTTAGCGCAAGGGCTAGGGTTAGGCTAGTTACGGGTGAGGTTAGGGTGAGTATTGGGGTGCACCTCTGGGTGCCTCTCTGACCTACTTAGAAGGACAGTGTACTGGCGTATGGGTTAGGCTTAGGCTTAGGGTTCGGGTTTGGGCTACGATTAGTGGGCTGTTTATGCCCGATTGGCACATCCCAGAAGTCTCTGTGGTCAACCTGGCCAAGTGGCCATGCGATTGGTTGAAAATTTGCATGGTCCACTCCCATGGGCAAGCCCATCATTGCGAATGTGCAGGTGTAAAAAAATAAAATAAAATAAAATAAAATAAAATCAACGGAGACTTTTTTTTTGCAAGAAAAACCCACTGCTGCTACTGTAAAAATTCACGCATTTAAAATAGCTAATTTTCGCATGTTTCTGTGGTGCTTTGGTGGGGTTTTGGGCAACGATTTCAAAAAGAATATTGCGGTCGCCATTTTGGATCCCCCGCACTGCATGGCAAATGGATGCACCCTCCCAGCCTGGTACCAGCAGCGCAGCAGTAGCAATAGCCAAGGAGAGGGGGGCGGGGAAACCCCCCCCAAATAAAACACCCTTCTGGCCTGGTAGGTGCCCTCAGACAGTTTTCGCCTACTTTTAGGGCCGGGAATCGGTTGTTTTTTTAACTTTTAAAAACTTTTTTCTGTGCCGCTTGGCATTGCGCGATGCAAGTAACGAGCACGACAAATCAGACCAAATTGTTCGTTCGTCGGTTCGAGCTCGAATTCTGGCGGAGTAATTCCCGTTACCGTTTCCGTAGAGTAACGGATATGAGTAACGGAAACGGAAATGGGAATACCGCTAAGTCGTGCCCATCTCTAATTCAGACCGATGAAGCTGTTTGGATGAACAGCGAAACGTTTCTATCTCTCAAAAAAAGAAGTCCAGTAGCCATGACTCAACTCCCAGTTAAACGAACCTGGATGACTGAGAATCTTCACAGACGTATTCAGGCCATTGTTCATCTTATGAGCCTAATTCAGATCAGGGTGACAAGAGGTCAAAGCTGACTATAAGATGGAGGTCTCACACTAGCTGTATTCCAACTGATGAAGCTGTTTGGATGAGCAGTGAAACGTTTCTATCTCTCAAGAAAACAAGAAGTCCAGTAGCCATGACTCAACTTCCAGACAAATGCTTGACACCATTTCCAGTTTCAGGTCTCCAATCACTCATCTTCATACTGTGGGTGCATATGGGCACAGTGTACCTCTGGGGTCCCAATTAATATGTGTGGCTTCTGTTTAGAACCTAGTTGAAATGTTTTCCCTGAGGGCAAGGGTAGTATTGTCCAAAATTCTATTGGTATTTTATGCTGGCATTATGCAAAAAAACTTAACTTTGAGAAGCAAATTGCTTCAATTTAAGAAACCCTCATAGACATTTCTTGTGGTGTGCCTAATTGCATGACTCAGTACACATTAAATACTATCTATGGCAATTTCTTAAGTTGAAGCAATTTGCCTTGAAATTGGCATAACTACTATCTGGAAGTTGGGTCATGACAACTGGACTTCTTTTTCCTGAGAGATTGAAACATTTCACTGCTCATCCAAACAGCTTCATCAGTTTGAAGAAAGCTAGGTGTGAGTCCTCCATTTTATAGTTTACTTTGACCTCATGTCACCCCAATCTGTAATAGCCTCATAAAAAGATGAACAATGGCCTGAATAGGGTCATTAGGTAGACAACAGTCCCAATAGCCTTAAGGTGAACAATGGCCTAGGCCAGTGATGGCGAACCTATGGCACGGGTGCCAAAGGTGGCATTCAGAGCCTTTTCTGTGGGCACCTGACATTGCCCCTTCATAGCTACCTGTATATAGGTTAAATTATTGTATTGGCACTTTGCAAAAAAAAAATAGTGAGTTTTCAATTGCAGTTTGGGCACTCGGTCACTAAAATGTTCGCCATCACTGGCCTAGGCTCTAAGGTACTGAAACCCATACTTTATCAGTTTATCATACTTTAACAATTCAGGACATTGTTCATCTTATGAGCCTATTTCAGAGCAAGGTGGCAAAAGGTCAAAATGGACTATAAAATGGAGGACTTGCAACTAGCTTTCTTCAGACTGATGAAGCTGTTTGGATGAGTAGCAAAATGTTTTTCAGTCTCTCAGAAAAAAAAGAACTCCAGTTGCCATGACTCGACTTCCAGATAGTAGTTATGCCAATTTCAAGGCAAATTGCTTCAACTTAAGAAATTGCCTTGGATATTTGTACTGAGTCATGCAATTAGGCACACCACAAGAAATGTCTATGATCTCACAAGAAAAAGAGGTCCAGTTGCCATGACTCAACTTCCAGATAAGCTCACCTGGATGACTGAGAATTTTCCCAGGTATAACTACTAATAGCATTTTGGCTATTGCATGGTATGTGACAGCTGCTTACCACATGATTTTTCTGGATTATAAGGAGACTGTCTCTATGTCAGCACCAAACATTCATAGAAGATAGTGGGTGTTGCATGAAAACAGTAACAACCCATGTGGTGGACAACTTTCAAATGTTACATTCAAGAGATAATGCCATATTGAAATGTTCTTTCAGATCAGGCAAGGAGAACATATGGCTCTCCAGATGTCATTGCATTGTCCTCTCATCACCTTTAGACAGAATAGAATGATGGGAGTTGAAGTCTATCATGTGTTCTTCATAACAATTTCAGGTATACTCCATACAGGGTCTGTAGTAATAAGGCTTTACTGCCAGCTGTTGGAGCACAGGGTTCCCACACTTGGGTCCCCAGATGTTCTTGGATTAAAATTCGCAAAAGCCTTCACCAGTAAGTGTGTAAGCCAGATTTTAGTCCAAGAAGACCTGGGACCCCAAGGTTAGGAATCTCTATGTTAGAGCAGTGTTTTTCAACCACTGTTCCGCGGCACAGTAGTGTGCCGCGAGATGTTGCCTGGTGTGCCGTGGGAAAAATTCTCCCTACACCAGCAATGCCCCCCCCCCGCATCTCGCTCGTGACCAAGGCAGCGGTGTGGCGCCAGCGAGCCGGAGGAAGGCGGGGCGTCCAGAAAGAAGCCGGCTGCCGCAAGGCTTCCTTGGGAGATGTAGTTCCTCCCGCAGGTCTGTGACGCGGTCCTGGGGAGGAGAGCGGACTACCTTTCCCGGCGTGCTTTGTGCACCGGCAATGAAAGGCTGGCCGTGGGCGGGGAAGGAGAAGAAATAAGGGAGGAGGAGGAGGAGGAGGAAACTGGAGAGCGAGAGAGTGAGAGAGAGCCGGGAGACCCGCGCAGGTGCATTGCGGCGAAGGGCGCTCCGGAAGCCGCTCTTAAAGGTTCTTGGGGTTGGTTCCCCCTCCTCGCTCACTGAACCCCCCACCCACCCTCCCCCGCCTTGCGCACTCACTGTGTGCCTCCCAAGGGTGGGCGTGCGCCCCTGCCGAGCCAGGTAGGAGCGCACGTGCACACCCCTCTTTTAAGGGTGGGGAGCGGCCGGCCGTTGACAATTGTCATTTTTTGTGGGGGGATAAATAAAGGGGAGGACGTGGGAGGCTGAGGAGGGGATTCCTAGGACCTAATGGTGGTGTGCCTCGTGATTTTTTTCTTGAAACAAGTGTGCCTTCGCCCAAAAAAGGTTGAAAAACACTGTGTTAGAGGGTCTTAACTAGATGTGGGGATGAATGTGTGTGGGGGGGACCACATTTTTCTGATGAATTTGGCCAGTTCATCAAAGTTCATTGATTCATATTCATCACAAATGGAGTCCCTTGATGAATATGAATCCATGAATTTTTAGCAATTTTTGATTCATAAATTAGTCGGGCTATAAAATTATCCCCAAAGTATCTAGGGACATCTAAATTGGAAGGACACATCTCCTCTGCAATCCCTGGAAGTTTTGTGGAGATTGGATTTTTTTTTTTATTTCTGAGTTATGCACCCCCCCCCAATTGCCACAGCCCAGGAAAGTTCTCTCCTAGAGACTCTAAACTTTCAGAGAAGCATCTGCTGACTCTCTACCATCCCTCCAAGCTTGGTGAAGACTGGGTTTCCTCAGCCCAGTTGCTAAAGGGCGCTTTCCTCAGGGACCCCACTGTGTGTGCATATAGCTCAGAAGTCTGAAACCCAATCTTCACCAAAAGTGGCAAGATTGTAGAGAAGAATCAGGAAAAGATTTTCTTCAGCCCTGGTGTCTCTAGTTACCTGAGGAGGGACATTCCTTGGGAAAGCCTCTTGGGGAGTACATAGCTTAACTGTCTGAACCCCGATCTTTACCAGACTTGTGGGGGTTGTAGAAGAGATATAGAGGGTCTCTAGATGCTGGGGGGGGGGGCGGTATAGGATTTTAAATGTGAGAATCAATCCATTGATTTGTTAATATGACACTGGAAATTTTTGATTTCTTGATTCCTCAGCCTTGACAAATAATGATGGATCACTATTTTTTAATTAATCCTCTTCTCTAGTCTTAACTACTCCCTTCACTCCTAGCTACATTGCCAGTTTTAATTCAAAGATGAAGCTTCATGGTGCAGTGGTTAAATTGCAGCAAGTCAACCAAAACTGTGTTCATGACCCAAGTTGATTCCCAGGTAGGTGGCTGGAGGTTGACTCAGCTTTCCATCCTTCCAAGGTTGTTGTAAATTAATTACTGAGTTCAGTGGACGGGCAGTCTATAGCACTGTAGGGCAGTATATAAGAAGCATGTTTTTTTTTGGGGGGGGGGAACCAATCCTTGTAATGCTTTGGGAAATGTCACCACAGTCTTTCACTAGATGAGTAATGGAACAATTTAACCTGCCGTTATGTTGATTTCCCCTACACACCCACACAAACCCCCACACCCTCCCCCCACACACCAATTTCTATTTCATGTGATCTACCTCAGCCAGCTGTTTCTGCAGTTTGACATTCTGCCAGCGGTCTTTCAGTGTTTTAGTGAATTTGATGTAACAGAAAACCAGGACCGAAAGCCCTGTTTTGAGACTGCCATCGCAAAAACAGGTTAGACTGGGTTTTCTTTTAAAATCACCAGAAGGTGCCACTGTTATCAGAATACCTTTCCAGTTATCCCTAAAAGTATATCGATACTCAAACTGCTATATATTGTCTAAAACAGAGTTTTATTAACATCTATGGGTGTTTATACATGACCCCTAAGCTCCGCCGCAAATGGCTGCAAGGTCCAGACCTTAAAAATGTTTACCCAGCAGCTCCGGACTTTGCAGACAATTAAGTGCGACCCCGCCCACTTTAGCACGACCAAACAGCAATTTTCTTGTACCTGCTTTTTGGAGGTGACAAATATTTGATCCGGTGTAAGGATAGTGAGTGCGGGGCTCTCCTGACTTCCGTTTGTTCTTTTTTTGCGCCCCGCCCCTTTAAGAGATCTGAATACTGCCCGGAACAAAACGGAGGTAAACCGGCATTCTTTTCTTTCTTTTTTCTCCCTCCCTCACGCAGCCAGCAACCAGGAAGTGCGGAGGGGGGTGGGGACAGAGGAAGAGCTAGGAACCCCTAAGATCTCTGGTCCGAATTTAAGTGGCCAGTGGATCTTAGGGGTCGTGTAAAAAGGCCCTATGTATCGATATAAAATTTAGACCTATGAAGCTTTTTTTTAAAAAAAAAAAGCACAGCAAGTAGATACACCTACCTGAATAATGGCTCAAGGACTGGACTGAATACATAGAATTACAAAGAAAGTACAGTGGTCCCCCACCCTTTCATGGTTCATATACTGCGGTCCCGCTATATCGCGTATATGAAAAAAGACCCCCTGAGGTAAGGGGCAAAGGCTTGTTTCAGGCCTCCCACACTTACCCCAGCACAGGGGTTGCTTTGAACAGGTCTGCGAGGGCCTTCCCAGGCCTTCTGGAGGCCGCTAGGAAGGCCCTCATAGGCCCATTTGGAGCAGCGCCAGGGTGGGGACAATTACAAGAGCCCCCAGTTAGCCCCCCCCCCCCAGGCCTGACCCGACCTCCATCCGCATATCACGGATTTTCAATTATTGCGGGTCGAGTTGGTTCCCTAACCCCCGCAACAGGCGGGAGATACACATCCTGGCTATTCAAGAAATATACTGTAAAATAAAATCCTGCTCATATTTAGTCAGAAGGGCCCCACTGCACATAGTGCTAGAGTCCACAGAAGTTTAGGGTTCGGAAAATTTAGTCCAAGAAAACCTGTTTTCACAGGTGCACATAGCACAGCGATTTGTCATAGAATCATAGAATCATAGAGTTGGAAGAGATGTCAAGGGCCATCTGGTCCAAACCCCCTGCCATGCAGGAAGCCCATCACAATATTTCTAACAGATGGCCATCCAGCCTCTGCTTAAAAACCTCCAAGGAAGGAGACTCCACCACCCTTTGTGGCAGCATATTCCACTGACGAACAGCTCTAACTGTCATGAAGTTCTTCCTAATGTTCAAATGGAATCTCTTTTCCTGTCATTTGAAACCATTGCCCCGAGTTCTAGTCTCTGAAGCCATGGGGGAAAAAACCTGTTCCCTCTTCAATATGACATCCTTTCAAATATTTAAACATAACTATTGTTTGGATATATTTGTTCGCTGCCACTTGCTCTGCTAAAACACTAGCCAACCATGTTGTATTGGGAAAACATCTACAACTCAGACAGAACACATCTTTCCAAACTAAAGACCTCAGATTCAGTTTGTAGAATTGCCAGATTTGTCAGCAGGTGTGGAGGAGGAATGCTTTCTCTTTGACATGCTAGATCATCAATTTTAGTCAGCAAGCATATAGCAAGTTAGCAGGAACAATCACCTTAGGCCGCTTTTGTGTTCCATGATTAGGTTCGCTTTGGGAGGTATAACAAGTTCCTGTTTGCTTCTAGGTTTTTAGCAAGCTGACGATTACCTGACTGGTGCGAAATTGTTTTTTTGTTTGTTTATCACACCACAAGCCTGTTCTCTGTCCCTCAGGCAGCATGGCTTACAACAGGTATTATTATTCAATTTCTACCGTGTTTCCCCGAAAATAAGACACTGTCTTATATTTATTTTTTCTCAAGAAGACACACTAGGGCTTATTTTCAGGGGATGTCTTATTTTATTAAGTATAATATGCTTGAATGTCAGCCCTGCACACAACCATAGCCACGCCCATCACTAGGTCTTATTATCAGGTTAGGGCTTGTATTTAACAAATGCATAGAAATCCTGCTAGGGGTTATTTTTGGGGAGGTCTTATTTTCAGGGAAACAGGGTAATTACTACTTTTTCATCATTCTCATTCTGTATCTTTCCTTTTTGTGGTTTGATTGATCTCTTGCTTGTCTCTTGCTTTGGCTTTGCCTGTCTACTGCTTGTGTTACCATCTAACTAAGGCACAGGCTAGTATAGAAACAGGTGGTTTATTAAACTAGCATTTGAATAATGGCTGCTGTTTCTCTCTGGACCTTTCTCTTGCTTCAGGAAGTCCATGCGTGCCACTTTCTGCTTCCTACACATCCTTTTATTTAGTCCGAGAAGCATTTATCATTTTTCAGTCAGCGAGGGCTCCCAAAGTGTTGCACAAAAAAGATAAATGCAGTTTGAGGCATCAGAAGTTGGAAGCAATGTGATGACAGACTGCAAAAACAGATACTCCACAATTCTAAAAGCCAGAGTTAAAACTGATATTGCGTACCAAAGACTATACAAAACAGAACTGGCTGCCTAACAGAAGGTCACCAGGATCAGTGCCAGTTGGAGATCCCTTGGGAGTAGAGCTAACAAAACGAATAACAAACCAACCCATCAAAGAAAAATGAAACGAAACGAAACGGAAATTTCCATTTCGTTCACTTCGTTTTTCATCACCCCCCCACCTTATCACCCCTGCTCCTCCTGGTCCTTCCTCGAACTCCTGTAGAGGCGCTGGCCCCAAGCCAGCACCTCAAAAAGACCCAGGCTGGGGACTTTTAAAAATAAGATAAAATAATAAAAAAATAAAACAAGCACCGACCTAGCCCCAGGGGCTGTGTGGTAGTGCTCTAAAATAAAAATTAAATGTAAATTTAAAATGTTAAAAAAAACAACAACAACCAAACGCCAACTTGGCCCCAGAAGTCGCACGGTCGGCACTATACAACAAAAAATAAATAAAATTTTAAAAGGAGTAGTGCTGTAAAATAAAATAATAATAAAAACGAATCAGTGCTGACCCGGCCCCAGGGGCCACGCGGTTGGCGCTTAAAGAAAAAAAAAACCAGGCGCTGGCTTGGGGCCAGCACCTCAAAAAGCCCTTGTCACTGGGGCCAGGATCACCCCGCCACCACTGCCACAGCCGCTCCTGCCCGGTAAGTCCACCAGAACCAGTTCCGATTGGTTCAGGTTCATACAATTAAAAAAAAAAAATCGTACAAACCCGAACCCAAACCAAACCAAGGGTGGGACCGAAACAGACGATCCCAAACCATGGGTTTTCTGTTTCGTGCCCACCTCTACTTGGGAAGGATTTCAGCTATTGATGTTCTACCACAGGACATGTCCCATATGCTTAGCAACCTAGCTTCCCAGAGTGATAGAGTATGCCGTGTGTGCTCTGCTGAAGATCTCAGCTTCTGGGCAAGTGGTCTTTCAGATTTCTTGCCCCCCCCCACCTCCCCCAGTTGTTTAAGCTTCTGAAGATCCTGAGTTGAACTCAGAAGCAGATTGGTGCAGTTGGTTCGAATCAGATGACACATGACCCCTTAAACTAATCACAACTAATTAAAGACAGTAAGAACACAAAGTATAATCTTGAACCATTGAGCTGTTTCCCCTCATAGTTAGCCCTACCTTTGGGCCCTGACTCAGTACAAATGGAGGCACAGAAAGACAGTTTTGATCCAGGCCTTCACTAAGACTGACATCCAACCTGTAGTCTTGAAAAAGTGACTGCTTTTTTGTGCTCATACAATTAGTGGTCTTGACTGTGGAACAGAGTATATAAAGCTCCACTCTGCTTTTTAAGAAAATTATTTTAGGAAGAGAGGAAGGAGAAATTATACAGTTGAAGCTAAATGTAGCACGTGGTATTTCCTAAGATATATACTGGCTTGTGAAGTAGAGGAAGATAGGTTTTCTTAAACAGTGTACTAAGGTTTCCTAACTATATAGCCTTGTCTTTCCATTGATAAACATAGCAAGCGGAGAACTTTACTTTTGCTCATTGAGATTCATGTGGCAGTAAAACACATTTTACATACAGTATCTTTTATCTCAAACACAAGGGCAAAACCAAGATATCCTACTACATGAAATGGAATAAAAGATGATATTCCCTCAAAATCATCTGTACTGGCTGTTGAATTTCACCTCAGTCCTGGCAACAGAATGGGCAAACTACATGGCACATAAGACCCCATTCTTCCGCCATCTGCTGTCACACCCAGCACTGGCTGCCTGGAGCAGCCATCTCATCCTACCTAATGATATTGCCAGCCCACTCGAGTCTTTGAAGTGACTAGAATGGCGGCGGTGATTGCAGAGATGGATCGCTGTTAATTATTGTTTGTTCTCCAATTGTTTTCAGAATGCCTGGATTTAAACATTGTTTTCCTCATGCAGTCCGCTCTGGACATTTTGGCAGGGCTACTTGCTAGTTAAAATAAATTTAGAATTGGATTAAGCACACTGCACATTTTTACCCTGTCCTCCCCCCTCCTCCTTCAAAGTCTATTCTGGACAATCAGAATTTAACTCTCATGTACAGGTTGATTTTCTACTGCTTTGGAAAATTTGGATTAAGGTCTGTCAAATTTACAACTACAGGGATCTGATCAGAAAGTTGAAAGTGATAGCAATTTGTCATATCATACAGCATCATTCGTAATGATGTCATTCCACAATACATTGGTTAAAGCAGGCATGTCCAAACTTCAGCCCTCCTGATGTTTTGAACCACAACTCCCAGAATTCTAAGCTTAGATTGCCAATGACAAAGGTCAATGGGAGTTGTGGTCCAAAACATCTGGAGGGCTGAAGTTTGGACACCCCTGGGTTAAAGTTTCAACCTCAGCTTCTGGTTTCCTGACTTTGAGAGAAGAGAAGACCACCTTAACTCCAACCGGCTGCTTACAAGTGAATCTCCAAAATCCTCTTGCGTAGCTGTGCAAAAAGCATAACCTTTGGAGGTCAACTGTAGACATTATCTGTGGCATACAAATCACATGGAACAAGATGATGCCTAAGACGATTTCTTATCTTAAGAAAATTTGTCTCCAAAAATACACCATTTGTATTATACCATCTAGGTAGCTAGGAAGGATGATCTGGGCCAATATCTGTAAATAACATGAATACCATGTATCAAATATCATGTGTGAATCCAGTATATTTAAAATATAACCATCCTCTATGAAAGCTTGGGCAATAAATTTTGTATTTTCTCACGTGATGTCTGCATACAGCAGGAAGAGGAAACTCACACCCACCAACTTGCTGTTGATGATCAATTGACTCAGCCAGAAAACCAGCTACCACAATAATAATAAGTTTCTCTACTGGGCGGTTATTTCTTTGACTTACTTCCATCTATAAGATGACCCTAAATGTTTAGTCTAACAGTTTTAGTTAAAAAATGCAGTCTTATACATGGGAAAATACAGGTGTTTCCCCTTCAGGTTACTTGTCCAGAAGCTTTATGCTATGGGGGCTTAAAGGTACAATGAATAAAACATTTCAGCAGCATTTTTGTAGTTCTCATTAGCTTACTGTGGTTGGCAAACCCTTTGAAAAGTATGACTGCCCAGCACTCCCTTGTCGAAGTCTCCAGAGCTCTGTCCGTTATAGATTGACCAGAGCATAATATACATGCTCCCTGGCTTTTGCTATCTAGCTGTTTCTGTGAGAGCAGATTGACTTACCAGTTTTGTTTACCTCAGCAACTTCTGTGAAAGACCAGAAATTGCAAGAGCCATTTCTAGAGTTAAAAGAACCACAATAAAAGGATTAAAGGAGTCACTCCTTTCATAAACAAGGGTTGTAAGAGAGTAAACAAATATCACCCAACTAATAGCTTTGATGGACACCAACTACAATACCAAACAGCCTTGGTTCAATTCCAGTAGTGTAATTCAATAAGGTTTGAATGCAGCAGACTGTTGTTCTTGACATCTGAGACTCTCTGGAGTGAATCTGGAGGGTTTCCCCCACAATATGGTGGAACTGCTGATTCAAGTTATCCTCAGAACACGCTCAGGAGTGGACAGAGAGAAAGAAACACATCTTAACACATCTCCCCTTCCTGATTCAATCATCAGCCCTACCACCCTCTCTGCAAACACTAGAACTTTATGGGTCACATTGTCAGAAGGCTTCGGGGGCTGTAGGATGGAAGGCAGTTGAAGGAAACCATCTTGTCTCTCATTCCAGCAGTTGTCTTTCTTTGTGGGATCGGGAGCCTTCTCAGAAAATAGCAAGCCTTTCCATTTGCACCAGTCAAATCCAATCCCAAACCCCTCCCCTTTCCCAACATGGGTATGAATCCAACTGGTAGTCCAGGGGTTTACCTACTTGGGGTTTCTTCCTTCAGAAGCTCAACTGGGATTAGTATGTGAAGTCGGATAAGCAAAGGGACCAAGCAAGAGCATAGCTGTATCAGATATGCACACGATGATTGCTGTCATTTTTTACATGATGGTTGCTTTGAGCTGCATTCAAGGCTTATGTATGGCATTGGCTTGGAGACACATGTTCAGAAGGTTTCCTGCTTAATCCATAAAGCAAGGCCAGCTGCTGATGTCTGATCATTAACAGGTCAGAGAATGTGTCACTGTTTGGAGTATAGGCTAGCAGCTGGTTCTTGGAACTGTTTCTCTACTATGGCAGCACAATAAGGAACATGTAATTAGCCGGTAATTAGATTTGTCATAGTCTAAATCTAACTGGGTAGGCTCTGCTAGAGGAGACCCACATAAATCAATACTTCGTCAGTTAGAGCAGATCCACTTGGCTTAATGAAAACTGACTCATGAAAACACCACAGATTCAATGGGTCTCCTCTAGGGCTATTTACTTCACTAAGCAAAAGGATTTTGGACAATACGTTTTGCATAAGAATTGGCTTACTGTTCAGCAATTACACCAGTGAGTCTATTCTAGCAGGGAGTAGCAAATGGACCATGCTGAGCAGAAGCAGAAAGCAGTATTATATTAACTTATCAGGTGCGTACAGTTCTACAGGCATTTTGCTCTCTGGCTCCAAATAACTTAATGAGATCTGAATGACTGAGCAAAAGTTGATAAAAAATGAAGGAATCCACCTGGCTTTAATAAAGACCAAGAGGTAACCGGAAGACATAACAGCGCAAAAGAATAACAGCATTCTGGATGCATGACAATGTTGAGCATATCTATGGCAAGTTGAGTTGACTTTTTATTACAGAGGGATTTCTAAACTTTGTTTGAAGCGAGTATGGCTTTTCCCCCACCTTTTGTCCGGTCAAATAAACAAAACAAAACCACAGACTCCCTGGCGGATTCTGAGGAAAGATGAACCTGCAAGGCTATTACCTTCAAAAATTATATGCCTTGCGCATTTTTAAAGGAGCTTCCACACAGATTGCAACAGGCATTTGGGCTTGCTGCCATTGAACGTTACGATGCCCTGTATCTGAAAGCCAGTCCTGTCAAGGTTTGTAATGCATGTTGTTCACAAAGAATACCTCTGTTGTAGGAATCTCTAGCTTTTTGAACCTAACACTTCTTTTCCTCTCAACAGGTTGCTGTTCTTGACATGATTCAATTTATAATGTATAGGATTCCCCCCCCCCAAAAAAAATGTGACTGTTTACGTTGCATCCTCCTAAAGAATGGGCAACATGGTATAGCAGGTGTACAGGAGGGCATTCAGAAATATAATTTAACGAAAATTCTCTGCCTCACAAGGTGATTTAGACTTAAGAGATTTAACATCTGCTGCTTTCTATTTTTAATGCAATGCCACATATCCCTGTGTGCCTACCTCAAAGTAAACTGCACTGAGTGCAGTGGGGCTGCTTTCAAAGGGTATTGGATTGCAGATTTAATGTATCACATATTCACTCAGATTGGTCAGTCATGGAATGACATCAAAAAAGA